>JBBPCY010000037.1:15231831-15250386 GCA_037974405.1 Brachyalestes nurse
ACTTACTTGTCCAGGGAGAGTTGGTACTGATCCAGACTTAATTTTCAGCTGTTCAGCAAGACCAGCTCTGTATTGCCGCAAGTTGAGGAAACAGTCATCGGCTAAATGTTTGGTGCAGACATACACATTTTTTGGAAGTCGTGTCGGCGTATTTCCAGAAAAAATAAAATTAACCCACTGGTTGTTCAGAGGCTTGCAGGAAGGAACAAAAAAATACATTTGTGCTCATTTATATATCTAAGCACAGAGCAACTGCCATGTTTCCCTCGTCTGCAAGCCATGACAGTCGGTGGAGCTAATTTTTTTAGGGCAGGGTCGAAATGAATGAGAAAGGGGAGGGATCATTTCCCCTTATGTCGACATAAGTGGCTAAATTCCAGATCGGGCCATTTGAGCTGCCTCTCTCTGAACGGCGGAGCAGGATGATCAAAGCATGCTTTACACATATCGCCGTTTCTAGCCACTGCAGGACAATAATCAGGCAAGTGGAACTCGTGTTAATGTTAAAAAATCTCACAAAGTGAAATTTTCATGTCATGGGACCTTTAATACATGTGAAACAACCATCATAATCGTGAAACCGTGATTATTTCCTAGATGATAATCGTGCCATCAAAATCTATAATCGTCCCATCCCTACTGTTCAATCAGCATAGTTGCTGAATCAGACTCTGACATGTGTTAATAGTCAAGCCCCTGAGTGATGTAAATCTACCTAAGGGCCTAACGGCAGTACTCTGTGAGCAGAAATCTTTTAAAATTTAGCCGTGTAACCTATGGCACATTTCCTGTGGCCCCCAGAGGTCAAACCATGGCCCTCCTTAGCCTTAACCATTGACCACTTAACTGAAACCCAGAGAGCACCAATTTATTTTTTACTGCGTTTTCAAAAGGCATTTAAGGTACTAGTTGCAGGTTCATGCTATCTTGAAATATTGATTTGCTAAATAGACTGTAACTGGTTGAACAAACAATGTTCTGTGCATATCAGCCTAAACAGTAAAGGCCAAATGTTCTTGCTCATTCTCTGGTCTCTAGTCTAGTCTATTTAGGTGGCACTTATTTTAAGGCTCAAATGGCCACTCTGATGAGGTTTCTGTGTTGTTTCTTTCAGATTTTTTTATCTCTACCATTTTGCATTCTATGCCTACCATTATCGCTTTAATGGACAGTATAGCAGTCTGGCTCTTGTTACTTCTTGGCTCTTCATCCAGGTAAGGTTGTAATAGTGGCAAGTGGGAAAAAAAGCCTTAAATATATGAACTTGTTTTTCCCCTCCTGCTCACTTCTCCATGTACTTATCCATTCACAGCACTCCATGATTTACTTCTTTCACCATTATGAGCTGCCAGCCATTCTGCAGCAGATCCGCATCCAGGAGATGCTGCTGCAGAACCAGCAGGCAGGGCAGGGCAACCAGACGGCGCTGCAAGACAACTTGAACAACAACACCAGTGCTGTGGGCCCCGCTGGACGAGCTGCAGCACCCACCGCAGCGACAGCCAATGGCCAAGACCACCAGCCTGCTCCAGCCCAGTCACAAGCAGAAGCACCAAATGGCTTACCCACCCCCAGCGCACCCGCTGCAGCGTCCAGTGATCCGAATTGGATGGCTGAGACAGCTGCCATCATCACGGAGGCGATTATAACCGAGGCACTGTCAGCCCCACACTTGGATGGTGCTTTGCTGGAGTCCCCGTCGTCCACTGCAGGCATGAGTGTGACGATGGAGATGCAAGGTCAAAGCCAAAGCACAGAGGGCGAGAACCAGGAGGCTCAGTGTAGTTTGTCTGCAGATCCGGAGATAGAAACTTTGGGCTGTGCTCAGGGCCTGGGTCCACCTGGAGGAGGAGATACGGGTGAAGCAGGAGCATCACCTTCCCTTACAGACTGTAGAAAGGCCGAAGTAGGTGAAGTGGACACGCGGCAACGCACCACGGACTGGGACGTCAAGAAAGAGAGCAAAAGTCGCAGCGGACCGGCAACAGCTCCCTCCTGAGCTCGGCGCTTGTTTTTGCCCCCCGTTCCAAATTCGTGATACCACCTCCTTTCCTCTTCAACTAGCAGCAACTGAGCTTCTTCACCCTAAACACGTCCAGAAAAGGCCTTGAGGAGGAAGAGGAGCAGCGTCAGTGATGGAGCGCATTGTAATCACACCCCTGAATGTCTGGCCAAGAAATGGGGGATGGAACTTTTTTTTTTCTTAGGGACTTTAAACTGAGAGTAGACGCTTCTCGAATTCTATTGAAAAGACACCATGTCAGGGTGAGATCATTTGGAGAGCATTTGCGTGCATTTTCTTTTTCCATTTTATAAAAGATGATTGATAGATGATTGGTTTCTTAAAACACTGGGTGTGTGTTTTACATATTGCAACATGTTCAACAATTATAATACTTCTAATGTCATCTTGAGTCATTCAGATCTCTACATTGATTCATGATGTGTGAAGGAGTATCTAGTTTTTACGTTTCAGTTAATTCAGGCCAAACTCTCAACAAATGCTATATGATTCCAGTTTTCGAAGTAAAATGTTCTTATGCAATAGTGGAGTGCCCAGTGTATGGGAGAACCCAAGCAACCCTTACACCTGGAGATTCACAAGGAGTTTAATCTTACTACTGTTTTGAACAAGAATCATTTTAAGTCACTTTGAAGACCACATTCAGGCATTAAGGAGGGATCTGATCATTCTTTATTCTGCTTGTTTTACAACAATTTAAAAAGTCTCTGCTTTGATCCCAAAAAACGTCCTTAAAGGTCCAGGGGTCTTACGTGATCTGCAAATGAATAATCAACTGGAGGTAATTGTTCTTTATAGTCTCCATTGAGAGGGACAAATTGTTTAGGTTGGTCATGTTCTTTCCACGGTGGACCTTCAGTTCAGACATGTGTTTTATTGAGGGCACTGAGAAATGGTTGCCTTAGTCCCATAAACCTGGTAATTTTGCTTTAAGGTAATAGTACCTTAGGGAACTTGTCACTTAGATGCGTGCTTACTTTTGTTCGTTGCTATTTGCTTATGTTACTGTATTCAGGAAACAATTACGTCATAAAAGCAGACATAAGCATAGACTCGATTCCCCAAATTTCCCCATATATCTGCCAATATAAATGTTATGGAGTGTGGAATGTAAGCATAGTACAAAGTAGCGAAATCATTTCAGATACTTTTGTTGGCACTGTTGAACATGCTGAGACAAAGTCTTAATAGGTAAACCACATTATAATGCATGTTCTGTCACAGAAGAGCGTACAGTAATTATGCATCTGCCGTTAAAAGTTTATGCAAAGAGCTGCTCGCTGTACATCGGAACCAAAACATCCTCAAAGGTCAGTGAATGGTTGTCCAGTGTGTGAGAACAGACTAATTCATTTTAAAAGTAAGCAAAACTGAATTGAGAAAGCTGTGTATGCCTTACAGATCACCCACACAAAGCCAATTAAGCGACCTGCAGAAATCCCTCCACACTTTAAAAATTGAGTTCAGTTTGTACAATGATCTTCATACAAAGAGATGGTGAATAGATGAAGCTTAGTATGCCATAGTGAGTGTTTAAAATCACCTTCACTCTGTGGCTGAGAATCAGACCAGAAGAAACAGTATGATTTCTTTTCTTGGCAGGCTTTCATTTAAAGGCTATGCAACAAAATGGCAAGGTTAATGCCAGTGGCTCTGGGAGGGATGGTTCTATCCAAAAAGAATGTGTGCAATATGTCAAGTCAGTTTGAGAGCAGTTTTCAGCATGAGTGCTTCACAAGTGAGCTTTTATGATCAGTTCTCTTGTTATTTTTTTTCTGTGCCTATTTGTCCTGTGTCAGAAAGCAGGATGACAAGTTGCTTTCCATTGAGGTCTATTAGACGAAAATCCACAGTTAAAGATTTCCTCTTTCATCCAAATGTATTTAACTGTAAAAACAAAGCGCATAAACAGACAAAAGGATTTTTCCACTCAGAACGCTTGCTTGTGGTTATTTCTTTGTCTGAACAAACTTTTTCTAAGGTTTTATCAGGCATTATGAATGCCTTTTGGAAGCACAGCAGCACCATATAACTGCACTATAGAGCAAGAGAAATCCACTCAGCACGGTCTTTGCACTTAGCTGGTTTTGGGTGCTGGGTCGAGACAAATCGGTTTAATTTAGTGTGTGAATGATGAGTAGCATGAAGGGCTATTCCACCAATTTTTCATTGTGTTTCTACATAAACTGGTAAAATGGAAATAAAGTCAGTCAGAATGATTTCTTGAAATGCTCCATTATGGGAAAATTTGCAGAGCCAGAGGTTTTAAAAGCAGTCAGAGAAAGTTATATAGTTTTTGATGCAATGGCCAATTACTAAGGCATGAGACCGTAGCCGTTAGAGAGGCCTTCCCACCACCAAAAAACTTTTACTGCTGTTCTTAAATATGCTAATTCCTGCATAAGACAAACAAGCCAGGTGGCACGCAGTCTCATTACAGTGTAACTTCTAATATATGCAAACACAAACTGTATTGCTGTGTATGACAGCAAGCTAAGGCATTCAACTTTGCGAGACTATAACCATTCATAAAATTATCGTTTTAACATTTTACAAAAGCTATGATAAGCATAGTGTTACAGTCTAAGTAACATTCATATTGCATTCTTTAATACATTTGCAAATTATGAAAGAGAAAATAAAACAAACGTTTCATATTGACTATACAGCGCCACAAAGACGAACCACACTGGCTACACTCTGATACCAGAACTGGCAGTAATAGTAATGGGAGTCTGTTGAGTTTAGCTGTGATAACTGTTTTGAACGGTAGTGTGTGGTTGCCTGTAGTAACAGCAATTTAGTTTTTATTTCTATATTTTTTACGTTGAGGGGAAGACCTTGTGAGCACGTCTGAATATAGTAATTACGGACTTGCTGGGGCAATGTGTTGGTACATTTCTGTGGTAAGCTTTTTGTTGGACAAAAAACTTTGTGTCTCCTTAATAGACATTTATTGGGAGAAGGAAAAAACATCCTAACTTCTAATGTACAGTTCATGAATGTGACAAGGTTTCTAAGTAACCTGAGGACATTTCTATTGTTGCACTCATCATGAATGGACCCCTGGCAGCCAAAACCACCTACATGTGTGGTCTGAGTTCAGATCACACATGTAGGTGGTTTTAGATTGTGAATAAAATGAGCTTTTGTGTTGAATGACTGGTAAGAGTCTTGTGTCTCAATGACTGCATTATGCAGCAGTTTTGAAAAATCGGTGGAATGTCCTTTCATTTGACCTATTCTGACATCCTGGACTGCTCTTGAGTTTTGAAAATGTATGTATACCCTCAAAACCTTCTTCCCAAATCACACGGATTGCTGTTATGTCGGAAGGAACCAGTCTGATGTCCTTTTGCTGTACCTGCCATGAGTATCATGTTTCAGACTGCTGAAGTTATTGTGGTCGGTCAAAACACGAAATCCTCACCAGACGTTAAAGGACCAATGCCTCACCATGGGTCAGGGGTAAGCTGGGCTGCAACAACGAATCGATGAAATCACTAAAATTCTATTACAAATTTCATGATCGATTTGTGATTCAAAATGATCTACAGTATCGACATGCGAGCACTTCACATTCAACTTCAGGAGAAACAGGAACGTGTGAAAACACGCTGGAGTGATTAGTGGTTCGTCAGGCTGCACTATATCAAAAAAGTGAACATATCTTTTGCACATATACTGTTTGGACAAAAGAATTGTGACATGCCTGTTGGTCAGGCTTTGGGCTAACAGTGCCTCATAAAGAGAACAAATTTCCAAAAACTCCAAAATCTTGTGGAAAGTCTTTAAGAAGAGTGGAAGCTGTTACAGCTGCAAAGGGGGACCAACTTCTTATTAAAGTCTATGTATTTGAATGCAATGCCATTAAAGACCATGTTGGTGTAATGAACAGGCGTCCCAATACTTTTGTCCATAAACAGTTGCAGCCCTAATCAGAAGTGTGTAAATCAGGGTGACATCCTGAGTGATGAGTGATGTGACCCTCTTTTTCTGAACTCTTTAGGAACATTCACAAAACATTTGTTTGGTCATTTTTATGGTAGACTTTATTTGTGAAAAACATTCAGGCCAATTTAACAATACTATAATTTCAGATCAAATACTGTATAACTGAACAAAGTTGTTGAAAACCCAGCAAACTGTTTTTGTTTTTGACCTCTGCTGAAGCATCTTCTGCCCCAGACTGTCATTTTAGGTCGCACTTTTCCAAAGCTCTAATCCCATTTTCTTGTGAAGCACCACAAAATCAGACAGAAACAAATTTGCAGAGTAGAGCAAATGGTCCTCTTGGGGCATAGAAAGCTAATTCTGTGCATTCTCTCGGCTGAGGAGGAGACCTCTACGCCTCATCTCTCGGGACAGCCGGCCTACATGGCTAAAATTCCTCTGTCGGGGGCACTAGATTAGGTGCTGTAGTTAATTCCGAATGTCTTTAGAAAAGGGGCCGCGTCACGTGCCACTGGTGTTCTCACAGGCAGAGCAGTGGCTTTGCTTGATGATGCCAAAGCATGAAGACTGCAGAAGATCCCAGGCATGAGGGCATATGATAGATATACAGGCCTTTCGTCCTTTACTGCATTATGTCCCCTCCGAGTGAAGCCTCCCGCATCATCAGCTTCTGGATATGAAAGATATCAAAGCCTTCTGTCCCTCATTGCATTGTCCTTTGCTTTGAAAAGTGACAGCATCACCTTTTCCCCTCAGGGTCTTTGACAAGGGAGCGGCATATGGTGGCGGTGACTGTGGGCGGAGCCTCTGGGGTCACTGGGTTGACAGCCACTGCGCGCTCTTTGGCGAGAGCAGTCTGAAGCTGAGCTCTGCGGGCGAGTGCTGCCCTCAGCTGACCACGGATCTCCTCGATTTTCTCCTGCAACTCCTCCAGTTCCCCATCCCTAGGAGGGCTCGCCAGGCATGGCAGAGATGAAGGAAGAGGTGTTGTGGGCCGCAGAGGCACCGGGCCTCCATTTTCACACACCCGCGATAGAAGACTTCCACCAGATGTGGTCCCAGAGCTGGAGCCCGACCCAGAACCAGAACCAGAACCAGAACCTGAACTGCCCTGACCTCCCTCTGCCACCACCCGGGCGAGGAGGCGGCGGGTATTGAGGGTCTCCAGGTTGAAGTGAACCCTCTTGTTGTCCTTGGCCTCTTTGGTTGCCTGGCTGCTCGCATTGTTCCACTTTGCAAATGACACTGGAGGGGCCGATGGAGGCGGTTGTGCCGGCTGTGCCTTCTGAATATTACAGCTGTGGGGAGGAATATATTTCAATTAGTATTAATTAATAATAGCAATCAGTAAAACAGATTTTTATACACAGTACTGTTATTATAACATCAGCCTTTACAATACTGGTATTTAAATGTGTGTAAGGTTGTCTTTATATGAACTCACATTGGATATTCATATTTTAAATGTGTTAACATGAAAATTAGTATTTTTGGCCACTTTGGCTTTCATATTGTTTCGCTTTTATTAACAGTTCCTTTACAAATGCAGCGAAATCAGTATGCAGAGCACAATAAATACACCCTAGCAATCTAAAATACTGCTCACATCTTGACATCTGTCTAAGGCAATTATGTGCCAGTACTGATTTAATTAATATAAGAATTTAATGTAAGAAATTAGTTTAAATATCTGGCAAAGAATGCTGAATGCAAATAAAACGGTCCATGATACAGAATATACTCTGGTAGACCTTCTCTTCTCCTTCACCAGACCCAATTTAGCACATCCAGAAATCTGCTTGGTAGTATTACCTTTCGTGATAATGGTCTGTTTACTGCACAGACTGTGACACTGTTTGTATCCAGTGATTCAGTTAAAAATGAAACTATTGCCAAACAGACATGTTACACATTATTAAATTCTATTAGGAGCTGGCCCAGTTGGTAATTATATTTGAAATCTAATACTATTAAACTGAAATGTGTAAGGTAAAGATCTGTCACATTAATTCACAACTAAACTTGGATCACAGATTATTATGATTACATAAACTATTTTGGATAGTTTATCAATACTGATAGCTCTGTATGTAATAATCATTTGTCCAAATGTACATTATCCATGTAAATTCAAAAGGAAAGTACTCTGATACTGATATAGCAGAAGTTTGCAATATGTGAATATGAAATATGCTTGAGCCAAACATTGGTAGATAAATCTCAGTTGCAGTATATAGCAAAAATAATAGTAACATTGTGTTTTTTCCATATTGCACAGCCTAAACTGGAACATCAAACTACTACCCTCCGGCTGTCTTTGAATGTATGTTTTGCATTGCAATGTTGATTCAGTTATTAATTTGCTCCATTAGGGAACAGATTATATGGGCCATTTTTATTTCCTCACTTTTCAAATATTGCAATATTCATGTCAGAAATGAATATTCCCCATCCAGTGGAATCAACGTGAACAAAGAGTGTGCGCATCTGAACACAGGGTTGCCACGGTATGAATATTAGGATAACTAAAAAAGACATGACCACAAATTAAGACACAACAGTCCTGGGTAATGGAGTGAAATTATCCAAAGCTAATACCTTTTCTCTGTACTGGCCCTCTGCCTTTTAACATCCTCGTAAGTCATGTTCAGCGCTCTGTGGATTTTCTGTAAAACAAACGGTTATCTCAGAAATGAAAGGTTTTCGATTTTCAAAATCAATATTACATGAGGGGCAATGGACATTTTCTCCTTATTAATACCCCTCAGAGACACTTCAGCGGCATCTGTCAGAGCTTGAGCTCAGTGCACTCACTTCAACACCAGATGGCGCCCTTACCCTTACTGTTTCTGCAGCCAGAGCCTGAGAATAGTCACAATATTAACAAAGCATATTTTTTAAATATTGTGTTTTATACTGTATACCATTCCTGTATAGCTTCAGTAGACGCAAGGCCATGTCTATATTGTCGTTACATGTGTATATAGGATAGTATAGGATTCTGCAAGTCTCAAATTAATACTACACAATCATAGGATTTGTGGACTCGATGTAATGATTCTCAACCTATTCATGAAGTGCTCTTTCAAAATGGTTCTTTTATTAAAAAAAAAACAAATAAACTTAAAGAATCCAGCATCTCAGACTGATGGATAATTTACTACTAAAATCAAACTTCTAATACAGCATCCAGCTTCCACTTTAAGCTCATTACATGTCTCACTGGCACATACAGATGTGGCAAAAAATATTGGTACCCTTGCATATGATTGAAATAATGCAGCATTAGCCCCTGAAAAGTGTTGAAATGTCATCTTCCATGCATGTCTGGCTTTGGTTAGCAGTGGTACAGAACAAAAAATGTTGTGAAAATAATACAATTCTTGCCTTTTCATTGTCCATTGTAAAATAGCTTTACAATGACAAAATGACTGGTACATTTTAGAAGTCGTAGGAAATAATTGCCCTGTGCTGATCCATAAAGCAGACTATTGTTTTAATTAGAATCACAGGTGTTTGCAATCGTGTAATCACTGATGCAGCCAGTTTAAAGGCATATAAATACTTACTCTGCTGTTTTGATGTCATTTACAGACGTGTCCCCAACACTGTTTATTATAGCTATTATAGCCCCCCCGAAACAAAACATGAGCAGAGAGTGGGTTGAGGACATTAGAGAAAAGGTAATAGCCAAGCATGGCGAACGTAAACGTTATAAGACCATGTCCAAAGAGCTTTGGGTTAATAAGACCACTGTTGCCAATATTATTAAGACGTTTACAGAGCATGGGACTGTAGCCAGCATAGCTGGACGTTGACGCAAGAGGAAAACTGGCCCAAATTTCAACAGAAAGATTGTTCAAACAGTCAAGAAAGAACCCAGGAAAACGGATCTAATCTTCACTTTTAAGTTACAACAGTTTCAAGTTATCTGTTGCTGTCTGAACGAAAATGGACTCCATGGTAGAAGACCCAGGAAGACCCCACTTTTTGAAAGAAGGCACTTTTTGAAAATGCCAGACTGGAGTTTGTCAAAAAGCATGTTGACAAGTCACTCTGAGAATGTGACAGAAACAAAATCAGAGCTTTTTGGTAAATCACACAAATTATATGTTCACAGAGGGCAAAATTAGGCTTTCTAAGAAAAGAACCTCATGCCTACATGGATCTGTACTGATCACAATCAAATCAGAAGACCATTCTGGAGCAAAACATATGCCATAGTTTCTTGGGTCGCAGGTCATGGGTCTTCCAGCAGAATAATGAACCGAAACACTCATCAAAAAGCAGAAGAATATAAGAGAGAAACATATAACTGTTCTGAAGTGGCCAGATAAGAGTCCTGATCTGAATCCCATTGAAGAAATGTGGAAAAAGCTGAACTTGCAGTTGAGAGCTGGTGCCCATCAAACCTGAGAGAACCAGAGCAGTTTGCTTCAGAAGAGTAGGCGAAAATACCAGTGGAGAAGTGTAGAAATCTTATTTAGAGTTACACAAAGCACTAGATTGCAGTTATTGCCTCCAGGGGTACCAATATTTTTGTCCATTCTGTTTTCATTTGTTTTATTATTCTGAATATTATGTTGAGTCACAGTTTCTGTTATATTCAGTGTGAAATAAAGCATGATGGAAACTCATAGCTCTGTCAGTTTCAACTTAATTCAGAGAATTAAGAGAAAAGGTACCCATTTTTTTGGCCACACCTGTATTAGTTCCAAACTGTGCAGAAACTGTTTATTTTCTCTCTGCATCAGATCCTATTGCATCATATTGTATCTCAGTGTATCATATTGTTGTATCATTATTAGGATGTTAACTTGTGGCTAACACAGCTTGCGGCTAGAGCACCATTTTTTGTGGTTTTGTTTTTTAGTGCTCTGGGATCACGAGAAAAGGTCAAAAGAGGGAGGAAAATATGTTCCTTAAATGGTAGCAAAGTAGTTTTTTCGGCACTTCAAATAAAAGCCAAACACACAAGTATATGTTGGACCTACAGTGAAAGATTGCGTGTTTACAAAAATCCATCAAAATTCAGTGAATAGCCCTTAAATGTGGTTAATATTTTGTTTTAAATATTGTACTTCTATGATATTAGAATAAGTTACAAATAAACATATTGAGACACATCCATAGATCCATAGTTTTGCTGTATTGCATTTGAATACCCCACTGTACTGAATCCAGTTGAATAGTTACACCTCTATTAAATGTATTTGCAAAGGTTCACACATTTCTGGGTCTTGAGTTGCAAATGCATCCTCTGTGGGCTTTATTCCCAAAACAATTTTCTTTTAGTCCAGGACCCATGAGGGCCCCATTCACCTACAGCCCTGGGGAGTTAACTCCAGTATTCCCCAGCCGTGAAGCTCCTTGAGAGGATACAGACTGATGTTAAACTGTATAGAGACAGTGTGACAGAATGGGTCTGGTGAATTGAATCAGTATTCCCATCACTAGAGTCTCACCTGACTGGTGTGAAGCCAGTATTTGAATTTCTGCCGGCGGCGAATATGAGGCAGCACCAGACGATAGAAGGCATGTTCTCCGGCCAGAGTGAGCAACGCCCCCGTCACGCCCACACACAGCAGCACAAACAACCCTGAGAAGTGACGAATGCCCATCTGCAACGTCTGCACAGAGGAGACACACACACACACACACACATTGTATTTTGAACAGGAACACTGAAAAGGCCTCCTGCAGCGCTGCAAAAACGGTGTGAATAAACTGTCTGTACTGCTTTTCTAGCCTCCTCTAAACCAGCATGCCAGAAAATGTGTGACATAAGCTAGAAAATAAATGCAAGAGGTTAGGAGGCTTTGTGACACAGACCTTCTCAGCTGTCTTGTCTTTGTCAGCGGGCATGAAGCCTAAAATCCATTTGAGAGAAAAAGTACCCTTTGAAGTCCCTGTATGGAGAGTGTTTAATACACCAGGCTGGATGGTAGGGGGCACTGTATTCCTTCCATTGCCAAGGGCAGCCGAAGTCTCGCTGGTAAAGTGGGATTGGTGTGAATCCTCCCAGGAGCGGCTTTGATGGAGAAGGAATCCTACTGACTAGAACTAATTGGAATTTGGAAAAAAAAAAAATCATCTTGGCTAATTGAAAAAGAAGCCACGCTCACATCAGTCGTCATGCTGTTCGGTGTGCTTTCTGTAATCACCAGCGGTCTAGCAGCTCCAAACTCTCCGCACCAAATAATGTCCATTACAGATTCTTAAAGGGCCCAAATCCAAAAGATTTCTTTTGTTTCCCTGCGGTCTACCTTACGACATGTTTGTGAGTTTATGCATTTACAACTTCAAACAAGCTGTTTGTTCTTGTGCCTTTAATGTTGATCTGTGTAAATGACCTCTGGCACGCATTTCATTCAATAAGCTACCTAGGCTGAACTATTCCTGACATTTCAGCATGAAAAAAGGTTATGATATCAGAACAGGCATTACAGAAACTTACAGAAACATTTATATGCTGCAATGATCTGTTTTATTACAAAAAAGGCAAGAAAATGCAGCTGTCTATGATAAGGGCCCTTTAAATTTCTTTTGCAGAGGCAGGTACATAAAACCGTGACGGAAGTAAAGTCCTCGGAAATGCAAAATAAATGAACTCAATAAAACCACAACTTTCCCTCGTGCCTGTTGAAGAGGGACTGTTTGAGTTTACTGGATCCTTCAGCTTTAGCCTTTAGTGTTGAGACAAAAATGTATCCCTGAGGCACACAGATGCAAGCATGACTGTTTTAATTAAACTGTCGACCATGAACGGTCTAAGAGTTGTGGATAAATGACTTCTCTCATCGCAACCTGGAAATGAGGAAAGTGAGAGGAAGAAAAAAAATATAAAAAAATCTCTTGGAGTTGAGTCTCTCCTCTGCGCGTTTTGACCTGAGGGCATCTGCTGAGGAGAAGCTGTTCAGGGAGACTGCGGAGGACTGGGCCACTGACTCGCCTTTCCCAAGGGCACTTAAGAATCTTCCCTCACTCCAGATAAAGCCTTAGTTTGATTCCCATATCACACAGCAGTGCCCGGGTCATTGCTGTACTGGCAGCATTGTAGAACTGGAATTCTGATCTCAGAACAGGCTTCCCGTAGCCTGAGCACAAAGAGCACGTCCCTCTATGAGATGCTCTGCTTACACATGGCTCCCAGGTGGCTCCGAGCATGTCTTGCAGGGGGCGACACAGTGGCTCATCCCATTAGCTCTTAATGCCCACCAGACATGTTAACTTGTCAGCTCGATTCAAAACGCTGCACCTCCAGTGTGGAAAGAACAAGCCCACAACTCCCTGCCCTCATGTCAGCGTCCCTCGGCTTGCCCCAGACTGCCTTCTAAGCAGGAAGATTTCCAATGGAAACGAGCAGTAATCTTTCCAGCCAGGGCTATGGTAATTTCCCCTCCGAATTAAAAGAAGCACATGCCCCGCTGTAAGCTTCCCTGGCACACTGCAGAACGTGTCTTTTAGTTGGGGGGAAAAATTTTTTAAAAACTCAACGTTCCTCCCGCTGGTTGCTGTAGCAAATGTCAGAATCCCCTCAACGTGTCATTTACTCGGAAATCTTCTGAAGGTTTTTTACCTGATCCAAAGCACGGCTCTGACAGCCTGAAAGATAATGATACAAGGGAACTCAGAGTAGGGGCTGAGGCAAATCAATATGTCAAAGGAACTCAAGCCTGCTACCCACTGAAGAATAAAGCACACACTGCGCATATATGAGGGTAACTCTGGAAGACGTGGGAAATATGGAAAAGGCAAACAGTCACACACTCCATTGGATTTATCTCTGAAGAAAAGAAAAGATGAGCGTTGTTCATTTTGACAGCTGGAACCTTGGCAGTGTCTCCGTCCAGATGAAGGACCCCCTAAATTCTTTGTCAAGCTTTATTCTTTTGGTCCAGTCTTTCTCTAAAACTGCCCATTGGATTAAATAGCAATTAATTGTGCAATAACATGGCCCAGTGGCCCACGACAGAACGTTCCTTCTCAAAAAAGAGGAATGTCCATGTGCTACCTCTACCTGTCATGAATTCATTACAGGGTTTGAGGCCTTCAAATGGGCTCTGACAGACATACACAAAAAAGTAGGCAAATACATGCTACATGGGATTATCATCCCAAAAACTCGATGGTATGGTAATCCTAAATCCTAGAGTGGGTACTTTATTCTACTTAACGCTTATTCAAAAAGCTAGGTTTAGGACACCCCTAGGAATCCAGTGCTACTGCTGTCATGCTGTAGGACTTAAATTACATATTTTTTTCTAATTACCCAATTCATTACTTAAGCAATTAACAATTTAGTTTCATAATACATAAGTTATGTAATGAATTAAATGCACACCAGCATTCAAACATTTGTAATCACTTACAGTATTTATATTTTTTTATTATTTTATATGTAAAATTAACCTAATGTAAATGTACAACATTTTGGCATTTTTGGCAAGATAATTTGCAGATGCCTAATTTCAGCAATTCTGTGGATAAGAAGTGAATAAAAAGACAAACAACAAATATTTACATTTATTTTTGTCAAGTTATTTCTCTGGAGATTTAATCCTGATTTTCAGTCAACTGCCCCAGTTTTTAGTCATTTCCAATTCCACTCACCAGCTAGGACTCCCTGACGCAATACCACCAACACTGGGAGTGTGAAGACTAGCTTGCTCTTCCTTTGACTCATGTGAAGACAGTCAGAGCAGAGAGAGTGAAGTCAGTTGTTCTCTCTTGGCCTCCCAGCCACGGATGGCTGCAGCACCATCGGGGATCCAACTCGTGTTCTCCCGATGACATTCAGAGCCCTCTGATCTCCACTTTTAAAATATGATGTACCTTAAGCCATTGTTTGTTCTTTAGAGGACTACAATTTAGACAATATCCTTTTTTATGACAGTTTGCACCTTCATATTCAACATACAAAATGTCTTCATTGTTATTTATTCTTTACGATTTAGAATCAGTACAGTTGCACATCAGAAACCCTTGATACACCCGTCTGCAACCAAGTGATTTAATACTGTAAAAATGCTGATTCCAAACTTTTCACACCTGTTTTATGTCAAAAACTGACAAAAATATGAAGTGAAAGTTTAGAAGAAATTTTACTAACTTTTTCAGCTTTTTTCAATAAATCAGTCATCAAAATGTAAGGAGGGGTGTTTCAAGGTCATGAGGAAAAAGGAAGAGTTAATCCCTTTTTACAGTAACCATATTTTTTCTTTAATAACGCTGGTGGAATACGTTTGAAGGACGTGTGTTTGATTTGCAAAATCCAAAGTGAACTGGATTTGCGTCTCCACGGTGAGTCAAGTTGTGTATTTTGATATCAAGAAAGCTGTAGTTGTCCTGTCTAGTTTGATCTTGGCTCAGTCATCCTTGTGGAGAGGTGTGAAATTTAGAGTAGGAGGTCTCGCCTCTTTTCTTTTACGCATCATTACAGCTCCAGAGAGAGTTACAAAGATTTCACACACAGAGAGCCGAATGAGGAAAATAATTTGATAACAAATGAAAATATACATTATTTCATTGTATTATTGTATTGTATTGTATATCACTGTATACATAAAATATCTGAGTTAATGGAGAGGGCCTGAAGACAGAGGCTGCAAAAATATAGTCACTGATCAGCCATAACATTAAAACCACTGACAAGTGAAGTTACGGAAGCAGGAATAGTGGGCAAGTGTAAGGATCTGAGGGACTTCTGAGGGCAAGGACCAAAATGTGATGGCTAGACAATTGAGTCAAAATATCTCCGAAACAGCAGGTTCTGGGGAAACCTTGGGTTCTAGAATTCCTGTGGATTTTACTTTGACATCGTCTGGCAGCAGGATAATGTGCCCTCCACACTGCAAAAACTGTTGTTCCATGTGATGACAGGACCTCCAAGTTCCCTCAATCCAGCTGAACATCTCTGGGATGTGTTGAACAAATGATTCATTAAGGCCCCACCTTGCAACTTACAGGACTTAAAGGATCTGCTGCTAATATCTTGGTGCCAGATACCAGAGAACACCTTCAAAGGAATAGTGGAATCTGTGCTTCAATGGATCAGAGCTGCTTTGTTGGCTTGAGGGAGACCTACACAATATTAGGGAGGTGGTTTTAATGTAATGGCTGATTGGTGTATGTCAGTAGTTTTAATTAAACACGAGTTTAGAATTGCTCATTCTCACCTCTGTCACTGCAAAGACTCTCTTCCCACAGGGCACCACCTTGTACCACTTGTCGTGGAGCATGTCCATGTAGCCGTCTGATTTGTAGCGGCTGATGAATTCTGAGATGTTGGAGGTGAGAGGGGAGTTCTGGGGCAGGCCAATCCCATAACCTGCAAATGGAGCAGCACTTAAAGTCAGTTAGGGCAGAAGCAGGCAAAGAGCTCAATATTATTCATTTCACCCCGAGTGTAAACGGTTAAGGTGAGTCAATGACAGAGGGGGTGGGGGTTAGAGCAACAGCAGCATGTCCACTGGGAATTTCCCTCCACTTGTATTCAGAGACTCTGGCCCGATCGATACCGGGCAGACAGTGCTGATCCCGCTCTCTCTGTGCTGAGAACATGACCAAGACATACGCCACAAAGCTTATAGCTCACACTTCAGCGTCTGCTCATTCCAGATCATTTCTTTACCTTTTTGCTGATGTCTCACTTTAACTACCTTTGCTTTGATATCTGCAATGAAAACTGAATGAAACTGTATGAATTCCTTGCTGCGGGGCTGAGAGAAGTTCAAACATAAAACCATGACAAGTAAGCGTGTAAATCTCACACCTGAAAAGGACAGCAGTTCCTAAGGGAACAATTCAATGCGATGAAATCTCAAAATCCACGACTCTGTTTGATTGGCCCTGGACTCTGCACAAGAGGTGGACAATTACTTACAGTAACACCTCAGTTCACTACCTGCGATGACAAAATACAGGACTGAGGTGCTCCTAAGTGTTGGTCCTAACATTGGTGTTCAAGAGAGAATAATTGGCCTGGATTGGCCTCTTCCTCCTTCTTCATCCAGCATGATGTTAGTTAGGGCAGGCGTCTGTAAGCTGCTCTAACAGTATTGGATTAGTGTTCTCCTTCAAGCGTGTTGAGCCATCCAATGATGCTGCATTAGTGGCAGTTTGAAAAGATGTGGTGGCTGACTTTACATGACTTTACAAGAAGCAAGTGCTGCTTGGTAGCACTGTGTGATGGCGGAGAGCAATCTACTGTGTGGAAATGTCTAAAATTAGGGAAAGTGGGTCAAAATAAATAAAGGTCCGCATTTGTCCTCTGACTTTAATTAGATTATTTTAGCAAGATTTATAATTCCTGTAGAAACTACTGAAGAAACTACACTCAGGTGCCAGTCTGTTAGGGACACATGTGTAGTCTGTCCTCACAGGATGCAGCACATCCTGGTACCGCAGCTGCTCAGGTCAGGATTGTAGGGCTCTACAGTGCGTGGTGGATCACGGGCATAAAGCTTATTATGATCCATGACATCCACACATTGCGCTGTCTCAGGAAACTGAATCAGGTGGGACTCCAGGAACCCTGCACTGCCACTTTTCACCCTCCTGTCCTCTGGGAAGCATCTAGACATGGACAGAAACAGTTTCCACCTAAGTGTAATTAGATTAAAAAAGTTTTATCTTGCACACAGACACATACACACACTGAATCACAGTAACATATAAAATTCCAGTAAATTACAATTTACTGCATCTCATTTTACATTTTACATTGTGCTTGCACATGACAATAAAGAATCTTGAATCCTCAGCATGCGTTGTACTTACACAAAGTGGCCATTTTAGGTTTAACCTACCATTTAGGTGCACATTGTTACATTAGTTATATTATAATACCCCTTAGAAAGTAAACATCAAAGCACTGCTGTTCACCAGAAAGTAGTTACTTGTTGAATCAGCAGGAATCTGTATCAGGAATGATAGCTTGGAGTATCAACACATTAATGAAACATAGACTATTAAACCAATAGCTTTTTTCTGGATTTTGCAGAAGAACATATCCAGTTAATTTTATTTCGGTCAAATAAACGAAGAATATGGTCACTCTCATTCATAGTCAGTTATTTCATTCCAAAATTGATGCAGTTGAAAAATGTATCATTCAATGATGATACAGTTTTACACCCCTTATGACAAGCAACTGGGCAAGAGGACGCGCTGAATCTCTGACAGCAGTCGAGTGTCTGGGGAAAGGAAGCGCAGGACAAAAAAGAAACAAAGCATGTCTGACCGTCTATGACACATAACAACGTAAAGCATTTGGCGATGAGTCCCCCCACACAGCCTGCTTTGAGAGGAACGAAGGGAAGAGTTATGTTTTGGGCAGGGCTTAAGAGCCTTTATCACTGAGACACCAGTGTCCCCAATGGAAGAGCCGCATGAATCTTATTCAATCAATGTGTTGTTGCCCTCCGCCTCCCTGGTGCTCGTCTGTCAGTCATGTCATTCTGTGTCTGCCGACAGATGCCAGGCACGCTCCAGCATCCACGCATTTCATCAGCACTGGGGGAGCTCAACACACACACACACACACACACACACACACACACACACACACACACACA
>JBBPCY010000037.1:15257531-15288000 GCA_037974405.1 Brachyalestes nurse
ATCGAATCGAATCGAATCGTTGACATGATAATCGTAATCGAATCGAATCGTGAGACGAGTGAAGGTTCACACCTCTAGTCCATACCCTAGATGTTCAACGGCTACAGTGGAGGGTGTTAGTGCCTGGGGAAGTCCACCACCAGCTCCTTGATTTTTTTCAGTGCTGATCTTGTCATTCCCATCAGTGATGAGGCTAATTATTACAGAGTCATCAGAGACCTTTTTCAAGAAGCAGTTGGTAGGAGAAGTCCGCAGTGTAGATGGTTAGGAGAAACACACAACCAAGTACCAAGTACCAAGTCAAAAGATATTATGTAATTAAATCAGATGTGGAAATGGAAGTGTATATGAACCAAAAAAGATTCAAATGCAACAGTCTTATAGAAATCAAAGCACAATCCAAATTTTGCAGGATCAGCCACATTTAGGCCATCATGGTATGCATCATAATGTTTAATAATGTATAATTATTAAGTCTACCAAACTCTAATCACTGGATATAAGGCAACTTCATGCAAAACACAGACAAGGCAATAATGAATAGTTGTGCTGCTAGAACAAGTGTTCCTACTTTTAAAGGTTTATTTAAACAACCCTTTTGTTTCTGTGGGAAGACCATACAATCCACAAACAAGGTATTCATAAGAATACTGGCAGCAAATAGATGTTAAGATGGAGGTGCCTAGGAATAAAGAACACACAACAGCACACACACTGTGAAAATGTTGTTGACTTGACATGCGTATTTATTTCTAGTTTTTTAACTGCCACAAAAAAAGAATAAAATGCATTACTCCAAAGACTACAAGGTGAAGAGGGTGACCACATTCAGTGACCTATGAATTCACCAGGGAAAAGAAAAGTATGCAAGGAAACAGCCACCTTGCACTACAGTGTCAAGTCAGACAAGTTGGAAACTAAGCTGGGACCCAAAGATAATAAAGGCAAGTAGCTGGCAGTTCTCTCCCAGGATGGAAGAATGGAGAAAGCAGTCCTAACAGGCCCTCAGCCATCAAGCCAAGATATCAAACGAAAAGTATAACACCAGGAATTAGATTAGACTTCGGTGCTGGTCCCCTTCAGGGCAGTGATATTCAAAAATGTAAAAGTAAAGGTATGCAAAATTATATCAGAGTAGTTTTCTCTACATTTAAATGAATTTGTGATTGTGAAGAGCAAAGCTCAGTAATGCACAGGAGAAGAGGGAGGAGCAGAAGGCCCATGTGAAGGGACATCCTCAAGTTTTTCCCGTATGATGAATCTGATGCACTGTTTTAGAAAAAACGTGATAGTCCAAGTGCCTACCACCTCAGAACACACCGTCTGGAATAGAGTGAAACAGCTCAAATAATTTGGTCTCGGACACTTTGAGAGAACTCGAAAACTGATGACATAGTGGAGATGTTAAAGCTTCATAATGAAGGAAAGTGAGTACTGGCATAAGGAAACACTGGAGACCAGACTAATCAAAGATAGACATGGCTAGACTACCATTTCTTCACTATGCTATTTATCTTTTATACTGGTACACTCTCTTAAATTCCTCTAAAAAGTGTATAAAATAAATTCTATTGCAAAATTAAATCGCAGCTTATTATGTACAGTGTAAGCTATTTGTATCTGAAAGAAAACATTGGATGAAAGGTTACATAATCTTTCTTATTCACAATGAATTGATATTCTTTGCCAAACATGAGCTAATCTCTGGTGGAACAGTGACTGACTAATGCTCATGTTAATAGTTGTCCAAAAAAGCATACAAAGCCATCACGGTACAGATCATGTATCCATTCCAATCCAAATTCACATAAGCATATTGAGCTACAATTTGAATGATTATAGTCCCAACTGAGCAGAGGAAGTGAAGGAGTGCCTGTGCTGTGATGCCTGTGATGGTCATCTTTATCTGTCTCTGGAGATTGGGCCAGAAGAGGGCACTCTCCTCCATATTCTTCATGTGTCTCCACAGGTACACAGCTTGAGGCCACCATCAAACACAGACTGAGAAGAAAAAAGCCAAACCTAGTCAAGACGTCCACTAATGTAATCTGGTGGTTTATTAGTACGGAATCACGCACTGCATCCTCTGCAGCTGCTGTTAAAGTAGTTGCCTGATGAAAATTCAATCGCGCTTTTGCATAAGAAATTTCTACACTCATCCCATATGAACAGAAGATTGCATTCAAGATCAAAGCAGAGTAAATTATGGCCTTTATGTTCCTCTTAAACCAAATGAAGAGCGCATGCTGAAGTGGAACAATCTGGCAGAAGTAAAACATGTTCATACAATGGCAGGAGCTAACGATGGTCATCATGGTATAAATCATGACAGCCAAGATCAAATCAAACATAATATACAATATATACCAATTTTTAATCACATCATATAAGACAAACTCACATATAACAGTAAAAACGCTGCAGGAATGAATAGCCGTGTTGCACCCAATAAGCGATCCCAGTAAAACCTTGAGGGTTCCTTTTATCTGCTCTGCTCCTTGCTGTGGAATCATGCAGTAGACAAAAAAGATGTTCAAAAGAAAGGTGATAAAAGAAAAAGGCATATTCACTGAAGCAAAAGCTGCAGCATTCATATAATATATAGTATAGTCAAACCAGGAGCTGTTGTTAGCCATGTTGGATATCTTTTCTTTCTGAACCACAGACGGTTAAGAGCATGTCATATATACTGTCTTCAGATACAAAGTTTCTCCTGGATAGTTCATTAGGTTCTGAGAGGTGTCATGGAAATGTCTTCAGTCATGATCTAATGAGATCAGTTTATGAAAAGTACATGTGCTGTGGTGTAGACGTTTCTTTTTCATCTCTATTTACAATGCAAATTACACTGGAAAGATGCACTCTTCAGACACTTTCAGTCAGCCGAGGACACAACACTTTCACACTTCCACCTTCTTTTTCACCCAATTTCACACATCCACCTTGTCTTCTGGGCACAAAATGATAATGGCGGTGATGCTGCTGCTACTGCTTCTACTGCTACTGCTGCTGCTGTTGCTGATGCTGATGATGAAGATGATGAAGAGTATTAAAATTAGCATTCGTAGTGGTAGTAGTACTATTATTAATCACAATCTTTAGTGATACAATAGTAATACAGTTTTGGATGTTTATAATAAGATGAAAGGCTACAAGCCTTCTTATTCAGTAGTAAAATAAAGGAGAGACCAGAGATTGCCAAACATGATATATTCCCTGCCAGAACAGAGACTAACCATTTTAATGGTTGTCCCAAAAGTGAAAAAAAGAAATTGAGGTGCCAAAAATGTATTTATTATAATTTAATATCATGCAAGTGCTGAGAAAAATGTAAACCTCAAGAATCCCACTAATCTTATGGTTTATTTCATTTTCACTAAACAACATTAGAATCACTGACAGGTGAAGTAATAACATTGATTATCTTGTTACAGGGGCACCTGTCAAGGGGTTGAGGTAATTAAACAGCAAGTGAACACTCAGTTCTTGAAATGTTTTTATTGGAAGCAGGAAAAATTGATAAGTTTGAGAGACTTTGACAAGGGACAAATTAAGATGATAAACGACTGGGTCAGAGCATCTCTGAAATGGCAGGTCTCGTCAGAAGGACCCAGTATTAGTACCTTCCAAAAGTGGTCATCAGTGGCCTGGCTTCCAGCTGCTTCAAAGACCTCCAGATGTGCTTCATTTTCCTTTAGGATGGCAGCAATCAGAAACAGGAATGGCCATGGAGTGTTCCATCTTCCTCATGGCAGCCTTTGAAATCTTCCACACTGGAGCATGGCAAATCATTGGAGAAATAAAACTGTACAAAGGGCAGAGGGTGCTGCCATTCAGGAGCTACAGTTATGTCACATGTTATCCTGCAGTAGCTTCACGTGCAAGAATTACTTTTAAAGAAGCTGGATGAACTTGTGATAAGGACACAAATGAAGATCAAGTCCCTTAAGTTTCTCACTTTTGGCCAAATAACCCATCCAAAGCCTAGGGAGGCAATATAGTAGAGCGGGGCTAATCAATAGGCGGTCTGCATCCGCACCCAAAAGAAGTTCCGGACCGACACGAAAATCTGGATAATATTTAATCATCCAAGCGATGTTTTAAATGGCGTGCATACAATCAATGATTCAGCGTTTCTGTATTTTTTTTTTCACGCCCTTCCACTCTTCTTCGTTCAGGCACAATCAAAGCAGACCTAAGTTGCATCACTATGGCAACACAACTCACTCACACACAAATTCTAACAGCACTGCAGGAGGCTTATTGTGATCCTGTCACCTTCTGGACTAAGACTGTTACTGCAGCAGGTGCTCCTCTTCTGCAAAAGATGGCTCACCATGTTTCCCTAAACATACTGTTGTTAATCTGCTTTTTCAGCTATTAATATAGTGAACACCTCATACCGCAGCACACTCACCGATAAACACTTACAACAGTGCCTCTGTCTGTCCCTTACACCTTTTGTGCCTTAAACAACTGGTGGCAGAAAAAAGGTGTCACTTCTCGCACTAACAGGCCCACCACTTAGCTTTTTGTACATAGTTCAAAAGGTTTGAAGACTTATCAGTTTTGTTTTGTCTTTTGTTTTGGAAATTTCCAATGGACCTTTCAGCTTTATATTTGAATACCCTTCTAGTAGAGGTTTCTGACAAGCATTTGGGTAAGGCAGTACATAAACAGCTCTCAGAAAGCCTTTCTAGAATCAAGCAAAACTAGCTTCAGGGCCAGTTTGATCGTTTCCTGGTGTAGGGCCCTGATGGGACACAGGGGCCAGGACAAAGTGGAAATAGCCTTAACTGGTGAAGTTGCCTGTTGATTGTGTTCGGCAGTCTGACAAGTTAGGAATGGCACCCCAGTGAAATATATTCTAAAACGTTTGCTCTAATTTTTCTCAGATGTTTGAGTTCATTTGCACTACAAAGTGAACATTCTGTCATAAGCGAACACACCACAGCACGCAGTGTGAACAGCATGAAATTCTTCCTCTTTGTTTAAACCCATTCACCAAGTGAAGCAAAAAGCAGACAGGAACACAGAGCCTGGGGAGCAGTGTGTGGGGATCATACCTTGCTCAACGATACCTCAGAGGTGCCACTAGCAGTCATGAGATTCGCAACCAATGACACATTCTAAACTAACCCCTGATACTAAAGAAAAGTGGATAAGGAAACATTTGAGGAAACAAACGCCAAAAACAATCACCAATATAAAATATCCACCAAAATGCATTTTTTTTGTTTAGATATATATAGACATGATTTCAAACAAAAATTAAAAAATGTATAAAGAAAAAAAAATGTAATAAATAAATATTTCGTCCATCACACGAGAAATTCAGGCCTATTGCCGTGGGGCGGTGTTTTGCGCATCTCAGGCTGATGCCTGTGGTTCTGAGGGCGTGGGGCGGTGTTATGCACATCTCAGGCCGACGCCCGTGGTTCCGAGGGTGGGGGCGGTGTTATGCGCATCTTGGGCCGATGCCCGTGCACCGGACAGCTGCTCTGGACTTTTCCAGAACGTACAGATTGCCAGGCCGCCCTGCTGGCTCCGGGTCCATTGTGTAACTGACGCCACCAACATTAAACCCTCTGGGCAGACTGTAGCCGACCTAGAAGCACTTTTTTTGGATCACTCATCATGGTTGAGGGGCCTGGTTCTTGGTGAAAGCCCCCCCTTCTTCTGAAAACGTCCATAAAAAGTCAAAATTCGGGTGAGTGGCATGAGGAGAACCAGGCCTAATCGGGCGAGTAAGCCCAAAAAATTATTTCCTGTGTACAGCCTGGTGAAAAGCCCCTCGTATGAAAAGATCCATAAAAATGACTACCGTAATGACACTAATATCACTGAAAAGCGCAGCTTCTCTGCTTTCGGAAACCATTGGAAATTTTTAGATTGTGGTCTAAATCTAGATCTGTGGTGACAGCTTCGGTTTGAAAGGCTAACATGGAACAAGAAAATACCGCTGTGTAATTATCACCTATTTTAACGGTAACTGTAAAGGAATACAGTTACTCATAATTTGTATTTTAATTACGTAACGCCGGTACATGTATTCCGTTACACTGATAACGACACCCCTGTGTGGAAAAAGTGTCACACACAGAGAACAGTAAGAGCTTCTAACATCACTCTTGAAATAACACATTAACAAGTGCTGGACATTTTCTCATACATTTGATCAAACAGAATTTCAGTTTAGCCTGTACCCATAGCTATAAGGACTTAGCTAAGTGTTTTGACCTTGAAATACAACAAAAGCTCTTCACAAGAAAAAATACTCCCAAGACCACTTCTGCTGAAGATATGTACCAGAATCATGAATAGCTTTATACAAAGCACAAATATAACCAAGCAGACCATGGTTTGTTAAATAAATGCAATATTTTACTTAATACAATAACGGCTATCCAGAGCTGACTGTGGCTCGTTACATTTAAAATCAGGACCGTATTAAAGTTATGTTGGGCATCATTGTTTCATTGTGAGTTTTTCCCCTGTTCTGAGGTCACCACATTGCAGACATCTGCAGGGTGCGGAGCTTCTAGGTTCCATTCACCAAAGGTGGCGTGACCCTCTAAAATGGCAGTTCTGGTAGCATTACTGCTCACAGGCCAGTGGCTTTTGCTGTTTGTGTTATTAAGATATTTTCAGGGATGAACAATCACAGCAGTAGTGTGAATAAACAGCAGCTGTGGTGTTTTCATTACAGTTTCTGTCACTGTGGGCACAATAAGACATGTGCCATGGCTCGAGGTGACGCAGCACGCTGCTTTTAATTCACATTTTGGTATGTCAAACGTACTGGGTCCACTAAAATAGGTGCTTGATACAATCGTGGAGGTGACGGATCTTGATCAAATTAAGCCCTCCATGATGACCTAGCAAAAACGTTCTCCTCATATGTGTGTTCTCATTACAGGGTCAAGTATTTTACTGATTGATTTAATGATACATTATAAAAAAAGGCCAAACCCATCCCTGGCTGGGAGTCCAAGAGAGTATAATTGTCCTGCATTCTCTGGGGGGTACAGTGGCCCTCCTTCTCTCCATCTCCCCACCACTCAGGGCTATGCTAATCAGGACCTATTAGCTAAAGTTACAGAACTGTCTGTTAATATTCTCCTTCAAAAGTGTTAAGCCAATAATAATTTGGAAATGATACAGTGATACAGTAATGATGCTGGCCTTCTCCTCCCCTTGGAATTGTGTCCAAGCTAAAGGGTGAAAAACTCATTCAAAAGGCCAAACAACTCAAATGTGTTAGACTAAACAAAAACCAATTGTGCACAACCTTTCAAAGAATCAGAAGTATGGCCTTTAAAAGGCTTTCGAAAAGTGCCGACTAAACACAGCTTGTTCACTGAGAAGGTACATTTTTAAAAATGAAATAATGTGGCTTATTCAAATTATTGTGACAACTGCAAGCAACAATATATATTTTTTTTCTCAACACCACAAAGTCCAAATTGATATTGAAGGACTAACATTTACAAATGACAAAGGTCGAGAATAGGATGCATTTTAATGTCATGTGTGCGGAGAAGAATGCTATTATCATTCAGTGAAGCTGTCTGCACTGTAATACTAATCTCTTCCGGACGGCGATCGAATCAGAAAACGATTCCTTTTATGACAATGCAATTGGCCCAAGCACTACTCAGGGCTATTGATCTAGATGCCTTGCACTGCAGCTTTACAACCCCCCCCACCAATTGTCCTGTGCTGTGCAGTTTGGGTCTGGTTGGCAGATTTGGCTTTATCCTATTGTGCTGTGCGGCAGGCAGCTTTTGGGCATGGCCGTGCTGCAGAGCGCTCTTACTTGTGTTTGCAGGGAGGGTTAGAAAGAGAGAGTGAAACACTGTGCCACGCTGATCCACACACACACACAGCAGTGGTGTGGCATGATGTGCTGCTGTGGGCTCTTTTGATAAGAGTGATCCCTACCTCATGGGAAGGCAGCCGAGTGAAACTCATGAATATAGCTTAAAGCTCCAAAACATGTTTGCATTCCAGCTGAGAGCCTGCGAGCCAGGCTAGCAGCTTCACCCAGTATAAAGAGAGGAACCCTGTTTCTGACCTTAACACATCTTCTAATAGCCCAGCTAACATACAGAAATTCAGCTAGCGTGACACTTACATGCACACCTATTTATTTGAAAGTATCTATAGGTAGGACTCTGTATATTGAGACTACACAATGTAATTAACAGCTGGTGTGAAAAAATGATTATTTGTAGAAAGAGTCACAAGGTTAATTGGAATAAAGGCTGAGAATGTTTTTCCATTCTCTTAAAAAAACAAAAAAAATCTTGTGAGCTAGTATTGTGAGCTAGTAAACTGGTTTTTGCCTTTCCCAGCCGACTCCACAGACTTCCACCTATACATATATAGAGAGAGAGTCTAAAATCTAAAATAAAGGTAAAACACAGCTCAAACCTCAACAGGTCATTTATTTTTAATATCTGCCGGGGCACCATGCTGTTAATCAGAGTTTGTTTTGCAAATCTCATTTCCCTCCCAGGCTAAATGCCAGTGGTTTTGCTACTTTTCTTACACAACCGGCAACTCAGTGGAAATTTAGATGATTTATTTTCAGACCCTTTTTGTAATATGCTAGAGCTTCTGTATTTTTCAAAAACAATTATCTTCTCTCTCACTACTGTTCTTTTTGGGCTTAATGAGGCTTGATTGAGAACAGTGAACTCAGGAATGAATTGTAAATTCAAACAGATCAGTCCATCACAGTGCACAGAATAATGTCTGTAACCTTTACAATCTCATTCTGCAGAAATAAAATAGGTGCCATTAGATCTTTTATATGGTGAGTATGGGGTTTGGCTGAGTATCCTCTAATAACAGCTCTTGACCTCAGCCTGGCAGGAGAATAAAGGTATGTACCTGGAAATGTACTGCCCGGATGATGGTAGTTCATGTTTGTTGGGTTTGTCAAAACAGTTGACCATGTTCTGGATGAGGGCCAGATCCGGCCGCACTATTGTGGCCGCGGCAACAGCTCGGCTGACCAGCTGCAGAGCATCACCAATATAGTAGTCCAGAGGCTTCCGGTCCACTTCGCCGTAGGCCAGCAGCCCCAGCGGAAGGCCAATGGAGTGTAGAGCTTCCGGGCTTAAGGGGTATCCCATAATCCAGTGTATGGTGGGCAAGGTGAGGCCCAGGTCATGGGCGCTGCGCAGGACGGAGGAGGCACACTGAGGGTCGTCCCCGAAGAGAAGCACAGAGGCTGGAGGAGGCTGGTCCTGGCTAAAGTGCTCCGCTAGGAAATCAGATATGTCCACGTTGTCGGATGCGCTGTGGGAGAGATTGAGGGCGGCCCGCAGGTGCCAACGAGAACCATCCCTGCCCGCGTGACTGTGCAATTCCAGGAGCTCCAGAAGACCAGCTTCCTCCCAGCCCTTGCAGAGCACAGCCATGCCTTCCTCCCAGCCACTTCGCTGCAGCACGGCCAGCAGCAGCTCTGCCAGCCCAGACGGCGGGATCCGTGTCGTCATCTGCAGGTGGAACCGGTTCTGTGGAGGCAAGAGCATAACTGTTACTTATGGTGAAAATGTCTTCTAGAATTCTAATTCCAAGAGTGATAAAGAGGCTGCGCTAATGATCAAAAGAAAACTGACAAAAGACATGTTACAATCCATATTTAGATGGAAATAAGTTTGAAAGAAAAGACAAAGCTGGTCTTATCTGACATCACAATGAGGAGAGTGAACACCAGTGAACCAGCCAAGACAGAGACAGAGGCTAAATCTGAAAATTCCTACAGTTTTGGTCTTAATCTGAAAGAAATAAGGTGCTTGAGATGAAGTGGAGTGACATCACTGTAACACACAGCTTTGAGTGGCCCATTACTTTAATGAGTTTACATTCAGCAAATAGTTAGCAGACACAAATAACTCTTCTGCTTACTATCTGAGATTACTACGGGTGCATCAATGACATCAACAATCCCACATGACACCAGACACCAGACATTTGCGCCATGCCACTGAAACTTGCCACTTGGCCTGAGTTCTGCTTACATCTCTGTCAGCCATTCAAAGGAGCTCTTCTTGTGGCAAGGTTTCCAAGACATACACACCTTTACTAGGACCGAGTAAATGTACAATAGTAAGGGCACTATGTTATAACTTAGACAATTCTAAAAACAGTCATCCACACGCTAGCATGCCATTCTGGCTTACACTGGCTTCTATCATTGATCATCAGTTTAATGGTAGATATCATGTGAATAATATATTAACATATTTGCATTTGTTGTATTTCCCTAAGATTGTGAAAATGTTACCTTGAAAAATATGCAGAGTTTAAACTGTCATCCTAATGTAAGCGACATATTTTGGCTGAATGGATCTGCAGTATGTTGCCTCCCAAAGCAAAAGTATATTGTGTTTTAATGCAACTATTCTCTTGCAAGAGATATTCTTTATTTTTATTATATGTGATGTAATCCCTGCAGACGAGACACAGATCTGCATGCTTTATTGGAGGTTCTTGGTTGGCCTGACAAGCGCACCATCGCCCTTCTTTGAGCTCTGCCTTCACAAGACACTGGAGTGATTTGAAATGTCACGCTCCCCAGACATTGTAACAAGATCAAGACATGCCCCGAGAGGCTATGAACCGTAGTCGTCTGACACAGTTATCAGTCACTGTAGAGTATCCTATACCTCGCACATGGAGCAGTGTTTAATGATTTATTCTATTTCATTCAGTTCAAACTAAATTAAAACTAAAATTCGAATTTAAACTCATCAGCTGGAATTTGCAGGTTAATCAGAAAGCTTTTCCATTAATACAATCCTTCTTTTGACCGAATCTGTCAGACACACTCTAGTTACAAAGCATTGCAATAAACCAAAGGACGTGTACCATTACTGCCTGAAAAGTGATTCAAAAAGGCCGGCGTGTATTCAGCAACCTGCTTGACAAGTTAATTCGGTGGGCCACCGCAAACCAGGCGGCGGTGATTGTGGAAGGGATTGCTATTCATGGTCTGTCTCGCTGGATTTTCCCAGCCATGTGTAACCCCTATCTGACTTTAGCTGCTCAACAAGGGCTGCTGGGACGTGAACGTCTCAATAATGTCCAAGATTGGACTCTTTGATATCTCTCCAACGGATGGATGGTGGAAAACATTCCAATCATATTTATCCAAACTTAAAATTCGTGTCCAGATTTCGGATATCAAGGCCCAGACGATACCCACGAGAGCGGCTTAAAAGAGCTTTCCACTGGCACTCGGAGGGCAGACGCTATGCTCTGGGAATAAGCACTGGCAGTAACAGAAAAAATTAAGCACACATTCATATTGCGTACACCAATCCAAGCCCTTTGGGGTTGAAACAAAGGACTCAGCGAACTCACTTGCCGTCTACGGAGCAGGAACAGATCAACCACCTCCACATGCTAATTTTAACAATGAATGAAAGATCGTCAGCATCAGTTAGCATGATGTCATCTGTGTCATGTCCAGTGCCAAGTCTACCTAATATTCTACCACATGAGCGCTAAATCCAACTACATGTATGAAAGTTAAGCATAAATAATGCCAGCACAGGATGCATAATCATATAAACAGAGTTCTGTGTATTATATTGTACTAAGTTGGCTGGGAAAGCAAGAAATGCTGCTTTGTGACACAGACTCCTGGATAAAAAATGCTGAAACTGTTGAACTGTTAGCATATATTAGAACCCCAAAACCACCCCATCATCAGTAAATGAGTCACTTATAAGTATAAATTAGCCTCTCATAAATAAATACAATAAATAAATAAATAAATAAATAAAAGAGACTTTTCATTTCCTTTTAGACGTTTGTAACATTCAAATATTGTCTTCAGTTTCTTGATATTAACAATGGGCCTGAGAGAGCAAAAATGAAGGAATGAAAAATAGCTTGCTTACGGCCCCTAGACGTTTAGAGCCAGCCCTGATCATGCTAATTAATGGCCATTTGTTTTCATTCGCTGCTGCCGACATTGGTTTTTTATGGACCTATTCCTTTAACCTTATGAAACCATACTCAAAGAGAGTGCCTAATTCTCTCAGTCACACTGTGGCAGTGATAATCACAAAACACTAATTCTGTGAAATGACCCATAATCCATTATCACCCACACATGCCCATGTAATCCACGCAGCTACATGCATGATTTCATAATGATTGAACCATCAGCACTGCACAAGCCATATGTTACCAGACAAAGCACCGCACAAGTGGCTGCAAGTGACTCGTCCAATGTGTCGTGTGACGACATCCAGTCGAAATGGCACACTCCCAAATCAATCAGCTCGTATTTACCGCAGCTGTCATACAGAGGTTCAAGTCTCGTCATCATCATCATCATTATCAAAAACACACAAGCCGCAGCTAGTTTGCTTGGGAAAAAGGAGTAAACAGACACACTGAAGCAGAAATATTTGTGTCACAAGTGAAGTATACTCCATAAGACAGTTAAAGCAATGACTCAGCCAAACATCATTTATTCATTATCTGAGCCGTTTATTCTAGTTGCCGGGTTTGCTGGAGCCAATCCCAGTGCTCAGGGCAAAAGGCGGAGAAACACCCTGGACAGTTCACTGGTCCATCGCAGGGCAGACACACACATATGTTCACACTTAGGGGCAATTTAGCATCTCCAATTCACCCTGTTGCTCTAGTGCAATACTAAGAAACCAAATATCAAGGAGCATCCCTGTGTTCGCAGTGTTCTGTTCCCTCAGGCTTTTATATGATGCATCATATCTTAGCATGATACACTAATAATGTGGTCTTGGGTCATGCCTCAAAACACATTAAAGTTTCAACCATCACACACTAACATGCATGAATCTAATTTAAAAACGAAGAATGATGTACTTTTGGCTATAGAAAAATCCCATCACATTATGTAGAACAAGAGCACAACACATTTAAAAATCTTCTCATTTTTATTCACCAAAAGCACTATTACCAAGATTGTTCACTGAATATATAAGATCGTGAATGTTAGTTAATACATAAAAAAGGCACAGATGCAATTCTTTATTTCATGTTTAGAAATGAACTCAAATGTCTGACAGTAAATGTCAGCTACATTTGGGGTAAGGAGTAAACAATATAAATGTTGGGCCAAACCATCAGTGTGGTCAAAACCAGTAAGGTGCTGCCAAGACTAGCATCAACTGTCTTTACCACTACAAACACTAAGTTAAGGAATTGATTTGTTTAGACACAAAACCAACAGACGTGTGAAGTCTCCTCCTGAGGCACAAACTCTGGACTGATGCCTGCTTGAATGATTAAGGTTTCTATTTAATATTTCAACCGGATACTGATGTTACGGAAATGCTCTTTGATAATTTGACGTCTGCTGCACTTGGAAAGAGGAGTAGATCAAAAACACACATTGAGTTCACCAGTCAGTCATATCAACTCAAGGAGCAGTTGTAGTGTTCCCACATATAACAGCAGTTACAGCATTTCGGGTGGAGGGGGTGATGCTTTTGTATCCATAAGTCCTTCGTAGCCCTTCACAGAGAGCAATGTAATTTCAGAGGGAATACAGTAGCATCAAATTACATTATGTATGCTTCTGTCTGAAAGTGAAATTTTGAAATATCCTCACAAAAGGTTGTTTGGAACTTACAGTTCCCCACGTCACATTTTCATTGAGATTATTCTTGTGTGCAGTGCTAGCCTACAACGTGGCCATGAAAAGTCTGCTTTAGTTTTCAGCACTTTGCTATTTGTTAACTTCTAAATGCTTTGGGGAAGGCCAGAATCCATTAAGTATGTCACTAAGTGCATAAAACATACTCGAGCCTAATGGCACTGCAGTGAATTTAGTGACGCTCATAGGAATGGAATAGTGACAAGTGCTCAACATTTCAGCTTAACGGTCCACATTCAGTACAGTTGAATTCAACCACATTTGATTTAAACCACAAAGACAAACTATGGGTGAGACAACAACATCAAATACATCAAATTATTTAGAGTAAAAGACCAAATGCCTACCCTTTGCTCACAGGTCCCACCACACACCTGTAGTGAAACAAGGTTTACGGTGCTATTGTGTTGTCATGTAATTTAAAGTTATTGCCATGTTATGGGACAGTATCTAACCAAGCACAAGGCTTCCCCGATACAAGTGTCATAAGTCCAGCGAAACCTCTGCCAGCCAAGAAGATTACATCAGTCACCTATAATCCTGTTAACTTCATGTCTAAAGGTAATTCTACATTTATGACACACACTGTTCTCCAATATCAAGGCTGTACAATAAAAGGACCAATGGATGCTTCTTAAGAAAGCCATTTTTGCAATCAATGTTCTATAAAGAATGTTTGAGAAACCATTTAAAAAATAAAGAATATATAAAAGTTCTATGAAGAATTCTTAAATTAGTATAGAACTTTTTAAGAGCTTCTTAAAGCTTTCGTACGGTTCTTCACTCTCACGTCTTTTTCAAACATAACACCCAACAAGTTCTTATTCTGGGATGTCTATCAAACAGCTTTTTATGTATCTGCAGACCTGCTTTACTCTGATTGGTCCAGAGTGAAATAGTCTAAAACAGCCAGAAACACAGTTTAGGATAAGTATTGCATTTTCATTATGAAGACAGCTGATTATTCCAAACTAGGCCTGGAGACCCAAGGCATGCAGCCACTGTGAAATGAGGCAAAAATGAAAAATGAAGAAAAACAAAAGCTTTCACACACTTTTTTCTCAACATTAAATAACAGGAGATATGAGATATTTCATACAATTAGTGCCAGCCTGAATAATTTAAATACTCAAGTGTTTGTTTGTTATGTTGTTATTTTGTTCTTTATAATATTCAGAAGCTTTGTCTTTTAGACTCCACAGTCTTGAGTCTCAGCATTAAAAGCTTATTGATCACCATTTTAAAACATTATCATAAATCCAGGAGAGAAAGCAATTACTTAATAATACATTTGATATTAGACTAGAAAGATCTATCACATACTCAGGCAAAGTGAGTATGTCATGCCCTCAACACACACACTTACACACACACAAAGAAATAGTCCCGTAAGTGGGTAAGAGACTTTGCCATATCTGGGTGGGTTGGCTACCATCGCCATCACACAGTGTGACGTTGTGATAGCTTCTGTTCAAAAACATGTGTTGCTGCTTTACATGACTGGGGAAGCACGTGCTAGCCTTCACCACCCAGTGGTAGTGGTATTGCGTAATGGGGGAGTGGGTGGAAAGGTGACTAAAATGGTCAAAAACACAAAAAAAAGCCATTCAGGTGAAGAGGCTGATTGTGTCCTTGGTCACTCAGCAAGACACCACTGAGCAGAGACAGAGATAAACAGAAATAGCAGGCTAGCGAATCAGTTTTGTTGATTCAATAATCTGTACAAATTTCATACATAAATATCACTGAAATCACTGAGTGGTCTTTCCTGAACAAGACTCATTGCACACTATGTTAGCAATGGAATATACACAATATGGACAAAAGTATTGTGATGCCTGACCATTACACCAACAGAGACTTTAATGGCATTGCATTCAAATCCATAGACTTTAATATGGAGTTGTTCCCCCATTGCAGCTTCCACTCTTCTTGGAAGACTTTCCACAAGATTTTTAGGTTTCTGTGGGAATTTGTGCCCATTCATTGTAGAGCATTTATGAGGTCAGGCACTGATGTTGGCTGAGTAGGCCTGGCTCACAATCTGTCCAAAATGTCTTGGTACGCTGAAGCATTAAGACTGTCCTTCACTGGAAGTTAGGGGCCTAGCTCAAACCTTGAAAAACAGGCATGTCTCAATACTTTTGTCTGCATGGTGTAACTTGGCTTTGCATTCTGTAAAGCAGCTACAATCCCTATAACAAATCGGCCCTAAACACAGATTTCAAAAGATTGAACACCCTTCTGCATCATTGCTGCTTTCTCTTTAAGTGATAATCTGTCTGCTTATCTGAGGTGATAGAACAAATTTTTAGGACGCCCATCACAGAATTCATGTACAGATATTTAAAATTATTTGTCACAGTTAAAAAATTTAATATTTTGATTTAAACAAAAAAAGCCACACTGGACAAATATACTTATAATTATGGTTTATTATGAGCTGTAAATTGTTTTATGGGTACTGCTGAGAATGACTATTGGAGTACTTCTTTGGAAACACTGTAAATCCTGTAAAATGCTGTTTATGTTAGCTCTAGATACAATACACGTTTAAAACGGTGTCATCCTACCATATGCTTTAGTTTTGTAAGCTGTCACTTTGTGAGCTAGTGTTGTCCATGAAATGCAAATCGCCATGCATCTTAAACATCATGGTACACTACAGTCACCATGCCTGGTGGGGGATAAGTGCACATTTTGATTTGTGTCATTTTTTCCTTCGTGTCAGCCGCAGATCGATGGATGAGCGTTCTTCTGCCAATTTAATTTTCTCCTCCCCTCATTTATCATGGGCCACTGCTTAAGTGCACAAGACACTTCAAAGACGTCACAAAAAGTATCAGCAAACACGTGTACAGCTTGTCCAGAGTATATGGGATTCAGCACACTAATTATCAACAAAAAAGAGCTAATACTAAAATGCCCTGTCCAAGTCACAGCGCAGGACACACACAGAAGGATTTTCCCTTGTGTTTACTGTGTGCTCTATTTTAGAAGAGGCCAAAACTAGGAAATATCCCACATGGAATGCTGAACTGTCAAAAAAATGTTAAACAATTCAAGACTAAAATTTCACATTGCCTGCATCCAGCTTTTAACACTCATGGCATTCTCTCAAGCATAGGCCTGCCAACTGTCACGCATTTAGCGCGAGATGCAATTGACACAAATCTCACGCCACACATGCCCGGTGGAGCTGACGTTCACTGTGGAATCAGCCAATTTGTTTGGAAATTAAAATTAAAATCACTGTGGTTTTTCTGAACTGTCATTGGGAAATCATGTTCAATCCTCCTGGAATATGAATATGCAGAAATGTTTAACTAATATTTCATTTCATAATGGCCAAATGTTGTAGTCATATTTGAACATTTTTGTGCCTGATGACAATTTCCAGATGCAGAGCTGCTTGTGCAGGCTGTGTGAACGTCCTAACTTGTTAACATGAGAGCCAAGTTGAAAAGACATTGCTCATGATGCTCTGAGATAGCAATGTGTTAAACAAGCCTAATTCTGCTTTGAAATCTCCCTCATAGTCCTCCAGCATGAAGCTAACTGTAAATGTCATAATTCCTCTACGGTGTATTAGCATCTTTTCACAGTTACTAACCTCATTTTGCAAAGTCCTTTTTGGGCAATGAGTGGAGCGCATAAATACATCATATTTTCCACCACTGCACTCCAACAGCATCCTTCAGCTGAACTGAGTATATGTTCAATATAAAGGTATGGAGGATTTAAGTAGACTAATACTAGCACCTAGCAGTAGAGGTATTTTACTCAAGATTCAAGATTCAAGATACAAGTGAGTTTATTGTCAGCCCAGTCACATACACAAGTACACAGAGTATTGAAATAGCGTTCTCTGAAGCAAACAGTGTACATAGACCAGTGTATATTTTAGCCTGCATAGTGTACATTTTAGCCTACAGAGCAGTGGACAGGATTGACTAATTGTGGATTGCCAGTAGTGACATTTGTAATGCACGCTGGACATTGTGTCCACAGAACAGTTCTCTACAATAAAAAATACAAGAGCTCAAAATTGTAAAATGTGGCCAAAACAAACAGATATAGTTGCCAGATTGCTCCTCAGGCTGCTTGCTGTTTCACACTAGATGCAACTAGGGATGACTCCAGCTTCACCTTCCTGCAGTCTGCAGTAAACACTATAGGTTACCAGGACGCGAATTCAGCCCATCCCAGCCAATCCATCAGAGCCAGAGAAGAAATAACAAATTCAAAGTGTGTTAAAGTAACTAATATTAACTGCTTGGTTCAGGACCTCAGACTCCAACATAGTGGCTTTGGGACATACTTCAAAGTACTGGGCTACAGACCACTGACTGTACACTTACTGCTTTCACTGCTCCTCTGCTAGTTTTTCCAGACATTGTTTTTAAATTCATTATCTTTAGAATCTTGGTGCCCTTGTCAAACTGTGCTGGGCTTTGAGTCACAAATTGAATGTTTTGACGTTTGCCTGCAGTGGGACGTTTCCACGACCTACGTCTAAGTGGTCGCATGTCTTTCATTGAGAAAATTCAAGCCTGTTGCAAAAAATGGTGCTTTTCTGCGCATGAACATTCATCTTCGTGAAAGTGCCTTATAGAATAGATAGAAAATATAAATAGAAATATTGTAAAATTAATACAGTAATGAAAAGTTCACTGTATGTGTAAAGACTTTTACTTTGTGTTTCTGGGCCGTTTCTTGCACCACTGTATTTTCCTATCACAGGACTGTCCCCTTAAGCTATTGTTCCTTTTTGTTCTGCAAGATAATTAGGATGCACAAAAGCACAAAAGGAAAAGGTAGAAGAGAATCAGCTTCTTTTTCAAGTCAAGTCATGTAAGTGGATTTAGAATGAGATGAACTTGTTATGCTTAACTTGCCTAATTTGTTTGAACTTGAAAATTATTAATTAAGTGATAATGGACGTCAGAGTTAGGAGGTAGGGGAGCGGAAAATACTGCACGCTGGAGGTGGTAATGCGGTCTCACCGTTTTAAAGGATATGGAAACATGTTTAACAGGCACTAAAAACTCAATACTTAATAGTAGGGTGCTGGAGAATGTAATATGTTATGGTGTGACACCACATCATATTTTAAAACCTGATATTATTTACACACTTTTAACATGAAGGAAATGTTGAAATGCAGAAGGTTAATTATGATTTGATATTTTTAAGGGGAATTTACTCTTACTTAAAGAATGATTTTTAAAAGTAAGAATAACCTTTTATTTCGTATATTCCTGGTTTACAGAGTTTAATGATTTAGCGGGGCTTTTCAAATGTGATGGTACTGATGTAATTTATAGCTCTCCCATCTAACATTATGACCAGCTGTCAACTGACATGATATGTTGCATCAATGAAGCATAGAAGACTTTCTGTCACACATTCCCAGTAATATAACCTGTTAATATTAAAATGTCTGTTAATAAATTTTATGTAGAGGACGTGCCAGCAGAAAGAAGTTTTGACTGGCTGGTTCCTCGGCTGTTTTCTTCATCGGATTCTATAAACATCTGGATAATTATACAAGTGCCAAGCTGCTGCTAAAACTTAACATACAGCTGTCGGCTGCTTTGATCACGGACCTGGACTGCACAATAAGCAAGAAGACTGGGGGTTGTACTGTTTCTAGGTAGAAACTGTTGGGAGGCTGTACATATCAGGTGGCATCGTGGGTAGGATACTTGCTTCTGGACCAAGAGGTTATGGGTTCAAATCCTACCTTCAGCACACCACCACTGGGTTCCTGAGCATAACACCAAGTTGCTCCAGGGAGACTGCCCCCTGTAGTTAGGGAATGGATAAAAGCATCTGCTAAATGCCACAAATGTCTGATGCATTTTGAAGTGCATCTGAAGTGCATTTTGAGCTTGGCTGATGCAATGATTACATTGACTAACATGAGAGAATATTACACTCATGTACCAGGCAGTGAGGTTAGCACATTTAGTGTAAAATGGGCATGAATTAAGATTAATGAACAGAGACGTTACAAAGACAAGTGTAAGGATACACTCATGATACTTCAATTTACTATATTGGGTTCACAATTTGATATCCTTGTGGATGTTTGAATGACATTTAAATGAAGAATAACAAGGACTGTTTTTATTTTTAATGTTTAGACTGTATTAAATTCAAACTTACTAACCACACTAGATCTGGGAATCAGGAAGAGTCTCATCCATGAAATCTCATCCTGCCATATCTGTAATAACACAGTGACACTGTGTTGACCAAAAAAATATAATTTCTAACTTATTGTTAGAAGACCAAATACCATGAGATCAACCAGGGTCACTTACCTTTTAAAGTCAAAAGTCACATTTTTGTTAAAATGGGCATAATACAACATCAAAGGAAATGTGAATGTTGATTTTAATTTTACTGGCCAAGAAATTCAATCTGACGAGAAGATGGCCGTTTCAACAAGACAACTACCAAACACAGACAAAGTACTAATGTTATTTATTTGTCTAAATACATTTTACCTATTTAAATTCTTTTCATATTTCCAGCACTGGATGCTCATGGAATAAAGTATTTAATACCAGTCTTGGGCTTAGTCCTCATCAGTCGAGATCATTCTTTAAGCCCTGTGGTAACACCTGCTTCTGTGAATCAGACTGATTGCTCCAGTGGCTTAGTGCTCCTGGGCCCAGAGGCCTGGCCACCTCTGATCGAATTCTCCTCATCTCTGTATGGTCCTGGCTCTGCCGAAACCCAGCTTCTGAAAAGCTTTACAGCCAAGGGCAAATGAAATATTGATCAGAGTCCATATTTGTCTTTTGTCCTCCTCTTGTGGAGGCATGTACATTTGTATTGTTCTGAGAAACACGCTTATTAAGCAGGCTTGACTGACAGCCTGAGATGCTGTTGAAGAAGCAAATGTTTTGGACAGTTATTATAATTAATGATACTTTAAAAGCCTTTTTTTAATTTAATGCAATGTGGCCCTACTTTGAGGTCCACAATGCAGTGGAGAATGCACCTCAGCTTATCTGAAGTTTTCAGAAAGGCAACAAATTGCAGTCTTTGTCTTTCGTGGTTGAACTCCATCCATGGTACTGCAGGCGCAACGTTGGCTTCCATGCTTCATGTGTTCTGTGAGCATGCGCTTGAGGAACTAAGCCAAAAGAAGGCAGGATACTTCACTCTACTGAAGCGACTGAAAAGAACAGGCTAATCAAGTTTGCGCCACATACCCATTCACAAGAGGAGAGGGAAGTAGTTCAACAAAGGTTGCAATTGTGAAATGGGAATGGGTTTTCATGCATCTCGGATATCAAATAATGGCAGGAAGAGAGATAAACGAGAAGACAATTAAGCAAAAGTGAAAAGATGAAGAATTACACAGAGTCTCCTCAGTTGAATATACAGCAAAGCACATTACTGCTCAGACTCCTCCAGTTATTAAATGCAGCTAAGGCTATCTACGAGATGCCTGAGGAATACAGGAAATAAAATCTAAACAGGGAATGCGTCTGGTAAGCCAAGGCTGCGTGACGAATGAAACCGGCCGTAAAACTGAATAGTCTCCAGAATTATTAGGTTTCTGTGTATAAAATAGTGAAGGTGGTGAATCAGCAATGTTTTCTCTCATACTGACACAGGTCAAAATAGGAGATTGGAGTCACGTAACCTCCGTTCAGAGACTGCTGCTAAGATTTTGACCCACAAATGTGGCACGAGCATCAATGCGTGAAAAGATTCTCCCTCATACAAGAGCAGGCAGTATTCACATGTCAGTTATTAATGTCACCTTCAGTGGGCAGAAACATTATGATGGTCACTGCTTCAAAATCAAGTAACCAGCAAGGCCACTGTGTGAACAATAAACACACTTGGAACTAATCTTACCCTGGCGGGTCCCAAACCATTGGCTGTGTGGTCTCAGTGACGCCAGAGCCAGGTTTTCAAACAAAGGCAATCAGTCTGACTGCTGGAAGCAGAGAAGCCTCCTTTACCGCTCCACATCAGGACCCACAACAAATGTGAGTTCATGCTTTAATCCCAAGGCCACCGATGTCAGTATTGACTCTAGGTTTAAGTGTCCTTCAACAGACTGCTGTCCTTTGAAAAAGACACTTGACCATAAGATGTTGAAGGGACATTGTAATATGGTGCCCCAAGTGCCTGTCCTGATAAAGAATCGCAGCAGTGTTGTGTGCTATAGTGGAGGGAAAAATAGAGGGTCCAAACATCCATTACATCAAGGCCTCTATGTCATGGAAAAGTGTAACTTACTCACAACTCTCTTGATTTAGTCTGTAAATACTGTTACAATTTCAAAAGGACTGTTTACTCCTGTCCACACAGTCAATATAAGGAATATAAGCTAATAAAACAAACAGCCCAATTTGAATGAACTGTTTTTGTGAGGTCACAGGAACCAACTTATATGCATATATTTGCATCTGCCTATTCAGCGTACAGCAGCTAAGACAGTTTCAGCCCAGGGTGCTTCTTGATATATAATTATGGTACATAAACCCATTCAAACTGAATCTCAGGGAAACAAGTACAAAAATACACATTGAAAGTCAATGATGCAAAGGAGAGAAGCTGGATTAACGTGAACTGGTGAAGAAAAACAATCAGCAAATTTCGTTGCAGCAGCCATGTAGTTCATGCAGTAAAATTTAAATGAATACTAAAAATATTGCACTACGTAATACTACAATGCTAACATAGTTTGTCAAATGATCTCATCTTCCCTGACGTTTTGTATTTCGTGGGACTGTAAAACTCAGATGGCATGCAGCTACAGTCTCATGTCTCAGGAGGCATCAGTCAGCAAAACTCAATCAGAAAAAACACGGGGCTTCGCGAGGGCACCACTCAGGGGCAAACTAAACTTGAGAACATTCATTATGACCTCAGAAACAATAACACAGACATAATTGGAGTCTGGATCTCATGGAAGAAAAGCACTATTTGCTGTAATACATTGAAAAATAATCCTTCACATTTGACTATATGAATATTGAAGACTCCAGGGTCGGCGCAAAATAACCAGATAAAGGCTGAATCTGAGTGCTATTTAGGAACGCATGATTACTGATGATCCTTTTTTGCAAATGACCTGCCTCAATGCAGTCAATGAACGGAGATTTCTCAGCACACAACACTGTGCATAACAATTCGGCGAGCAAGATCTATGATGGAAATTTGAGACCTGGAGGAGCAAGTGCCATAATGTGTTTAACTGAGGTGATGGATATTTCCCTGCTACATTACTCTAATAAAGGAGAAAATCTCTTTAGTCAGGGAAACAAAGGAATGCAAAGTTTTCTGCACTTGTTTCAGAGAGTTGGGCAAAACAGTTCTATAGCCAGATCTAAGGTGATTAAAATGCTGCATTGGGATTTGAAGGTGTCGTCTACAAGAGAGAAACAAAGGGAGTACTAAAACAATCTATGGAGATAAGCGCATATTTCCGCTGATCTAACAGCCGCCAATTAACAGGAGGGAATGAATAAATCTAAATGTAAATTCGAGCTCAAAGCCGGTTATCACTATAGTATTAGCCGTCATAAGAACATGCATAATAAAAAGAATAGAATAAAAATTAATGCAAAATAAAAAAAAGAAGTTGCAAAATTCTCAGCCCTTTATAGTCCAGTCTTTCATTTCAGAGTAAACAAATATTCTCTGAGAAGATGCTTTGAAAAGATCAGAAAGTGTGTAGCCAACAGTACAGGCTTTTGTAGGTCACGTTAAACTAGGCAGCCCCCTCTTCCCTTCTCTTTGAATCGAGAATAAATCAAAGCCATCCCTTTCCCATGCACTGCAGTCTTCAGAAATAAAGCATATGCCAGGGTCAAATATTTTAGCATGATTCACATTTATACAGTCAATGTCAATAACCATGTCAAATCATTATTTATTGCAAGTTTAAAGGCTGTTTCTTATTGTTTTAATGGTTATGAATATATTGAATTACTACTGCATTTATTATTTTGGGTATTATTTTGGGCTCTATGTTGGAGGGCAAAATATAAAAAAAGAAAAAGTGTCCTTTGTTACAAAACAGGTCATAGATTTATGCTATATTCCATATCATACAAAATACATCAGAATGAATAAACTATTCATCAAAAAGAAGGCCAGCTGATCTATTCAAGACCGTCCTCCTCCTTTTCAGGGAGAGTAACAGGCTGTACTGATTCTTCATCACCTCACATTTATAATTCATTAATGTTCAATGTGTTCATTATGTAATTATTTAATATGTTAGACACATATAGTATCCCATGATATATCATTTCTCTACATCATTCTGTAAATACACAGAAAGATATATAGTACACTAACACTTCAGGACACTTAAGTGCAGCCGAGATTAAGGTAGTTAAGAAACCAAACCTGACAAAAATGTTTTATTTATCTCTTTAAATGACAAAAATGAACCCAAACAGATAGTGAAAAGAAATTGTACCAGAGTAAGAAGAAATTATAAATGGCCAAATTTTAGTCTGATCCGTCCTTGTTCTCTTGCCAGCGTGTGAAACTTGAGTTCACTGTAATGTGCTGCAGGCTAAAGCTAACGAGGATACTTTAGAGGATGTACAGTCATTTCTGCTGTCTAATGTCATTTATAAGTGTAAAACATCCTTGCATACTTAGTAGAAAAGTTTGAACAGGACTGAAAAATGGGAAATTTCGTTTTTTTACATCTAGGTAGCATGTGCAATTCACAAAAGGTGAGAGACAAAGGTAGGAATGCTTCTGTCCGTCATGCTGAGGCACCGAAAATGTACCATTTATAATCCAAGTATAAAAGTGAACAAGACATAATAATTAAACATTTACTGACTGTTCGTCAAACAGGTCTGTCATTCCAGGGCGAATGATGATCTCTACCATTTCTCAGACAGTAATGAGGGGAGTCAGACTTCTTCCCCACAACATGTTATTTAAAAAAAAAAAAAAAACAATAATATGAAACTGCAGCGTAAGTTGTTTAAACTGACAGCTTTCAGACTAAAAATTGAACATTTTTACTTCAAATTTTGAACTTCAGCTGAAAAGGGTTAATTATATCAAACATTTACTGAACATTTGTTATGTTTTTGTTAAGGTTTCTATTATATGATGACAACATATCATTTATTGCCCCTTCTCAGGATATTCCTGTGGTTTGGACAGTAAGGCTTCACTCGGAACTATAAGAGGGATTTTGAAGGAGGGCCAAATCCCAGAGCAAATGGATTACTAGGTTTGAAACGGGGAGTGGGGAGTGCCAAGACCAAAATGTGGGAATGGAGAGAGAAAGAAAGAGGAACATGAAAGAGAAGCATTAGTAAGAAGTAGAGAGGAGAGAGAAAAAGAGAAGGAGAACGATAGTAAAAGACAAAAAGACAGAAAAGAAAAAATGAGTGAAAAAGAATGGAGAGAAAAAGAAGCAGAGAGAAAGGGGAGAGAGAGGGAATAGAGAAACAGATAGTAAAGTAAAAAGTGATACAAATAGAACAGAGAGCAAGAGAATAAGAAAGAGGGAAAGAGGGAAATGAAAAAGAGGTCATGGAAAGAGAGGAGAAATTAAAGGCATAGATAAAGTACAGATACAGAAAAGAGTGCAAAAGAGAGGAGAGGGAATGAGACGAGAGAGTTAGACAGAGATGAAGAGAAAAGAAAGTCAGAGAAAGGGTGAAGGTGAGAAGATGAGAAGGAACGAAGGGAGAGAGAGACAGAGAGAGAGAGAGGCATAGAGAGACAGAGAGAGAGAGAGAGAGAGAGAGGGAGAGACAGAGAGAGAGAAAGAGGGAGACACAGAGAGAGAGAGAGAGAGAGAGAGAGAGAGAGAGAGAGAGAAAGAGAGAGAGAGACAGAGAGAGAGGGAGACAGAGAGAGAGAGAGGGAGACACAGAGAGAGACAGAGAGAGAGAAAGAGGGAGACAGAGAGAGAGAGAGAGAGAGAGAGAGAGAGACAGAGGAAGAGACAGAGACACAGAGAGAGATTTTGCTGTGAGTCATGAATTTTTTTTGTTTGCAGGTTTTTTACAGTCAATTATTGCAATACTCCAGTCGGAGAATCTCGTCCCTGTTAACAGTTTCGAGGGCTTGTCTAGCACACAACAGCTATTTACAGGACTCATGTAAACACACTAATGCTCTTTCTCAGTTTGCCTTGGCAAACTCAATCAGGGCCAATAAAATGCATCAAAAGGTTTTGCAGCTGGTAATGAACTCACCAGCAGAATCATTATTTGATTAAATGCTGGCAACAACAACTTTAACATTCATTAACATTAAGTATCAAAATAATTTAGTGTAATGCACTTGTAGCATTCTGTAATAAAAAGCTGCCTGGTTAAACCAAACTCAATTATAAGGACTTGTATCAGGATGTGAACGGCATTCAGTAATCAGTTCTAACAGAATAATTATTTGATTAAAAGACATCAACAGCAACGCTAACATTTTTTATAGACTTGTATAGTGTAATGCATTAAAAATACGATCTGTATTTAAACGCTGCTAGGTTAAACCATCCTGAACTAAAAAGAGGTAAATCGAGATGTGCCATGTGACAGTACATTGTTTGAAACGCCACTGGCAGCAGGGTAGGTTCATTAGCACAGTCGACAGTTCCCCTTCCCTGTCACCGGAGCGGATCAGCACTGAAAGCTATCTGCACCCCGAATGGCAGCGCCACAAACTCCAAACACAGCGAGAATTGGTTGGAGATTAGTATGTCTGCTTCACAGCTCAGGGAGACAGCATTGTAGCTGCACAGCCTTCGCTAAAGAGCCACGATAATGAAAATGACACTTTTCTCCCTCCTGCTTTAAACAATCCTTTGAAGACAATAACAAGAGGGAGAGTGTCAAACTATTTTAACAAATTTCTAACAAATTTTCTGTCTGTCCCTGCCTGTCTGTCTGTCTGTCTCTCTCCCTCTATCTATACGTGTATATATATATATATATATATTAGCCTCATAGCATAATTGGCCAAAACATGACTTAGGCAATTATGCTATGAGGCAAACGATACACACACACACACACACGCACACACACACGCACACACACTAGCGACTCATGTCAGGTATCTTTTATCTACACTCATTGTCTATTTTATTTGCTGCACTGACCATTCAGATGCATTTTGCAGTTTACAATTACAGTCAGGCTGTTTCTCTGCATCATGTGCCCCCCTTTTTTCCAGCAATCATGAACGGATGAATGGTCAGGACCCTAAAAAGACCAGGTATTATTTGAATATTTAAATGACTCAGCACAGCTGAGACATGATGGTTAGTGTGTGTGTGTGTGTGTGTGTGCTATATATATATATATCCAGCTCCAGAAAAATATAAGACCACTGCTACTTTTAAATCAGCATCTCTATCATTATCATTACAATGTGATGCCCTGAGCAAAGTTCTGCTGGGAAACCTTGGGTCTTGGCATTCAGGTGGATGTTTTATTGACACGTACCATCTACTGGAACATTGCTGCAGACCAAATACACCCTCCATGGCTACAGTATTGTCTAAAGGCAGTGGACTCTTTCAGTAGGATAATTTGTACCAGCACACTGCAAAAACTCTTCACAAATGGTTTGAGCAACATGACAAGAAGTTCAAGATGTTGACTTAGCCTCCAAATTTTCCAGGTCTCGATCTGAACGACTATATTTGGGATGTGCTTGTAATGTCCTCCTTGTATATTCCACTTTCTCTGTTTTTGTATGGTGCTTGTGCCTTTTCCCCGTTTTATTGTCTATGTAGTTGTTTATGTTTTCCATGTTGTTTACCTTTTCCATGAGTCTGTTGTTTTTTTGGTCTTAGCCTTACCCCGTTGTTATCCTGTCCATCTGTGTCTTCTTGTCTCCTCCCCTGCCCTGGTGTTTCCCATTGTCTAGTCAGTGCATATATACACACTGTGTTTGTGGATTTTTTGTAAAAGCTCTTGTAACTCTACTCCTTGTAAAACTCTCTTTTCTTGTGTCTTTATTAAACCTGTTTATTTTCCCATTTGTTTCTGCCAGGCTCCTGTTCTTGTTATCCTTTGGACCATCTCGTGTTTTTGTTTTACGCCTGAACCACTTTTTTTGTGTATTCAAAATCTGTGGATCTCACGATTACATTCTGTCTGACTCAATCCATCGTGCAATTTACAGGATCTGCTGCTAATGTCTTGGTGCCAGATACCACAGCCCACCTTCAGAGGTCTGGTGGAGTCCTTGCCTTGATTGATCAGAGCTGTTTGGCAGCACAAGGGGGATCTACACAATATCAGACAAGTGGTTTTAATGTTATGGCTCATCTGTGTAGACAGATTTTATTTGTGTCAGCTTTTATCACTGTCAGAACAAAACATCTCCAAAATAGCAGCTTTACAGGGCAGGATAAAATAAGCTGCATTTTCAATTGAAGGTAATATAAAAAGATTTTATTCTAATTTATTTTGGACTATTTTTATTGATCAATTTGTCATGAAACGGACAATCAGCTGTTTTTTTGAATGGTCAAAAAATATAAAATGACAAAATACAGGTTTTTGTTTTGACAGCAACAACATTTGCATGTACCAAAATTCTATTCCAGGTTATTTCGGACCATTTCCTTTGATCCGTTCAGCTTTTAAGGACATGGTGTCAACACACCCCAGCAAAATAGCAAAATACATCACATACTGCTGTTCAAATCCGGCTGAAGCCCCAAATAAAGGCGGGCTGCTGAGGACTGTTATGTAATGAAGGAGCTGCAAACAGATCTCCACACAGCTTGCAGGTGGCGATTTCCTGATTCATGCATACGAAAGCAACCCACTAAAGGACTTCTAAATGAAACGCTTTCCCAAGGCTGAACATGTCTGATCAGTTCAGACACTCTCGTCACCCTACAAGGACGCTGGCGCTGCGAAAACTGCACCTGCTCCAATACACCTGATGAGTGGATCAACTAATGATGAGTGGATCAGCTGAATTACATTAAAGACAGTTGATCAGACTCTTGATTCTGTGCTAATCAATTCAATTCAAGGACCAAAACCCTTACGTTTAAAAAAGAGAAGGACTGGAGATGGGCCACTGTCAGCTGGTGTGTCAGAGCATTTACTGCATGACTATGATAAATGACTGACGAATAATTTATGAATTTAAAATGAAGAAAAGATAACTTGGGGTGGTGTTCTACACCAATTACTGGAGACATCATTAATGAAAGATAATGAGAATCAGATTAGACAGGATATTACACTTCCTAAGTGCAGACTGAACGAATACATTGTGGAGCTGTACATTGTGTGACTGTGTAAAGAGTGGGCTAAACCCAAAAAAGAGAGTGGTCTTGCACCCCAGCTATCACTGCAAACTTTACAGAATTTATGCATTTTTGGATAATACTATTCAGTTGAATTAAATGGGATTTAGATATAATTAAACTTTGGTCCACACTTTAAATGTTAAATAAAGGCACCACAATAAGTTCTTTGGAATGGTGCCACAGAAGAACGACTTTTGGTTCCCTACAAATATTCCTAGAGGGCGGGATTAACTACATAACTACATAAAAATAACTACATTAAAAGAAAAATGTAATACTTGAAGCATGGTAAATACAGTAACCCCCCCGCGGTTCAGCAGACATGGCTTCAATCTATTGCGGATTTTTTCTGAGAACCGAATGAATAATGGTTCGCTGAAACCCCTGCACTATCGCGGAAACTGCAGATATCCTCCATATTTTTTTTTTTTTGGAAATTTTTTTTTTTTGAGCCCCGGACATCACAGTAACCTGTACTCAGAGAAAGGAGGTTTGAAAGTAGCCAATCCGAGAACATTATTTATTTCTCCTTGGAGCGTCTCGAGTGTTCTCCTGTTTTTCATTTTGTTCTCTTTAAAGCCCTGTATTTTCAGTACTGTAAATTAAATGAATTTATTACTGTATTACTGTATAAAAACCCGACAGTGCATACCAAAGAAAATGTGCATGCATGAATTACAGTACAGTCTGTACAGGGGTAATATCAGTATTTACATTCTGGCACTGTGGGAGTTCAGTGTACACTGTACAGTACGAATATGGGTTTATCTTTACATTTTCTTTAAGGGTAAAGTATTAAGCTGAGTTTAAAATTAAATAAAAGTGTTTTGGGAGCATATTTGGGAGAAGATGTAGGATTTACATAAAAATAGGCATTTTAGGCATTTTTTTTAACCACATCACAACATTACGTTTTTTTCACTATACGCGGGTGCTCTTAGAACGTAATGTGTTCTTACTTGGTAAGAGTTTGCTTTGAGTTTTTGAAGAAGAGGTCAAAGGCGCTTACCAGCATGAAGCCACAAAGTACACACATGCACACACATAGAGACACAGACACACACACACACACACATACACAGACACAGAGACACACACACACACAGTTCCTCAAAAGGCAGGGAAAACGTCTCAAACCACGGTGTAAAGTCACTTTAGCAGCACAGGAAGGTCCCTATTAGCCCAAGATGCCTCATATACAGTTGAAACCAAACGTTTACATACACTGTATAAAAAGACATATAACTTTTTTTTCTTACTGTCTGATATTAAATCATACAAAACACTTTTCTATTTGCTAAATGTCAAAATAATGTGTGAGAGAATTTTTTAGAGATTTTTCTATTACTTTCTTCAAAGTCTAAAAAAAGTTTACATACACTAAGGTTACTATGCCTTTAAACTACTTGGGAAAGCCCAGATGATGTCATGGCTTTGGAAGCTTCTGATAGGTTAACTGACACCACTTGAGTTGATTGGAGGCACACCTGTGGATG
>JBBPCY010000037.1:15294671-15309731 GCA_037974405.1 Brachyalestes nurse
GCCCAGCGTCCTGGCCCGCCCACTGCTCCATTCACTCCCAGAGAAGCTGAGCTTCCCTGGAAGTGACGATTTTGGTGGATTTATCCAATCACGGTCCAGCTTTTCTACAGTGAAAAAAGCTCTTCTCTGCCCGTCCCTAGAGCGCCTGTGAAGCTGCACTTCTGGAGGGTTTATATGCTGCACGGAAACGTATGAAAATCACGTCAAACAATCTGCAATAAATACCTGATTCTGAACGAGCTAGTCATGAAATTGAACTCAACCCAAAAGCAATATAAATACTACATATTTCAGACTACATATTTTATTTTCTGACATATTAGAGGAAGCGGAGCTTCCCTTGTAGTCTTAGAGCAGCCGCCACTGGTGCACACCCATCCAAGTATGAGGCGCAGAGTTCCATTTCTCAGTGGGTAGTTTTACTTTCAAATAAGCCAAACACAAAAAAGGCATGATGGCCAAATCTCTTGCAAATAGACCAAGCAAATCCGTACACACCAAACGATGTGTGAGGGTGGACAGACAACCAACATGTGAAGCCAAGGAACTTAAATACAAACTAGAGCAAGGAGAAGAACCAATGACTAAACACAATCACTTTGACACAAACATGGGACAGCTGACAGAACACGTGAAGGTAATGAACAAAACGTTTCAAATTAAGAGTCCTTTAAACTCAACATAAACAATGGCGGCCTCTAGCGGCCGCTGACCGAGAGTGTCACAGCTTTAGAAGATATCAGACACCTGAGTTGCTACTGTCAAATAAAAGTATTTCAGGCAGTTTCTGAAACTGGGAAACGGTGCTACTGAAATATTCAGTTTGAAGAATTACTGTTAATTAATGATCATTTTAATAGATAGTTTGTCTGCTACTGGACATTAAAAGAGTATGGACTAGAGGAATTTAGGGTTGGCTTTAGAAGGGGTGTAGCAGCGGATTTCACAGCAATCCAGCACTTAACGTTTAGCAAGTTATTCCTTAGATGTGTTTTCTCATTATGAGATCATGTCTGGGTGACTAGGGTACTCTGTCTTATCCACAAAGGACTGGAGTACTTAAGATCTCTCTAACCAACCAAGAGCACCCCTGACTACTTTAATCGAAGGCTCTCAGGGATCATTGAGACCACTTGATTTAACAAATCTGGTGTGCTCCTGTCTGGATAAACAGAAACCTACTGCCATACCTGCCGTCTGAGAATAAGACTGGACACCCTAGGTAATGTTAAAGGATACTTATTTTGGAAAAACATTTTCCTTGCTATTTGAAAAAATAGCAACAAAAAAGCCCATTTGAATTCCCAAAGCATGCACATTTATCAGTCAATCAGAACTGAGGGAATTTACATACATTGGTCTTAAATGTACAAAAACAGCCTGTTTAAAGGCAGGTTGGAAATGGTCATGTAAACAGAATTAAGATTATTTTGTGACAAAAAAATAAAAAATAAAATGCAAGAATTGCAAGAAATTGGCTAAATAACACATCAGTTTAATGACAAGTGTAAGAAACTGTAAGTCATCTATCATCAAAATAGTGTCAAAATCATGTCAGAAGTTACCAAATTTGTTTAAAAAGACTAGTAAAAAAGGTCAAATTCAAGGTCTTCGCAGCAGCTCATTCAAATGGAAGAAAAGAAGACACATTATTACCAGGATTCTCATGCAAATGGTTGGGAGGTCCTAAAGCTGTCTACAGATGAGAATAAAACAGATGCATCCAGGTCGAGTGGAGAACATGGCTGGCAGTATGTTACTTTTTTCCCCTCTTTTGTAACACAGTGAATCTTTCACTGCATTAAGTGCTCTCACTCTCCAATGTGAAAATCAACCCTTAAGAGGTGGAGGCGATTTAACAGAGAACTATGCTTAAACACAAGTCCTTTGATAGTTCAACAGTTTCAAGGGCGGAAGGTAAGGAACAGAGAAGTATTAAAAATCTGGTGGCGTCTCAAACTGTGGATTTACAGAAAGCAAGAGGATGATCCTGGGGTGAAGAATGTGTTTGGGATACTTATGTATGCCCTTTTTCTAAAGAATGTAATGGGAAACAGCAAGAATATAATATAATACCATTACAACAACTTCATTATACAATATTTGCATTATACAATATTTAGGAATATTTCTATTTTCTATTGCATTTCTGTGGTGTGACTACTCCAGTACCTCCCCAACTCTACTGAACAGTCTGGACCTACAGTTTTGAAAAGGCTTTTTGTTACCTGTCAGTAACACTGTAAGCACCATCTCACTCATCGGGAAAAGAGCTTTACTAGACTTGCTACTGTCTAGACAGCAACCTCATCTAAAAGAAGAGCTCCAGCTGGAGCGAAGTGCTAACAACAAACCATTCATTTCGCCTAACGAACCCTTACAAAAGCAGAGCAATGCTTGTCACTTGTCACTGAGAGTGGCATTTTGTCACTGTCAGTTGAGAACCAGTGAAGAATCGACACAGCCGCTTACAGCTTCACAGTATTGCAAAGTGTGTGTTGAACTAATACTTTAACAGTAGTCTCAACTGCAATTCTTACATTGTCACTTATACATGTACATATACATACACACAACGTAAAGGCACACAAACACACACACGCACACACACACACACATACAGTGTTTCTCTGTGAAGTCGCGGATCAGAGTTCACGGCCTCAGTCGTTCGTGAATGTTTTCTAAGAACTAATAATTGTTTGTGGAAACCCCCACAAATTCGAGGAAACCGCAAATAGCCTCTGCATTTTTTGTTCGCTTTTTGTGGCAATATATAATTTTTGTGCTAAATTATTGAGAAATATAATGTACTAATTTTGTAATATAAATATTAACAAATTCAATTAAATTTCCGTATAAAATATAACTGTATAAATGTTTTGGTACTGTCCAGGGAACACAAAGAAAGTGCGTCTTGGGATGGTGAAATACTGCTGTACTCAGAGGCGGGAAGGTTTGAAAGCAGCCAATCCGAGAGTGTTATCCATTTCTCCTTGCCGCTGATTGGCTGCTGCCCTGTGACACATCTCTGGCAGACGCAGTCTAGAATTCCCGCATCAGAACAGTTTCCCATGTGGAGCTATCTCGAGTTTACCTATAAATGTTTTTAAGGGTAATGTATTAAGATGAGTTTAAAAGTAAATTAAAGTGTTTTGGGAGCATATTTGGGGGCATATTTAGGGTTTACACTATAAAAATAGTTTTTTGTTTTTTTTTTACACTATTTGCGTTTTTTCACAATTCACAGGTGCTCTTGGAACGTAACCCGCGAATTTCGGGGGTTTACTATGAACGGATCAGCAAGACGCAAGGCACTGTGAGTCTTTCTGTCACAGCCAGCATTTTTCAGCAGTAGCTTTTCTGTTGGCTCGGACCAGACAGGCTGGCCTGCATTACCCTTGCGCATCAGTGAGCCTTGGGCACTCCTGACCCTGTTGTCAGTTCACTGGTTGACCATTCTTGAACCACTTTTGGTAAGTACTAACCACTACATACTGGAAACACCTCAGAAGACCTGCCATTTGGAGATGCTCTGCCACAGCTGCTACACATCACAATTTGTCCCTTGTCAAAGTAACTCAGATCTTTACATTTGCCCATTTACACATCAAGTTCAAAAACGGACAGTTTACTGTCTAATATGAACGCCACTAAACATTGGTGTTCATTCTAAACTAAAATCAATGGTGTTCATTTCTTGTCAATCAGCTGTCATGGGTTTTAATGTTGTGGTTGATCTCAATTTTTTCACATGATCTGAGCTGCCCTTTACATTGTGATCCAAATTTCACAGTGAAAACAACAACATAGTCAAAATGACTTGGAAAGCAATCTGTTTTCCTTCTCTTGTAAAGAAGAAGGTTAATTTCTTTTAAATAAAATGTGGTGCCTGAGAAAAGCTGCACCATAACTACATCTATTCTTTATATGTAAATGATCAAATGTAAATGTAAACTGTTAGTGACAGTATAATGCCTTGTTTCTACAAAAACAAGGTGATTGTAAATTCATTCAGATTTTTCAGTGTTTTTCCTGCCTGTAACATAAAGGCAAACACCCCACTGAGCTCGCAATGTCAAAGTATTGACTCCTGTTTTGATGAATGCAGGAATCAACCCCAGCTGCTGACACATTATTAGACAAAAGAGAGAATCAGTCACAACAGTCAGAATCGTTATAAGGAGTGACACCAGAGCAGAATGAAAAAGAAACCAGGTCAGGCCAATATCTGATGTGACGTTTGTCTTAATCAAAGCTTAGTTCAAACAGAGGAAGGACGAGGAACAAGAGGACCGGCAACAGCAAACAAGAAATGCAATGAACGCACAGCAGATAGCTGCCAAGATTCATGATCATCAGGTCGACGGAGTCTGGTGTCAGTGTTAGCATGACTTTGGCTAAAGTCAAATCCTGAGCACACCATGCTTCTGAGAAGATCAAATGTAAATACCAACTGGACTAATACATAACTGTCAGAGTTCAGTGTTTGCACTCAGATAGAAAGAGTGCAAACTTTTCTGAAGGTTCGACCATGCTTGTTTGTTCAGTTCTAAGAGGAAAGTCCATCTCTTTAGGTTCTACATCGTTTATGTGGGTTATCAGTCATCCTCTATTATGCAAATGTGCGCTGTGTCCTTCCAACAAGTGGTCTCCAAGAGTGAGTGGGTCAGTGCATAAGTAATTTTTTTCCCTGATTTTCTCCCCAATTTAGTTGTGTCTAATTCCACCCCTTCATAGGACTCCAGTTCCATGATACCACCAACACTGAAAAAGGCTGAAGGCTAGCATCTGCTTCCTATAAGTCAACTCCTCTAGCCACCCTATCTTTTTGTATTGCCACTAACACAATGTTGCTGGACAGTTCAACATGCTTGGAGGAGAATCATTACCACAATTTATCACCATTTATCCGAACTAACAGGGACCCATGCTGGATATCTTAATGCTGGGTAAGTGATGATAGTATAGCTAGTCGTACTCTTATGGAATCCCAACTACAGATGGCTACAGCATCACCAGCATTCTCACAATAATAGGGCCAACGCTTAGACAGCTGCTTCATTCAGAAGTCCCATGTTAAATAATCCTTTATTATTAACTGACTGGGAGAAGCCCAGATGACCTTTGGTTTGGATAAAGATGGCTAGAAAAAAAGATCAAAGTAACTTTAAAAGCCGTTTCATTATTTGAGCATGGATGCAGGAGCTCCAGTCACAAAGACTACTGAACTGACTAATGTTTGAATAAATACAGTGACTAAAGTAACACCTACATTTAGAAAACATCAGTAAAATGGTTGTAAACTGTGGTAATACGCACGCATTTGGTGAATGTGATGCTTGTGCATTCGTGTGATATGTAGCTGTTAATCAAGTGACTTAGAACGTCATTGTAGGACATGATCAAACTGTGTCAGCAAGAACAGACCATCATCAGTGATGGAGAGAAGCATTTTGCTGGCATGGTTTGGGTCTACTTGCCCCCTCAGAACGAAAGGTCACTGCAAATCAATACAAAGTTGTTCTTATTGATCACCTTTAACCTGTGATGAAACATTTCATCATTGATGGGAGTGGTCTCTCCTATAGGAAACCTAATCTCGTTGTCCCTGGCCTCACTGAAAAGCAAATTAAATTTATTCTTATTCAATATTTTCTGTTTGTCCTTACTGTGAAACTAATGCATTACAGCATGTTATTTGCCATTTGTATTTAAAGCAATGAAAGCGTCTTTACCGTGCCATGTCCTAACTGCAGCCACTTACATGCTGTAAACACTCATTTAATTCAGATTCAATTTGCTGCAAAGACAAACTGAATAAGATAAGATGAGAAAGACCTTTATTTATCCCGAGGGAAATTCTTTTGTCATAAACATCATTAGTGCAACAAGATGAATAAAGATAAGAAAACAGATATTTTTTACAAAGCAAAAAGAATAGAAGAAACCATGTTAATATTGATGAAACATTGAAAACATTTAGCTACTGGACATTAACCCCGCAGGTTTTCGTGTTGGATGAATGTACACAAGAAATATTCAGTGTAATGTTATGATGAGGAGAACATGCCTTTTCTCTCTCTATATGTACATATATGACACCACAGTTAAATGGCCTGACAAGCAGCAGGCAATTGGGCATTAGGGAATGCAGTAGCTGAAAGAGCTGGTGGTCTGGAAGGGGGTGATCTCCATTAACCCTCAATTAAACACCCAAGTGGCACACTATTGCATCCGTTCTCTGAAACAGGAGGATGCAGTGAATAGATTACAACATTAGGCCTGCACTGAAGAAGAAAAAAATACATTTGTGTCTTTGCAGAATGATGGCTTATATTAAATCTAAAAAACAGGTGAAAAAAGAAAAAAAACACAAAACAAATCAAAAACATCAGTGAGGAGGATTCTAAATGGATGGAAATACTACCAAAACCATTCAAAGGTGAAAGGCATTTGCACTACACTTGAGATGCTTCTGCCAGTGCCACTGTTAGAGATTAGATCCACCCCAAAGTCCACAAAGTCAAGGCTGCCCATTTAGCCTGGAGTGTCTTTGGAAGAAAAGAGCATAAGAGCTAACGTTCTGAAAATGGCGGTCATGACCCAAACAAGAGGAGTGCAACATAACTAAAGGCTGGCTGCTATCAGAGGCCGTGTGGCAGCGCTGCGTGACGGGCGTTGGCAGGCTCACGGCTCTTCTACAATCCATTGAGGACACAGCCTGCCAAAAGACAGTCGGAGGGAAAGACAATGCATTAGCTCTGAAGTAGGACACCAGTGAGCTCCGTCTGGTTCCATGCTCTTTCAGCCTACCGATGCACACTCAGCTGAACGCATTACCAGCAGAGTGGGGTGGGGGGCTTCGGAATGTAATGACAGGTCAATAACTGCGCATTAAGAATCAGAAAACACAAACCGAGGTGACCGTCTGACAGAGCATGTCTTTCCCATGCTTGGCCAGTTACCATGTCAAGAAAAGGCAATTAGTGTAGTCACCTAGTTATGGTTGGTTACTTGCATGTGATTGACTACTGCTTCTAAACTATAAACTATGCAATTTGTCAGGCTACTCAATTCATGCTCTAACATTGTCTAAAAATGTCTTGTTTGGACATGAGACCATAATAAAATGTGTGGTTTTCAAACGATCATTTCCTTTAGCATTAATTTAGCCCGGAATTTGTGAGCAGGTTTTTACATATTTTCTAAACATTTACCAGCATCAGTTTCTCCACTTGATCAGTTACAGCATGCATTTAATATTTCTAATGTATTCTTGGCAATCTTGCAGTACATTTTTCACCAGTCTGTTGAGCAGCTGCACCTGCCCAGGTGTCTCGAAGCTGCAGTTGTGTCTTGATTCAAACAGGCTGCAAATTCCCCTTGGAAATGAGGATAATAAGTGTGGATGCAAGGTGAATATCACTTCATCACATCACTTGTATTTGCAAAACAAGGTCTTCCATATCTAAACAGGAGAGAAGATTCAAGTATAGCGACACTCGTCCCTTGGAAATTAAGACTATGTTTTAAACTGACTGCACAAAGCAGTAAAACATAACAATTATAGTTACGTCTTCAGTTAAAAAATATCAGTGCCCACCAAAGGACAAAATACCAAGATCAAACAAAATACACCTCTATGTGGTTCCTTTTTGACCGCAGGGGAGGCTGTAATGTGTCTAGGACTTCCAGGAGGCCAAGAGTGATGTTACCCCTCATGACACTTATCCCAACTATTGTTAATAAAACCATGATATTTTGAATCTGAAAGGACAATTATCTGATTGGATATTCCAAGAATTTAACCCTGTTGTTTCCAACCAAAATGTAATAATGAAGTACGTGTAGAACATTACCCTACAGTGAATTAATTATCTAAAAAACATTATTTTATTTTACTCCCAGAAATATTACTTTTCTCCGAAGGCCCAGAAGGTTTAGAGGGTTCCTCTCTAATTGACTGAGTTATTAAAAAAATAAAAGTATAGTAATGTCCCTTAATGCTTCGAACTGCCTTAATGAAAAATTCCACTTAACTTCTTTACCTTTTGCTTTTTATAATTAGTAAGTGATCTTCATAGGAATGTCCATGCATTTTACCAATGAAGGAATTAGTTAATGCTAATAAAGTCCCATAACTGAGATCAATAAAACAACAAATGGAAACATTGATCTCAGGGGGATCTGAGACCATTCTTCTGTCACAAGGCATCATTTAAAGTGCAATGTGCGAAAGGTCAAATCAATATGGCTGCCGATCTAATGGCACTGTATCTAATCATCCCTTCAATGCCATGAATGCGGCAGGATCAGAGTCTTTGCAAGAAAATCATTTGCACATAATTCTCAATGGCCAATGTGTTCCACTGATACTGTTAGTACTAACCCTCAGCGTGTAACATACATTTATAATAAACATACATAAAAAAAAAACTTGGGTGATTTAGTTTGTTGTCTAAGTGTAGTTCTGTCTTTCACATCCATTGGCTGACATCAAAGCAGCATTTTTATGGAAGCCAGTGGTGGCTCGTGCACAGAGATGACTAGTGTCACAAAACTCTATATTTAGAATAAAATTTTAGTGAAGAAATGAATGTGACAGTTTACTGGCACAATGTAATAATTGTTAGAGAGGGTAATGGGGGGGGTTGCAGATGTAAATGGGCTAGACTGGGTTGTAGACTGGCAGTGGTTAATAATAAATAACGCATTTACATCAAATATTGTTACATGTCCAGAGTGCATACTGTCACGGTTTAGCATCGTGATATCACAATGTTTCAATGCATTGTTACAAACCTAGTAGTAAATCCCAGTTTCTATGCTAACAGATGCTGAATGTACTTCAGTTCCTATGCTAACAGATGCTAAAAGTACTAAGATGTTCCACTGCAGTTTTAATGTTTGAATTTATTTTTAACTTGAATCATTATTTCCCTGATCTAACGATACTATTACTCGAGTATAGATTTAGTCCACACTGCTTAGCTCTGATCCAGTCAAATCAGTTGTCTGGTTGTACAGCGAACTGAAGAGTACAGCTACAGCGAAACCAGGATGTTCACACACAGAAAGCACTCTGTCACTCACACACATCAGGGCCAGATATCTCTCTGTGAAGCCCCCTGCCCAGGAGGCAATTCTTGCTATCGCTGCTGCACACCTGCATGCCATTACAACTTATCTTCCACTGGTTTCTGCAACCACCCTTTCTACAGCTCCTTCAATTTTATACTTATTAGAGCTTTGCCAGTCACCCCTGACTAGCTCCTACTCAGCCAGCAGCCGCCTCAGACCCAGATGGCGAGCTCTTTATAAGGTTTCGCAAGATTATGCAACTGGCTGATTATGTGAAAGTGTGTCAAGGTCAGTGGTCGTACTTCACCGGCCTTGTGTGTGTGAGCTTGACTGGCCATACCAGTAAGTGACTCATTGACAATAACTAACAACAAAAGGTATTTGCAGATCCTTCACGCTGGCTTAAGCAGTGCACCTTTCCTAGCCGAGAGTCTGGAGTTCAGAAGTTTAGAGAAGCTCAACCTATATCTATCCAAAAGACCAGCTTCATCCAGCTTAAGAGACATTTGTGCAGACAGTGCAAATAGGTCACTGAACATCCCAATATCACCTGCTTCCATGCTCTATGGACAACTTGGGTCGCACCATGTGCTAAGCCATGGGGTAAGTGCACTGACATTCACTGCAAGTGAATGATTACACTGAGAATGTGCTCTCCTGAACATGTCAGACACTACTGGGAGATAATTGGCCTTTATGGTTTTGATTGAATTCATCGATTTTTGTTCTGTATGTGGCAGCATCCAGCTCCCTACCTTACATGGCCCATTTGACAAACCCATGCACTCACTGACCATCCTATTTGATAGCCTGTTATTCAGAAATGCTTAATGCTGGGCAATGATAAAATATTTAATTGCGATTAATCGCATGGTTTTCTGCGCTAAATCGCATTGTTATGCGATTAATTCAAAAGTGAATTAAATAATTAATTCAAAAGTGCATTGCGCACTTTTATTTTTATAGTACAGCTATGTGAACAAAAGTGCAATAACATTTGGTTTGCAAACACTTTAAACAAATAAGGAGCTTTTTAACAGCAGTGTTCCCTTTAACACAGTCACACAGCTGCAGTTCAAATATTTCTGTAAATCTCAACTTAAACATTAATGTAAACAAATTAAATATAAAAGCAAAGCTATTTGCCACTGCAGGGCATTCACATTTTATCTAGTTTATTATAGAAAAACAAGTACCCCTCAGAGTCCAGAGCATTATAGCAGCTGCAAAGCAGGACCAACTCCATATGAAAGTCTATGTATCTGAATGCAGTGTCATTAAAAGTCCCTGTTGGTGTAATGGGATGCCTGACCCCCATGCAAAACCAGCCGAGATGTAGAGCGCTGCTCACTGCGAGCAACCATGAGCCCATAAAAGCATCAAACATTAAAAATAAAATGATTTTTTTAAAAACCCGCATCAACGCGCAGTAAAATAATTACCTGCGTTAAGTACATAATGCGTTAACGCGATAATTAACGTGCCCAGCCCTAGAAATAATTCTGTTAAACTCACAATAAGTTGAAGCTTGCTGTGCTCAGATAAATTAGGCTATTAAATACTGACAGCTGCTAGTTTAGTGACTTAAGTTTATAAATAATAATAAAAAAAAAATCCAAACAAATCTAATTAGCTCTAACTATCAAGCTTGATCTTAAAAAATACACCGCTTTAACTAGTTAACAAATGTATTTGACTAACATTAACAAGGTGAAGTGCTATATGTCTAAAAATATCCAGGTATTTTTGTAATTCAGCTGCACCCACTGCTGACACAGGCGTTCAACCTCGCATACACAGCCTGTATAATCTCCACTGAAAAGCACTGCCAATAGAGCGAGATGCTCTGGAGCAGCCACACACGAGCCCAAGTGACAAGCATCAGCTAGAGAGGTGAAAAAAAACACCCCAGTACTGGGCTGAGGAGCAGCAGAACTGCATTCTACAACACCTTCAGGTCAGTACCTGACCTCACTAATGCTGAATACAGGATGCTACTGCAGGAAAGGAGGGACAAACTCCCTATTAAATACTCCGGATTTCAGAAGAAGCATTTGACGATCAGGTATCAACAAACCTATAGCCTTGCAATCTTTGTTTGGGGTTTATACTTCGTGGCAGTTTTTAATACTTGACCTGCACAAAAATGATTAGTGGAGCTTTAGGGAAAAAAATATGATGCATTTTGTTGCAGAAAAGTAAGTTATTTGGGTACTGAATAAAAGATATCATAAAAAAAGATATTAAAGTCACACTAGTGCAGTTATTCACACTGCAAGACGACTTTTTGTTCAAATAAAAAGCGAGGGAGAAAAATCCCATCGACGTCCCTCTTTGTTTAGGTGCTTACGCTCTTGAGTACCAAAGTACTGCTGTTGTGTTTTGCGAGCCACTTGCAGCCTGTTAGTCTCAGTTTCATTGTGCTTGCGCAGTGTAAAGAGCATCTTGCAGAGTAAAAGTCTCTTGTTGCTAGAGCCTCATTACTTCAGACAATCCTCTATATCTTTGTGAACCGCTGACCACGGCTAACGATGCTCAACACAAAGCCTCCCAGAAAGTCATCTGTTGAGGCCCTCCAAATAAAGACTGGGAGTTAGCAGCTTTTCTTACCTTTCCAGCAAAAAAGCAGCAGCACCTACCAAACTGCAAAGTGCAGGGGTTTCGTTTTCACTTCTGTTTTGTTCTCTCCCATTCCTCCTGACCAGCCCAATGCGATTTACACTTTGACCTTAATGTTGCTGTGTCAGGGCAATCCACACAGTCGGGGTCGTTGTTCTGAGGAACACAGTCTGTTTTTACTGTCAGGGTCCATATTCACAAAATAAGTCGAGAAAGAAGCACGATGACCACTTCTGTTCAATTATCATTTAAACAAATTCAGGCCCCACAGCCGGATGATTCAATGTCACATCTCCATAAAATCAATTTCTCTGCTCTTATCTTTTTGATAATGTCTTATGTCCTATTGCGAAGATTATTAGCAGATGCCTTTGTACCACATGTTTGCCTTTTTAGACTTATTAACCTTGGCTTTGTTGTTTGTTTGTTTATTTATTTATTTTAATGAGCCCGTCCTCAGCAATTAATCTCCATAACTAAGTGACAGACCAGTGAACATTTTCATCTCTTCCGACCTTTCAAGGAGCGTGGCCACACTGATGGCAGGAAAAAGACTCTTTGCTTTAAGCGTTGTGATTTCCTTCCACCTGTAAGAGCTTTAAAACACAGGCTTGTCTTTTGAGTCTTTTGAAATCCACAATGTGTGAACTTAACAGACCCCGCTCAATCTGAGACCTTCACAGTGTCCTTGACTAGTCTACCTGTTGATATTCATTCAGAATCCAGAAATTATAACAGAACATAGACAAACTCTGTGCTGGCACCGTGATCCTATACAGAAGTCTACATTTTGACAATTGCTCCAGCATAATTGCAACCTAACACAAGGAAAGCCAATGGGCAAATAAAGGCTCCTAAATAGTTATTTGGTGGACATACGATTCAGGGAAAAGCCTTTAATTGGTGCAATTAAAAGTTTGTATAAAACTTGAACTGTTTCAGGTCTCCCCACATTCCTATCTAATTGATTTAAAAAAAGGTTCTTCACAGGGCTCATGTCATGGAAAACCAACTTTATAAAGATAAAAAAAATGTTAATGTAGTATGCAAACACTGTAAAAACCTAAGTATCAAAATAAACTATTCTGAATCCAATCTTTTTGTGATGACAGAGAACCAACATTTTTACATCTAATGACCTCTTCAGTCTATAATAACTTTTTCAGCCTATGACGCATATGCAATGATGCATAACAACAGGCAGCCAATCACAACAGAGATCAGACTGATGTCTCAGTTCTTATTGGCTACCATGTATTATGCATTTTTAATCATCAGGGATAAAAAGAGGTTGTAAAATGGCAAATCTTGTAAATTGGATTTTGACTATTTTTGGTACATTAATTCACACAAATGTCATAAGTGGACCTCAGAGGAAAGCAAAATAAAATGCAAGGAAGTACGTGGGATCAGTCCCACCAGTGAAAACAGTGTAAATATAGTAAAATGCAGTAATCAGCCACATGCTAAAGATATGGTAAATAAAAGATTAGGGTGAAATGTACACCGTGTTCCTTGAATAGAACAGCTGAATTCTCTGCATATTTTCTGGAAGAAACTGACATGTCCTAAGCCAACCTGACATTTCAGTACAAAGCAACAAAGTTCTTGCCACGAGCGTGCCGGGGCGAAGCAGAAGTGAGAAATAAATTAGCATTGTTTCATGCTCAGGAACACTGTTGGGATCTCTCCTTAAATAGCAGCACCAGCAAACCCACAGAAGGGGCATCCAGTCACCCCCCAGCACTCCATCAGGTTGCACAGCCTACTCTTCTATTACTCACATTCTTACATCCCACCCCCCTGTGAAATGTGTTCCACAACAGATCAAGCCTGGGCTTTTACGCTGATTGGCAGGCCGCGAGAGAAGAAGGAGAGGTTTACAGGCTGTAAAGCCGGCAAGAGCTTTTGTCACTGACTGATCTTCGCTGGGGCCGTCCCATGACAGCATTACAATTACCACACACTCCAAGAACCATTCACAAGCTCAGAGTCACTCGCTGGTTCCAGACAGGAGAATGAACCTCCATATATTTGACTGCATTTGAAATCCAAAAGTGGTTTTGCTTGAAGCAGCTTTAAAAGGATGAAGCTCACTGAGGGTGCAGTGCCTTTTTCCGATATCTTCCACAGCGAGAAAAGAAATGCCCAAAAGTGATTTTAATGAGAGGATATTAAACAAGACAAATGTGTGCGCTCTCATGAACGGCAGTAAGATTTACGGCGTGTGATTTTTTCCCCCATTTTAATTTCTTAAAGTACCTTGTGATGTAAGCGGGCTTTCTCTGCTGGAGGACGCCGGTCTCTGCAGCACACGCAGGCAGTCAAACACCAGCCGCTGTGACAGGTGCAAAACACAGCACACTTAAATTAGCTGCATGACTGAGCTCCTTCACAAGTGACATTAAGACATGTACTCTGCTGTGTCGAAAACAAAAGACCAAGAACGAACAAACAAAGGACAATTTCTCGCAAACCAACTGTCTGACACGGGTCTGGAGACTAATCAGCGTGGGACCTCTTTCATCAGCTAAGGTCACAGCACGTTTCAACAAGAAACAAACACTAACCCACACTAACCAGAGCCCAATCAAGGCTTTAGGTGCACCAAATGTCAAACACTGTGCAGCAGCTGTTCAGCACACATAGGCTTGATTGCAGCTGGATGAAGGGCTTCTTCAAACAATGTATTTGACAAATGCTATGTCAAATAGGACAGAGTCTGTATCAAACCTGCTTATCTAAAAAAATGTCAAACATTTCATAACACACCACCAATTGACCACTCCTGAAGCTGGTTTATGGGTCAGCCTGTCACTGCATTCACCTGCACAGAATTCCAATGTCCTGTTTCAGCCCAGCCAGTATAACAATTTAAGTGTGCTGTGTTTTGCACCAATATAGCAATATAGTTTAAGTGTGCTGTGTTTATATATATATATATATCTTTTTTAGGGTATATGTTCCCTAAATGTTTACATACTAGTTGCAAAAACTATGTTCTTTATAATGAATTGTATATATAATCATAATAAGACGAAAACTTGGGATAACAATAGATAGCGTGTGTATATATACGTATGTAATTTGTGGTGGTTCAGAAAGCCAGAAAGCAACTGTGAATCAAGGGACAAACCTTTACGCACAAAACCAGTTCTCCTTACGCGTGAGCTAAATAAACTAACTTCACTTTAAAAACACTGCGCCAGGACAGCAGGACGCGTCTCCAGTCTTTACCTGCGTCCTGAGCGGCTCTCCGTGCTCAATGATGCTGATGAAGGGGATCTCCAGAAAAGAGGCCATGAAGTCCACGTGCACGAGCTCCTCGTGGCTCTGCGGGAAGGCGAGCACGGCGGACAC
>JBBPCY010000037.1:15313524-15330984 GCA_037974405.1 Brachyalestes nurse
GTTTAGTACAGCTAAATACTGGATGTTTGAGTTTTAGAGCTGTACATTTTCACTAGTTTGATAAGGTTTAAAAAAGAAAACGGCTGTTTATATATATATGGACAAAAATGACACTGCTTTCTATATGGACACAACATTCAGATACATAGACTTTCATATGGAGATGGTCCCCCTTTGCAGGCTGCTGTAACGGTGCCGCCCCCATGCCCCCAGGGTAACTTTTTCATAACAAACTAGATCAAACGGGAATGCCCCGCAGTGACGAATAGCTTTGGTTTTATATTTGATTTGATTACACTAATGTTTAAGTTTTACAAGAAATATTTGAACTGCAGCTGTGTAACTGTGTAAAAGGAACACTGCTGTTAAAAAGCACCTTGTTTGTTGGAGTGTCAACTGCACTGTTTAGTTTGTAAAGAATCACAATTATGTAGTTGGCAAAAGAAAAAGGCAAGGACCAGCAGAGCCTGTAAAAGAATGTGTAGCTTGAATGGCTTGGCTCGGATGTAACACAGTGACCTTGCTAATGAACCGACAGCGAAGTGCATCTGGCTACATTCAGTAAACAAATTACAAGATAGCTACTTTATCACAGTTGAATGACGTTTCGTGCTGCAATCTGGCACAGTATCTCCTAGAATTATATCCTTGAAACCAACCCTCACTGCAGCTAAAAAGCACTGTTTGCACAAAACGTGATCTGTGAAAATGCCCAACTTCCCCCCAAAGTGACATTGCGCAACCCTGCAACCATTTAACCGTGTTTGTCCAATCAGTGCTACCTTTGTCGAATGCCTAATGGGCTTGCTTTACGCCCTCTTCTCCCACCTTGTGATGCTAAAGGAGGGAGACAAATGCTCAGGCCCATTAGGGGAGCTGCTGTCACCGCTGTCAGCAAGGCCTGCTTCTTTTTAGCACTACTCCCCCAGGCCAATTTCCTGGAGACAGTATTGATTAGTGCAGTATCAACTGATTTGATCCACCCTCAAGCTTCTTGCAAATCACTGTTAACGCCAAACACAAGTGGAGCCAAAGAATTGGGACCCACTCACTCTTTCAAACAGTTCATAGTTTGTCCCAGACTGTGCTGGTTCTTTCGTTTTGATCCCGGTGTATAAAAGATTTGTATCAGCTTTGTTTAAAGGTTTATGACCGAGACGAGATTAGTGACTAAGGTGTGGGTGGAACACATGACAGCTAATGCATTCCTCAAACAATAATTAGACTAAGTCTTTTATCTGTGCTGGACCACCACAACTCTGCTTGGGAAATCAGTTAGCAGCAGGAATGGCCTTTAATTAAAGCTCCAAAAATGTCCTTTGATTCCCCATTATTTTCTGATACATTTGACAGCAGACCACAGTTTATGAAGTGTTATTACAGGGGCTAAGGAGGGTAAACACTGCTCGACCGATTTTTTTCCCCCCTCAGCAATTAGCCAAGTTTACTTCCAGCACTTCACCACATTACACTCTGAGTTGTATTCTCTCAGAGGATCAAGTGAAGTGTTCTATAAAGCTTACTTCCAAGTTCTATAAAGCTTACTTCCAAAATGTAAACATTGGAACTACTGCAAGCGTATATATTTAATGAATAAAACAAAATATGCTCATGCTTGTCGAATTAATTAATTCCTAACAACCCATGCTTGAGTGGTGTTAATGTGGATCCCTGGGGAGTTTAGACTTAATCAGAAACTCCATTCATAACTAACCTCTTAGGACAATTAGAGATTGTTGGGTCAATACACACTGAGTGGAATTATTCAGGGCTCGGATGGGACACTCTGGTGAACTGCCTGAAGGACCAGCCGCTCCGAGATCTCAAGGTGGACAAACTTGTTTCAAAAGTGTGCTTTTGCAGGATGGGTTTCCTTCTCTCAGAGCCAGCAGAACCGTGTCACGTCCTGGCACTTTTATTCAGATAGTGGCAGTACAACACAAGTCCTGTGCTTTTAAATGTCAGAGTGCTGTTTTAAAATTCCCTGGCTGTCCGCACTACCATGTAAGCGTGAAATGTAAGATGGAACGCTGCATTCAAGTGCTTTGTACTCATTCCTGCCAGGTAGCTCAGTGCATTGGAACAAGGATCATCTGTAATCTCCGAGGATTCTATAAAAGAGAGAAATACCCAAATGCCATCATAACCAAATGTCCTGAGCTCATTCTAGAGGTGGTAGCAGGTTGTTAATTTTTTCTCTTTCTTCATTCAAATGCATTGGAGAATGGGACTTAACTTATGCTGAGTAACAGTTGTGAATATTGCATAATAGTACTTTATTGCAATGTGCTTAATTTTACACAAGATTGCACGGCAAGGCCATGACAGGCCAGGCCGATTGATTTGCTCGCAGAGTCAAACTGACAGAGAGAGAGATACCATTTCATCTTTTTCTTTGCTCTTATGTTTGAAAACTTTCAATCATGATTCTGTGCATCTGTCAGCGGCTTGCATTCCAAATAAACTGCCTGTCAGATGATCACAACACCTCAGGTATTAAAGAGGCTTGGGAGTTAGGCAAACAAGTATGAATATTCCATGATGCACGAGCTAGGCTGCTATGCCCTCAGCATCTGACGAGCTTCCGCTGTCTCTTCCAGTGCTGGATGCACATTATTACAGGGACAATTACATATTAAGGAATCGCCGCTTCCCCGGTTCCTCATCGATGATGCCAAAGAAGGCGCTCCTGGGAGCGTTAAATCCTGTCACATGATTCCAGCCTAATTCCAGGCTGCCTTTATCCTGGACTCGCTCAGACTGCAAAGCGTCGGTGCATAAAAGGATTGTGCTTTTGTCTGTATGGTTCGTATTCAAAGTCAACAGACCATCCAAACTGCACCGAAACCATTATTAATCAGCAAAGGCTTCACAGGCCCTCAGAAAGCTACTAGACGGAAATGAGGATAACCATTCAGGTTTGAGCTGTTTTAGAGAATCACTACAAAGCTGACAAAGTAAAAATGACCTTCTCAGAAAGGACCCTGGAACTAAGGACGTCTGGTCAAAGTACACAGGTTCCTTGAATGAGCTTTCATCGACACCCATGCATCTTCTAGACATTGTTTTTTTGTACTGGAATTGTAATTTTCAAAATATCATTTCTATTCCTGAAGCTCTTTTATCATCATGCTACACAAAGGTAAATATCACTCAGAATAATGCATCAGTACAAGAACGTGTTTTGATTCTATAACCTGATAAACAGGCCTGGTCCAGTTTTTACCGATTTCATTGATTGTGTTTTTTTTTTGGGGGGGGGAAAGTCAGGGTACGGGTTCTCTCCCATTACATACTAACAGAACCCTGCAAACCTTTGGCTCAGTGCTCTTCATTTGACATTTCAGTTTGCAGACTAAAGCCTTAACAACCTCCATCTTTCTCATTCCCTGCTTGCAATCTCAGAACTGGGTTTCTGAACTTAACTGAGATGGACCAGTTCCAGAGGAGCCTGATGAGAGCCTCAGTAAGGCCGACTTTCAGCTCTCCTTCCTCATCCTCTGTCTCATTAAAGGGGAAACTACCAGGACAGTGGTAGAAAATACAGGACTATATCCACCGAGGCTAGCTGAGGGCCATGGGCAAACCCAAAATAATGAGTAAAGGAAGACACAGAGGAAGCTTAGTCCTTCCTGTAGTCTGGGGGGTACAGCTGAGTGCAAAAACCATGACTTTTTACAATTAAAACTTTGTTCAAAATTGCAAGGCATTCATCTCTATGTCTTTGAGTAGATATAAGACAGAAGTGTTATGGCACTGGCGTATCACCACTCATTACTCATTCTCTACGCTTTTGTAACAACAAAGTTGTCAAGAGAACATGCAAAATTCATCAGATACATCTAGCTTTATTAGCCTGTCTTTCTCAGAACCAGGCAGGCTTAGAATCTGAACCAACGACAGAGTTGCATTTTTTGGGTGGTAAGCGCTTTTCGAAGACGTTGTCTGATGGAGGAAATCTCCCATGACATGCCCCACTGATAAACAAGGCTCTAAGTCTGTACGGTGACAATAGCAGCTCCAGAGACGTGGCACTGATTGATTTGCAGGAGGAAAGCAAAGTCCGCATGCATGCTGCCATATATTTTCCATGCAGGTCGATCGTAGCATCCATTTAGAAATTGCACTTTGCTGAATTCCCCAGATGCTTTGTGGACGGATCAGGGAAGAAGTTCAACTGGTAATGCAGGACTACCTTAGAATTCTTAAAAGGTGTAGAACCTGGAGTGTATTTCAGACTCCTAAAGTTTTGGTCTTCTGCCAGCATGTGGCCAGTCAGATAGAGTCTTGACATTCCTTTGATTCTGAGACCATGCCCTTCACTTGCCCCCAATACCTGCTCAGGATGCTCACAGAGAACCTTTACTTGACAGAAAACTGAAATCTTTTCAGAGATAAAGTTAACGTACCAAACCATGCAAGGACTCTGCCATACTGCCATTAAATGGTTTACTGCAGTAAATTAGGAAAAGAAACTTCCGTTTTCTGCAACAGAAGCAGCAGGGATTGAGGAATATAGGAGAACAGGTGGTATACTCTCTTCAGGATGAGGGGCTATGGGAGACAGTGAGGAAAAAATCCTTTCATTATGCATTCACACTTCAGTGGTTTGCTTAACCAGGTAGAAAACAGTGGAGACTTGTATTGTGTGGAACAACATCCCTAGTATTTACGGAGGTCCTGATGTACCAAATCAAGATACTCTCCCATCTGTTGGAGTGCAACTTCCTCTCAAAGCTCTCAAGGCTCAAGAAATCCAGGATCAGGTGACCATCATGTTTTAATATTTTTGGATTTAAAGGACTTTAATTTTATTTCTGAATTAAGTTCCACACAGGAGCCCCCATGCACCGATTCATTAAACATCAAATGCCATAATAAGCCCTGTATCTTTGGATAGATAACTTCACAGGAGCCTGAAAGAATTTTTGAAGGTTAATATAATGTCTGTTAGTCCTATCATGATAAAATGTTCATACACTGTGAAGGACATCTGGCATTTTCAAAATACAGTAGCAAAAGATTTTTTTTTAAAATAGCAATTAGTTTAAAGCTAGTTTGATTAGACTACATCAAAGGTGTAAGGTGAAGGCAGCGAAACTATCTAGACCAGGTCTTACAAAAGAGTGACACAAATCCTGGGGCCGAATGAGCTCCTTACCTTATATTTACACATGCAGGAAACGCCTCCTTCATTTCAAATTCAGATGAGCGTCAGCAGAGAGTGGCCCTATACAAAAGAGCCACTCCAGTCAAGGGCATCCTGCTGGAACCTCGTTTTGTTGTGCTCAAATTTGCGCACTCTTTCAACTCGATCTATCTGGCATACACCTCCACAGCTGATAAAAGCTAATGAGTTCCCACCATCACCACCGCAATTGAAAAAGAACTTGGGGATTAACTGAAGTTAAGTAAAAGGGCAGATTCCTTCAGTGAAAGCAAATGCAAGGCCAATCTCTGCTTCATTAAGTGTTGTGGCAGGAATGTAACATTTTTTCCCTTTCCTCCTCTGTCCTTTTAGGCAATTTATTAGATACTCACCCTTTAACTCCACAAAGCATAGAGGGTAAAGGACTGTATTGATTTACTGTAAGAGCTCCCAGGGACAATGCAGAACACAATATTGTTTGGTTAGCGGATTCCCCCATGAGAGCACAAACTTGCATTCCAAATTATTTAAGAAGGGACAAAGCACGCCTCTACAAAACTTTAATATATTTCCTTGTAAGGCAGCTCAAACAATGTGACCAGTTGGATCGCAAAACACTGCTAGAAGTACGTCAAAGGTAATTATTGCCATTTTGCTCAAGAGTGAACAAGAGATTTGGTTTTAATTTAAGTTCAATTTAAGTGTATCATTTCCTTTAAAATGATGCTTTAAAGAACAATATTTTATTTGGAAATTAGGAGAAATATTGTCAGCAGTTAAAAACTAAGGCAAAGCCTTTACAAGATACAAGAGCAGTGGTGACAATCAGACTGGTATTTCATTGCCTTTGCATGTGACTCCCAACATTTCTGTTTAGTCACTTGCTAAAGCCCTCTGTTGAACAGCAGCACATCTTTAGGTTCTCAGTGATTGAACTGCAGCTGGAGGACTCCAGCAATCAGCAGGATTTGAGAGCCTGGGAGCACTTGTCCAACTGTAATCAAGGTTTATGTTTTGCATTCTAGCATTTTTTAAATTTCTGCAGATCAACATGAATCACCAGCTTACTTTCAGCTTACACCACATAGATATTTCTATCCTTGTAAGGCTGAATGAATAATCATTTCATTGATCAGCAAGTTTAAATGTATTGTGAATTATTCTATGTTGCCTTGAATATGGATTAGAGAAATTCTAAATCGAAGAAAAGTGAGTTATAAATTGGAAATTTGGATTCTAGTCTACATTAATAAGTTTTAAGTGAAGCCATTTATCTATAATAACTAGGGTCGTCTTGGCCGGAAACAGAGTCCTACACCTTAATTTGTGGAATAGGATCACGATTTTATATCAAAAGCAATTAGATACTTTCCCTAAAAGTTCTAATAACTTTCGCATTCAACTTTCAAGCCTGAAAAATTGATGTGTTGGTGTTCTTGGTCAAAAAAAGGCACAGATCTTAGAAGTTTATAGAAAGTTAATCTTGGAACTGCAATTGGAATATCGGTCACACATTTCAATTAGAAATTATTCTCAAGTTGATCAGCCCAATATTTTCTTTAGATGATCCAGATAAATTGGAACTTTATGGTAGGAAATGCAAACCAAACTTTTATTACTTCATGTAAAAAGCACAGAATATAAACAATAGGTGAAAAAGTCTTTTTTCTAGCAGATCAAACAGTGATTAGACCCCAGAGATCCGCCCTCCCCTCCTTGCTGTTTCGTTCTCCTGTCAAACATGCTGATAGTCAATCCTCAAAAAACATCTACAGCCAAACTCCATGGAGGAGAGGGAATGATCTTGAGCACAATGTGCATGCACACAAAAACCATTTCCCTGCCTCGCCAACAGCAGCGGCTGAAACAGAACATTCTTCAAAGGGGAAGTGTTGAGAGGAGGCGCCAGTTGTTATCAGCCCTCTTCCCTTTCTCTGCTTAAGACGACGAGACTCAAGACATTTCAGATCTCCATCGCAGAGCTTAAATGAGTTAACCAGATAAAAATCAAGCGCTGCCTCCGTTTGGAACAGTGTGTCTGCAGAATGTTGATCGTTTTTTTTTTTCCTTTCAGAGGCAATTTTTTTTTTTCAAATGTGGTTGTTTGAGATATGTTGCTTCAGGAGAAACTAACAAACTACAGAAGGATGTTTGTGCAGGTCACAGAAAGGGCGGCTTAATGGCAAGCGAAAGAGGAAGGATGACTTGACAACTTGCCAAGGAATATCCGTTTTCGGGCAAATAAGCCACGAGGCATTTAAAGACGTTTATAGAGCATTAGGCCCAGTGCATGGCTGAAGTAAACTGGGAGGCAGTGGAAGTTCAGCTCAAAGAGAGGAAGCCCATTCGCACTGTTGGGGTAAAAAAAAAAAAACTAAAACTTGCTGTTCTGCCTGTAATTTGAATGAACAGTCAACACTCTCAAAATGGATTAGACACAGTAAAAGCATTCTGAACAAACAAGGAAAACCAATCCATTAGCATTTTTATGCAATCAGTTCCAAAGTACACTATAACATACAGACTGGGTCTGGAAGTTAAAAAAAATGAATTTCTCACATTAACGTAAGAATGTCCAAAAATACAGTGTGTTAGTTAAAAAAAAATGAGATGCAGGTTTTGTCTGATATTAGCTAGATTTCACTATCTTGAATAGGACACATGAAAGAGTGACCAGCTTGTATGTACATTTTCAGTAGAGCTCAGCTGCTTCAAGTGCTGGCTGTTCTCTGGTAGTACAGTAACAGTGAAGAAAACCAAAGACAAACGCAACTGTTCATTATTCAAAATCCCCATTAGATCCATAGTGAGGGAGTATTCAGGGTATTTAAAAACAGTCTTGCCTCACTGGACAAAAGAGACACCAAATATTGTGAACTAATGAGCCTCATACTGTGTGTGAATTAATAATTCATTGTAATCCTCTTATTTGTAGATGTCCACTTTCGAACACTGTACAGCTCATAGTTGCTAAACCTCAATTATTCTTGGTAAGAAGCTGTGTGGAGAACTCGTAAAGGTCTTTGTTGATCTTCTTCAGGGTCCTGACCTCTTCTTCCAGCTCAGACACACGAACCTTTGTATTCTCACCATCACCGAACACACTCTGAAAAAGAGAGAGAGAGAGAGAGAGAGAAGGTGAGAGAGAGAGAGACACAGAGAGAGAGAATAGGAGAGAGAGAGAGAGAATAGGAGAGAGGAAGAGCGAGCAAGAGAGAGAGAGGAGAGGAGAGACAGAGAGAAAGAAGAGGAGAGAGAGACAGAGAGAGAGGAGACAGAAGAGGAGAGGGTGAAGAGGGGAGAGAGAGAGAGAGAGAGAGAGAGAGAGAGAGAGAGAGAGAGATGGTGAGAGAGACAGAGAGAGAAGAGGAGAGAGAGACAGAGACAGAAAGAGAGAGAAGATGAGAGTGAGAGAGAAGATGAGAGTGAGAGAGAGAGGGGGAGAGATACAGAGGAGAGAGAGCACGTGAGAGAGGCAGCGAGAGAGAGAACAAAGCAGAAATTCAGACAAAAAAATAATAATTCAATTCCCGCCAGAGTACGTCTAATGCTATAGCGCAACTCTCCTGTGGAAACTCGCAAGAGAAACTATGACGAGACCATTACACACAGTTACCCTCAAAAACACAATTTCATTTCTCCCTACATCACTGATCTGCCAAGCGTCAGGCAGCAGGGTTTATTTTTCTTTACCCTGGCATCAGGCCTAGTATGTTTTAAAAAGGTCATTTGTAGTTCAAGGAAAAGTGGGTAACCTAACAGTTGCCTTAACTCTGCCAAGGAGGAAATCTCAAGCATCTTAATGGATAGATTCTGAGGGTCCCAAATACCAATTCGGTGAGAATGAGAGCGACTTTATTTTCCTGGGAGGGTGAAGAACTTATTGAACTTGGTCCACCAAATCGAGCTCTATGACTTCTTGATGAGGTCATCAAATCTCATTTTAAAACATCCCTAATCTAGCACAGCAGATATTGACGTCGCTATTGTGGAGAATTTCGCAGCGCAGGCAAACGGTGGATGAGAGCGATGCACATTTCCCACAGATTAAGAAAGGGGAGGGTGGTGGTGGGGTTAGAAAACTCACACTTTCCATTAATTTATTTATTTACACATTTCTTCCAAATAAACACAGTGGGCTTTGGGCTCGCCTGCAGGATTCAGCTCCCCTTTTGACTGAGTGCAACTAATCCACTTAACGGCACTTCCAAGTTTTGGATGGAGCAGTTGAGGCGTCAGAGCTTTTCTAAGCACAGGAGGGGGCTGGGTGGGGTGGGGTGGGGGGCTGTGGTGACCCTGACGTGCTGTGTGACAAAGTGCTTCAGGGCAGACCAAAGTGCCTCTGCTCGCACCGGTCAACAGAGTGAGGGAGCCACTTTGATTTCTTTAAGCACTGGTCTCTCGGGTAGACACTTCAAACTGAATATTTAGTGTGTTTCAAGTTTCATAACAACGGTCTATTTAATGCAGTTGGATTTTCAACCTCAGAGCCTCCATTATATCATCTTATAATCCTCATATAGTAAGCATGTTGAATTTGAAAAGACATACTTCTCATTGCATATGAATGTCTTCAGGGCTTATATGCATTTTAAAAATGTGCTTTGATGGTACAGTACAGGCATTGTACTCAATTGTCCAGCGTCTTTTTTTTTTGTTGGATTATACCATCATAGCAGTAGTCTCAACATCTGTTTGATGCCTTCACAATCACATGAGGCTTGGGGGACAAACTTAATGAACCTAATGAAGTCTGTCGCATCTTGCATTGTCTTGTTGTAGCAGTCATCATTCGTGAATACTCACACCTAAAAATTCTTCTAAACTGCATATGTGAGGCTGAATTAAACTGGATATTTGGATTTTTGGATATTTCAGTTTCTTTTTTGAAAGCTCCAACTGCTTTTTACATTGTGGGAACATGAAACAGCAAGTTAATAACAAAATAACCTGAAATAAAATCTTGTTACATTCCGATACTTCAACATAGAAACATTTTTTAGGCTTTTCTTTTTTGGTGTCATGCTGGTTGGTCTCTGATAAATGGTGCACAACAAACATCTGGGAATTAGTGTCTGACTACTGGTTACAGCATGGGAGCAAGTGCCGGCCGTGTCAGAAGAGGTGTTAGTGGATTTTGCCTTCTGAAGTGACTGTGCTGTTATAAGACAGGGCAGCCCCCACTTCAAACTGACTATCATTACACTGGCAGGAAAATGAAAGGACAACAACAGTGTGAAAACCCTCGGTTCCGCTTCACAGCTTAAAAATGAGGCTTTTTTTACAGCGTTGACCCTTCCACTCACCTTGTCCGTGACGGCGCACATGAGAGAATGGAGACGCTCTGCCTTCTCCAGATAGGTCTCCTCCGGGTCCTGCGGGCATGCCAAGCAAACACAACAAGGCCAAAAGGTTAAACACTTCATTATTAAAGCAGGACAATTCATGTGAATAATGTCCGAGTGTGTAGGGAATGTGTATGAGAGCATATGTCCTGCAGGAACAAAGCCTGTACAGATGGGAAACAGGGCTCAGTCATGAACCAGCCCCTCCAAACTCCCTGTTACAGACAGTGAGCAAGTGAACTGATCATGGCTGCTATAAAGGTTGACAGTGATTATAAAGACTGACAACGCCATTACCAACAAGGTCTTTTTAATAGACCTGTCCAGAGCATGCAATCACCCCGAGTGTGATTCGCGAGGCGTCACCCCGGATCCAGGGGTATTTACAGCTTCATCCCTTCACTACTGTGTGGGAGTCGCTGCTTGTTCAACAGCACAGTCGATAAAGCAAGCTCTATCACTCAGAGCAGTAAAGCATGCATTTCTATTAGCGGTACAGTACATGTGAGATAATAGGCAAACACAAAAAAAAAACAACCAATTGTATTTAAGACATTCTAGTTTTCGTTCATTTTGTGCATTCTATATGACATTTTGATTAAAGAAAATTCTAAAAAAATAAAATTATTTTTTTTAAAAAAGCTCCCTGTATCAACCTGCCTTAACCCTTACAATGCAACAAATGGTAATTTGTCATTATACAGCAAAATATCCCCAAATATGGAAGCTCCCCCAGTTTGTTTGTCAATACGTCAAGCTGAGCTTTGTTTGGTGTTCTTAAGCCATGTACAACCAAAGTTATTTAAAATTTTAAAACATGAATAATAGCTACTGGGGTTTGAAAAATTTTGTCACAAACAAATGCCCATTAGGAACAAAAAGGCACAAACTTATTTTAGGTCTTAGATACAAATGGGGGGGGGGCACACAATCTCTGGATCCTTGAGAACTTTCAGGATGTTTTCCGCCCACAGGTTGGTGGGAAAACCTGCAGAGGGAGAGAGGTCTAGAGAGCAGCAGAGCGAAAGAGCAGCAGACACCCGTTTTAACTGTTAAAATCAGATCAGAGTTAAGATTTTACTAATACCCTCTGAGAGATTAGCAAAACCTTAAAGTCCAACAAACATGAGCAAGTTAATTGGCTGTTAGCTACTAGTAGCTATTTTAACATCCCTTGTACTCATATTATAACTAAACTTATAAAAAAGAAGTGAAATTAACGTTTGAGTCATTAGTTTGTAAACAGTGAGGTCCCAGAAGAGTGGTGAAGGATCGGGTAAGTGGAGGGAGCAGAGGAAGCCTCAGTGTAATGTTTATTAACAAGGTTCTAAAGCATTCTTTAATAAGTGTGTTTTCCAAAACTAAACAGGTTTCAGAGCCAAGTGGTATTTAAAATCTCCCCGTTTTTCCCCAGCATGGCTAAAATCATTTGAGTAATGAACGAACGAAGGTAAGTGACAGTTGGCACAGAGTGACACTCTGCTACCGTTAACTTCTCATATATTTTTAAATTAAATTATCAGTCAACTTTCATCTAGAAATATCTCCACAGATCATTGCATTTATGTTTTAATAACTGAACAAGATGCCAGATTCAATCAAAGAGATGCCGGATCTAGATCCAGCTTGTTCAGGCACAAGCTGAGCCCTGGTTAGAGTCACACCAAATTAAAAATATTCATGACTATATTTGAAATGCAATTATACTGTGAAATCAGTTCTATAAGATTAATTACATAAGACTGATTGATTCCACTGATAATGAAAACAAGATAATTGAGATAAAATTCTTCATTCTGGTTTGCAATGGTGCTTGTTTTGTCTTGTACTACCCCTGATACCACCAGGGGGGAGCTTGCTCAAGGGTACCTCAGTGGGGCCACTGGCAGTCCTGGGATTCAAACTCATGACCTCCCAATCGCATTGGCACTCCCCAAACACCAGACCACCTGTTCTTTCCACAAGATTTTGGAGTTTCTGTGGGAATTTGTGCCGATTAATTCTGTAGAGCATTTATGATATCAGACACTGATGTTGGACAAGAAGACCTGGCTCACAATCTCTGTTCCAGTTCATCCCAAAGGTGTTGGACAGGGTTGAGGTCAGGACTGAACAGACAATGAATACGTTTTTGGGCTTTTTTTTTTTTTTTTTTAAAGATCAACAAATGCATTATGAGTGTAATCATGTCAAATAATGTCAAAACAGACCAAAACAATCAGAATCATGATTTCTGCCATAATCAAGCAGCCCTACGCTTTCAGGTATTTATATAACGGACTTACATTTCAGTCTTATTACCCAAGATCAGATCAGATATTTACAGCATTCTCAGCCCTTCACACAAGGCTACACCATTGATTTCAATATAAATATGGCTACAAGAGTGCGCACAGGCTCATTAGCAGCTTGTTTAACTCATTACAAATGTATCTCGTTACATTAGCCATCCTGACGATGGAATGTTAATCTTGACAGTCTTGGGAAGGGAGGCCAAATAAACGAGCGCAGGGTAGAAATGTGTATCAATGAACTTGCAGTTGAACAGCTCCACTTTCCTCCATCAAACAATTCAATGTGATCTCCTCAAGAAGGTAATGACTATCTGTTTGCAGCGTTATCTACCTGGGCCTTTAATTGGTACTGACATTCTTGGACCTGAGAGGACCTGCTCAATTAGTACAGAGACTCAGTACAAGTGACCTGGACTGGAGACCATGTCTGAAGCTGGCATGGTCAGGACCCCTCTCCACTTTTCCCCTGACCCCTATTTGGACGGACTCAGACAGGCTGGTAATAGAGTTTTCCCTCAGATCGTGATGATGGTTCATTTGAGGCTGAAAGTGGAGGTGCAGTAACAGCAGCAGCTGGCGGCACTGCCGCCGGAGCACGCGGCTCATGCAAACCAAATAATAGAAACAATTCTGGAGGAGAAATTAATTTGGATTTTCAGAGTGACTTGCATTTGCACGCTGCGTGGGGCCCCAATGAGTGAGCGTGTGCCGTGTGATGTTTGGCACAGCCCCAGGGTCGTGGTGGGAATATTGTTTTTTCCGTGCCTGCATTAGTATTAATTCACATATCTAATCATTTGTTTTAGGCTGTCTCTCAGGAAGCAAAGGTGAAAAAGCTCATTTTGGGAGAGACAGCTGCATATTCCCAGGGACTGAAAGATTAGCCTTAAAGTAAATACGAGAACGAGAGAGGGAGGGGGGGCCAGAGAGAGAGAGAGAGAGAGAGAGAGAGACAGAGAGAGAGAGAGAAGGTAAAGCCATGGAGCAAGAGAAAGCACAGGAGGATAGAAAGGGAAGGCAGTGTAAACAGTGAGAATGCAATGACTGGAAGAGTTAAAGGGAAATAAAAGGGTGCAAACAAAGCAGGTGGCAGGCAATTTGAACTCCATGAATAACCACTTTATTTATGGAGCTATAATAAGTTTTGACATAGGAGGGATTACCGATGAGCCACAAACAGATGTTCTTTTACTATACTGTAATATTTATCATACTCTAGTGTCCTATTGGAGGTGGAAATGCCCATATGTGCCCCATTATGGTAAGACTCTTCCATCCGCTCGAGTGGGTGCCATAGTCACACAGCGTGTTCATAATGATTACGGCCCAAAGTTATACTGTTTTAATATACAGCTATTCAAAACTTTCCCAGTTGTTAAGAAGCTCCTTTGTACTGTCAATAGGCTCTGAAATCACTTTTCAGTCTTTTGCTTCTGTCTGTTTCGAGTAGGGCAGAACTATAATTCTAACTAAAAGACTGTATCTGATATGTGAGCTACCCCTGATAACCAGACCACAACTATAATCATGTTTTGGCTACAGGTGGTGACTTGTTTAGAGCTAATGAGGCTCAAGTTCACTTCTTAATCAGGCATTCTCATGTTGTGGTACACTGTTTTATATAAAAAAAACTGTAACAATAAAATCTCAAAAGATGGCTGAACATCTAGCCTGAACACAGGCTGTTTTTTTTTTTATTTAAACCACAACTATTAGTCTTTCATTTGAGACTCTCTCTCCGACACACATCCCCAAATATTGCAGAGGAAGCTCGACCACAAAAATCGTTCAAAACATTATATAAACATTTACATTTACGGCATTTAGCTGATGCTCTTATTCAGAGCAACGCATACTAGTGCTCAATGGTCCAGTATATCAGTGCTCAAGTAGTCTGTTTCTTAAACCTGTAATGCTAGACTTAAAATCAACGCCCACTATTCAACCAAGCTGCTGCATGCTAGGTACACCTGAACAACACCTGTCAAAGGAAAGTCAGAAGTTAAACGCGCACTGAACTGGATATTAATGGAAGTTTGCATGTGGGAACCATGCCCAAATTTTAAAAAACTGTAGGAGGAGAAGTGGCACTAGCTATAAAAAAGAATAGTGATAATAGAAATAAAACTTAAGAACAGTAGTGTCATTTCTGACTAGTAAAAAAAAAATCACCAGTAGAAATACAATTCTTTCCAGTAAGTATTCTTTTACCTGGCAGTAGGTCCCCAGTCTCAGACACACTCCTCCCGTTCCGGCTCCTTCTCCCTGCTCGGAGGGGTTGAGGTGGCGGCTGAAGCGAGGCAGAGGCACAGCGGGCCGACTGTCCGGCAGGAACATGTTGGCTGGGGCTGGAATGATGACAGCATTGGTGACCTGACCTGTGGGTAACAAAACGAGACACATCTTCATATTAGATGGACTCCCGCACGCCCTCAATTAATTTAAGTGCCATGCTGGATTTTCACATTTCATGCTTTCCCCTGTCTATAGATGCTGGCTCAGGAGGATGGATATGTTACGGGCGCTGGCTTTACAAGAGGCTATGACTGAAGGCACAACGCAGCTTGGATCTAGACTCCAGCAGAGCTGTACTCCTTCGGATAAAAAAACACCAAGACTGGACTGCTGCTTCTCTCCTACTGCATTAAACGAAAATGAAAAAAGCACAGGCATGCAAGGACAAGAAACAGCCCAGGAGAATTCCCCAAAACACAGTCGAACTCAAATTTCCCCCTTTTTGTGTTTCATCAGAGATGATGCTGTCAAAAGGGGTTTTAGGAGAAAAGGTACTGAGCAAAGTTTTTTCTTCCTTATGGTTAAACAGAAAAACTTGGAAAAAGTTCCAGAAGGGTAAAGTGAAATAAAGACTTCAACTACAGAGAGGACTGGGATGGAGGAGATGGTCAGGTGTGAAACCTCACACCTCACTGAGAGGATAAATCAGGGAGGGACATTACCGCAAAGTGATGCCCTTCAAATTTTACGACTGAAACACTTACAAATGCTTTTCAACTACTGAACTCAGTCAGGCTCCTTTTTATTTGTCCATTACTGCCAGCCTTACACATATAAGCCACATATCATCTAAATTGCCCATCTGTCCAGATAGATAAAAAAAATCTACAATATTGGCTGTAGGAAAAGGCTCTTTGTATCCTTCAGAAAGCCAACACAGGGTACCCTGCTCTCTCAGCATCAAGCATTATGGGGAGATTCATGAACGAAAATCCACATTCTGCCACCTTTTCTTTAAAGGATCCTATGGGGAAGTGGCCTTACCATCATCAAGAGTGATTCTCTGCACACCTCAAAGCAGATCTAATAAAACCACAGCCGTGACCTGCCATAAATGTGGCACCTTCAATAAGTTACTTACAGGCCCTGGTAATTAGCTCTGCACCTGGCAGTAGCTGAGAAAATATCACCTCGTGCGAACCCTGAGATATGAAATCAAAAGAAGAAAAACAAAATGTATAGAATAAGACGTGAAACCAACCTGCTGATGTCAGCAGAAAATACTAGATCAGACATGAAATTAAAAGAATTAATCTTATCCCGTTCAGTATGAATCGAGTATGAAATGGCGCACACACACATGATGTGATGTTACTTCCTTTGGGGTAAGGCCAGGCACAACAACAGTAAAATGAGAACAGCACAAAATTCTTCCTCTGCATTTAAACCCATTTCCCAAGTGAGGAAGGAATGGTACCTTGAGAGGATGGTATCTTGCTCAAGGGTACCTCAGTGGTGCCACTAGCAGTCTTAGGGTTTGAACCCATGACCTTCTGATGACAGGGGCAACTCCCTAACCACTAGCCCACCAGCTGCCCCAAATTCAAGGTGCTTTACACACAGGCTGAAATAGAAAAAAGAAATACTTGATGTAGAATTTAAGAGTTCAATTTGTTTCATAAAAGACACGAGTAAAAAGTGTCAAGTTAAAACATAAAAGATGATGAATAAATACAGAATAAAGTGATAAAAAGCTTAACTGGTCTAAAAGGCAGAGGTGGACATATGTTTTCAGTCTGTTTTTTGAAAATAGTGACAGTCTGCAGACATCTCATAGCTGACTGGAATTCCAGGACTGGCTGAAGCATGATTAGTTCTAGTTGTATGGACTGTTAACAGGTCAGACTCCACTGATCAGGTGTCCTATACGCCTGATTTTTTCAAAACATCAGTAATGTAAGTCTGACCGAGTCCATTTAGTGAAAGTGAACGTAACCATTCTGTCATACATGAACACACCACAGCACACAGTGTGAACAGCACGAAATTCTTCCTCTGCATTTAATCCACTCACCAAGTGAAGCAGCGGGCAGCCAGGAGCACAGTGCCCAGGGAGCAGTGTGTGTGGGAGGAGTGTGTGGGGGAGCAGTGTGTGGGGACAGTACCTTGATTAGGGTACCTCAGAGGAGCTCAGCAGTCTTGGGAATCAAATCCATGACTTCCTGAACGCAGGGCGAACGCCCTAACCACTGGGCTACCAGCTGATTTGTATACAAGGAGCGTAAAAAAAAAAATTCTGAAACGGTCCAGCGGCCAGTGTGGTGATCTGTTGTAAGTAGGGGTGTAATGGTACAGAAAGTTCACGGTTCGGTTCACACTATAGTTCTGACATCACGGTTCGGTACGGTTCATGATACAGCGAAGTTAAGTAACAAAA
>JBBPCY010000037.1:15332287-15358778 GCA_037974405.1 Brachyalestes nurse
TAGTTAGATGCAATACTTAAAAATGTAAAGGGGTAGCAAATTGCCTGAAAGTGCCAGAAAGGCCTCGGACCTCAGAGGGTTAATGCTTTTCACAGATAAAAAGTTGTCACTGACGGATCAGCATCTGTGAAACGCCAGCACAAGAAGCACCAAAACACAGCGGCTCGTCACTAAACAAACAGCTGTAAACTGGACTCTTCTGAAGAGTTAGGACTTTCTTGCTCAGCTGCCATTCTTCAGAGACGACCACGTGATGAATTATAATTAGATGGCAAAACGGTAAAATCAGAAGAAAAAAAAAAGGGAAAAATGTATCCTCACCCTCTGCACGACAATAACACGTTTTAACACAAAGATTTTCCCCCATTAAGATGAATAATAAAACAAATGAACAGAACTAACATTTAACAACTAAAAAGCTAATTTAATATCTTAAAAAGACCTTAAAATAGGTAGCTCACTAAACATTAATATTGCTCCAACAGACTACATAGTCAATGCCTTCAGATTACTATAATAAAACTACTATTATTATTAATACCAATACATAGCTGAAAAACAAGCAAGTAAATATGGTACATAGTAAATCGGACTAAATCTATAGTGCTTTGTGTGATGTCATACCTCCACAGAAATACACAGATTTGAAGGCAGACCTCCTTACTTGAGGCAAATGGGGCAGGTATTAAGGCACAGACATGCAAAGCTGAGCCTCATGAAATCAGATGCTGTAAAAGGGCGGATTGCACCGGCACTGACTGGCGGAGCCCGTGTCAGAGCAACTGCGGATGATGTAATTCTTTGGTAAGTGTTAGACAAACGATTCCCCCCCCCCAAAAAAAACACACTTGTGTCAAACACAGTTCTACTGAAATTATATCCCAGAAAAACACCTAATTATATTCCTCATATTTCACCCCAGAATGTAATACACATGTCTGGAGCGCAAACTATTTATTTTTGTAGAACACTGAACATTTAGTGCTGTTACAGACCAGCCTTTCTTTAAAGCCTCAGGAAAGAAACTGGAAATCTATATTATTTTATAAAAATTATTCAACATCACCCAATAAGTGTTCAGTTTGTCCACTCTTTACTTTTATCCCCCTGCTGCCACTTTAATTCTTTAACTTTTAGTTACAGCTATGTCCTCCTAAGAAACGCCCCCAAGCTCAGAAAAGTAAATACAGAAACAGGAGTTTCCAAAACTGGAGTTCAAAAAACCAGCAATGCTTGCACAAGACTTGTAAATCACCAAAATTTCACCGTCAGATTGCTTTCATCTTTGAGAGACAGGAAAAAACCTCTCCACAGGTGTTTCTGTGCCTCCTTTCACCATGCAATGATGACCAAAGACTGTGGCTCTGAAAGGATGTGTAATTGTTTAATAAGACATAAGAATAAGAAAAGGAAACAGACAAAAAAAAAACTGGACATCTGAGGTGGTTTTATGGACAGACGGAGTGTAAATTTGTATCTGGGATCACTTGGATCAAGACAAGCAGAAAATGCAACTTCTTACACTGAAGCATGGAAAAATATCCCTGAAGATTTCTTTGATACACTGAAAAATCAATAGCTTGTACTTAATGGGAGTTTTGACTGGAAATGAAATAATAAAAGTGTGGTCCATGGTAGGAATGTCGCTGCCCAATTAATATTTAATTACAGAGGTCGTTGTGTCATGATCTACTTTTACTGTCTGTACTGACAGGGTTGGGTCTATGAGATGCTATGAGAAACAACTACTACTGAATAACAATTTGTAAGCTCTGAATTCTGATATTTGAAGCTTACAACACTGTTCTGAGTGTGTCTCCAGTGAAAATGACACTTCTTAGCACCTCACCTTTAAAATGGAAGTCTGGCGTGGAGTTCTCCTTCACAGTCGATAAGACCTACCTTTCAAAAGCATACAAAGTTGCAGGGATGAGTGATTCCCTTCAAGTTTTTGGAGGACTGGCTATGATTTATTAATGCAGAGTCCGCCTCTCTGTGTGCCTTCCAGTGGGTTTCCAGTTCAGCTAAATAGCACAGCGAGATGTTCTCTCAGTCTTTGCTACGAGATGAAATTAAATATGGGCCGCACTCGTAGGTAAGAACCCCGATCGCTGATATGGTAGAGCCCTAAACTTGTGGGGGACAGGGTCTGGTAGTGAGTGGAAGGGACGTGTGATGGGAGCTATGGGACACTAATGGATTAGTTTAGGAGACAGCGAAGAAATTGGGGTGGAGGCAGCCTTTCGCAATATACATCAGGAGACCTTAAATTCAATTAAGGTCACAAGGCCTGGCGTGTCGCACCGCTCCTGAAATAAAGGAAGCCGAGGAAATGACTGAGAAGGCAGAAATAGGACGATAGATCCTGAGTGTGTTCTGCCGAACAGCGTTCCCTGGGACATGGCATAACAGCATTAGCTTAAATGTCAACGTCTTGGATTGAGATTAAGTGCAGACTGTGCTGGAAATGGAAAATGTACCATAACACCAGCAATCCAAAGTCTGACTCACTCAAACTATGGTGCAGGACTCAAACGGGTTTATATACATCCGTTCACAGCTTTCTCCACCGCGTGCTCCTTTGAACGGAATGGGGATGCATAACAGGCATCAAATGAAGAGGCAGGGTTCCCTTCATATGTTAATCATGGCTATGGCCTGCAAACGCATCCAGATATTTCCCATCAGGCTTTTCAATCGACAGGGCTTGTGGGCTGGGTGAGGAGCACTAATTCCTCATCAGCACATCAAGCTGCTTGCCAGGGCCATTTCACGCCAACGGAAGGTTCAAATTAAAGAAAAAGACCATGTGGGTGTTGATTTAACGCAAGAGAACCTGCGGATGATAACCACCAACCATAAAACGTTTTAGCACATAGGGAAAAAAAAACCACCCTCTCAGCAATGAGTCGAGTTTGCCTGGGGAGCGTGCGGTACTCAGTCACTCTGAAATATTAGCTAGGGAGCAGACACCCAAACCAGTGGACAGGGAGCAGGTCTGCTCGACTCAGCTAGCAGCCAGTTTGAGAACTTTCTCTGCGCCGTAAAGTGCCTCAGCTTGAATTCCATTTCATGGGTCATTCTACAGGTCAGCTGCATGAACACAAGACTGCAGACCAGGGCAGACGGGAATACAGTAAGGATATAGTCAAAATAGTCAAAACGGTTTCGATATGATGGGCAGGCGGCACCATCAGGTCTCATGATTGGTCATAAGTTGGTTGTAAATTTCTCTGGCATAACAAATATCATCAAGTTTGATGTATCCAACAAAATCTTTGTACTGAATTACTAGCCATAAAAGGACTCCCGGCCAGAAAAAGGATATAAAATCTAATTGCAGGCTGTTCAGATATCTCTTTTTCCTTTACAGCATGTACTGCATTCTTAAATGTGTCTAATTCATTTAAAATCCCTTAATTAATTACATTATGTTTAGCTCTCAGTGCGCTGACTATACAATTCAAGTCACAAATTTCACTGGTAGTGATATTAGCATTGCTCTTAGGCATACTTTTGGTTAGGGCCCTACAAAATCCACTTCATTTTATTTTAAAACATTATTTTTATGGCAAATTATCAGTTTCCTTTGTTTTTTCCCTTTAGCACACAAATCATTTCTATGTGCCTTATTAAAACAAAGAAAACCGGCATGAACCCACACCACCAGGATCACGTTTACAGTCATTCACTTTCAATTTAAAAATATATAAAGTAAAAGAAACACAACGTAGGCAAGTACAGAAAACCGGTCCTTGAAGTACTGATATTGAAATGATACTCCAGCTAGACTGAAGAAATCAGTGATGTTTAATGTGTTCTTGTTTCAAAATTAATGTTCAAAGATTTGGGAATAATCTCAGTTTTCATCTGAAATTCATTTTGTTCATTCTGTGATTCCGTCCATGGAAATCGCAGGGCCTCCAATCGAATGGTACAACGCACTCTAAAAACTGGTTTACGCTGTCACGTACTTGGCATTTAGGAATGTCTTAGTTAAGACTCAGGATCTTAAAAAATAAACAGTGCACTGATGTAGCCAACATACTTTAGTGCCTGCTTGTTCTGTTTCAACTGTGTTGTGTGTTTTTCCCTTGAGGGAGACGGACTATAATATAAGGTAATTATTAAAATAGTCATCATATACATTACTTATTCCTCAGTGGGCATTTAGCAACTTACATGAATGCAATTTATTAAGCAATGCGGTAAGCTTATGAATATTTGAAATTGTGTTTCAGCTTGTTTAGCTACAGGCTTTTTAGGTCTAATTCAACACTGCAAAATGCCTATTCATGAAAACAACTATGGAAAGGGAAAAAAATAGAACACTACATCCTGGAGGTAACGGAGGACTGTAAGAATCCCCTGGGCGTCCATTTGTATGCTTGCGAATCCTGGCATTCAGCACTTTGGATTTTGCTGGATAGTTATTTTCATAATGTTAAAACAAAGGGATGTAAATGCACTGAAAATATTTAATAAGAATTTAATAACAGTTTATCAGCCCACCAAGCCAATCAATATGTTGAGCATGTAACTCCCAAACCGCCTGCATCGTGTTCCCACAAACTGTGAATAAAGACTCTGTATTTGAAGAATCAACTTCTGTGTCCCAATTTCTGTTTGTCTTCCAGTTGACAAGGGAATTGAATAATGCATTTGCATCATGAGGAATCTTAAGTAGAACAAGCAGAATATTCGGTGTGTGTGTGCGCGCGCATGTGCGTGTGTGTGTGAGAGAGAGAGAGAGAGAGAGAGAGAAAGAGATGAAAGAGAGACAGAGAGGTAAGAGAGGAGGAGGAGAAAGAGGCAGAGAAAGAGAAGTACAGAGGTGAAAGGGAGAAAAAGAGTGGTGAAAGAAAGACTGGCGAGAGAGAGAAAGAGATGAAAGCGAGACAAAGAGAGAGGTGGGAGAGAGGAGGAGAAAGAGGGAGAGAAAGAGAGAGAGGATTTGGAAAAGGAGTGTCGGAGAAAGACGGAGAGAAAAAGAAGAAAAAAATTGGGAAAGAAGGGTGAGAGATGGAAGAAAGAGATGTGACAAAGAAGGGAGTGAAAGGAAAAGGCGACAGAGAGAGAGGTAGAAGAATGCGATAGAAAGAAATGGAAGGGGGTGAGAGGTGAAAGAAAGGGAAAGGTGAAGGAGAAGGCAGTGGAAGAGAGAGAGAGACAGAGACAGAGAGAGAGACACACACAGAGGAAGACAGAGAGAGATGAGAAGAAGAACTTCTAGGAGCTAACAGGTTGCCGTTTCACTTACAAGCAAATAAGCATAATCTCCAGCTAAACACTTGAGGACGTCATAAATAATAAAGGCGGACGCAGGCAGCCGAAGACTGGGGCAGTGCTTTGCCTAATTCAGGAGGCCGTAAACTTCACTCTAATCAAGCAAGAAGTAAATAGAATGCAAATTTCTGGCTGCATCCCTCATTCCTCTTCATAGACACACGAGTGGCGGCCCGGAGCGCTGTTCTCTTCTTTCAGCCTCCGCTCTGGAGCAATAACTGCTGGAAATTGCTTCAATTACGAGCCTAGAATTTTCAATATGGCCACAATGTGATTTATTGCGCTTCACTTTCATTCAACGCTGCACATCTGCATCGTTGTGGAACGCGAATCGAAGCGCACCTGAGTTAAACAAACAAAACGAACAATTTCAGCTGCTTAAATTGTAGTTTGTGGGATCAGGACAGGGGTAGCCCTAGTGTATTTATTCCATTTTGCGGGCGATCAGTGCTGGCTAATTATCTCTCACTCAATTACAGCTATCGATTGCTCTGCAAGCTGGCTCCTACTACTGGAATTACACTAATGGCCCAGTCCACTCCCAGCCTAACATATACTCATAAATCGCAGAAACGTTGCCAGGCAGGGTCACAGACACACACCGGAACAGAATGACAGCAAGAGCCATTGGGGAGGGAGGTGGTATCGACGCTGACTCTGCCAACACAATGCAGATAGAGCCTCTTGGCTCCTGGAGGGGGATATGGATAGGAGGGTGGATATAAATGCTATGTTAGTGAACTCCGCCAAGAATACAAAAGAAACTCCTGCAACAACTGAGATATCCAAACACCACAGCGCTCTAATCCAGCCGAACTGATTAGTGCTGCATCCTTCAAAAACGGATTTCCATTCTTATTATGCAGCGCTGTTAGTCTACATTTCACATCAACAGCCTTTATTTAGAGGAGAATCCTGCCATGATAAAGCTTCAGTAGCTTGCTGTATGAGATGGGAAGGGTAAACTTGATCTCGCCTATTACGTGTCCCACAATGACCTCTGGATCTGGTACACTTTCCACGCAGAAAAACTTGATTTGTTAGAACACTGAGAGACTCAAAAATGTTCAATTCTAATTCAGAATGAGTGTTTCAGGATCACGTTAGTCACCTTGATGCGCAAAATCAGTTTCATGAAACCACTTTGACCCCTTTGAGGGAAATAACTGAGGCATTTGATATGTTATAAAACTGCTATAATGCTATTTTTCTTTTTCATGCGATACACATGTACATTCACTGATCAGCCACAACACTAAAATCACTGACGGATGTCGTGAACCCCATAATAGTACGTGTACGGTCCCACCCACATTTCTCATGGTTTGTCTCATTACAAGACCACATCCGTCCCCTGTGAAGCTAAGACAAGGGCGGATTCCGTGGCTCTGTTAGTCCAGGTGAATCTGGGCTTTGCAAACCAGTCACATTGGCCTCTGTTATTATAGACTGCTTCAAAATAGGGCTAGTCGATACGGCATATAATTAATATTGAGACACTTGTGGGCCATATCACGATACATATCTTGATACTTTGAAAATCGTTAAACACCCAGTTTAATAATACAACCCCCCTCCCCCCCCAAAACATTTTCAAACAGTTCTGCAATTTTATTCCGTCCATGTGGCTACATGTACAGCAACCAGGGTACTGAATGCCATTTTTTGGGGCTTCAGAGCTTTAGATATAATCAACAGCAAATATTTGAAGCTTCGGGGGGTATGTTTGTGTATTTAAATAAATAAAAATCTTCAACTCCTTGGAGCTAATATGGTGTTTCAGCGCTTCTGCTCCTTTCTCAGTGCATGCACCGCGACGACCTAACAATATTTTTAAGCTTCTGGCTGGATTTTAATCTTCTGTGTTTGATGGATTCTGCCTGATCTTTGAAAGTTTTCTTGTGCTTTGTCTCAAAATGGCACCTTACACTCAAACAACATATTTATAGTTCACACAGCTTGTCCATGTGGAAAAGCAAAACTATACTCTTACGTCCATGAGGGCTGGAATAGCTGGACCTTTACTTCAGCTTTCTAAGCTAGTGGGACTGCCATCATTTACTGAACCTGCACCGCTGCACTGCACATTCACACAGTAGAGAGGTCTGGATGGGTGTGGAGGGAGTGTGTGTGATGCATGCACATAAATTTTCTCTTTAGCTGCATTCCAAAACACACACTTCTATAATTCACACACATCATTCAATCTCAAATGATTGTGTACTATTGTTTATACACACTATTTATTGTGGCAGTATGCAGTTTGGGACACAGCCTTTGTGTCTGAGCGGGAGCTAGAAGTGGTACTGCAGTAAAATAATTTATTTTGATACAGTACATATGTTTGTATGCAAGTATGACAATTACACTTCTGTGTTTGGCTGAACTGGTTAGAGCTCTTTTAGAAGTACTATTCCTGTTTGAACCGACCTCATGGTAACATCATAAAACTTAGAAACAGGCACATACAGTTATTCTTGTTACTGAGTTATATGTGTGTTATTCATTCAAAATGTGGGAAAATTACATATATTTATCTCACAAACATCAGGTAGGCACAACTCTTATAGAATTACAAAAACTCCCCTTGTAAATCAGATCCTTCTTATGTAGTGTCGTCTTTATGGGAAAAGTACTTTCTGTTATAGATCTGAACCTCCTCTCTTTCAAATAACACAAGAAGGCATTTTTGCATACATAAAGACTGAATGCAACTCTATCCACTTTTTGACACTGCATTTCACACATTTATTCCCACAATAACAGTTATTCTAAGTAGGGCTGCACAAATGATCATCTGTTAACTGCAATCGCAATATCGTTCAATCATATGCTGTTTATGTAAATGGATGACAATAAAAGCCAACTTGACTTAAATATCAGTCTCTGCAACACTGATATCGCAAAAGGCTGCAAAAAAAACCAAATGAGCCTATAACCAGTCACAGTACAGGGCAACCAATCACAGCTCCAGGTGAGTTACTGGGTGATCTAATGAACCAAAGCCTTCATGTAATTCAACAAAAGTCTTAAGTTTAACCATTAAAATGCGTTGCCGTATTTTAATGGTTGAATGGGTGAATGGGTGGGGCTAAACTGCCATACTCAGAATAATGAGACAATAAAAACGTGTTGGATTTGTGACAACTATGATTTGAACATTTTTGCAGCTTAGTTTCCATATATGGGATGTATAGGTGGGGCAGTAAACGTACCAAGTTACGCCATGGGCCCTTTAACAGCCTGAAAGGCATTGCAATTGCAATATGTAGCAGTAAAATGGCAATGCTGATGTGTTGTCCACATTGTGAAGCCCTAATCTTAAGGTATGCAAAGTATGCCCATATAGCCAAATCCAGAAACATACATCCAATTCCTTTAGGGTCTTTGTACAGAGAACTTGAAAGTACTTGGCATCAGCTCCGATCTAAAGAGTAAAAGGACATGAGAGAGGAGCTGGTCTGACATCTTCATTAAGTCTTTGGCTATCTGAGTGTTCTCCACACTCCAGTTCTGGCCCTGTGGCTGCCTTAAGTCAGGCCGGGTGAGGGGATTAGACAGGGGCTGCCTAATTGAGACAGCAATCAGCTGTGTAATTAACACAGGGGTCAACAACATAGGCAGTCTCTTTTGACATCAGAACATAGCTTCGTGATTATTTGAGCGTGAACATTACGGCTAATGAATGCTGTTTTCTCACTGAGCCGCCATGTTTGCCGCTCGATGGCACTGCCGCATGTAATGCTGAGGTCAATACAGAAAAGAGACATTTCAGATTAGAAACAGAGAAGGGATGGGTCACCCTGGGCTCTTCTGAAATGTTCTTATGAGTATTGAATGGCCTTTCATCTTTGTTTTCAAATTCCGTATGTGAATGTCTGACAAGACAACTAGTCTGGTGTACTGCAGGATTCCATCCTCCCTACAAAATCCCAGAACTACCGGCCAATATGGTGGTACAGACATAACGTAAGGCTAATTACAAGCCAGTTTCTTCATTTTCAGTCACAATAGAAGTGAGTTTGTTGAAAAATGTACAAAAGAAAATACAAAGATCAGCTGTTATCACATCTTATTGCGAACACTATGCTACATATCTTTGTTTATTCTAAAAGATAACAGTTACATGTCTCAGAAACCACATAAGTAAGTTTGTTTGAGATTACTTAACATGAGATATTTTGACGTCAAGGTGTAATATATAGTTTTGCTAGGGCTAAACGTTTGGGGAAAACAAGCTCCCATACTTCTTATTTCTGATCTCGGCTTGATTAAGGATGGGTATCGAGTACCAGTACTAAAACTGGCTCCTGACCACTCAATATGGAAATATCAATAAACTCCTAGACGAATGGTGCTGCAGTTACACAACATTAATGCATTCTAACAAAGCTGGCATGGCAGATGCTAGGCTGGATCAGTGGGAGGGACGTGAGCAACACTCTGCACATCACGTTCAGATATCAGTAGCAACTACTCCTCTCATCGCACAGGAAACAACAATAAAAAAAATCAAATAACTGCTGAACCGGTTCACATCTTTTCAAGTGATGTCTATTTTCAGACCAAATTGTAAAGCAGCATTAATAAATATCAGTATCCGTAAACTCCTAAAGATACTGAGATCCATGTTGATATGATTATTTTTCTTTATAAACTAATCTTTCAAATCAGCAGTTTTAACACTGAAGCACTTAATATGAGCTTCTATTGCTGTTTTCACACCAAGTCCACACCTTCGAGTTTTGCTCTTTGTGATATTGTATCTTTTTCATTTGGTTCACTGGTCAGAAATTTGGCGGGTATACAAGAACTCACAATGCAATTTCACATTAGAGGCAAAATACGACTGTTTTTAACTTTCACTGGCCTATAACTGCATAAAATCTACCCCTCACATTAATTCTTGGTGTAAAAGTGTCAGCCACCCTGTACTTTTTATTAAAATGAAAACTATAATGGAAAGGCTTATAAGTCTTAATTTAACCAAATCAGGATGCTGACTGGTTTGTCTAGACCAGAAATATGCAACACGTGCCAAAATCAATATTGCTTCAATATTATTTTATGACTCGTCTGCCATTATCACCAGCAGCTTGAATGAAATAAGTGTCTGTGAAGAATTGAACGTTCAGATTGTGCTGATAGTACAGTGCTGACAAGCTGCTAGAAGAAGAGGAAAGCCCGCTGGGATATTCCCTCGCTTGGTGTGGGCCATCATAAAAATGCGTGCCCACCAGTAATGAACTGAATTAGGGTTAGCAGCTACCACTCTTGGTTTTTAGCAGACCATGGTTGACTTATTTAGTACTTACACTCGTCAAAGCAGATTGAACTAAAGAAAAATGTTCAACACTACTCACGCACTCTAGTACAGCACAGAAATACACAGCTAAAACAAGACATGACACAATGTGAGTGTGTGCTGTTTCAGGCTAGATTTATTACAGGAAGCATTCCTTTTATTCTCCTATATCCAGCCCAACACCTTCTGCTGATACTGGCCCGATAGCAATACCCACTGATACAGATATGCCTCCGAGTTTCTTTAGTTTTGGCTGACAGTCCTCATTTGGGGTTGGGGTTGGAGGGGGGGGGGTGTCACATTTTCTGTCTGAAGTAATGCTTCAAGCCTCATCATTCAACACCATACAAAAAGACTAAATGAAACCGCATGCACTCAAGTCTAGTCAGCTTTTAAACTGACGGCAATACCAGATCTCGTTATTTACAAGGATCAAGGCGCTTTTAAAAGAGTCTCGGTTTGGTTATTTGGGCTGTTCTTGCTGCTCCACTGAACGCAAGCCCAGCTGCGGGCCTTAATGAAGACAGATAAAAGGGAGAGGGGGAGGGTTTGGAGATCAGCATCGTCTGGGGAAGAGGCGTGAAACTGGACTTAATTGCCTTCATGATCAAGTGCCCCATAGAGACCGCTAGTAACCCTACCCCTGCCCACGGAAGGCAAACACACGGTACAGTCCGGATACCTTCTGTACTCCTTTTTCTATTTAATTACTCTTTGCTTACCATGTCCGGATCATCCGAGGGCAGATAAGGGGAATGTACTGCTGACAGAGCCGGCGGGGACTGGATCCTGACAGTTCAAGTCAAGGCCTTAGATGAAAGAGTCCAAAAGATGTGTGAATGAAGGAAAAAAAAACACTTTTGTCCAGACAGACAGCTTTTCCTAACCAGCAAGCAGTTTCAAGTTTTCACTGTTGAAGAAAGCAATGCGATTTGAGGGGTATTCTGATATTAAACACTATCTAATATGGTCACGTTAAACAGCAATTTGGTACAATATATATGCGTTACAAAAAAAAAAAAAAGCTGTACAATCTCTGAAAATTTCTAGCACCCTGAAGAGATGTGCTTTAGATACATCGTCAGGAAGAGAAGCATATCTTCAAACAAACATTTTTGCCTTTGGCCTGAGTACTGCTTCAAAATTCATGTTTACCAAGAAGCACCCAGTGTGTCTATGCTCCTAGCATGTATAGGGCATTTACAGACTCTGTCCACAGTAAACACAGACACAAACAGCGGAGCAGGATGAAGAGGAACTAGCAGGTTTTTAGCTAAAGCCTACAAAACTCTTGAAAAATCATTAACTACAGCAGGTATCTCACCAAAAGTTTTCGTTTTCAGCTCAGCTATTTAGGCCACATTGATGCAAGACTATCTGAGAAACTACAAAGCCTCTGTCATCCCACATCTCTCCTATCTTTAATAAACTCTGTGATAATGGAATTCAAAATTTTCCAAATAAACTCCTTTGATTTAATTAATCTGAAAACATCAGTTCCCCAATGTTGTTCTTGAAGTAAGTCATCATTCAATAGCAATTAAAAACGGAAGATCCAGAAAACGATTCATCAGTGTCACCTCAGGGTTGCCTGCTCCTTTCCCGTTTGACAAACTATAAGCAAGCTTTCAGCCGCATGCTGAAAGGTAACATTAACTAAAGGAGAACTGCATGGTGAGGACACTCGTGTAAGACCTTTTCCACTGGACTGGACAAGATAAAATAAATGTAAAAAAGCTTTCAACGCCTTGGCTGTGAGCCACTGTGCCCGAGCTCATCAGTATGTTAGAGCAATGAAGGTGGCTCATTAAGCACCCAAACATCTAACAGTAGAAAGAGATTTCCAAATCATCCATCCATGACTCTCAAGGTTTATCATTTATCATTTAAAGACTGACCAGAATACAGGAAGAATGTTCTCCACGCTGCATCAAGACTAGGGGCTGAATGATAAAAATGTCTAATAAAACCATGCAGTACTAGGCAATGAAGATCAGAATGTCATACGCAGATAGTTACAGGTTTCACACTTGGTCTAGAAACTCCCCTCAGGCAGATACAAGGTGGGCAAGTACTAATTAAAGTACAAATTAGCACAATTAGTACAATAAAGTACTAATAATGCCTCTAAGTGCTATCATTCTTAAATAACCCTGTAGTGAGACAAACTGCATGGAAGTAAATAGCTGCCAGTGGTAAAAACCACAACAAATTAAAGTACCGGTATATTATCGTATTAAAAAGTATAAACACCCTGGAGCACACACACAGCATTAAATAGGGAAGATTCAAATAGGGAATAGATTAAAATAGGGAAAACCTGTACAGGATGTGTATAAGCCATATCAACCTTCCACAAAACTCCATTAAATGTCTTACATGCTTCTTTAAACCCAATATGTAAAAAAAAGTCAATCTTGGTGTTAACACAATACAAAATCTCATAATTCTAGAGGAAAAAGGTTATGTGGCTAAAAAGGCAATAGAAAGAGGATGTTTGCACGTTAAACTACGAGGTTCACACATTCATATGACAGAGTTTTCTGTGAAATGAGTGAGTATCCTGTGCTTTACTCTGTTATTGTGATGTGAGATGATTAGGAAATCTCTCGTGCCCGACTGTCAAGGCTGATTCAACATGTTCAATCAGCCAAAACAGCTCTGACAAGAGCCGATTAGAGCCATTGGAGCGGGACACACCACACAAAACACAGACTGCTGTCGGCCACCCGCGCTCTGCAGCGGCCTGGGGGTCTCTGGCAGCTAACAGCTGGCCTGGTGTGACACTACAGAGCGGGGGGCCTCAGACTGGGACAGGGAAACACTGTTCTAGGAAATACCTTAAACTGAATGTCAAACAGGTCCACATTTTCGCTCATATGTTCAGTCTTACCAAAAAGGTTTTTTTCCATTTCTAACAGTGTTTAGGAAATATAACATCACCACCTGTTTCCCACTACATGCCCTGTATGAGAAACAGATTCCCTTGAGTTTTCCATGTGCCAGCCAGACAAGGCAATGAGGCTGTTCTGTGGCCTATGAAGAGTCAATCTCGGTCACAGTGGAGCGCAACCCCGCTGAGGCGCCTGGCCATTTCAGAGCACAGGCACAGATCCGCCATCTATTTGTGCCACTTGCACTACACCGCCTCATCAGTCATCCTGCAACGGCAGTCAGTCAAAGCCGCGGCGCGAGAAAGATCAGACGGAAAGTGGCCGAGATGAAGCAGCTCGGAGGCGTCGGCCTCTGCATCAGGCGGGAGAGCGCCAGCGCGTAGACAGATCGTCTGGCAAGGAGGAGAAGTCTACAAGCATGGGCGAGCACTGATGGATGTTTGTGAGGGAGGCTGGAAGCGTGAACAGAGGCACTGGGTCGGTGGAGAATGAGAGTAGGCCAGAAAGTGAGATGCTGTCAGAGACACAGAGCAGGACTCACCTTTGTGGTTGATGCAGCGGATACACTGCTTGCTTTGAACGTCCCACATCCTCACCGTCTCATCATGGGAGCCTGACAGAAGCAGCGTACCATCCATGGACACGGACAGACACGTCACCAAGTTCCTGCAAAAACACACAGAGCAAGAAATTACCCCCTGGTATACTGGAGCTACTCTAGCAACACTATCGTTCTGAAACTTTATATTTAGTGTTTTCAACAATATAAAACCAGTGTGGTTCCCTCTGAAACAGAACATTAACGACACAGTGGTAATAATCTGGTAATTACACTCCAGCAAACTTTTAGTTTATCATCACACATTTGTAATTCCACTTTGAGTAAGATTCTGATACGTAAAGCACAATATAATTTCATAACAAATTTATAATTGATCGCAAACAGACATTTTCAAAAATAATCACATAAATATTGTATGTTTGTTTATTGCAAATTATTGTATTACTGCATAATTATTAGAATATATGTTAAAATAAATTAAAATAAACCATGTATAATAATATATACAATGAAATGTTTTATTGCATGTATTGTTATTATTTAAAATGTAATATAAAAAGTAGGGGTGTCAAGTGACTAAAAAAATTAATCAAATTCATTATAAGCTCTCTAATTAATCGCACACATTTTTTGTGGTAAAAGTATTTACATGTTCATGAGCAGTAATGGTCACAATCGAAAACTGCTGATTGCTAAGTCAATCTAAAAGGCGCAGTTTAAGACAATGTACAGACAAGCACAAACATCAAAAGTATTTTAATCTGAGGGGTCTGAAACGAAGGGGGTAGGGGGGGGGGTTGTTTGTAGCGCAGTGTTTTCCCAGGCAGGGGGGCACTGTCTCGTCTGTTTCACTCATAAATCGCTGGGTGGGGGACGAAACAAATGATTTTTTAAAAGTCACCCACTAACATAACGGTTAACATACAAGGCATGTCAAGCCTGGGATCAGGACCCCGGGTTTGCTCCATCACACTTTGCGCTGAGGTGATATTTTACACATTCCTTAATGCATAAATTGCAGATAATGATACTCCTATCAACAGTTCCATCCGTCTGCTTTTAAACGTGAACTTTCCAATCACTGGGCCACAGCGCGTTCTCGTCTTCATTTTACAGAGCGCCTGTGGCCAGAACGGGGCCGAGTGCTCAAAGTCACATGGTGCGATTAATCAGCGTTCATTTTTTTAAACGCGTTATTGTTTCTGTAATTTATTGATCGAAATAAATTCAATACCCCAAAGTGATTTCTAAATGCAGACCTAAATGCTGAGCATTTGCAAGTAAAGCATTTTCTACTGGATCATCTTCACCTGTCTAGCTTGTCTGTGCTAACCCTGCAAACAGCACAATACACATGCTTGGGTGGACATTCCCTGGATGATCCCTGCTTGGCAAATTTCAGCCGCATTATCTGGCCCTGCTCACATATGGCAGACTCAATAATAACCATATGTGCACCTTAACAGTGTGATGCTTCAGGAGCAAAACAAACATTTTGCACTCCAAATTACTCCTGCAGTATATTCTGGCTGGACAGTACCACTGTTTACAAAAGCCTAGGACTCTCTGCACCCATTGTGAGCCGCCCAGAAATTCATGGCACGGACGCGTATACTGGCAGCTTCCCATACCATGCGGCGGGTGTGATTAGAATTCCTCACTACTCCAGCAACTGTGCAAAGCATTCAGGCAAAAAAAAAAGCAAACCAAAAAAAAAACACTTGTCTAAGCACATACAGAAGGTTTGCAGCTAAGTTATAGACTGCACACCAAAGTGGCTGAGAGAGAGAGTCACCCAGCAGTGATTAAAACGGCAGCTCCACCTTCAGCCTTCAGCCTGAACTTTAAGCTTGCCCTTCCTCTCAGACACTGATCCTGGACAGACACAGAGCAAACCAAAGCAGACATCACCTTACCTGTGGCCTTTGAACACCTGATTGCCTTCGCTGTCCGACTGGAAGGTCTTATCCCGGCTTAAAGCCTGCCAGTGAATCGAGAAAAGAAGAGAAGGGGGGGGGGGTATTATGACACAGAGGCAAATGTTAGAGGGCTCCAAAAAGAGCTCAAGTTAAGGCTGCATGATATGGGCAAAACACCATCCAGTTAGATACAGTAACGGAGATTTGCATTACAATATATTATACTAAAACTATGTAACATTATGTTGACTGAAAATGAATTCCTGTGTAAAGCTGGGATCAACTTATCGATAGTGTTTCTGAAATCAATAGCTAAAATGTCCTTTAAAGTGTCTTTTGCATTCTGCACTCTAATTTGTCAGTCTTTTAACTGTCCAATGACGGAATGCAAAATATCTGAGAGTTTAATTAAAAAAAAAAAAGATATTTATTGATTTTTCCAAGCCTAATCAAGCAAATCCTTTGATTCAACAAAAACATCCACATAAACTCATCATGGTCATCTCACGCTCACAGGACACCATGGTAAAATTGACTAAGTGTGGCTGGAGCTGGGATGTTGGGCTGGGATGGTGGTGGTCATTTGCAAACCTTGATGTTGATAAAACATTTGATTAGAACATTAGATATGATAATCAATAAGAATGACTGATCTCCATGATGCACATTGTCAAGTTTTCGCTTTGTAATATCAAAATGTTTCAATGCATGGTTACATCCACTGAAAAGGAGTCCTTTGTGATTTATTAGATGGCTTATTTGCAGCCTTTTGCAAGATCAGTATTCCATTACTGCCAATTTCAAATGTATGAAAAGAAGAAAAAAAACCATTTGATAATCACAGATAACTTGATTATTTGAATAATCTTTGAAGATTTCTCACATTACACTCCGCTCCCCCCATCCCCATCCCCCACTTCCAGACTCTAACATGTCTGTCCTCTCCTAAGCATCCATCAGAGGGTTTTTTGGCTCTTACCATCTCCTAAATGCTTTGATCGATTGACTTAATTTCATCAGTTAAGGAATAAGTGACATCAAGCTTGTGGGTGGTCCATATTCCACTATTTCTAAACAGGACCACTGCTGACTCAAACCATTACAGCCAGTATTTTAATGATTTGCTTTAGGATTCTCAATTAAACATGACAAGTGGAGGACGGATGGATTACTCGCTGTATGGAGCCAAAACGCATCCATTTCATATTCATGTATGCACGCTAATATGCCTTTTAGTATGCAGACTCTGGACTGGTCAGGAAATAAAGAAAACGCATATTTAGGGAATTGAATTGCAGCAAGAAAGGGTTTTAATTCCAAATGAAAGAATACAGTGCACAGCTGGTGGGTAATACTGACTGATGTTGAAGTGGCAAATTTACAAAAACATCAATGATAAATAGTGGCTTGTCATAATGTAATCAACTTCTAACAGGAAAAATGTTCATTTTTGAGGATTTAAAATTTTTGATTTTTAGACTTGAATCTTCAGACTGCTACAAATGCAGTTCTATGCAGTGCATTTCACTACTGTAAGGGATATTTTAGCAACTGGAATGTCAACAAAATAATGACAGTAGCCCCAGATAATGTTAGTTACTGCTAGTATTGAGAGACAGTCTCAAGTTCAAATGTTCTTGGAGCGAGAGTGTGGAGGTAGGACAGTGGGAGAAAAAACCTTTAAGGTGTAAATGGTGGCTTAGTGGTTAAGGCGTTGCCCTTGCGATCAGAAGGTTGTGGGTTTGAATCCCAGGACTGCCAGTGGAACCAGTGTATTACCACTGAGCAAGGTACTGTCCCCACACACTGCTACATAGGCACCCCCACCAGGGCAGCCAGGAACACAGCACCCGGGGAGCAGTGTGTGGGGACAGTACCTCGCTCAAGGGTACCTCAGAAGAGCTTAGCAGTTTTGGGAATCGAACGTACGACTTCCTGATCGCAGGGCGAACCACTAGGCCACCAGCTGCCCCAGTGTGAACAGTGTGAAATTATTCCCAACTTTTAATCCATTCAACAAGTGAAGGAGTGGGCAGCCAGCAGTGTGTGGGAAGGGATCTTGCTCAGTGGTACCACTGGTAGTCCTGGGATTCAAACCCATGACCTTCAGATCACCAGGCCACTGGCTGCCCACGCTAGCTGACGGGGGAGTCATAGCTAGCGTGTGGAATAGGACATGTCAAACATTTTACAGTCCAGTATTCGAGGTGTCCAAACATTTACATTAGAAGGATGACAAAGCCGTAGTCACAATGGCTAAAATAAAGAAAAGCACTGCCACACGTTAAATAATACATTTTCCTAATTGATCCCAGGTTTAGTGCAACACTACCACTGTGAGTACCTCTGTGCAAACACAAAGATTGAAGAGAGCAAGCTGGAGGAGGTAAACTGTAATTAATCCAATCCCAACAGGACAGAAATAATCTAAAATCCTGTTTAACTGCTCAAATCAAGTGCTTAAACACACCAAAAGCTGTCCAAAAACCGAATGTCTCTATACTGCAGGAGGACTTTAGAGAAAACCTGTAGTTCCTCAATCGGCAGCTGCTTCTCGCTGCTCCCTTGACCCCTGCAGGCAGGAAACTCTCGCCTTCAATCTGTCGAAGCTTCTTTATGCACTTAAATTCTACAAATTCTACTCCTGTTCATTTACAGAAAAACAATCCAGGCCAACAATATAAAGCAAACCGTTTCAAACTCAGCCTGCTGCAGGCATCAGCGCGGCTCAGGAGCCGGCGCACCTCGGCTGGGCCGCGAGGAGCTCTTCATCACGCGCTCATTAGCGAGCGCATTCTGAAGGAAGACGGTGATGAATAAAAAGGCCAGCCACCGCAGTTAACTCCTCTCGCTAATAAAAAGACATCCACAGTGATGAGGGCAGGCGGCTCAGGCTTTGATGAGCAGCAGATGCTCCGATTTCAGAGCCGAGGAGGCTGCGAGGTGAAGGCAAACTGCATTAAGAAAATAAGCTCAAAGCGGTAAAGAAGGAAGGAAAGCGTTTTAGGTGTATAAAGTATGGGATATCTCCAGCTGCACATAACTCCAAGCCAAGCTGGAGTGAAACCTATTTCAGTTATGTTAGTGGAAAGATAAACAATGTTCATCCTTACACTTCAGGTGGCCTAACAACCAGTAACATCACTGGAACCAAGCAGGAATGATCTCACACTGATAGAGGACTTGTTCTCCATTTATTTGTCATTTAGAGTTGCAGGAAAAATAGGAATAGGAAAATAGGAAAGCAAACAAAATTGAACCCCTCTTAACAGAATTCGGAGTAACAATTATTCTAATCATCAAAGCCATCTTTAAGACGATGTACCTAAATAATTAAATGTCTAAAGGCCGGTCCAAGAAGTCAAAGGGATTTGAATCAATTGGAGAGCAGCCTTTGAAAATCTTTAAAGGCAAGCTTAAGAGACGTGAAAAATAAATAAGTCAGTAAATCCTGCAGACTAATAAGCTTGGCTGCGATTCCAGACGCAGCAACGTTGTGGAATGAGAAACTAGGTCCTGTTACACGAGAGGCAGAAAATCCCCGGCACACCGTTTTCCCAACCTGTTATTACTCTGATTAAGGCTTCACCATGATGATAAATGTATCTGGAGCACGAAGGGCATGAAATACACATAATTCAGCACCAATTTAAATTTTAAATAACATTTACTGGTGGATTTTTTCTTTACAGCTGTAGACAAATGGTCCATTTCTATTTCAGACTAATTAAAAGTTTAGTACCGAGCATCAAGCACTGCACCATCAAATGTCAAGCAGCTTTTCTTATTTCTTAATGGAACAGACTTTTGGATTTTTACTACTTATAAAATATGTTGTGTGTGTGAGATGTCTCGAAATTTAGGTGAGCTACAGCTACCCACACTGCAGTTCAACCCAGATCAGCATTTTACACAGCTGGACTGTGGTCAGGTCTGAAAACGTTACTTTGGGTCAAGTTTAGTTCTTGAATTGTTTCTTACATAACTTACAGCTTCATAGTATTTATCAATAATACTGAATAAGGCGCCATAAGTAGGGACGTCCCAACTCGGTATCGGAGCCGATCCAGGAATGTTTTAATTGATGGTGTATTGGCTATGTAACGCCCAATCCAGTTCAATACTTTGGTTGTATTTGAACTAGCATACTGTGCACTGTAGCAGCATATATTGTATACGGTATGCTACTTCTCACTATCCAGTAACCCACAAGTGTCAAAAAAACAAAAAAAAACAAAACTGGACTGAGACATTCCTACTCGATATTAACAACTGCATTACAAATCTGTTAAAGGGGTAATAATGCAATGGTCTTTGATCCACTCAAATTTTCTTCACAGCACAAGAAACTGGATTAGCACCAAAGTGCTAATACGTTGTCATGCATGGAGATAGGTGATGAAGATAAATGATGTCTACTGCATTCTATTGATTATGTAATCTAACGCCACTGCATTGTTTGCACATCAAATTGTTTAATCAATTTAAGCCACACAAGCACGTTCATTATCATATGACACTCCTAACCTTACCCACACCAGCACATTTCATGGTTGGAACATTTCACACATGAGAACCCACTCCCAGCTCATTAGCATGTGCCACAACATGGCTGCAGTCGTAATTTTTCTTTAATTATAATTTGGATCAGAATTACCTGAGAATATTGAGTCGTGAACCCATTATTGAAAATCGAATCAAACTGTGAGCCGAGTATCATTACACCTCTACAAACTACCATGATGAGCATGCAAAGTAACGGATGAAGGATCCCGTTTTGACCTTGCAGCATCGATGTAATGAACAGGGTTACACTGCATGTTCTGGCTCGTGCACAAGTGTACACTAAAATGAGAGATACAGTAGACAGTGTTGCCCAGCGTGGCCATCTGGACTAAAATGGATGTCCCTGTCCCAAAACAGGTCAGTAATTACCCACAGAGTGTGGATCTGATTTACAATACAGACCCCATGCAGCCCAGCCTGGCCCACGTTCACTTTAATCACGCAGCAGACGTCCACAAAGGATTTTCCCTGAAAGCACGCTTTACACAAGTCTAATATAAAACTGACAATCGGCACGGACCCAGTGACGTATTTAATTGAAAATTCCCTTTGATACACTTTTCCTCTGCGAAGGTGGAATCAGACACGCAAAGAGCCGGCAGTGCAAGGCTGTCTCTAACCTCGTTCTGCTCCACCATTGTACGAGCTGTTCCTCGTGCCCTTACCTGACCTGCACTTCACACAATGCACCTGACTGAGACGGGGGGAAAAAAGCAAAAGCAAAAAAAAAAAAAATCCCAGCTCGATCCCTCGTTCAAAGCACCGCATCAACCAGCCGCAGGCACGGTGAATCAAGCGCCGCTGAGGGAAGACCTGAAGGATCTGTCGGCTGATCATAGCCATGCTCCTGTAAAATACAGATCCCTCTCTCAGACCTTGAACCAAACAGCAACCCGAGTCTACACGGCTGGGTTCACCTGAAAAGCTGCAGGACAAACGTGGAGAAAGATCCATACGCTGATATCAAAGAGCAGAGGCCTTGTTAAAACAATAATGAGACGAGCAGCATCTTGGAAACGAAAACCGATGACAGAAAGTCCATACGTTTTAAAGTGCGATCTGAAAGACAAGATCTTTTCCTCCCTCTTTTGCTGTACTCCTTCACCAGCAGAGATCCAGGGTCTGAAACCAGTTCTATATTTCATGTGTGATATTGACGGCTTCTATCAACGTAGTGCAATTACATAAGTGAACACATGTTGAATACACGCAAACCAGGGTGAAACCGGAACATGAGGGAGACCTGCTTACCGTGCTACAGAGGGACACCTGGAAGATACTTCCATCGCTTCCTCCACAGAAGATAAAGTACTCACAGGGGTCAAGAGTCACCGACATGATGCTCACATCGAAAAGCACAGACAGAAGCAGCTCTCCGGAGGAAATTTCCCACAGCTGTAAAAACATGAAGAAATAAATACATGGTTAGGTATACGAAGACACACTATACTTGAATTTCTAATACATTTTGCTGCATGCATGGAAAAATGTGCATCTCTCCATCTGCCAGACAAAGATGAGCTTAGATATTTAAAAAATAGTAGAAAACATCTCAAGTATCATGTTTGTAACTATTTCATGTAATAATGCTCTAAGGCAGCTGTAGAAGTGGTAAACACTACAGTTGTCTGGTTCCTGTAGGAGTTTCTGTAGAACCAAGTATTTAACACCAAAACCACTGTGAATGAATCTGTTTTCAACCATTCCAAAGCAGAAAGTTTAAATAATGTTAAATAATTTTACATTTCCCTCTAAGACCAAACTTGCAGTTTCTCTTCTGTCCTGAGCTTGTTGACAGGCCTTTGCCTTGCAAACAACTTTGTATAATTAGGTGTAGCCTTAGGAAAATTTATGTTAATTCAACAAAAACATCAAACAAAAAAAGGCAATTAAGATGACCAAAACAGAGAAAGCTAAAAATTTCCAAAGACCTTTTAACTCTAAAAGCACTGGACCATTTGATCCAGAGGACAATAAAAATCAGTCTGCACAGCATTGTACCTTTTTTTTCCCTCCATCCACCAAATTAATGACTTGACAGATCAAGTTATTTAGGAGCGATGATACTTTTGCCAAAAACTTTGATGGTCACTTATTGTGCCCTGAGCCAATGTAATATAGCCTTAGAAGAAACTGCTGAGGAGAATGTTTTAAAAGCTCAGAGGAGGAATGGGGCTCATCTCCCAGTGAGCCAGGTGAGGCCATTCATCCTGCTTTAATCCAACTTACTGACAGCCTCTTCACAGCTAGAGAAACCTCATCGCTGTTATTTAAAAGGCACATAACACTTTAGACAAACAAACATAATAAGCTTCTTATGGAGCACGGCGTGGATCAGTGGTGTGGTCTAGTCGAATGGAGTGGATATATTGTGGCTAGCTGTCAGCAGGACTTAACAGGCTAGGAAACAGCAATATGACAAACACCTGGCTGTCAAGAGCATCCTGACCTTGTTTTCAGTTTGTTCACCAGCTTGACCAGGAACGACTGAAAACTGTTATCTTTATTGCCGTTTAGAATTGAACTTCGGTTCATTTAAGACGTTCCTTTCATCCCAATTCAACCTGCAACACCAGTCGCTGCCAAATATGCGTCACTGTGCACTTTTCAGTAAGTGCATGTAAATCCTAGTGGTACACCAGTGGATCTGTGCTTGGTAGTATTCCTTGTGATATACATTATACCATGATATCAGATGATATTTTCATCTACTGTGGCCTCTTTCTGCAGGGTCCCTACCAGCTATTTCTCTAGTGCAAAAGAAAGTGTAAAAACCTAGAAAACGCAAAGTGTGATGGCGTGGTTGCTCTAAAACCAGTGGAGATACCCACATATTGGTTTTATGGGCCAAAAAAAAAGCAAAAAAGAAAAATAAAATAAAAATTGTGTGTTTAAAAAAAAAACAAAAAAACCCTTGCACCCTGCGTTTAAACCTTGCACTTCGGATTCAGAATATGGCTGAAAGCGCATATAGCCAATTCAAACTACTCGTTAAAACTACAACAAGCCGTGAGATGTCTCTTTTTTTAATAAAGTGTTTCTCTGATTGTCCTTTTCAGGCCTCAATACCTGTGAGGTCACAGACTCTCTCTCTCTCCGACACACATGTTAAAGGCGACTCAACCATCTTCTTTCCCTCCCCATATATTACAGAGGGGACTTGACCACAAAAATCAATTTTTTTTAAACGATCAATGCTTGGCCCCTGATCATCTGATCGATAAGCGGTGTACAATCACACTGAAAGAGATATTAACGAACATCTTGACGTTCAAACCACACCCATATTTAAAAATTGTAGGAAAAGAGGAAGAGGTACCAGATCCCAGCTATAAAAAGGAATAATAAAATAAAAGTTTGATTTGTTTGAAAATAGTAGTGTGATTGGTGGTAATGACACTACAAAAATGGTAATCGGCAAAAAAAGTATGATGACACCAGATACTATTGGAATCTGCAGAAGCCTCTTTCTGCAGGCCCCTGACCAGCTACTCCTCCAGTGCAAATAAAAGTGAAAAATAAAAAAGATAAACTGCAACAACAAAAACAGCTTTTATACGCTTTCATCAGTTCAAATTACAGAAATATATTCCTTTATAGAAAAAAAACGCACTTCAGAACAGTCAAAACCTGCATTTAACGGCCACTTTACCAGCACTGGTACTGACAAAATCTTTCTCTGCACTTCAGTGTTTAAAAGGTACTTATAAGGTGTTCAGCTGTACCTCTGCTAAAAATTATGGCGGCCAGTTGCCTTTCCTGTTGATTGGCAATCAACGCTGTACTTCTAACTGTACGGCAGACATAAGAACATGGGGAAAAAACGTGATCTCAGACCAGTATCTGAGAACAGCATGGCTTTGTGACTCTTTAGAAAGTAACTGGGAGGATGGACAGCACTACAGCACCACCTTCCTCCTCCTGCCTTTCGCTCCACAATTCAGAGTGATAGATGTGCCATCATAAAGGAGACAAACTGACCGTAAAATAAAGCTGGGGATTGAACCAATAATTGGACAAGATCAGTGTGACGACCCAGTCATAAAACAAAAGTGCTGAGGAGGAAAAAGAAATGGTTCGCCTTGTGAGAGGCGCACACACTCACATACAACTCCAGTTCTTTATGAAGAATAAAACCTGCTTCACCTGTCTCTCTCCTGAAATCAGTTTGTTACTGCTGCTATTCTAGCTTTCCAACAGATGTTGGAACATTGCTGTGAGGACTGGATTGCATTCAGCCATGAGAGTTGAGTGAGGTCAGGTACTGATGTCAGATGATTAATTCTGGATCACAAATACCATTTGGGGTGGTGGCCTAGTGGGTAGGATACTTGTCTCTGGACCCAGAGGTCATTGGTTTCGAATGCTACATTCAGTACAAAACCACTGGGTTCCTGAGCAAGACCCTTAACCCCAAGTTGCTCCAGGGAAACTGCCCCCTGTAGTTAGGAAACGGAAGTCGATTTGGATAAAAGTGTCTGCTAAATGCCATAAATGTAAATGTGAATTCATCCCAAAGGTCTTGGATGGAGCTCAATAACTCAAAAGAACACAATCGCATGGTTCCACAGTTCACTGCGGAGGGGGTTTATACCCCTGTTGCTGACTTGGCACTGGCCATGATCAGCTTAGGCTCATGTGTGCCTGCTCCAGAGCATCCCACTCTACTGGCTATGCTTTTCTTTGGAGATTATACAGGCTGTGTGTAAATGCAAATGAACACCTGGATCAGCATCTGATCCACCTTAGAGTAGCTGGATTCACCAAAGACAAGAAACTACTGGGTACTTTCAGACGTATTGTATATGTGCTTTGTACCTACACTCACTGCTTACTGACTGTAACTCATGTCATGCATCTCAATTCCCCAGTCTCCTTAGATCTCACCCAATGATGGACAGACTACCATTGACCAGACATTGCCCTGGTGGCTGACCATTCTTAGCACTGCACTGATAAATTGAGTTGTAATATTAAAAGCAAACCCATAAAGTTCCCATACACGGTAAGAGTTTCTGATAAAAAAGGCCAATGACGGTAGATACAAAGTAGCTGTACCTAATAAACTGACAATTTACTGTATAATTTGTGTGAGCAAATTTTGCTGACGCAGCCTCCAGGCCATCTCTGGGCTGCCACTAGGGCTAATTCTGCTGATTATATCCTGTCCATTAAGTCCTATAGCAGTTTGACCTGTATGACCTCTGCCTCTGATTTAGCCAGGAGCATTCCTCCCGACCTGAAGCAGGCAAAATCGTTTTTCTGAAGTGACAGATGGACAGCAATCCACCACACCGCTGAACACCAGACTGATGACAAATGTAAGGCAGAATGAAACCCAAAAATGATCAAGCTGATTGATGAGAATATCTGGCGACAACATTCTGGGTGGTACTGGGGATGAATAGGGGACTTCAGAGAAACTGAGGCATGGTAAAGAGTATGCCATCGCATACATCATTTTAAAGTATGTGAATGTAACAAGATTTTAATCCAAATTTATGCTGATATTTTAATACTTGTCCATTTGTCATAAAAAGCATACCCAATGTAAAAGATATCCAGTGCTTTCCATGGGTGCAGAAATGTTCTATTATGACAGCAATAAGATAAAAGGCATTCAAAGTAAAAAATGGTGCTGTCATAAACAAGGAAAAGTTTTGTTGGCCATCATTTCTATTACTTTAATAGCATTCTAAATAGGTGATGCACACAAGTGACCGATTAGTACATCTATCTATCTATCTATCTATTACACACACACCTGTGTGTGTGCGCGCGCGTGTGTGTGTGTGTGTGTGTGTGTGTGTGTGTATATATATATTACAGATGAGCCGATATTCTGGACTTCACAGGCAGGTAGGGCTTGATGAGAACTTTTCAACCCCTCGTTTGCCATAATAGTCCCAGGAGATCCGGAGTTAGAGAAAGAGATGCTCATAATTTGTGGTTTGCTGAT
>JBBPCY010000037.1:15374885-15399897 GCA_037974405.1 Brachyalestes nurse
ATATCTTTTATATCACTGAGACTCGGGGCGTAAGCAAAGCCTGCAAAAATTTTACGTTTTAGTTTTGGCCTTACACCCTAATGCCCCCCTATAAAAATTCAAATCGATCCCAGCCAGTGCATGTGTCCACTGGCTGACATAAGAGAACTTGTGGTTAGAGTTGTCCTCCAAGTATGCTGAGTGACTGGGGCATCGCAGCTAATGGGTGGATCTGAACTCAACTAAAATAACACTTACTAACAAACGAGGTACAGACTGAAAATTTAGAATACAGCTCCAACAGTTCATTGTTAAATTTAGTAAGATGTATCTTTAGAAGAGGCTTTCCAGTGGTATAGCTGTCTCAAGCTTTGTTCATACTAGCACATGAAAAGTACCTAATGTCACCTCAACTTGACTGCTCTACTTGTTGAACACTATATGGACAAAACTATTGGGACACAACTCTATTTATTGATATTATTGATATCAGGTGGCCCTTCCTTCCAGTGAAGGACAATCTTAACGCTTCAGCAGACCAAGACATTTTGGACATCGCCATGCTTCCAACTTCGTGGACCCAGTTTGAGGAAGAACCTTTTCTATTCCAGCATGACTGTGTCCCAGTACACAAAGCGAGCCCCATAAAGACGTGGCTGGAGGAGTTCAGTGTGGAAGAACTTGACTGGCCAGCACCGAGTCCTGACCGCAACCCCATCCAACACCTTTGGGATTAACTGGAACGGAGATTGCGAGCAAGGCCTTCACCATCCAACATTAATGCCTGACGTCATGAATGCTCTACAGAATGAATGGGCACAAATTCTTACAGCCTTCCAAAATAGGGAACCTGTTATAGCAAAGGGGGAACCAACTCCATCTTAACATCGAAGTATTTGAATGAAATGTCCCTGTTGTGGTAATGGTCAGGCTTCCCAACACTTATGCCCATATAGTGTATGTGGGCTTGTCCAGTTTCTGACAAGAAAACAGAAGAAATGTCCACTACACATGTATCACAGTTTTGACAAATATAAATCAAGATTACATGTTTACAAATCTTTAAGTTTCCAAGTTGTCCAAGTGAAATACAACACTGGTGTTAGACAACAGAATCTGGGCATCTCTGAGTCAGTGTGTTTATGAATGGAGAAATTAGTTTGAGCCAATAAAATAAGATACATATCATTTATCACAGAAATGTCTTCAATGTTCATATCTTTCCCATACTGCCCACCCCTCATTGAAAGTATATAAAAATTGAACCAGAGGAAAACGCTGATATTCGAGGTGCTACTGAGCTGCGGATGTAATGCGGTTCTCCCACCACTCTGTGAATTTTAAGCCAAGACCTTGTGGCTCTTTGAGACCATCCAAGAATTTTGATTCTGGGGTCCGGCCTGGCAGAGAGCCCATTCCGTGGCCGGTTATGGAGGCAGAATAAAAGATGCACGTCATCTCCCTTCAAAAATGCCACTGAATGAGTGATACTGAATTATTTATTTCTCTCATGGCAGGAATGGTGCACTTGCTAGCTTCCTCCATATATTACTGCCCAAGGTCCAACTGCTTTGAGGAGTAAATGCTATCAAACAAACATGACATATGCATTCATTCAGCATTCAAGGGAAGTTCACACCTTAGAAAAAGAAAAAAAAAAACATCTGACTAGCCTTCTCCTTCAACCTTCAGTTCATGGAAACCCCCGCTCTGAAATCAATCAAGCTTCGTCCAAGTTTCCATTAGAGCGAAGCACTTTGTGTTTGCCAGTGAGGGTAATCCCTTGAACTTCTGGCATTCATCAAATTAACAGTAGATAGGAGCTGTCCAGCAAAACACTTTAAACCAGCAGTCTATCTGAGGCTCCACTTCGCCTCTCCACTGTGTAATGATCTGCGATTATTAGAGAACAAGTTGGCAGACAAGATGCCGTCGCTACCAGTGGAGCGCCTGGCTGAGTGTCCGACTGCAGACCGGCCCGCAGGGTGTTCTCACACTCAGTACACCAGGCCATTATCCGCACTACCTGTTGGAAGGGAACTCAACCTAAAAACCTACAATATATTCATATATTCCACCAGCTTCCTCCAGCAATAGACTGCAGATGATAATATTACTTTTGGAATGAAAATTCATCTGCATTTACATTTTTCTTTAGTCATTATTATGGAGTTGAGGTCTTCTCAGAGACACAGAGAATGGATTATAAGCATTTTCCATTTTTCTCAGTGCTTTTTAACACTGTGAAAAGATGTACATTGCCATCTACTGGGCAAGAACCAGCAGCTGCGCACCCTACCGGGCCAATACAGCAAACAGTCTCAAGATGAAGGACGTATACAGTCCACAGCTCATCTGTATTCAAAGTGTCCAGTGAGGAAAAAAAAAAACATTACCCTTAATGGCAAAGCAGATTTACTCTTTTTTTTCTTCATCATCAGGGATATTCATTCTAATTATACTAAAAAAAGCAAAGTCATCATTACGTCAAGCTGCTGATCTGTTCACTGCAGACATGCTTCACATGCATTAGAGAGATGATGTTGGAAAAACAGAGAAGAAATTGAAAAAACAACCCATGGATGGAATACATATTTAAAATACACTGGTACATCCCAGCATATTAAGTCACAAATATTTCTTCTAACAAGTGATAAACCCATGCTGTGCCCAGAAATGCACTATTTTATAGAAACTGTGGGAAGGTTTTCCAAGTTTTATAGAACATCTGCAAAAATTGCAGAAATTGTAGAGAGCGATTTTTCGTCAAAATAGAAATTTGCATTTCAGCTGCAAATGATCTTTATGTTTGATATAGGTCACAATCACTGGACAAGTCTCACTTTGTTGTTAACAGTAGCAAGCTGTTAAATTTCATTTCAAACCTGAATAGTTTCAATTCCTAATTCCAATTTTCTGTAAAACGTATCCATCCTCATAACAGGTGCTACCATGTGGGCTGAACACGGATAGAGTGGATGAGTATCATTAGGATTTTATTGAGACTGATATCAATACTGATGCCATTTATTGATACAGATATTTATGCTTTTATTGATACTCCATACTCTCCATAAATTGGTGCAAAAAATAAAGACATCACAGTAAAAATGTTTACTGTGCTTCAACTGTGTGTGACCAGACATCGCTACAAATGTCTGTGCAGAGAATCACCCCCATCCCTCCCACTGATCCAGTCTAGCATCAACCATTTGAACATTCCAGCTCTGTTAGAATGCATAAACGTATAAATACCTATAACAGGTTCTTAATATCCATCCACAATGTTTAGAACAGTATAAAAACTGAAAATGTTTCATACAATTACCACCGTTATTGGTAACCTTGGAAAACATGAGTAATAAAAAAAAATGTGTTGTGAGATCCCTGCATTTATTACTTTCTACATTATACCAGCAATGAGCCGTCTAATGGAACCCAAGCAATATAAGACCACTCTTCAAAACAGAATCTCTCTAGATCCTCCAGGGCTCTGGGTCTTTTTTTGGACTCTTCTCTTCAGCTCACCTCCAGGATTTCAGTGGGGCTTCAGTCAGAACAAAACCTTGATTCTGTGATCACTGAACCATTTTTTGACTCCTGTGTTTGATCACCGTCAGGTTAGAAATTCCAGCCACAACACCGTTTTAACTTTCTGGCAGAGTCAGACATTTTCATTTCATAGTCCTTTACGGATTCTATGATGCCCCACATCTTAACAAGGTTGTGAGGCCCTTTGAAATAAAAAATATCAACTTTGGATCACTTTCTTTAGTGTAATCATCTCTCTTTGTAGGCCAACCCCACCTTAAGTGTTTTTTCAACTCATCTGACAAAAGAACCTGGTTCAAGTCAACGTTCCAGTGGTCTAGAGCAAAATCCAGGCACTTACTTTTGGGATTAGATGAAAGAAAAAGCTTTTAATATGCCCTCCAAACAATAATGTTTTTAGGTGAAGTCTACATTGAGAGTTTTTCCACTCCAAATTGTTACCACCCGCAACAGACACGGTATTCAGCTATTCGTTGTCGTTTCATTTGATTATTCTGTAATTTGACCTTCTGTATTACCAATGTTTTATACCCCAGAGAAACAGAAATGACAGTGTAAAAGTTCTTCAACACTCAGGATTTAAACAGGTCAAATATAAATTAAAACTTGCTTTTATTTTATATTTTGTTGATAAAATCTCTATGGGTACCAATAATTATGAAACCAGTAACTTTGTTTAAAAAAATAAAACTATTTTTAAATGAAACTTCTTTTCTTAGGCTAAATTTAGTTCAGTTATATGCTACTCATGTAATTGCAACCAAAAATGTTGAAAAAAAAAAGAGGTCCAACTAAAATTATATGATGAAACACATGAGCTTCAATAATCATATAAATTACCCTGCAATAGCAGCGTGTGAAAAAGTATGATGGCTAATATAATCTTACTGTCAAAAGGAGACACAAAGGCTTATATGAACAGTTTGAACTGGATGAGTGGATGGCAAAAGCAAGCAGATTGGCTCGACCTGAGGACTGTCAATATTACCCCCTTACAAAGCATTCTAATTTGTACTGACAATAGAAATAATAAAAAGAGAAAAACGAAACATACCTGGCAAGATCCCATACAAGTGCCAGATTGTCCTTCCCTCCCGAAACAAAGTGGCTGCTGTCATCCGTGAAACGCAAACAGCTCAGGTCCTGATAGTGCCGACTCAAAATAACCAGCAGGTTTCCTGTTGAGACCTATAGCAAAGTTTACAGACACTTTAAAATGGGGGAAAAATGACATAACAAAATAACGAAAGCAAAGAACTGAAACAAACTCTACACAGACTCTAGAGTTGGTAACTCAATGTGGGTTACTCACAAACTTCAAAAGGAATAGAATCCTTTCATTTCAGATTGTCAGACAATGCATGGGCTACCTTCAGAACTGGCATCCTCTAATAGTACAAAAAGTTCAAAAACCTCTTTGTTTGCAGTATTATTCATTGCTGCAAACAAGCTGGCCAGCATTACTGATGCCATGGCACTTAGGGGTACCTTGCCTACCCTTGCCATTTGAAATTTTTGCAACTCCCCACAAAAATTCTTCCTCAGTTGGTCCAAAGGGGGCAGCTAGTGGTCTAGTGTTTAGGGAGTTCGCGCTGCGACCAGAAAGTCATAGGTTCGCATCCCAAGACTGCTAGTGGCACCACTGAGGTACCCTTGATCAAGGTACCGTACCCACACACTGCTCCCTGGGCACTGTGCCCAGGGATAAATGACAAAATTGTCACATCACAATAAGGGAATACAAAGTGCACATTTTGATATTATTCTGAAAGTAGAACAAGCACAGATAGTGTCAACATTTGTTTTGCTCAAAATAGCCCTAGTTGTTTGTATGTTAAGTTACTGCTGTCAAGAACAGACAAATACAGATAAATTCTACCAGACATTATCATGGCTGCATCAGACTTCCATGCATTTTTTCAGCCTGGACTCCAAGACCAATAATGATTCAGTAAAACTTTGTGATGGAAAGTTTTGAACTGTATCTTGGCTGGCTACTCACCTCCCACAGGTATATAGCTTCAGCAATGCCTGCCAGCACATAGCGGCCGTTGGGAGACGCCGTTAGGCAGGTTACAATCCCGGGACACACAATTTTCTGCTGCAGCTGGTCCTGAGAGAGAGACAGACAAGAGAAAAGCGGCTGAGTGGCACTGGAGGTCGAATTCATTTTCTATTTAGATACAGAATTGACAAGGACATCCAAAGTCACGCTTTTGGTGAAATGACACTTCCAGGGACTCTGCATGTTATCACCGCACATTTAAAATATGCATCAAGACATTATCACTCATAACAGAATTACATATATTTGGTATCTCTACATTTCATCCCATTTTACCATAAAATCAAGAAAAACATGAAAACGGATCTGATATCAGATTAAAAAGACCATGTCATATTAGTTCATCTGGAGACTGAGCTAAACCCCACCAATGTTTTGCAAGCCCACCAAAGCTTGATCCTTTGGTGAAATATATTAAAATGTCAAAGAGCAAAAAGAAAAAGTCAAATATACATTTGTCTGGCTCTAGTTCTGGCAGTTCAACGACATTTAGGTGAAGCTGAGGCCGTCCTCAATCACTCAATTAGCCGCCGCTGGGCTGAGAGATGCAGACAAACAGATAGCAGTCTAGTTAATTACTTTTATTGACTGATAAAGCACAGACAGTTGTAAATCTACACTAATTTTGTAAATATCACTGAAATTGAGTGAATAAGATCAGTGTTATTTCATATGCAGTTGAACATGGACCATTTCGATTCATTAAAAGCCGCTAAACTGACTATAAAAACACAGAATTGTAAACACAAACGCAACTAAAGACAGATATGTCTTTACCTTACTTCTGTAGCATCACTGCTCTCTAGTTAAAATCTAGAAAGACTTATCTGTTTGCTATCTGATGCAACACATCTGGCTCTCCCTGTATAAATGAATGAACTGTAAACTAGAATATTTGTACTGAAAAAAAACTATGCAATCAAATATACTTAAATGATGGTTAATTACGAAACCTAAACAATAGTTAAGGATAGTACTGAGAATCATTCAGAAACATTATTTGAGGCCTGTAAAATGCTGTTCAGGATGCACGGGTTTTAATAGCCAAGTTAAAACCAACTGTTTGTAACTATTTATTTTGCACAACTGACTAACCAGATTGTGTACAGAGGTTTTTTGCACACGCACATGAGGTCGCCACTGAGCTGCAGAGTTTATCTCCCTGGATAAGGGAAAAGAGGACTTCTGCTACTTCCACTACTGGTACTACCGGTACTACTGCTACTAGTCAGGATTTTCACGATTTATATCTGGTTTACAGTTCATCCCGTTGCACATTAGGTATGCGAAAAAAAAATGATGGCCTACATTGGAAAGTGTATGAAAATGGCCAAAAATGGTTTTGTTTCGGTGTTAATGCAGTAAGAGACTGATTCACTGACTAATTTCACAGCCATCAAAAATCACCCTGATCTTCACTCTGTAGAAGATCATTCTGGTCTAATAAAGACTTCTATCTGGTCTTCCATTCTGGGCCTTGAGTTTCTGGATCTGGATTTTGCTGCCACTGATAAGTATTAAGGGTGTCTAATCAGCCAAAGTGCAGCCGATTAAAAATCCAGAATTAAAAAATGGATTTGAGGTCCATAACGTAAGAACTGTGGCCTATTGGTTTACGATTGACAGTGAAAGCCTTGGAGTTTTGTTAAATTCCATATTTGGGGTCTAATGATACTTTCACCCCTCAATTTGATTTGATTCATGATACTAGGTTTGTCATCTGATACTCTCACGATAATAATGATAATGTTATCTGTATGATTTTACAGCATTATCCTTACAGGAAAATCTGTGCACTTGGTGACCATCTTGGCTCTAGTCACACAAGTCAAAGTTTTTTGGAAAGGAAGAGACCATTACCTATTACTTATCTCTATTACGTGCAATAACATATTCCTTTGTGAATTACTAGTGATTCATTTCACTGTAAGTTACTTATCTACCGTATTTATATCTAGTGTATGTGTATATCATATTGTTTTTGATATTGAGTAATTTCTGCAGATTTTTTGTTGGATTTATTTAGACTTTATATTTTATACTGTTCTCATCTCTGCGTCTGTGCAGTAGTAACATTAACTATTTTCTCTGGGATCAATAAAATTCTAATTCTGATTTAAAATATGACAAACTGTGCATAGTGTTTGGCTCAAATAAAGCACCAAAACATAATTTTAGGTTGTTCTAGCTATCACGCATTTCTTCAGAACAAGGGAGCGCTTTTCCTCCCTGGAGGGTGGAATGTTTCCCTGTAGAAGCCATGTTGAGAGTTATCAGCCATCCCATTTATTATTCACCAACTGAACTGCCTCCTCTTGGTCTAGACGTTCGATTTGACCAGTTAAGTCCTTTCCCTGCAATGATGCATGAAGCATAAAGCATACATGCAATCAAAGCCTTCACAGTCCACACACCATGTCTCACAGATGAGGTGCTGGTGCTCATGGTTCCCTTTCTTTTACAAACATTTCTCATCATATACTTCATCACTGTAGTAAAGGTTCACCTACATCTAATCTAATCAAAAACACTGAACATGCTCGTTCAGATTAGCAAGCTAAAAGCATAAACGGTACGTAATGGATGGCCTTGTCTTCCACACTCAAGGTGCATGCCAATTTAATGAGTTATGCTGCCTATGGACTGTGAACACGTTCAGTCATATGCACATGCTCAAGCACCAAAACGAGCCAAAGAAGGTAAGCTATTCCATCACAATCTCTGAAGAACACAGAAATATAACTTAGATCCAAGTGACTTCAGATAACTGAAAATCAGCTGCACAGCCAAGAGTGGGATTTCTTTATTTCTTTTTTTTTTAACCAAAAGTGCCACTATTTGCAAAAATGCTTCCTCTGATGTCCAATACTTTTGCGGGATGGTCTAAAATACTTAACGCACATTACTCAAGTAAGAAATGAATACAAATGTACATTGATTATTATTTATATGTTAAAAATCCCCTGCTTGTCTCCTGCATTTCATTTTCGAAAGTCTGTAGACACCCGTTCAACCAGTATTTCTTTTACAATCAGGAATGTTTAAATAGAGATTTTGTCAACCGTGTGCATGTAACTGGATGATCACCTGGATCAGCAATGTGTGCAACCTTAAAGCAGCTGAATTCATGATTTAGAAGAGGTTTTCTTTGGACACTGGGTGTACATTAGCCATTTTTACTGCATAAATAACACTCATACATGGCTTTATGTGAGCCACAGCATTATTAAATATTTTGGCAGCTCACTGTCATTGTGTTGCACTAGCGTGTTAAAAATCTCACTGCCATGTCGCCTCTTTTTTTGAACCCAGTGGTTTTAAACTATGTTCTGGGGGTCTGTTTTTTTTTTTGTCCCTGCCAGAACAAGTCTAAAGCAAGTCTTTATATGCGTCTAAAACATCATTATGTGAATCTGAAAACACAGCAGTGCTGTGATTCTCCACGCCTTCTCCAAAGGAGACAGACAACCAGCAAGACACAAAGCTTGAGAAAGCATTCGAATTCAAGCTTTAAATAAAGATTTCCTAATTTGTGTGGCACATAATCTTGTAGGGGTTAAATCTATAATTGGCAGCTGCCAAGCGGACAGCAGCGATGCCAGTCGGCCACCAGTCGGGCAGCAGCAGGTGCCACCGAAAATTTTTGTTTTAACCTGACCAAAACAGTGATGACGCAATGATGACGCACCCGCAGCCTGCACGCGCCACACTGGATGTCTGCGTGTGGCCGCATTTCAATAATATCTAAGAAAGACACGCAGAAAGCCGTTTGTAAAGCGGGGGGGCGAGATTATGGGCCGGGGCCTCTCTTGATGTGGTTTCACCAGGGAGGGCGGGGTCCAATTTACCATCGGCCCAAATGGTCCACATGGCATTTGCCCCATATACCCGATGGCCGGTCCAGCACTGGCTATGTCAGTCTTTGTTTTAATACACTATTTTATTATAGGCCTACAGAGAATGTTGTTATATCTTTCAACAGTTTTTAAAGCACTTTTCTGAATGCAGTTTGTTCATGCACTTCCTTCACAATATTAAAATGCACTTAAATTCCCTAGTTTTATGAGAGAAGATATTTAATTGTATAATATTTCAGCTATCTTGCTTTTAGGCCATTCATGAGTGGGGCCAAGTAAAAAAAAGGTCACATTTTATTTTATAATGTGCATTGTTTGAATGCTAAATAAATATTTTCATAGTTTTGTAACTGATTTATTCTTTTAATAATTTAATGACAATAATTTCTTTCGGTTTTCGGCCAAGTGTTTCCTCATTTTCGGTTTTCGTTTCGGTCCCAAAAAATCATTTCGGTGCATCCCTACTTAAAATGATTTAATAACTTAAATCACTACTATCATATTCAAAGTTAAATGCTGTTTGTCGAGCTGGCATTCCAATTTTATATAGACATTTGTGTACCCACATGCCAAAACACATCAATTCTAAAACGTGTAAATTAGTAGGCCGTCATATTCTAAAATGTTGACAAGTTGATTTAAAGGGAACCGCCCTTACTTAAAACACACACTGTATTAACAGTGGTTCCGGGTCAAAAGGTTTATTAGTCATTAACAAAAATGTACTTCTGTACAGGATTACCAATTATTTTAAAAACTTTATTTTAAAACATAGACTGGGCTAACTGAGAACACAGACAGGCTTAAAGTGCACATGTCCATTCCAAAATGTTCAGTTACTTATTTATATTTAAAAATAAATTATACAAAGCATGATTATTTTACTTGTTTCTTTTATTTCAATAAAAGACATCACTAAAAACTGAAAAGAAACCAAAGAGATATTTAATATTGATTACTGGAGTTATTGGAGAGTTTTAAAATCAATAAATAAAGGGAATAATAACTAAGTTATAAATGCTTCAGCTGCTATTGCTGGCATCGTGCTCCAACATCAGCTACACTACATGGCGGCTGCTTTATATACAATCAGCCATTGCCATTGGCTGGTAATGCCTTCTGCCACTCACATCTGATTAATTTCCAGTTTCACTAAAACCACATTAAATATGGGGTTAAAATACAGAAAGAACACCCGTAAAGACTAACTGTCAGCAAGTAATTAATGCCAAGAACCCACACTACTACAATGCCCTCCATAAATATTGGCGCCCCTGGTAAATGGGAACAAAGCAGGTTTAACATGGACAAAAGTCTAATATTTATGGACCTCTGGGGACTCTCCCCTTCAGCTCTCCTCATAGGCTTTTTGAATCATAGTCCTGCTAGAAGATACATCCACAGCCCAGTTTAATTTGAGACAGTTTCTGACTAAATATCTGCTGTGGTAGTAGCCTTGTAGGTAAACACTTGCCTGTGAACCCGATGACCACAACGTTGCAGGTTCAAAACCCCACTTTCTAGCACTGTGTGTACGTGAGCAAGACACTTAACCGCCCCTCCAGGGGGACTGTCCCTATAACAATGATTGTAAGTCAGTTTGGATCTGGGTACTGGCCAAATGCCACTTTACCCTACTTGAAACCATGAATCTGAACAAGCTGTGCAGGGCCATTACGACAGATCCCTGTACTTCACAGTGGGAGTCAGGTATGTTTCTATATGGCTATCTCCGTGTCTATTCAAAACCCACCTTTGTTGTTTTTTCTTCTATTTTGGTCTTATCGGACCATAAAACATAGCCCACTAAAGGTTCCAGTAACATCTGGCAAACTGTAGGCACTTGCATTTGCTGGTACTTGATAACAGTTGTTTTCTTCTGGCAACCCTCCAAAACAATTCTAGTTATGTAGGTGGTGTCTGATTGTAGCGAGAGAGACATTCCCCAAACTGACCTAGTTAGTATCTGCATTCCCTAGCTGTGATCCCTGGAGATGTTCTGGCCACTTAAACCTACGATCTCACTGTGCATGCCATCAATACAGACATATGTTCTGTTCCTGGCAGACTCCAGTTGCTTTAAACTTCTTAATTGACATCCGAATAGTGAAAATAGGAATTTTCAACTGTTTTGTTATTTTCTTGTTGCCATTTTATGATGTGTGCAATCCAGCAACTTTTCGTCGCACATACGGCACCTTCTCACAGTTCTCTACTTCAGTTAGATTTTGCTCATAAGACTTTGTAGGGGTGTCAACAATCACAGCATAGAGAGTTTTAAGTAAAAATACTGTGTGATACGATTTTTCCTTTAAATCACTGCACCTCAAATAAAGTTTAGATTTTTAATATTTTGAAAGAAAAATAAAACATTCTAAGGGTAGAAGAATGGATAAGGATAGATGGCTTGTGTCGTCGAAAAACAATCACTTAAAAAAACTGTCACTGACTGCTTCTAAAGTCTGACAAGAATTCAGGTAAAGACTGCAGCCCACTGACTGACTGTCACCTGCCAGTTGCTGCTTCTCACAGTTGTTCAGCTACCTTGCTTAAAATCTGTGTGAACGCAGTTCCCTCCAAAGATGTGACTCTAGTTCAGCAGCCACAGAACAGGTCACATTCAGGAATAATTACCAATGAGACTGAACAAATATAACATCAATAATCAACGCATACACAAACTGCCGATGTCTTACCTTCGTAATGTGCAGGTACACTATATGTACAAAAGTATTTGAACACACTTCATAATTACTGAATTCAGACAATCGTAATGCTTCATCGGACCAAGACATTTTGGACAACATCATGCTTCCAACCTTGTGGACAGAGTTTTGGGAAGGCCTTGTTCTTTTCCAACATGACTGTGCCCCAGGTCACAAGCGAGCTCCATAAAGACATGGCTGAGTTTGGCGTGGAAGAACTTGACTGACCCACACAAGAAGAGTGGAAGCTGTTATAGCTGCGAAGGGGGAAACAACTCCATATAAAAGTCTATGTATTTGAATGCAGTGTCATTAAAGCCCCAATTGTCGTAATCATTAGACATCCCAATACTTTTGTCTGGTGTACGTATTTAAGCTGTCATTAACTGTCACTGGTAGTCATCTGGACTTTCTCTAAAAAACGTATGGACAAAGAAACTACAACATTTTTTTAAATTATTTGGTTGGTATGTGGGTCTTTCTCTGAGGTTTGTGGCTCATCACTAAGGTTCACTTTGTTTAAATGAAATGCTAGCTTAATTAAGAAAGTATTTTTGTATTATAAGTTAGTAATCACTCTTTGCCTGGGGTCTGTGAGCATTTTTGTGTTGTACACCACTAAACACTGTGAAGGATTCTGTGTTTCTCAGTGCTGCTCCTCAGATTCCCCCACCTTAATTTATGTTTCAACACGTTCGCATCGAGAGCTAGCTAAATAATTCGATGTATAGGTTAATCATCACTCTGCTTGTCCTTTGAGAGGATGCTGTATTTGTCGGTGCTGCTCCTCTGATTCCCCCACCTTTCTTTGTATCTCCCACACGTTGATGAAGTTCTTGCCCAGCTGGGCTCCCAGGATGAATTCTCCGTTCAGGACGGTTAGGGAACGGGCGGATGAGTTTCCACCCCGGTAAGACAGGAGGTTTGTCCCAGTGTGAGGGTCGAAAACTGCGCTGTTCCAAAGCTGTCCAGCCGAATCTGCTGTTAACACCACCTCCATGGGCGCCGACATGTTGGCTGCACAAAGCGCGATTATTTTTGGAAGAAGAGGGCCGTCTGTCAGACCGTCACTTCCAGACTCCGGTGGGTTATGGGTAATGTAGTTTAACAGTGTCAGAGGCTCTAAGTGTAAAGTGTAAAGCAGAGGTGTCAAATCTTATCCACAAAGGCTGCAGGTTTTCTTTGATTGCGGCAGCTGGTGTACTAGTGGTTAGGTAGTTGCCCCTGAAGGTTGTGGGTTAGAATCCCAGGACTGTGAGAGGCACCACTGATATACACTTGAGCAAGGTACCATCCCAACACACTGCTAGAGAGCACAGCACACGGTGTGAAACTCTTTGCATTTAATCCATTCATTAAGTGGAACAGCAGGCAACCAGAAATGCAGTGCCCGGGAAGCAGTGTGTGGGGACAGTACTTTGCTTAGGGGTACCTCAGTGGTGCCACTGGCCATCCTGGGATTCAAACCCACAACCTTCTTGTAGTTTCTTTGCTCATGCATTTCCCAAAGTTTGACAAAATGTGTAAAAAAATGAAAAAGTTGTTGGTACTTTCTACCAATGACAGCTAGTGACAACTCGTCAGCAATTATAGGAAGCGTTTGATTGCTGTAATAGCCAAAAAATGGCTTTTCTATTGATTATTAAGAAGGATATGAATGATATTGGACATGCCACTTTTTGGGTTTATATTTTGGGTTTGACTGTATCTACATACGAGACATCAGCAATTAATGAATACATTGATTAATAATCTTATTATTGAGTCTATATTTTTGGAGCAGCTGGTGGTTTGGTGGTTAGGGAGTTGCCCCTGCGATCAGATGGTTGAGAGTTTGAATCCCATGACTGCCAGTGGCACCACTGAGGTACCCTTGATCAAGTCCCCGCACACTGCTCCCCAGGCGCTGTGTTCCTGGCTGCCCGCTCCTTCACTCAGTGAATGGGTTAAATGCAGAGAAAGAATTTTGTGCTGTTCACACTGTGTGCTGTGGTGTGTTTACATATGACAAATGGTCACTTTACACTTACAATTATATTGGTTTAAATGCTTATTAAATATTATCTGGTTGATGCAGATCTTCAACACTTTTACTTTTGTGGGCATACTATTTTTTTCCTGAATTTTCGTGGGTTTTGAACTTTTTTGGCTGAAAACTGTAAACACTATCAGACAACCCTGGTCATAAGCCATGATTGAAAGCATTTCCTGTTTCTTAGTGCCATCATGTATTGTAATTACACGTGTTATTATTCTGGGAAAAGTTAACCAGGGCAGTAAACAAACAGAAACATCAGGCAGTAAAACTGCGTTTTTTAGAGAATCTATTTGTGTGTGTGTGTGTGTAATGTGTGTAAATGAGTAGGAGAGTATCTCACAAAGCAGTCACCAGAGCACTCCCTGTTGTTTCCAGGAAAAGCTTCCTCTGTTTTCAGGTCAAGTTAATCTCTCTTCCCACCACGGTAGTCACTGTAAGTTTCAGAGATACAGAAATAGTAGCTGGACTTTCTTCACAATGAGTAGGGTCAGTATTCTTCAGAGAAGATCAAAGTCAAGGACAAATGAAGATGCATGTGACCTTGTCTTTTCAAGTCCCTTCCAATACTCCCTGTTTCTTTTTTGGCCCACGATAATCAGATTTCCCTGTGAATGCCAGCATTCTTTATTTCCCTCATGATCTCCAGAATCGAGGCCATTTTCAGGCCTGGTTCATTCAGCAGGTACTGTCTAGTTGAACAGTAATCTCTGTACTTGTCTAAAATGAATCCCTCAAATCTAGTAAACTAATTGGGGATTCAGCAGTATTTCAGAGGGTTTCAATGTAAAAATAGCAGAAGCTTTCAGAAGGCCCAGCAAATTAAGCCAACAGTAACATTCTAATATTCATAGAAAGTTATCAATAGACGCTAAAGAGAAATTGTGGGGTTTTTTTTTTCAAAATATTTGCATAATTCAGTTCTTTGGATGCAAAGTCATTTAGAGTGGTGATGTGGATGTGTCATTTTGATGTGGAATGATGCACTGCAGAGAAACATTTTGGCTAAGATTTCTTTTCAGCAGTAGTGAAAAAAGCAGAGGCTCAGTTTCTGTAAAAACCATAGCCATTTCACTTTCTATAAAAACTACCACTGAAATGATATAGGTTTTGAACAGGTATGAATAATGTTGTACATGCCACTTTTTGTTCAAATGGAAATAAAAGCTGAGAAATATTTTTTTCCACAATGATGCCTCTTATACATCGTCTTATTATCTTCTGGGAGACGTCTGTGTCGTTTCCAATCAAGAAGGAACTTGCTTGTTAAATAAAAGTAACTAAGTCAAAATTTGCGAGGGGTATGAATAATTTCGGTTACAACTGTATAGAGCATAAACATGGCCTCCAAGCATTCATTCACAGTTACTTCCAGGCCTGAATTGTAAATGAGCTGCAGGCACTCAAACCCCTCGTATCTTATTGTAACACATTTGCCTCAGTGACGTTGAGCAAGTCATGTGTTCCAGTGACTTTAGGGGGAATGTGAAAAGGTCTGGATTGACACAGTATTACCAAAACTTACCCAACCAGAACTTGGCATGTCATAAGCTGGAGGTGAAATGTGAGCTGGGAGATTTTAGAAAATATCTCTGAGGCATGCTGTTATTGTACACAAGACGTTGCTATAACAATGCACAGTGTTTTGTCTAGATTCAGTGAAAACATGCTTGTTTGAATGTAGAGATGCCTTAAAACCTTCTATGGTAATTTTATAAGTCTATAAATGTGTATTCTGAATTATGCCTCTGTTTTAGTGTTGCACAACTACAGTTTTGGCAATTTGGTAGGTCCCTCACTCAGACACACACCCTAAACCTGTAAAAATGATCAAACTGTGCTGGACACCAGCCCTCAGGGCCAGTGTACCCCTGGACTAACACATTCATTTCTCCAGAGGAACACCAGGATTTCCTCACACAGAAAATACACTGAAAAAATGACCAAACTGATCACTATCAAAAGTTAGAGTGCAGTCGGACTTTAAGTGTGTTTTTGCTCGTAAAGCCCTTTCTAACATCCATCCATTCATTGAACTGCTTATCCTTAACCAGGGTCGCAGGGGTGCTGGAGCCTATCCTAGTGGTCATAGGGTGAAAGACAAAGACACCCTGGACAGGTCACAAGTCCATTGCAGGGCAGACACACAGACAAATACATTTAGCATCTCCAGTCCACCTGATGTGCATGTCTTTGGACTGTGGGAGGGAACTGGAGAACTCCACACAGCAAGAACTCTCAGCCAGGAATTGTTTACATTTACATTAGCATTTATCTAAAGCGTTTTCCATTCCATCTACAGGGGACAGTCTCCCAGGAGCAACTTGCAGTTAAGGGTCTTGCTTAGGGACCTAGTGGTGATATGCTGAAGATAGAATTTGAGCTCATGACCTCTTGGACCAGAGGCAAGTACCACCACCTCAGGAAATAAACATAAATGCAGTAAAACATTACTTTTTTGACATTATTAAACTCTCAGTGTACTCATTATCGTAAGGATTTCAATTCCATCAGCAGCTTACTTGATTTCATTTAATGAATGATTGGTTGGCTAAACTACTGAAACACCATGACTCACTGGAACTTTCCTGAGGCACTCCTCAGGAAAGTTCCAGTGGCCAGAAGGACACCTGGACTCAATCAGGACAGCCGTGGAGACCCAGTAAAACAGCAAAATCTCTTATGTTTTGCTACCAAGTTACAGAGCCTTTTTCTGGGTTTTCATCTGGTTTATGTATTTCTTGACTATGATTTAAATTTGCCTAGGGTATTCCTGTCTGCTGGTGTTATGACTTCAATTTTTAATCTTTGGATTTATGCTTTGAACCCTTTTGTGGTGTTCTTTTTGAGAAATAAATACTTTTGAACCAACTGCATTAATAGCTTCACCTCTCTTTTTCTCAGATGGACTAAGAGTTTTACACAGGACTGTACAGACCCACAGTCAAATGTTCCAATGGCCCCTCAAATTATGTTTTGTGAAAATTATGTCCTCTACAGGTTTAATACGGAGATCATCTGCTGATTTTAGTGCAATTTCTATTTACAGTATTTGTAAAGTTTAACATATTGAAAAATATATTTTCCCAACTTTTGCATGATTCTGCATTAAAATGTCAAGAAATATTTCTCTGTAGGTGTGTGTATCAATACGCTACTTATTTTCAAATCGACAAATCATCACCAAAAATGTCATTTGACCAGGTGCACACAAACCTTTGCACACAAACTATGTATAAGTACATCCATGAATCGATCAATGAATCGAGCTGTGTGTGGTACTCATATATAAGGATGAACTTCAATAGTTAATATAATGGCATTTTTATTTTTAAAAATCTCTGACAAGACAGCCAAACACATTTCTAACACATGCCTGCCAACACATCTCATTTTCCCACGTTAGTTTCATAACTGAACCTCTTCTGCTTACTCTAGATTTCATAACTGAACCTCTTCTGCATATTCTAGCCTCATTACTTCTCCAGAATCAGTGCAGTGAATTGGGCCTGTTGTGAGCCAGTGATCTCAGCTGTTCTGGGAAATATCTGGTTGTCCGGTAATAGCCTAGGCTATATAGGCTATATGATATGGGAAAGGCTTCAAATCCACCAATTATCAGCATATTGGTGATTTGGGCTAAGAGGCCCTTAGAGGCAAGATGAATATAATAGGCTCACTTAATGAATTACATTGAATTAGCCCACAGACTAGATAGTAAAACAGCAACTGCATTTTACTTATCACAGTGTTGCTACCTTATTTTAAAAACGTGAGCCAGCTGGTGCAGGCAGCCTCTCTGCACACTTTCTAGAGCAGGTAAAATAAAATGCACAAAGTGCTTTAACTACAATTTAAGTAAACCGGTTTCTGCACAAACAATACAATCTTTAACAGAATTCCATTTGCAGAATGTAGTCTGAAGACACTTCAGTTCATTCAATGTTATTTCAATTTTCCCTCAAAAGAGTCAGAAATATTTTCCTTGTCCATTGTCTTGATTCTGTTGAATATACTTCTCATCACTTTGTCAACTATTTTTGATGGTGTACCATACCCATACCATAGAGCTATTAGTACAGCATGTTGCGTAAAGCAAAGGTGTCAAACTGACACATTTCCGGCTCACAGTTCCATGGCAGAGATTGTTTTTCTCAGCCCAGCTGACTCATCAGATGATCAGCAAGACTTCATATGTTGAATTTCTGCAGAACTGTGGCCTGCAAGGAACCCAGTTTTACACCCCCGGCCTAAAGCCTCTCTGGTCAGATTTTTTATTATTATTTTTTTCATTTATGAATAAATCCTAAATAATCTTGCTCCTATGGATGGTATTATTTCTTGTTGTACCACGCAGCCTGTCATGAACATCCCAAAAAAGTTATAGATCTGCCTCAGGCCCATTCATGTCCTCGAAGAAAAGTGCACTCTAAGTCTCAGCTCAAAAATAGATAGCTTCAGGGATTGCCAGAGGAGCGACTGATCTAGGCTTGTCAGTTCAAGACCACACTGCCAGATAAAGGGACTCATAAATGGGAAGCACTTATGACTTTTTCACTGCACTGATTTGTAAAGAGAACCCTTAGATTTAGGACTAATCCCTTGACCAGTAAGAAACATTTACCCACCCAACCGACAAACCTTGGCATGCCGGTCCAAATCAAATCTCAAACAAGTTGTGGTGTGATTTTACACGTAAGAGGAACATTTTCATAGACAGTTGTTGGCAGGTATGCAGATACTGATGACCCATGTGGTCCTAATTCACCATCATAGTATTTCTAGCAAAAATAAATAGCCTAAACAGCAGGCTAACAGGCGGACCAAACTTATATTTCAGACAAAAATGAATGGCTTGGTTGGATTCACCGAAACATACTGGGTTTGAATTAGACAAATGGCAAAAGACAAAGTTTTCACTCTTTTCGCGTTTTCAAATGCAAATAAATCATGAACAAGAAGACTTATTTAGTAACAGGAAACGTCTGTGTGTTTTACAGCAGTGCTTTTCCATACAAAAGTAAAAGTGTGCTTCAAGTCCAGGTTAATACGCACACCTTTCACTGGTGTGTTGAAACAGTGTTGTACTGAAGTATGTACCCAATCACCTTGTTTTCTCTTCAGCTCCGCTCTGAAATCAAAACAGAAACCACATTAGCAACACATACTTAAACATTATTGTGTAAATGTGAGATGATAAGAAGGCGATAAAGACCACTGGTCTCTGCTGGGTACTTACAAGGTATCAAAACCAGGCCAATGCTAAAGACCATGAGCAGGACAAAAGCACTTCTTGGTCCAGGGGGTCCATCATTAGTGGATTCAGTACCGGAGACATGAGTTTGGGGCTGTTTTTGGCACTTCGTCCTATAAAGCAAAACAGAAACTTCAGAGCTCCTGGGTGAATTTGCTTGTGTTTTTCTAGAGAGACACTCTGATGAAGCAGATCCCTGTTCCAGTATATTGTCTGAGTATGTCTGACAAATGGCTTCGTACAATAGCAATTCATTCTTGTTTCTAGCACTGGAAAATGAATTATGATGGAATACATGACATATGAAATGTGACTTACAATTGTTTATCTAAATACTGCTTTCTGGTCTCGCAGGCCTCCTTTTGTTTCACAGCCGCTGTCTTAAGAAGCTCAGCAGCTTCTAACGATTTGGTACAGGACCCCAGCTCTTGGTCTATCTGGGTCAGGTTCAGCTGCTGGTATTCGATCAACTCTAAAACAAAACGAGAGATCCAGACACATGGAATCAGACGCTTAAAGTCAGGAGCTTCTAGAAATTGCTAATGATTTGTTGGCCATTCGCCTGATGTTAATGCAGATTTAAAATTCACCTCTGTTGGTTTTTCCTAAGCCCCTTACACAGAGGAACTTATTTGTCACTATGGATTCCATTAGTAAATGAATAATCTAGTAATCAATTAACAATTAATCGATTCATCAAATACAAACAATTTTAATACCAAAAAATTAAATAGTCATTTCAACTTATTTCATATACATTACTGTACATAGTGTGTTATTTATGCTCATTGCATTGCTTTGTTTGTGTTTGCTTGTTTGTACAAGCCTCTTTTAACTTTAAGTTCATTGAAATAATCTGTTGATTGCGTAACAAGTGGTTACAGTGATATGGTACAGCAGCTGGAAAAGCATCTAAAAAAGGCCTGTAGCCAATCAAAGAACACCTCCAGAGGCAAAAATTAAAACATTCTTTGCATGAATATCATTTCCACTAGCTTATAAGGTAATGTCTTGCCAGCGCAGGGATTCTTGAGCCTCTCATGAAGTCACTCTGCTATTTTGGGCAACGTGGAGCAGCAGTGGAGGTTCTGTTCTCTTCAACATTGTTCTATGCTTGGCACAGCTATTGGGTCTTCATACGGCAAGAAACTAGACCTATCCTGTTTTGGATCAGATTTTCCACCAGGCTTTTTCCACCTTTAACACAGTAGAACCGAGATGGCTGATCTCAACTGGCACCTGCACCGCTCTCTTTTACTCTGCAGCAGCCGTATCTCTAGCATTCAGTAGCAAATGACTTCCTGTGGTTGTTTAGCTGGCCAGGAAATCCGTAGCGAGAAAAAAAAATGATTTTTTTCATGCTGTAGAGGTGCAGTGTGGAATGTTGCTTTCAATTTCAATAAAACAAAACTGTCACTCCCTTTCAGTGATACAAAGGCAAAGGCAGCCCAGGGAATTAAGGGGAAATCTGACAGTTGATGCACTCATCACTCTGGTTAAGTATAGTCACTTTAGTCAGGTCACCATGACTCTGACATTAATTGACTCTTCATCTGGGTGCAAAGCATTGACCTAATCTGGGCCAAGTAAGGACAATTTCACAGGATGCTTGAAAAATGAAGTTTCCCTCATAAGCCAAGCCCTTGAGTACACCACATGTCCTAAGACTATAATCACAGCATTTTAGGTAAAACGGCATAACCAACAAATATAGCCTATTTGTTTTCTTTTCCCGGGTTCCTATGGTTACATGGGAAAAAATCCTCCAAGAATATCGTCACTGAGAGAGTGTTCCTTTCATGGGAGCTTGGAAGGGGAGGGGGGGGAGAAACTCTGACTTGAATTTTCCTACCTTCTTGCTGGGAGATTCGTGCAGTTAGGTTTGCCTCCACAGCCTTGTGTAATTCAATCTTCCTCTCCAGCCAAGTGATGTTTGCCATCAGAAAGACCTGAAAACACACACAAACACACACAAACACACACAGATACATTTACACAAGATAATTAATTAAGTAATCTAAAGATTCATGGGTTGGCTAAGTGTTAGCGTCAAACTGTTTTAGCATCATTGTGCTAAGGAGTGTCCCACTTCACGAGAGGCTGTGAGCCACAGCCCCTCTGGGCCTCCAGATATTAGACATGACCTGAGACCACTGGTAGACACCCGTGCGGCGCTTTCCATCTTTGCAAAACGATATGACTGTCCACTGAGCGGACACAGATCGGCTGCATCGTTATTCAAAACACAAAGGGATAAGTATGTCTTAAGGCAAGGTCATGTATTATCAGTACCTCTTTTTCCAGGAAGAGTACACCTCAACCTCCCTCCTAGGGCTATTTTAAATGTTGGGATCGTTTCAATCTAGAGCCATTTGCATACCCTCTTCACAGTTCAACTGCTCCTGTCTGCTCAGTTTGCTCACCACTGGTTTCTTATGTAAATGTACTAAAGGTGAATCTGCTATTATGTCGAAATGTGATTCATCGCTGTTTATCCCTCTCTGTTCATTAGAGAAGCATGCAAGGAATCCTTAGACAGCATCATAAACATGGAGCAAACTCTGGGACCACCTAAGGCCAATCTCATCAGCCTCACTGGAGTCACATTTATCTAAAAAGAACAAAAAGCTGAAAGGCATCAAATGAATAGACCACAAGCCACAGCACTGTGATTATTATGTAAAGGGTATTCCCAGCAAATACAGCCTGTTTGTTTTCTCTTCTGAGTTTCCATGGCTGTCACAGACTAAAAATAAAGGAAAGAATTAGGACTGAATAAAGGTCATTAGATGAGATGATAGGACAGCAAACTAACAGAAAAGGGTGACAGAATAGAATAGAGCGTCATTTGTACACTAAACGAACATCACAGTCCACTTTTGTCTTTCCCTTTACTTTATGTAATGGTGATGTACTAAGAGGAGGAATAGATGCTATCTGTTTTAAAATACTCAATCAAGGCATTACTTTTTTAAGTATGGAGGCAGAATCACTCACATTTTCTTGCCTGCAGGACACCAGGGACAGATTGAGATGTGTCAGCTGGTTCTTCAGCTCATCAGTGCGGTTCTGCAGCTGGCTCTGGTTGACCAGTCCCTCCTTCACCAGGTCATTCAGTGCCTGACGTTCTTTAGACCACTTCTCCTGTTCCTGGACGAAATCAGTCTTTGCGGCATCCAATTCGGCTCTGCACTGCCTGGCCCCTTTCAAGTCCGGTGAGGTGGCCCACACCACAATGATGATGAGAGAGATAATTGACCACAGGGACAGACAGGCGATGATGATGTGTCGCGTCGTCTGCGAAGACTTGGAGCTACCCATCCTAAAAAAAGTCAAAAAAAGGTGCAAAAATGTCCTTTTATGTCTACCGTTCAGTAGTGATTTAGTTAGGGTTGAAGGTGTGCGTGTGTGTGTGTGTGTGCGTATGTGTGTGTGGGGGTGAGGGCGGTGGCTGACTGCTCCCAAAATGTGGAGGCAGGCTTTTAAAGGCAGAACTTCCTCTCAAACCTCTGCCCACCGCTGGGCAGGAAAGGGGTGTGGCCGCTGTCAGTGATGGGATGTGTCCACGGAAACCTGTTCAGCCCCTACAGAAAAACCGGACGACTCAGAAAAGAGCAGCAGTGTCAGAGCCAAGTTTCTTTTCACAGGAAAGTGAAAGTTAAAAACATTTTTGTGTGTGTGAGTGTGTGTATTACAGTTTCCATTGCTCAATCTCAGGGAGAGCCCTGGCCGGCCTCCCAGCCCCCCTGAGGAGGACAAGAGCGCTTGAGTACTGTTGGAGAGAGAGCAAAAGTTTCTCAGAGCACTTCCCTGTGTGCTATTTCAGCTATGTCTTGTTTAGAGCACTTTCACAAGCAACCCAGTGCAGGAGCGACTCAGTGTTTCCTGACCACTTGCCAGGTCTTGAGAGGACACACACACACACATATACACAGAATCCACGCCCAGCTCAGGCCTGCCTCTCACTGCTCTGTTGCAGAACAAAAGTAAAAACCCACGTTTCCAAGAGGTTTTAAAGAAGTTCCATCAGTGAACAAAACTGTAAGCATGTAAATTAAACTTACTTAAACTTTAAAGACCTGGTCCATTAAAAACAAGCAAAAAACTAACAAACTAACACCACAGAAATTCTGTCAAATTACTGTAAACGCCAGAATGGAAATCCACCTTTATTAATAAAGCCTTTCAGAATCTTACAGCTAATGTTTCCCAACCATTTATTCTTAAGGCAAAATTGTACCAGAATGTCTGTTCCAAGCAATTAAAAACTTTGTGTTAATGAACGGCTGCTGTAGCATCACAGTTAACTTGATGCTAACTTGATTTTTAAATTAAATTGTATTTCTTCAATTTTTTTTAAAGAAAGAGCAAATCAATCCAACCTAAAATGCTGAAAAACTGTTTATTTCCTGATTTCTTCTTTCTTTATTTCTTTCTTTCTTGTACATTTGTCACATTTAATTGCTTCAGATCTTGAAACAAATCGTCCAACACGATCTGCCTGTGTGTGAGAAAGTGACTGTAACTCATTGACTCAAATGACAATAGGGATCAATCTGACTAGACTCACCCAGGCTTGATTTCTGCAGTGCCATTAAGCTGGATCTTCATAATTGTGTAAAGTGGATATATGACAGCACAGTTAGAAAGGTGTGAAATTTGTCCTCAGCATTTATCCTCTTCACCAAAATGAAGCAGTGGACAGAGTGTGAGGACGGTACGGTACCTTGCTCAAGGGTACAACATCGGTGCCACTGGTAGTGATGAGATTCGAACCCCCAACCTTCTAAACCCAGGAGTAACTCCCTAACCAGCAGGCCATCAGCTGCCCCAGTAGCCTTTTTGGTTCCACTTTACCATAAGATTACCTTTATGAAGAATCTATGAATGGTTTAAAATGAGTTTACTCATATAAAACAGTGAGCTCTTGCTTGCCCAACAGTGAGGCCACATTTTATAAAGGTAATCTTACTGTAAAGTAACACCAAAGATACTACAAGAGAATACAATAATGAACAGCACAGGACTCTTTACACGCAGGACCTGATTTTGTTGTGGACAGAAGACAGGTACTACCGGACATGTAAGTTAGTCCACAGTTTTTCAAACTCAGTTTGAGGACATCCCTGCAGTGGAAATTCCGAGAGCACCCTCTTCTGGTTCACACACGAAATGCCCCACTGCTGAACGTGCTGGAATGCTACATTCCCTGGACTGTATGAGTCACTGGAGCTTGATTGCATAATGATGATGGATAAGACCCTTCCTATGAATTTGTATTTCCACAGCCATAAACAGGGTAAAACTGATCTTTGAAGTGAGATTCTGGAGCCGCTGCTGCATCTTGCACCATATTTGGCAAAAGTAAGGGATTTCAGAACCATTTCAATTACTGCTGTGCCGTATGGGTTTGATTATGTAGCAAAGGGGAGGGAGACAAACCCTTGATTTCATTCAAAATGTGCATTCAGGCATTGTGCATTGGATTTGCTACAGTGTGTACGTCCACTTCAAACTTTAACACACAAAAAAATCCTCAGATATAGACATTAGTGCATATGTTTG
>JBBPCY010000037.1:15418190-15433630 GCA_037974405.1 Brachyalestes nurse
ATAGATAGATAGATAGATAGATAGATAGATAGATAGATAGATAGATAGATAGATAGATAGATAGATAGAAAGATAGACAGATAGACAGACAGAAAAAAAGAAGATGGGAAAGTTTCAGCAATACAACTGAAACCACACGCATAAAGGTTATTATTGGGAATGCCTCAAAGGCAAGGTTGTCCCTTTTTCAGGAGTGACTAATTCACTTCGTTTCCAGAGCCAGTGCTTATTAGGAAATCGTGGGCTGTTTTGACCTCCAGCTTGTGGATCCTGCTTTAAAGGCAAAGACGTGCTGAATCAAGCCCAGCCTGCCAATCCCCGCTGTGACCCCTGAGCCTGATTCTGGCTCAGGGCCAGCAAAAAAGCAGCGCAAACCAGAGCGAGCCAGTCCCACCCCCACGACCCTGACAGACTCGCCCACACGTGCTCCCACTTCCTCACTCTCTTTCTCACTCGCACCCCAACTCCCTTTCAGTTTCCGCTCTGCCTCTCGTTCTGCAGATCTTAAACTAATATTATACTCATTTTCACTCTGCTAATAGCTCTTTGGAACGACTGTTTTATTAAATCCGCCGAACCATACTTTCATGGAACATTTACAATAAAATAAACAATAACCAGCCGAGCCAAAGGTCATGAAACATCTCCAATAAAATAAATGATGAATTGTCATCCTGAAATCTCTAATAAGATTTTAACATCTCATAAAACAGCAGAAAAACTAACCAAAGCTGTCTTACTCTTTCCCTTTGGTAACATGACTCAAATTTTAGTCACTACTTGCTCTGACTCTTTCCCCTCTACCGGTGGTCTAGCCAAAGGCTATTCATTTAGCTAGAAGTGATCCACTCTCTTCTTTGATCTGCCCCATTTCTGCACCTGAGGCTGTACATCGATGCAGTGGCCTGAGCAGTGGCCTCTCATCCCAAATTCCTAGAGATACAAACTAGGGCCAGTCAGAGCGGAGGGGGTTGTTTACAACTGCCTGACTAACATCTAGAGAGAAGAAGATATTTGAGATAGCACCCTCAAAGACTCATGAAGCCCAGCATCAGAGGATGAGCCCAGGGCGCAGGGTATCTTTTAGGACAGGCCTTGAGAGGCTAAATATGAAAACTGCATGTTCAGAGAGCCTGTAGTTCAGATACAGTTAACGCAGTATGAAAAGTCTTGGCCTAATAAGAAGTATGCATGCCCAGTTTTATAACCACTGTCATGTATAGAGGCTCTTTCTCCCCTTGACTTTGGAAGCACTATGGATTGAGGCTCACAGACTTCCAGCTGTGCTCCTTCCACAACAGAGGTGTGCAAAACAAAGCGAAATGACAGAAACCATTTGGCTTCAGCCTGTCCAGTTTTTCTCACCATCGCCTCAGCCATGTCTCTGGGTCTAGCCCATTAAAGACAGAGTACAGCTGTGCTGAATTGTCATGCCACACATGCTTCCAATCAGTTCCACTGATTGAAAAGCAACTCGCAAATTGTTTCTGAGAAAAAAATAAATGTCAGAGCAACACTTCATGGCAAGGGCTTACTCGAAAGACGAAAACAACTGCTTCGTATGTGCTTAAATATATATGGCTCAAGACATGCACACCCCTTTCAAAAGTAGCTCCAGCTGTCAATGCTACGAAGCCAAGGCCACAAATACATTCAGCCATATGGACTGTTTTAGATTCGCTGGATCGGAGTGTTAAACATCTGCTTCTAGGCAAGCAGAGTCCAGGAACTCACCTTGTTTACTAAAATCCGAGAGCAAAGATGGTATAAACATGCTTTCAGTGGTGCTATTTTGGTACATGACACTATCCACCTCCCCTCTTCCCCGACTGCCACCACCCTTCATGTTCCACAGACAGATCATGGCACGAGAATGGCGCTCAGACCAGTTTCTGATTGTGGCCCGTAAACCTGTTGCCCTCTGCTTATCAGGAACACTTCAGTCACCACTGGGATAGGAAACGTGTCCGCTGCACTGCACTGCAGTTTGTCAATAGCATTCCACTAGGTGAGGATTAAAGTACTGGGATTAATGTTAACATGATACTCCTCTATTATACAATGTTTTACTGTAAAAGAGGCAATGAGGGTTGGGTGAAACTTGAATCTGGAATCAAAATCAGCATTGTCTGCTGTCCGTGGGCTGACTTCACTGGAGCGTGACAGCAAACAAGCAATACTTTGTAGCTGGGAGCACAGCTCTGCCCAACACTGACACAAAGGCAAGTGGAGCTAAAGTGTCAGCCAGGACATGTTAGGTATCGTAAATGTACTAATTTAACTTTGCGCTGGATTCAAAAAGCTAATGTAGGTAATTAATAATGAAAGTCTGGGTCCACTAGTCAGCAACTGTATGCCTAAATACAAACTTGCCTCAAAAAACATCATTCATTCATTCACGTCATCTTAAACTGACATGCGTACGTTGTCTTTTGACACATCTATAAAAAGCTACAAAAAATGTGTCACATAGCTAAAACAGTAGCAGCAATCTTGAAGCTCTCATTTTGTCCATTTTTATAGATCACGGTCTTATAAACAACACAAGCAATTCTATGTAACATTACTTAAGGATGCAACATGATTTGATGCAAGTGTGTTATGATTTAGGTGGGCAGTGCAGTACAAATTTTCAGAGTGGCCTCCAGTACTTGCTAGCTACACAGCTTTATAACTCAGGTGCAAAACTATAGACATCAGACATAATACAAGCTTTGGCTGAGCCATCAGGGAAAATGATGAGAATTAGTTTTGTTTGTTAAACCTTTTCCTGTAAGTGTCACTTTGGAACTGGGAGGTGCTGCATCTGTAACCTGACATGTTGTGTAAGTGGAGAGGAATAATCACTAAGAGCTGAAGAAACTATCTAATGTCTTTCTCTCACGCACATTGGTTTTCTGCTTCCCAAAAGTTCAAACCAAACAATTTTTGTCTGCATGTTTGACTGATTTTCTTCAGTTGTAAGGGACAATTTAGAACAAGTACTGAGCAAATGTTACTCTTTTCTGCCATAGCAACAGCTTCAGTGGGGGCGGGGGGCTGACCAGTTGGCTGCAGAGTAGGAGGTGATTGACACAAAGCATTTCCGCCACATGTTGCATGCACAAGGACTTTTTGTACTTCTGCTGCAGCAGCCTAATGCGCCTGAACGGCGTCACAGAACAACTTCCAATCTCTCAGCCTGTAACGCTGTACTTAACTGAGTCAGCTGATGTGTACTCATGTTTATCTCGAGCCTGATCTTTGCTTTTGGTTTTGCATGCAGTTCCATGCAATATGTGACTCTCTAACTTTTCTACAGTTACAGGTCTCAATGTTGTGGTCACATACAGCACATTTCTGTTTAAAAATAGCAGCTTTTATAGAAAAACTGTTCTTAATTTTTTTCACATGACAGCAAAATGTAGTCTTGTGTATGTTGTGTTATCAGAATACAACTTATAGTCTCTGTTGGAGCAAAACCGTGTATCTTCATTTTTGCCTTTTCATTTTTTCAATTCATTTGAAAACAAAAGTGAGAATATTAGGTTTTGTTCCAACAAAGACCTGTATCCAACTCCACAATGCATTATGTGAACATCTCATGGTCAGCAGGTCCAGTGTTTCATAGCTTGGAATAAAATCTCATAACATAACTTAACTGAACTGAACTTAACTGAAAGTTAAGAATGTTTCATCATTCTCCTGTAAAATCATCATATTGGAAACACACGGTTGTGATCCAAAAGTGAAAATGCTTTATTGCTACCATGATATATTCAACCTCATATATACTGCAAAATAAGTAATACTCAAACCCTGCTAAACATACATGAACTCTACATCTGATGTCTTAGAAATGTTTTGTCACTGGTCACGAAAAGATCAAAACTAGAGATATCTAAACACAGAGATTCTCAGCAGGGCCTGGCCACCTGCTCTGAGTAATAAGGGCCTGCCCTGTTCCCTTCCCAAAGCACATTTGTCCAAAAACAACTGACAGTGTACAAACTTTGGACACTTCGTCAGACTTTTTTCTGTTGCCAATAACTTAATCTGTTGATGTGTGATGTGGAAATGGTGTACACAGTTTTAAGGGAAAATGTAACTTGTTAAAGAATATTTGCATTAAGCAGACATTCTGCAAACTACAAAATTCTACAAAGGTTTTTAAAACGGTGCTTTAAAGTTTCATCCACTGAAATGTTCTTCTGTGGTTCTTCTACTACCACTCCAAAGAAACTTTTTCTTTGAGTTTTCATGTGGGCCCCCTCATGTTGAACAATAATCAGAGCACAGAAAAAGAAGCATGCTTTTGTTGGCTGAGCTGGTTCTGCAAGTTTCAGTGAGGAACAAAGTTGGTGAGGCTGACAAGAAGTCAGCAGACAGGCTGCCAAACACGTACCTTTAAACTACTGTGGTTGTTTAAAAGCCCTATGATGTCACCAATGTTTACTTTCAGACTAGAAAGCCCCAGAAAGAAGGGGGAATTCATGCTGCCATCTGATTGGTTAACATTTATCTCATTCTCTCCTGACACATGCCTGGAGACAGGCGAGCCAATAGGAGAAGGCTGTGGGCGGGGCCAGGTGCACAGCACTATACTGAAAGCTTTGGTTTTGCTGTAAACCGCAGTGTTGGTCCGGATGTCTAAAGTCACATGGAGTACTTTTGTGCACGAGGCCAGCTGCACGCTTCTTTGTGCAAAGGCTGAAGCAGAAGTGGGTTTTTTTTTCGCTCCCTGTTCTCTCTGCTTTCCACTTGTGTTTTGTGCTGAAGATCAACCCAAAGTCAGAAGTCAAGCTGCATGCATTTTTTACAGCCACATTCTTTGTCAGCTAGGCCTAATGCCCTGGGTCACTGCAGGCTGACCTTAGTGGCCACAGATGTTCTGACAGAGCCACAAGTTAAGTCAATGCTCACTAGTGCACATAAACAAACAGCAGCAGGCCTGTGTCTCCCAATGCGACACAAGTGCACATAAACAAACAGCAGCAGGCCGCCTAGTCAGACTTTTCAGCAGTGCCAAATAAAAATGAAAATACACCAGTTAATAGAGCTGCACAGAGTCATCAGCAAACTCGACAAATTGTTAATGTCGCCTGTGGAAAAGTGCTGACACATTCCTGGGTTATTTGCTTCAAAACAAAGGCTCAACGGTGTTCAACGTCTTGTCTCGTAAACTCAGCAATATTAGGACACTTTTTAAATGCATCGTATGGGATCCTCATGAAAAATCCTTCATGTTTTTGTGTTTTTACAAGTCTCCTAAAGATACAAATTTTGGACTCTGGAACTCAATTAGGGATAATACTTCACACTACTTTTTTTCACCCCGAAGACATATTCTCCCACTTTTGCTAAACTCACCATACTAAAGATGAAAATGCATGAATAAATCTTTCCCACATGTCCCAGTAAAAATAAAAAATGTGCATATTTTTTTAAAATGTGTAGTTTTGTGATTTTTAGATAATCAGCTGTGCAACATCATGCCATGCATGTGTACAACAGCAATGGCCAGTTAATCACAGAACATGAACATGTTCACTAATGAAGCAAAACTTCGACACAGTGATTTATCAGTCTACTCAGACTTCAGGATCTTTAGTGTTTGAAAAGAACTCTGCTGTGCACAGTTTTTTTTTCAAATAATCAATAAACAAATACTAATGTTGTTTCATTTTGCATTTTCTATTGAGAGGATACATATTTTGAAAGAATTCTCCTGAGATTTAAAAAAGGTACTATATTGAAAAACTGCCTTTTCAGAACTGAATACAGGTACCTAATATCTGCATTCTGAATTAATATTCCCAGCTCTGGGTGTTGCATACCCCAAACCTGGTGATGACACATGCACATCCAATATTTATGGTATGTAATGAGCAGTGATATAATTAATACCCATAAAACAGCACTGTCCTCATGGCCAAGTACTGTTGTACACATGCTGTCTTGGACCTGACAATTAACTGAAAAAAGTCATTTTCTGCATGCATAAAAAATACATAAGAATTATATATTAAGTTGTTATAGGACACTGAGGCCAGCACTTGATGAATTTGTTTCAGTACGACTCAGCACTAGTTAATAGGATGAAGATTCTGACAGATTGTTGTAATCTACAGGAAGTGTAATGGGGCAATATTAATTCTGTTGTTTGGCTTATGTACTGTTATGTGATTAATATTGACTAAGGCACTGTTCACATTAGGCACCTTACCCTCAACCAACACCAGGCAAGGTAAAATACAGCTGCTCTTTAAAAGCACTGCTATCAGCGTTTTTACTTGTTCATTTATTTTATTATGGCACTTTCAGTATCTTCTCAGAAAAGTACAGACTGACAGCCAGCATCATTTTATCAGCTGACCAATCACATTGCAGCTCAGTGGGTTGTAAAATGTCAACAAAGATGGAAGATAGTTATAAAAACATTCTTCTGACAAATCTTTATTACCATCTCACCATCTTTATTATTATTATTATTATTATTATTATTATTATTATTATTGTTGTTGTTGTTGTTGTTGTTGTTGTTGCTGTTGTTGTTATTGTTGTGCAACTCAGTACTAACAGGATTTGCTTCTTTTTTAAGTGCTAAAATCCCTCCAGGCTGTGCTTTTTCCATAATGAAGTGCATAGTATGAACACAGTCTGATATTTGATTGATTGATTGATGATAAAATTATCACTTGTGGTGCTAATCTTGATTTTTTTTTGTCTATTTTGCAGTTACTTGCTTGCACTGGATTGCCTTGCTTCTATCCATGGGATTTGACCCCCAGCTCCTCCATGTGCCACTGATGTTTTGCAAGATATGGCACAATCAGGCCTTTGTGTCCACTCGTTCTTGGCTTCCTGATTTTGGTGCTGCATTCTTGGGCTGCGTTGTTCTAGGCAGTGACGTCGCTTCACCTGGCTTCAGTCTCTCAACAGCCGATCCCAGTGCACTGTCACTGCCAAAATCTGAGATGAGAGTGCTGATAAACTTTCCTCTGGGCCAGTTCCTTATTGTTCTCTCTGCCCCCCAGAGCAGGACACCATGGCTTGTGGCTGATTCTAATGAGCACTGCCTGCCTGACAATATTCCTCTGGAATTACAAGCTGTTGCTAGGTTGTGTCTTCAAGTGTAAAGGTCACCAAGATCTGAGGTCGGTCTCCAATGACCAATTTTGAGATTATGAGTAAATACTTGAACAGAAAAACCAAAAAGGCAACATAAAGAAGTCAAAAGCACCTCTGAGATGTGTTTTTTTGACCCACTGAGTTCATGTTGAAGGAGAACTATAAACAGAATCCACACTTGAGACTGCTTGATAACACAGCAGCGTCTTCAGATAAAATGTCCTATGATTCATCTTTATTGCTGCTGTGTGCTACACACTCCCTCCTTTGTCTGTCATTTTTAAAAGCCGAGAGCATGACTCCAAGTTATAAAAGCATTAGGGAGATATGCTTATCTGTTGTGTCCTAAGCAAGTACATTTGCGGTGTTAAGGTGCAGCTCTGTCCCATGAGCACTGGACTGTGGAGACTGATGAAGCTACAAAAGCTTTTAAAACATGGCAACAGCTTTGATTTACTGCATGTCCAGACATACTGTACATTTTTTCTCTTTTAATCCATGGACTTGGGTTGTTATTGTTGAGTAAGAGAGGAAGAAAAATGAAACATTTATGATTACCAAATGAATTTTAACAGCAAGGAATATTTCACTGTAGAACATACAATGCTTTTATAAATGGTCTGATACAATTTGCCATCATTTTTGTTATCTAATGATGTGTGTTTTTAGTCCTGCTAAACAAAACATGTCTATTCATAAGCAGTAGTGAAGTTTAAAATCCTGAATTAATAACATATGTATTTGTTTCAAAGCTGTTGTTGTCAGTTTCAGATTCCAGACATCTACAGTCTTGAAGTAATTAACTTTATGCAACATTGTGGCTCTATTTTGGTCCATTCCACCTAGCAAACCCTCTTCAATTACCCAAGTTTACAAGGGTATCTTAGCTGAACTCACAATTTCAGAATCGTCTATAAATTTTCAGAGGGTTGAAGTTATGGGTTTGCCTGGGTATGCAACTATTATTTGTATGATATGAGTCATTTTGGCTCTAGGTGTGGGAAAGCTGTCTTGCTGAAATGTCCACCTTTTCAACAGATTTAGTTTTTTAAAAATCTTTTATATAAAAATCCTTTTCAGTGAATTTCAATGTTTAAATTAAGACTAAAGAACTTCGCAAGTTACACAGTTTACACGTTATTCTTCCATCAACATCAGAAAAAGTGCTTTGGGTCAATTCCATTATGATGGGTGGACAATGGAAGGAGGGACTAATCTGTCTTCATACTATATACGTATATAGTGGGGCCAGATGCCAATAATGCTTTGAATTTACTTGATTGAAAGGCACACATCTCTTGGAAAAACACGGCAGAAATATATATCACACAATTATTCCCAAAAGTAAACTGGACAACAAAACAGTTGTAATATTCTTGTGGAAATAATGTAAATATGTGAATCAAATACACTTTGTCTTACCATAGAAAATGGGAATTTTAAGATAACATAAGATCTTTTGTGTTTAATACAAAATCAAAACTGATAAAGTGTTTTCAGCTACAGCAAGTACATGGTGAGATCAAATGCCAGATATTAACTGGGAACCTCTCAGGAATGTTTTTACACCATTATCACGTTTTTATAAGGAGAGTTAGAAATATCTCTACAACATGAGCACAGCCTACCTGAAAAATCTCAAGTCTGTTGGGTGTGGAGGTAGAGGGGAGGGAGGGAATAGTGGGAAAGTCCAGGTTGTGTGACTGGTGACATTACATGGTGCAATTCTGGTGTAATGCAGCAAGTCTGCGGTTTTCTGTATCAGCAGAGGACTAAACAAGGCAGACACTGACATTGCTGTAGGTCGGCAGAAGGCCAGAAGAAAATATCACATGCTCCACACAAAGGGCATTATCTCTGCATGCAAATCAGTGCAGCTCCAGGATATTTCCCTTGGGTCAGGGTTAGGGTCTCATCACTGAAACACAAACAAGCAAGCAGAATCCAAGCATTGCAAATACCAAATGACTTGGGATTTTCTGTCCAAACACCATTTACTAATTCTATCCAGTAAACATTTATTTAACTGTAGGCATTAAGTCCAATGCCATTTTCTTGGTGTGCATTAAGTCCAATGCCATTTTCCACTTGTGCATTTGGGATGCACACCAATATCTTTCCCATCTAAATGCTGTGTCACTTTAGTCACCCTTTCTACTTAAACACTAGTCAGTTCAGCAATCATTGTGACTGAAGCTCCTGCATCTATGTGCCCCCTCTCAAAGTCATTTAAATGTAGACATCTTTTTCCAAAATTGAGGTCAACTGGGCCTGTTCAATAGTTTTATACTTGCCACAGAGAACATGGTGGGATGTGGTTGCTTAACTATAAAATCCATTACACATGTCTGGAAACAACTGCATTCTTTGAGTTTCTCCACTCATTAATTCAGGTTTTTCCTTTAATTTGTTACCAGTCTGAAGTGTAGCATGTATAAATAGCATAGCTATTACAGCAGTGTGTAGAAATGGTAACCTTATATAAGGGAGAAACAACATTTCTATACTTTTAATGTATGCTAATATGACGAGACTTTAAACTTCAGTAATTCTTGACTCTTTTATTGATCAGTTCACCATGGAATGGCAGGACAGTTCACATTTTAAATAATGTAGAGACATTTTCTTTACTGTTTCAGTGTTCTAGTTAGAGTTTGTGGTCTTTTCTAGATGGCTTCATCACACCAAAGCAGGCTCTTCACATAACACATCATTGAATTAATGATATAGATGATAAATCTACAAATAACATCAAGTGGACCTTTACAATCAAGAGTTATACACAACTCTTATACACAACTCTGGATTTAATGTAAACCAAGACCTTTTACAAGGTGTGGACATGAGAACATGAAAGGTTTCAGTTTGCAGGTGACAAAGACAAACACGGCACAGGAAAAGTATGGGCAAGCCGGAGAGAAGTGGACACGGCAGACTAGGATATTTATTGGCTGCATTCATGCGCTGGCAGGAAACAACACACAGGTTCTGTTTAGTGACCTCTGCCAGGCGTTCACAGAAATGGCAGTTTGCTGTGAGTGTGGCTAGTTGATGTTTTTTTATCCAGCACTCCAGGAAACAGCGTGGGATCACATGCTCGCTCTACATTAGCTGCTGCTTTGCTGCTGAAGGCTGGCTGTTATTCATTTCAAGCATGACCTTTTCCCCTCAGAACTTAGCGGGAAAGAAGCCCCCCACCCACCGCACTTAACTTCTGAGGACAAAAACAAAGGCTGAGCAGGCACATGGTAAAAAAATTACATTATGCAGGATGTATTCTGATATTTCTAAGAAGTCCTTTTGTGGTGCAATGCCCGTTTTGGTTTCCTAAAGAATCTCTCAGTGGAGTTTTTACAAAACCCGGCTTTTGTGTTTGTGTGTGTTTGTGTGTGTGTATATTTAAAGATTGTTCTAAAGTTTAAAGACTCTCATATTGTGAACGCTCAATGCCAACTGAAGGTTTTTCATAGAATCATAGAATCAGATGCTGTTTCTTGAGGAACTAAAATCTATATCAACCCCGCTACCTCCACAGATGTTTTCCCACAAGATTCAGTTCTGGACACCAACATTACAGCCTGTCAGCAGAAATGTGCACAGTCAAGCAGTCAGCAATTTGGATGTGTGACCTCATGAATCTTACAGATCACACGACTCCCCCAAACCACACAGTCACATGCACCTCTGATGTCGGGAAAGTTGGGCAACACATTTTTGGTGTTTGCTTAAAAACTTTTTGTAAACTGTTTTGTACAAGCAACCTACACATCACTGCTTCAAATAAATGTTAACTTTACAGTCCACTGCCTAAAGCTTATAATACATTCTGGCAAAATGGGATAAGTGCAAATGTTACAACCTATTCCATATCAGCAAGGATTCTTCTGAACCTCTTTAACTACATTAAATATCCATGTGGCATATCCCCATGCTAGTTTATGCCCTGCTCCTCTCATTCAACCTCTTGTCAATCTTCCCCTACTCATAAAAGTCTATTGAAAGTGGATTCAGAAGAACTCTCAGAAGGGCTTAGCAGGAAAATTGTGGGAAAGTGAGTGTCAAGAGCTTGGCTTGTCCTGAACCGTTCTTCACAAATTGCCTCAGAGCCGGGCACTGACCCAAGATCAGTTTCTGTGACCATAATTGGCACAAGCAGGGAAGAAATCTGTCTCTAAATCAGTGCACTCATTGCTTTGTGAGTTGGCCTTGGCAGCTGGCACTCTGGGTCTTCTCTGAATGAAAGGAGGCCTCTTACCCCCTCAGTGTTCTTCACTATGCCATTTTTGCTGCGCATTGTTCCACAGTTCCTCTTCATCTTCTCATGACCATTCATTGAAAACAAATGGACCAATGCTGTGTTTTCCAGTTTTCTTTCTCTTAACTGCGTCATTTACTAGAGTCTGGATTGAAAGGAGCAATTTTGACAAAGAAAAGCAAACAAAGCAGTCAGTCTGAGCTTTGCTGAGTGAAGATGTCTATTATATTATTATAGTGACTATGCTGTCTATGTCTTTCTACTTGTCAAAAGAAACATTCACAATATGAACTTCCATCACCTTTGGAAGGAACTTAATAGTTTTAGATCTTAAAATGGTTAATTCTAAGTAATTTGATATAAAAATGATCTGTTGTACAACAACTTGCCACGTCAGAATTGATAACGGCGATGGTAATGGGAACCAGACATCTGAAGAGTTCAATGCCTGTAAAAGCTCCCTCACAGAAATCTTATACATACGCTGCCTGATGTCTGAGAAATTATTTTACAAAAGATTTGCAATAAGCTTCAGAGCTAAAAAATGGTTTTAAAAATCCACTCATGATGCAATGATACATGTAGAGTGTTGTAATACAAAACATATAAAAACTCAGAAGCAGGATCTTTAGAGTCTTATTGTTAGGATCTTGGACACATTCAGGACACTGGTTCGATTTGTTGACAGCTTGGCAGGGGATGGGGGAGGTATGGTTATTTTTAATTATTTTAAGGCTATTAATAAAACATTTGGTGCTGTAGCCCTGCATGCCCAGGCCTAACTACACCACTTCTCGGAAGACACATGCATGTTCACTTGTTATTTTGGTAGTAAATAAAAATTGTGTTGCAGATCCCACTGACCCGTGGTTCTTGTCAGCAGCACTATAAAAAAATCTGACTTGGTACGTTTCCCGGCAATGAACCGTTTCACATCAAACCACTCTGAATGATTTATGTTTCGACAATATAATTATGCAGATATTTTCACATTTAAATACCAACCAGGAAAGCCACATTTCTTTTAAATATTTATGACAGCATTTGTGACAGTACTACACTTTGTGTAATATCACAGTCCACTTGTTGTCTTCCATGCGTTTAAACCACCTTTGAGCCAAAATTGTTTAACACGGAAAATAAAACTGTCAAACTGTTGTTTCAGCTAAACCTGCTTATCATACTAAAGAAGACACATTGATGAAAATACAGCAGAACCCCAAAATACATCTAAAATTAATAAAGTCTGTCAGCATATTTTTTTGCCTAACATTTTTTCCAAAAATAAAATATTCATATTTGTAATTACAGGCTCAAAAAACACGACTTTTTTTTGGGATATTTTGGGTCTAAATGGCAGGGCATCTCTCTATATATTTAATTTTTTATTAACGAATTAAATTTCATAATTGTAGTTACAGTTTCAAAAGAACTTGACTTTTCTTTGGGATAGTTAGGGTCTAAAATGGCAGGGCATTGCTCTGAAGGCTGTTCTTTTCCTGGAATGTTAGTTAGTTACCAGTCACTAGCATTAGTTTTCCCAATTAGTTTGAGGGAAGGTGTGAAGTGTTCTAGCCAGAATTGCTCAGCTTGTGCCAGCAAGAACATGATGTGGCCTTTCCTCTCTGACCTACATAGGAAAGGGTCCAGAGAGGCCTGTAAATGCTGTTTACGGCCAGGACGAAACTTGACTGCTTGTTTTCAAACTGCTAGGGGTGAAGAGTGTGGGCAGGAGGGCATAGCTTTGCTGGTTTTCGTGCTTAAGTGCTGCATGCCATGTTCCAGTGCCAGAGTTAGATATAAGAGCCTGCGCTTGTTGACAAGCACAATAGGCCTAATTTGTTCCATGTACAAACATGCTGGAGTAAGTGCAGACTTACTCTCCTCATGTGCCCTCTCTTCCTGCCTTGTTTTTTTTCCACTTGCAACCACAGCCAGGCAGCTAAAATACAACAGGGCAGAGGTGTTAAACAGAGTGCATGTGGGTTTAGTCACTTTTGCATACATCCATGCAGCCAGCATTCTTCTGCGAATGTTTGAAAAAAATGAATTGTCACTGCAAAAAATAAAACACAGTTTAAAAGGCACCTGGGGGGTTTTACCCAGTGCCAGTCCTGCCGTCCTAGCTGAGGCCTGCCAGCTGATAACATAAAGGTCACAAGCTTGGCTGTCGCATGCAATGCACTGGCTGACCCATATCCAGACTCTCACACACAAACACATTCTGGTCTTAAAGATCAGAACATGTACACTTATGTCACTCCAGCTGAGTACACTGCAAAACCACTGATATTTTACTATCTAATATCCAAGATTTTCAAAAATGATTTTAAGCCTAGTTGTACAAATTTCATTACATTTTTAAGATTATTTCACATTTCACACATTCCATGTGGTATTTACACACTTTCAATGCATATATTTATAAACTGACCCTTTTTCTAAGCATGTAAATTAGGTCTGTTAGGTCTAAAATACCATATAACTTCAGCATGAGCAGGCAGAGTTAAACCACTGTAAATGGAATTGCGGGATATATGTATGTCAGTTTTTCAAAATGAGCTGTTTTTGAAGACTAGTTGTCATTTCTGAACAGCATGGACTGGGTAGTAAATAAAGCGGTTTGAAAAATCATTTTAAAAGAAGCAAGGAAAATTCAGTTTTCCGTGATAAGGACCCATTGCCTTTATGAATCCAGGTGGCTGACTTCACAATGCCACTATTAAAAAAGTGTGTTTTAAATAAGTTTTAATAACTGCTGATTATCAGCCTGCACCTTTATCAATAGTGTCATTAAAAAAAAAACTTTGCACACTTCTGCTGAGTCCCATGATATGAAAGAACCTCCAGGACATGGTCTTGCTTTTTCTCTTTCTCCCTCGCTCGCTGTCGAGCTCTCCTTCATGCTTCTCCTCCAATCTCATCAACATTCTTAATCTTATTGACAGTCACTACATGATTGTTTACATCTGCTGCATCCCTCTGTTTGCCTTTGTTTACTTGTACATACAGTCTGACGTCAGCGGGTCAGAGAGCATTTTGTCCCCCGAGGGCATCATTAAATGATAAAAGAGCAGGAGGGAAATATTCCCAGCCCTTTCTGTCTGCTTTTATTGCCATTTTGTTCCCATTCTCACTGGACCAGTTATGCAATTTGTACCACACAGAAAACAAGCAACAGTAATTTGGGGGAATGTTATTGATCTGAGAAAAGTAAAGCCACAAGTGTGTAAATGAACTTGAGTAACCACACTGAAAACAGGGACATATGATTGTTTTAAATGTCAGTAAAATATATTACCAACACAGGTTTTTCTTTCAAGGCAATAAGCATGTCAGTGTATTATATACATTCTGTACCCAGACACCTCTTCTGTTTGAAGGTGCACCTACTGCTGACACAGCTGTTTAGATAACCTCCATAGAAAGCACTTCCAATAACATTGCCATGCTCTACACTTAGGAAATATGGACTATGGTGCAGTGGAACCGGTTTCTCTGGAGTGATGGAGCACCATTCAATACTACTGAGAGCAGCTGGAGAGGTGTTTGTGATCCAGAACAAATATACTCAGTACCTGGCCTCACTGATGCTCCTGTGGCTGTGTGCAGCCTACATAATATATTACTATATTTTGTATTGATACAAAATATACTACATAGCACTGTCATTAGAGTAGATGCTGTTACTGCAGAAAAAGGGGGCAAACTCTCCTAATAATCCTCTGATTTCAGAAGAAACATTGCAGGCATCCACAAACCTGTAGACATCGTTTAAGGAAAACGTGTATAGTAGTATTGGATCTGAGCAGAGATTTTTGTTATGTTGTCATCCTCAAAAAGGGTTATATTAGAAATCAGTGTTGTGCCTGAATGCGTTCAATGAACGCGTTCAATTAACGCCGTTCACTGACAAGCTCCTATTTTTCATGAACGCTGAACTAAACGAGTCGGTTTACAAATTATGAACGTAACCATGAGTGACGTTCACTCTCGCAAGACTGAACGCAGTTCACGCTGTACGTTCGCAGGAAAGTGATGGGAAGTTCGGCTCTTTTCAGAGAGCCGGCTCTTG
>JBBPCY010000037.1:15433730-15463568 GCA_037974405.1 Brachyalestes nurse
AGTTGCAGTCTTGTAGTGTGAAGCAGTGTGACAGTTTAGCTGTTTAGGAGGGAGATGGCGAGGGGAAAGAAACTGTTCCTGTGTTGGGTTGGTCCTGGTCAGCAGGCTTCTATATCGTCTGCCAGAGGGCAGCAGGTCAAAAAGCCTGTCTCCAGGGTGTGAGGGGTCTGTGATGATTTTCCCTGCCTGTTTCCTGGTTCTTGAGAGGTGCAGGTCCTGGATGGAAGGCAGGAGGGCACCAATGATCTTTTCTGCTGCCCGTACAGTCCGCTGCAGTCTGTTCCTGTCCTGTTTAGTGGATGCTCCGTACCAGAATGTGAGGGAGGAGCACAGGAGAGACTCAATGACTGCAGTGTAGAACTGGATCAGCAGCTCCTGTGGAAGACTGTACTTCCACAGTTGTCTCAGGAAGTACATCCTCTGCTGAGTCTTTTTGAGCATGGAGGAGATGTTGGTCTCCCACTTCAGGTCCTGGGAGATGGTGGCACCCAGGAACTTGAAGGTCTCCACAGTAGACACTGGGCTGTCTGATATGATAAGGGGGTCCACTGTCATCTCTACAGTCTTGAACTTGACTCTGAGGAGGCGTCTCTTGTCTGCGTGTGCGCCAAGCGCCACAGAGAGCCACTACGCCTCCAACTAAAATCTCCAAAAGCTTTCTGGGTTTATGAAAAAGGGTAAAAATTAGGGATGCACTGAATATTCGGCCACTGAAAATTTTCAGCCGAAAATGGCAAAAAAAAAAAGGCAGATTTTTTTTTACGCGACCAAAACAGTGATGACGCAACCGCCAGATTGGATTAGTGTCAGCATGTCTGCCCTGTGGGCGCTTTTCGATATATCTAAGAAGGACACACGGAAAGCCGTTTGTAAAGCATGGCATTTCTAGAGGGGGTGCATCCACAAAGACTTTCTCAACGTCGGGATTAATTTATAATATAAAATCAAAACATCCCGATCGCCAAGCAGAGTATGAAGCACAAAAGAGGCAAGACCCTTCGAGCACACCCACTTTGTCTGTGTTTTTGAAAAGGAAAGAAAGTTTTCCAGTAATTACAGTTAATATATAGGCTATGCCAGTCTTTGTTTTAATACAATATTTTGTTATAGGCCTACAGGGAATGTTGTGTTATCTTTCAGTTTTTAAAGCACTTGTTCTGAATGCACTTTGTTTATGCACTTCCTTCAGAATATTAAAATGCACTTGAATTCACTAGTTTTATGAGAGAAGATGTTTAATTGTATAATATTTCAGCTATCTTGCCTTTAGGCTATTCATGAGTGGGGCCAGGTAAAATATTTTATTTCAAATTTCATTTTATATTGTGCATTGTTTGAATGCTAAATAAATATTTTCATATGTTTGCAACAGATTTATTCTTTTAATAATTTAATAATAATAATTTCTTTTGGTTTTCAGTTTTGGTTTTCGGCCAAGTGCTTCCTCATTTTTGGTTTTTGGTTTCGGTCCAAAAAAAACATTTTGTTGCATCCCATTCATATATATATATTTTACATTTACATTCTTTTGCATTATTACATTTATGCTTGGTTTAATTGTCTGTAGGGTGTCCAAGTGTCTTGAAAGGTGCCTTTAAATAAAACAACAACAACAACAATAATAATAATAATAATAATAATAATAATAACAACATGTATGGGTAGTACAGACCTATCTCTCCCCGTGTGCTCTCATCGTTGAGGGAGCCGAAGGCGATGGCAGGCAGCAGGATGGCGATGTAGAGGAAGATGGCCGTTGTTGTGTACTTCAGCAGAGATCTGTTGCTCCCATACATTCCTGAGGAGACAAGGCAGCACATCAGCTTATAGTTCGGTCCATTCAGCAAGAGTGGCAGTTTGGAGCTCCAGGTGCCTGGTGTATTTCCAATGAACTTTTACAGTGAAGCAAGACATTCTTTGGGCTTCGGTGAACTTTACTAGGCCATATTCATGTATTTTGGTTAAATATAAAGCTAAAAGCATTTGAAATTTTACAATTAATCTACCAATCACATGGCAATTTATTGCAAAATTTATACATCTCTTTAATAACTATAAACACATGAACATGACTTAAAATCTACCTCATATTTCTGTACCCCAGTTACTCAGCAAAGTGGGCCACTTACAAAGCGATGGAATGGAAACATCTTACGATCACTAGTCTTTGTAAAAATCATAGAAAAATGAAATAAAATAAAAAACACCAAGCAATTAAATAGGTCAAATTAATCAAACCGTTTAGATAACAGTTTAAAAACCAATTTAACTCATGGAAATTATTCCCTTTGTATTTCATTGTATTCCATTCTGAACATAATTTGTCCAAAAGCTAGTGGGAACGATCACTGTTAACATTTGAGGCCTTTTAGCGGAACCTTATAATTCTAGATGCAATCCTGAACACCCTCTCTGACTAATTCTTCTCCCAACAGGTTACCCTGTTGTAATGGAGAGCGTGAGCACACTCTCAATAACTGACTAGTAAAAACAAAACAAAAAACAGAGCCATTCCCAAACACTCTGAATTTCTTTAAACTGTCTGAGACAACACAATCTCTGGTGTGCAGTCATCCTAATCTTGTGTGTTTGCAGATGCAGTAATACACAGAAGATTTGTACGCATTTAGTATTTTTAGTGTGTACTCTTATGCTGTAACAATACATTTTCAAAGTCAAAATAGAACAAGTATTCATGTATAAGTACTCTGAATAAGCATTCACATATTCATACTTTGTAAAAAACCCTTTGGCTACAATAATGGCAGCAGTTCTTTTAGAGTGAGTATATATGTTTTGCTCATTTTAAGCACCCCATTCCTCTCAGCAGAATTTATAGAGATGATCTGCTGTTTTCCACTAGTGCCAAGGATTTGGAACCTGATTAAGAATAGGGATTTGAATTGCCCATTCCGAAACATTCACCTTTTTGTTTTTGAGACATTTTTTATTTGTACATCTATTTTCCCTTCAACTCTGACCAGATTCCTAGTCCCTGCAGATATAAAGGATCCCCATTGCATGATGCTGCCACCACCATATTTTACCATAAGTATAGCGTTTCTTGAGGCATGGGCCATGTTAGTTTTCCACCGCACATACCTCTTTGAAGTCTGGTCAAAAAGTTCTGGTCAAAAAGTAAGGAATGGCCTCTTTTTGCAACCCTCTTGTAGATGCCTATGTTACGAAGAGATCTTAAAATTTTGGATCCATGCACCTTCACTCCAGTTTTAGTCAAGAAGCACTGTAGACATCTGACAGTGACAGTCGATATCTTGCTCTGGTGCCTAGTTTTGAAAGATGGCCTGATCTAGGAAAGGACTATGTGATGGACCTTCCTCTTTCTTATAACACATCCAACAGAACTTAATGGGACATTCAATATTTTTTGTAGCTATTTCAGCAGAATGCTCCTTTATCTTCATTTTTGCAGTGATTTTTAATAAAGAAAATGGCCTTTACAAAAACGCAAGAAAACCAACTCAACTACAGCTTACCATAAAAGAGTTTATAATTTTACAAAGAGCAAAGTAACAAGAGGTTTAACAAAGAATCTTCAAACACAGACTAAAATATGAGGGCATTTATACTAATTATACTAATACACCTGGGGAGGGGTGGAGACAGAAACTAGACAGGTGAACAGGATACTGAGGGGCGGGGCTAAGGCGAGGCTAAGACCCAAACATATTTACATGGAACTGACTCATAAACAAAGGCACATGGAGAATGTAAACAACAACAACATAGACCAGAAAACAGGGAGAAGACAGAACATTACAAAAAAGCCAAAAAACAGGGAAAGAACAGTAAGAATGTTACAGGTTAACTTTAGCAAGCTAAATTTACATTTCTCTGCCAGAACACCTGGGCCTACGTTAGTGAGGAGCTGTTTTTGCTGTCCTTGTTTTATCTGGAGGTTAGCTGAAGTAATCACATGGTTTTTAGATTTATTCTAAAGGATTATCCCCTCTATCTTGCTTTTCCAGAATATTTTAAGTCAGCCATTGAACAAACACGTTTATATTCTTTATCTGTCTATATTGCTGAACGAGTTTTTGGAATATTAAAAGAAGATACTTGCTGAACCAGTACAGCCACATCAAAGCAGCCACAGCTCTGTCAGATGACAAACTGTTTTCCAGAAACAACAGCGACATGTGGACACCAGCAAATTTAGAGCTGACAATTATTTCCATATTCATCAATTATGTAATTAACCAATTGAACCATTGTGCTTTCTGTTATTCCCACTTACTTTGCCCCTGTCACATCACTCACATTTATGATGCAATGAAACAAAATAGTTGTCACCAGCGCTTCCTGCAAAGTGTTGCAATCTGGACTGATTGTCATTTGAACAATGTGGAGCAATATTAAGTGCTTTCGAAGCAAATGATCAAAGTAAAATAATACAAACGTATCAATTTGTTTCGTAATCACTGTTGCTGATGAATAATCACTATTGTGGAATAATCATGGCTTTATTGTTGACATCGTGGCTGGTGCAGTGATGGGAGGACAAAAAAAACAGCAGACCTGAGTGCAGTACATGCAATGCAATACATGCTCTAAGGTCACAGAAGCATACATTAAGGTTATATATTGGTCAGGAAGGTCATATGAGTTGTCATGGCAGATTATGCCCATTAATATAACCGTGTCATTACTATAACAGACAACTGTTAGTAGAATCCTTGACTAAAACAGCATGTGACAAACAGATATGATATCAGATATGACATCTACTGCCAAAGGTAGTGTGACATTTTTATTTCACATGAAATGTTTATGGCATAGTTTTGTCAATGTTGTGTAGCAAAGTTCAAGTAAAATATTACATAGAAGTGTATGTCATGCCGCCTGTTCCAGGCTCAGAACTCCCAACAATCTCCAGGAATTGTTGTTGCTGGAAATAGATCCCACTATATTTGAGCTCCATGGACATTCCTACCGTTTAGCATGGACGAAAACGGCTATCCCAGCCTGAAGATAGCTTACACAGTCGACTGGGAAGATGAAAGCAGTTTTTGCCAGACCCGGCTCTGCCAAGGAAGCAGTGAGTGATCATTTAGACCATATGCAAGTACAGCTGTACAAAGGTTTGCTGCATCTTGGGGGATTAAGCTCACACACTCCAGCCCAAGATATCCACCATGCAGTCGATTTGCAGAACATATGGTAAAGAGTGTTGGGTGTTGGGTATGCATTCATGGAGGCATACCACACACACACATACACACACACACACACACACCTGCAACTTTCCAGCTTGTCATTCAGAAATACCCCAGGAACGTGCATAAGCAGGACCTCAGCTCGTATGTAATCAGAAGAAGGAAAGTATGTTGTTTTATTCCAGAGCAAGCACTTTGACTATCTTTCCCAAAAGATGTTAATAAAAGATTTCAGAACTTGGCTGGAGCAGTTCTAAAAGATCAAGGCATATATTTGCTTGAGCTTTCTACGAAATTTACTGCAAACGATGAAAATCGTTCAATGCTTTCATCTTCAATACCAATTCCAATATATCATTTTAATTCTATTTGTGATCCAGACAATACAATACTTGACGAAGTACGGATCAGGAAAATGAGTGTGAGCTGAGGGGAAGTGGTTGTATTTACTGACAAAAAAAAATTACAGACTAATCGAGAAGCACCTACAACACCAACATATACACAAAATGTATGGTCAAGATTTCAAAAGCAGCATATTTGCTCAGGAGTGGCAAGACTATGAACTGAAATTTGGTACGGAATGACCCCGGATTTTTAGTGAGTGATTTAGTGAGTAGCCTAGCCTAAAGGTATTGAATTTGTTACTCACAATAAACAAGCAAATCTCAGTGCAGTGTGAAACTGCCTGCACCGTACAAGGCTGTACACAAATGGCGATGCTGAGGACTGAGGCTCCAGCAGTCAGTGAAGTTACAGAACGTCTGGCACTGTTCCCTGACGGCACTGTTCTTTATTCTTACAGTAAAAAGAAAGAGGTTGGACATTAAAAAGGTCAACATTAGTATAGTTTACTTGCAGTACAGTGGCTAGATAGGATTTGGTGTTTTTTTGTTCTTTAATCAAAAATGTGTTTTGATGGAAAAAAAAAAATGGACCATGTTGTTAAATAAAATATATTTTTATCATGGCTGAGAAAAGAAATGGATTCTACACCCCCCGCATCTCACCTGCCTCTCTTCTTCACTAACTCATTGTATCCCACCTGCTGTCTGTCATTTATCTCTGTACACACCAACAGCACCAAGCACACTTCACTTTACAGTACATGCTGTATTCTGTTACATTTGCACAATTCACATTTTGTTTTCACTAGTAATGTTTATTTCAATATATTTGTATTTATTTATTATTTCGTTAGTTTTAGCCTTCAAATTTCTCTTTAATTTACTATATTACACAGCTGCATGGATATTTCAGGGACTAATTTCACTATATGTTGTATAACTGTGTGACAAATAAAGGATCTTGAATCTAGACCTTGATCTTGAAGAACATTCTTTTAAATTTAAGTAAGCAAACAGCACAGCACAAATAATAGTAAAATCATTTTTAAAGTGTTCAAGTAAAGGCCAAAACTGACATTTGCCAGCTAGCATCTACTACAAAAGAATTAAATCCCTTTGATTTCTTAGACGTTGGTCATTGGTTTGTGTACTTTGGAAATGTGTCACAGTGCACAGACTCCACTGCATATACAGATCTGTGGATCTTGTGGAAAATCAACGTTAGTTCAGAAACTGTAACCAGACCAAAATGGTACTAAAATGCTTGGTAAATCTAGCATATTCACGTCATAATAACAATTAACAAATAGAATAACAGACTTAAAAAGTTTGTGCTGAGTAGCTGTACACCAGGATCACAGCTGTGTGGAATCTACTCCTACACACACAACATACACACATACTAACATACTACTACCAAGTCGGTGTCACTGCTGTGCTGAGCATGATTTGTCACTTAAATAATCGCTGTTTACTTGTTTAATGGTCCTGTGGGGTCTATTGATAAACATGGTAAAGGTGCCAAAAAATAATGTCTAGAAAAAGTGTAAAATCACTATTTTCGTCATATTTGAACACACCACAGCACACAATGTGAACAGTCTGAAATTCTTCCTCTGTATTCAACCCATTCACCAATTGAAGAATCAAAGGTTTCTGTACTTTTGTATTTTCGTCAAACTTTGTAGTAAAAAAATGCCTTAAAATGCCTATTTTTATAGTGTAAATCCTACATATGCCCCAAATATGCTCCCAAAACATTTTAAACTCAGCTTAATACATTACCCTTAAAAAATGTAAAGGTAAACCCGTATCCGTACTGTACAGTTTACACTGAACTCCTGCAGTGCTAGAATGTAAAATACTGATGTTAAGTGCATTTTCTTTGGTATAATCAGGGTAATAATGTAATTTAATTTACAGTAATAAAAATACAGAGCTTTTAGAAGAACAAAACAAAAACATAAGAACACTCAACGAAACACTCAAAATTGATGAGGGAAACTGTTCTGAAGCTGAATTCTGGACTGTAGCTACCAGAGATGCATCACAGGGCAGCAGTCAATCAGCAGCAAGGAGAAATAAATAACGCTCTCGGATTGGCTACTTTCAAACCTCCGAGTACAGAAGTATTTCATCATCCCAAAATGCGCTATCTTTGTGTTCTTTCTTTATACAGTTATATTGTATATGGAAATGTAGCTGAAGTTACGTAAATATTTGTTACAAAATTAATAAATTACATTTTTGTAATAATTTAGCACTAAAATGCATTAAAAATTATGCTGTGGAGGATATCTGCGGTTTCTGCAAATTTGCGGGGGTGCCGTGAACAGTCCGCGAGAGACTGAAGCCACGGACTCTGACATCATGGGGGTTTACTGTATTTTGAATGTCCCTCGTATGTTAAAACTGACCACCAAAGCCTGTGTTCACTCACCATCAGTGAAATCAGAAAGGTAATGAGGGAGTCTTCGGCAGAGGTCTTCATAAATACCATAACCAGCTCGCAGAAAATCTACTGCCTGCATGAAAACACAGAATTGCAATGCCTGTAAACCAGTGACCACACAACATTCCCACAGTCCCACAATAAATCCCAAACAACCTTTTACTGAAAGGATGCACTTTCTTATCGGTTGTACTCTGTTGTTGTATATGAGTCACTTATGTTCTGTATATCTGGTCATTTCACAGCATCTCCAGCTTTCTTTGAGCATTATAGTGCTTTAATATATGGCAGAACCATCTTAATTCAGAAAGACTGTGATTAAAGTCAGTATAAACTGCTGTAAAAAAAATAGCTGTAAGTGCGTTATTACATCTGCTTGTGTACAGCAGGAAAAAAAACTTATTGTCAGGTCTGTGCCCGCTCGGCCACGCCCACCATGAAGTCTCTCGCCCGAGTACTAGGGGGAATACGGCTCTGGACTAGGTATGTCAGGAATGTGTAGAATGAGTGGTCGGTGGGTACGTAGCAGTCCCAGGTGTGAGTAATGAGCTCGTACTGGGTTGCTAGGTAACCACCGACGGGTCCACCTGTTAGTATGTTGCTGAAGCATGTGTTGTTAATGGAACTTGTTGTGTGATTGGCTGGGTGAATGTGGATAGGGAAAGATAAGCCGGCTGAACCTCGGAATCTGTGCGTGGTCTTGAACGTCATTCTGAGGAGGACATGTGCACGGCAAACTGTGCAGAGCGACAGAGACAGTGAGCGAGCGGGAGTTCGAATCAACTCCAGAAACCTTATCGGTAACTTCTTGCACCATTTGTTTGCAGGCCTGAGTGAAGGCGCTCTCAAGTACTTGCAGAAGAAGTGAACTGTGAACAGGACCAAGCCCGGCGTGACGAAGCCGAGTCAAAGGGGAACCTGTGAGCGGGTCCCGAGTGGAGTTACCTTGTTTTTGCTTAGTATTGAACAAGCTTGGGTTCCTGTCTTTACTTTGATTAAAAGAAACCTTATCAATCTGTCTCCTGTGAGTATGTCCACTGTGACACCTATAGATTGTTCCTCTCTTAAATGTTTAAACATTTGTTCCTATGGCTAACTGAATTACTTTTCAAATTCTTAAGACTGCAGCGTGTGTAAACAAGGAAAGCACTTGTCTTCTGTATAATGGGCGAGCCAGTTCAGCACAGTGAGGAAAGAAACTGCTTATATTAGAAAGCCATTCATAAGGAAATAATTCATCTGTGCAGTAGGCAGGGGATGTGTGGGTGCCAGGCAAAACAGGCAGGCTTGGCTGAGCTGCTATGCGCCTGCCTGGCGTTCCGTGCTCTTGCTTAATAGTGTTGTTTTCTTTCTTTCTCTTTTGTAAGTGGGCAGAAGGAAAATTCTGGCAGCCTTATTGTTGTGGAGTAGCTCTTTATTGAGGTAGAGTGCAGGTTCAGGGTGGTCTCGGTGTGGGAAATTCTCACAAGTATGCTCGTAACCCCTTGAAAATGGACATAACACTAACAAAAGGTAAATTTAGCTTTTTATTATTTTGGGTATGAACAATTATTAGTTTAGAAAGAATTAATTAAACCAATTACATGTAAATAAAAAAGAGAGCACTTTGGCCAGACGTTCTCTATTTGTTTGACTTAACTATATGTGAAAAAAGATTCATTTAAAATTACAATATGCTTTTGCAATTGCCAACAACTTGCTAGTTTAGTGCTACTGGTCCTAAAAGTGTAGCAAACTCAAGACTCATGATGTCCCACCCCCAGACTCAGACCTTAAGCGGTTTGCTGCTGTGTGGACCACTCTCGTCCTCCATGGGGGTCTTGGCAGAGAACAGCAGGTGCCTCTGGTGCATCAGCTCCTGCTTGAAGTCCTCCTGAGTCTTTGTCTCCAGGAGCCTCTGTCTGAAGGAGATGTCGGAGAACAAGGTGCCGAAAGTGCGACCGAGCTCAATAGCCGTCTTGGTACTTTTCTAGAGAGAAGTGGGTTGCATTGAGGACTTCAAATATAACCACAAAGGCTTCCAGTTAAAAAGATACTATTCAGTTCATTTACATGCCCATTATACCATTCACAGCTAATGTTCTCCCAGTGCAACTTTACAGAAGTGTGCAAGCTGAGAGAGACAATGCTGGGAAAAAGTCCCTAAGAACATTAGGAAGAAACACAGAGAGGAGCCAAGTCTCAAAAGAAGAGGCGTTCAATTCTGGTCCAGGACAGTTTGGTGATTTCCCTGTTCAATAAACCTGGTAATTAAGAGAAGACTTTAATAAGGTGTGTTTGAGCAGAGGAACCGCCAGACTGTGCTGGACATTGTCTCTGTGGGACTGAAGTAGGATGCCCCAGCGCAAGAGGCAAAACTTCACATAGAAGATGAGGGAGAACTGCTGAGAGGTCACTAGAGGACATGAAACAGCAGATGCTCACTGTCCTAGGTGGCGCCAGGATGAGGATGACAAAACGGACTTCACAGCAGTTCACGCCCCAGTTCTGAGGGCGCTCCAGACGAGCGACGCAGACACAGCGTCGCTGCAGACTTTTCACATTACATCTGCAACCAACAACACTCACTTAACTAACATCTGTGCAACATAAATATCATTAAATAACACAATATCATTTGTGGGCCCTAAATGACATCATAGTTGGAAGAGCCCTAAACAAGTCAATCAAATTGTATTGCTTGTAAGAAAGAAAACAAATACGGATTTAATTTTTCGCAGGATAAAAGTTTGGCAAGTAAACAATTTAGCCCTAAACAATTCAGTCAAAATGCAATGATTTGCTTTGATGATTAGTACTGAAGTTAGAGCTAATCAAGTGATTCTTGATGTAAAGGAATGCATGGTTGTAAATATAAACATTTGAAAATTTTCAAATTCTGATTAATTACTGATTTGTCCATAGCTACTAATGATCAGTTATAACTTATTAATGAGAGTTATTATTCAGTGTTACAACTGTCTGACAGACGAGGTTAGGTGCAGATTGACACTCACAGCACACAAAGCCAGGACTGCTGGTAGCGCACCCCAGTGGCGGTGGCTGTCACGCCCTGGAGGGTCTCGGTCAGCAAGTGCACTGAGAGAAAGGCGAAAGGAGAGTAAACCAGCATGAACACACAAGGATACAAAAAATAATGATCCTTTTAAAAAGGCCATCCCTTTAATTGAATCAATTTAACCCATGAGTAATCCTTAATTGAAATCTGCTTAATTCTTTTCAAAGTCTTTATGAGCTTCCTAATGAGCCCGTCAGATGCTTAGAGGAGGTCTGGTCTGCTGGTTGTACAGAACAGGCTGCTTGGTGCTCACCACTGGCCTCCTGGCCCCCAGCATCAGTGAACAGAGCGCTGGTGACCTCCTGCGGGTTGCAGCTGCCCTGGCCGTCCTGGGCCACATGCTCCAGCATGCGGCCCAGCACCTCATCCAGAGAGGCGGCCTTTTCATCTAGCAGGATGCTGGCCTGTGCCAGGAAGCTGTCCAAGTCCCTGTGGGCACGCACCTCCTCCTGAAAATTCATCAGCTTCACATACTGCAGAGAGACAGATGAGGATGTAGAGATGGAATCATCTAGTTTCAGGTAATGACAAAAAGTGAGTCATCTTCTTTCCCCTGACTGTTTTTGTTAAGATAATTTAGATGTTTTGGAATACTGTAGTATCAACTGCAGTGACATTTCCTAAACACCTTGTATTGTTTTGGCTTTGTTTCATCATTAAAAAGTAATATAGTTTTCTTTTTACATAAAATATTAAAGCCTTGGTAGAATCTACAACTGCTACTTCAGCACCTTTGGGAGGCTACCGTGGAGTGGGCATGAAAGAGTTCAATCGTGGATAAATTGACAGATATCAGTTTAGTCAATGAGAGTGAGTGGCTACAATTATGGAGGAGCTGAAGCCCTTGACTACATATATAAAATCAAATGTTCACTGATTGGTTGGAACATGGATGCTGGTGATGAAAAATGTGTTTACCCTGAAAATAATGTGATTTCTATGGTTAGATTCATGTAAACCCTTTTTTGTTTCACACAATAAAACAATGTCGAATTACTGGCAGTAATTCGTATGTTCTGATGAAGGTCATTTTGTCCACTCCTATAGCTGTAACAAAACAGTCAGAGACAAACAGCAAGGGAGAAAAAGATTTGCAACATACAGATTATTTCTGGGAGGAGAAGTTTAGAGTCATCAAGCTCATGGAAACCCACCATTGGGGTACAGCTGGTGTCTCTGAGATCTCTATAATTTTCTGTTGAGAACTTCTGAAATGTGTTTTACAATCCTGTTTACTAGCAGTCATAAAATGATTCAAAGTCAATAAACTGATAAAATAATGTTGAATAATAATGTTTTAGTGTCTACAGGACTCTAAACATGAGATGAGTGTTAAATAGGAATTACAGTTTTTACCAATTGCTTAAACACTATTGACAGATGCTAAAACCAAAGGAACCCAACTTGAAGTTGTTGTGGCTGTTCCTTAAACAAAGTGTAACCATACCTTAAACAAAAGTGCTGCTTTGCACTTTGGTTGCAATTCTGCAAAACACTAGCTCCTTTCTACAACACACTTGCTCCTGCTCACAACACACTATTTCATACATAAGACACTTTGTTCAAAAATGAAATCTCGCAGTACCATTGGGAAAACACATCTATTCAAAATACAAAACACAGTCTGTCATTGAAAACAATTAGACACACACCTGAAAACATTTACTAACAAAACTGAACACCAATCAGTCAGCTACAAAAAGGCCTTAGCTAAGCCATTTTGGAGAACTTGCCAGCATGGAGGGAGGGAGAGCTAGAGGCAGAGGCAGAGGCAGAGGAGGACGTGGACGAAGAGGCCGTGCAAGGACCATCATTTCTGATGACATTAGGGCAACTTTGGTGGACCATGTCATAAACCATGGTCTGACTATGAGGGAAGCTGGACAGAGAGTCCACCCCAATCTTAGCCGTTTCACGGTCGCATCCATCATAAGGACATTCCGACAGGAAAACAGGTATGTCTTCAATTCCTCTACTACAGTAATGTAGCTTGAGTATTTACAGTACTGTCTCATCTTACATGTATATGTTACGTACATGTACTGTTACACCAGTACTGTACTGAAGGGTGGCTCCTTGTTTTGTGAAACATATAATCATGTCTTCAGATGTTTTACAGTACTGTAATACAAGTACAGTAAATACAGTAAAATACAGTTTGTACAGTACTGAAAAATAGAAGAAAACAATTACAAATTCTGGTAGCATTTTTTCTACAGAATGATTAGAAGACCTACTGGCGGTGGACGTCAACGCCTATTTACTGAACAACAAGAACTTGTATTAGTGGACATGGTCAGGGCAAATAATGCGATCCGTCTCCACCAGCTACAGAGTCACATAATTGCAGATAGACAGGTTTTTGGCAATATAAATACAGTAAGCATTACCACCATTAGACGCATCTTGACAAAGCACCATATTACAATGAAACAACTGTACAGGGTTCCATTTCAGAGGAACAATGCCAGAGTGAAGGAACTTCGACGTGAATACGTACAGGTAAGTGTTTCAGTCCTCTACATTTACAATACAAAAGAGGAGCAGTCAAATAGCTGAGTCTGTACCATTGGATCAGTACCACATTGACACTGTATATTCAGAAAGCTAAACAGGCCCCTGTGTGATGAGGTGGTTCAATTCTGTATGTGTATCAGTGTAGTTGTGTACTTTGAGTAATGCCATCCATACAGTACTGTACAGTACAGTAATATGTACTTTTTCTTGCAGAGAATGCTCGCCATGGATGGAGCTGCTCAGCCTCATGAGTGTATTTACATCGATGAGGCTGGATTCAATCTGACAAAAAACAGACGACGGGGGCGTAATCTTATTGGCCAAAGGGCAATTGTGCACGTCCCTGGGCAACGTGGAGGAAATATTACATTGTGTGCTGCCATTAGCCTTCAAGGGCTACTGCACCATCATGCCAAATTGGGGCCCTATAATACACAGGAAATACTCACATTTCTTGATGGTCTTCATGACATAGTCATACAGAATAGACCAGAGCAGCCCAGGTTTGTTGTTGTGTGGGATAATGTTAGTTTCCACCGGGCTGCTCTGGTCCAAGACTGGTTTACTAATCATGAAGGATTTGAAGTGGTGTACTTGCCCCCTTACTCCCCATTTTTGAATCCTATAGAGGAGTTTTTTTCAGCATGGAGATGGCGCGTATATGACCGCCAACCCCATGCCCGAATGCCACTTTTACAAGCAATGGAACAGGCCTGCGGAGATATTGAAATCAGGTCAATTCAGGGATGGATTAGACACACAAGGGGATTTTTTCCCCGATGTTTAGCCAGAGAAAATATTGCTTGCGATGTGGACGAGGTCCTGTGGCCCGACCCCGACAGACGGCAGGATCCATACATGTAACTTCTTTTGTGTGAAGTTCAGTTTGTTTTATTTTTGCTTTAACTGAATTTCCTGTCATATAAATTTCACTACTGTAATGTAATTGCAGTATTTTGATTTCAGTATTTTATTTTTGGAATTATGTGAAACATTTGGAATTGTAACTGAATAAAAACAGTAAAAGTGAAAGACTGCAGTGTTTTATATAAAGTAGACTAGTGTGTTGCCGCTGATATGAGAGTGTATTGACATGTGGAAGTGGGCATCATTTAGTCATCAAAGTGAGGTTTTGACAAAGGATTGTTCAGTTTTGATGGCAGAGTTTGTATTTGGCATAGATGTGAATGGTTTATTTCCCAGTGTTTTTCCTTACTTCGTTGTGTGTAGAGTTTTGGCACCATGAGCCAAGTTTTGCAAAATGTGTTCAAGCAATGGACAAAAACTGTAATAGTTGAGTGACCTGTTCAGAAACTTGTGGTGCTCTTTGAAAGCAAATAATGTTGTATTGTGTATCTTTCACCAGACGTGACTGTTAAATTCTGAGTCTATGAGAGTGTAATAGTATTTGTTATTTTAATGCAAGTAAACATGTATGATTAATTGCCCTTTGTGCTAGTTCATCATGATATGTTTTGGTGGGAGTGTAAATGACCATGGGATAATTTTGTTCAGGCAATGTTATCTGGCGCCCCCCTTTGTTAAGACCTGTGTGCAGCTAGGGCCCTTGCCATGGGAGAGGGAGAAAAGGGGTTGGTTGTGTAGCCATGCTGCTAAGCGGTAGTGTGGATAGTTTTAATATTATTATCCTTTTAATATTATTTGTCTGTAAGTGCTTTATTTGTGATTGTGAAACTGTAACTGCGCATTTTTGTATACTGCTATTTTACAGTTTTCACGGTGTTCATCACGAAGCAAAAAACGCTCATATCACCCATCAAAACTCTCTGCATACTTTTATTTTGTCAACTGAAGGGCAGTTACAGTGACCATTTTGTCATATGTATACACAGCACACAATGTGAACAACATCAAATTCTTCCTCTGCTTTTAATCCATTCACCAAGTGTCAGGAAGACAGTACTCGGGGAGCAGTGTGTGAGGACGGCACCTTACTTAAGGGAATCTCAGAGGTACCACTTGCAGTCCTGGGATTTGAACCCCTGGGCCAACTCCACCACCACCTGTCCTACATGAGCATATAAACAGGAATAGGAGTAGTGAAGGTCGGGCTCTGTGTTTTCTTCAATCTCAGAGTTAAACTCTGACTAGCTGTGTGAGCTGCAGGCTGCACTAAACTGCCCTCAAACTGCACTTTTACTCTGGGGTGTCTCTTAGGGGTGGGAGAAAAATAGCAATTTACCTCACTATCTCTGTTATTTGGTATGAATTCATATCAGTAAAACATATTCTATTATTGTATAATTTTCAGTTTGTTATATATTTCTATTTTGGTACACATGTCTACTCTGATAGTTTGTCTCTGAGTGTAGGTAGCACACGCACACACACACATACACACGTTAGTGTGCCCCATACACACTCTTACTTGATCATAGCCACAGAAAACCCATCTGACTTTTTCCCTGACACACATACACAGGATGTTGCAAATGCAGCATGTTTGACCATGAAAAGGGAAGTGAGGAAATCAGAGAACATTACTGGGAATTTAATAAATGTATACAGAGAATTGTGAGAACCGATGCTGAGTTTATTTTTTGTGCAATAAAGAGACAAATTCTGGTTTGAAACTGCAGTGAAAGTGGTTAAAAGCAGAAGACACATTACTGCAGAATCATCTGACATTTAGCAATGTTCACCGCACAGAAAACTCGGGTTTGAGTATAATAACTGTAAGGCTAGGTTAAAAAGTATCACAATAAGCTGTGTGCTACGCACTCTCACCAGCACAAAAAACAAACTTTGTAAATAAAATAATTTTTCAAAACCTGCATTGACGCGCGATAAAATAATTATTGGCGCTAAGTAAATAATGTGTTAATGCAATAACATGTTAACTGGGAACTAAAATAAATGTATAAATGAATAAAACAATTTTTCGTGAATGCTGAACTGAACAAGTGGGTTTACAAATTATGAACGTAACCGTGAGTGACGTTCACTCTCGCGAGACTAAACACAGTTCACGCTGTATGTTCACAGGATAGTGATGGGTAGTTCGGCTCTTTTCAGAGAGCCGGCTGTTGTGGCACGGCTCCCAAAGAAGAGCCAGTTCTTTCGGCTCCCAAACGGTTCTTAGTTTATCATCATCACCTGTAGCCTCATATTTTAGCCCAACTTGGCAAATATGAATGCCTCGTGTGTTGATAAAAAGTAGGGATTGGCTCTCACTCGAAGAGAGTCGACTCTTCTGATTCACTACAAAGAATCGACTCCTGAACTATGAATGCGAACTAGTTCATTTTTATTTGAATGAACTGTATTTTGAACTAGTTCTTTTTCAGCCTGAACTGGCACAACCCTGTTAGAGATGCTATGAAAGAACAGAATGCACCAAATATGGTTCAGGATCTTTTCACGCATAGCACTTTGGGATCATTTGCATTTGACTTTTGCCTGGTTAGAAAAGTTACATAATTGACTTTTCTAATTAATAAACAAGAGGCCACTCAAACATCCCTCCTAGTTCCTGGAATAACAGCCAAAGACAGGAGACCCTTTTCCAAACCACTCATAACACACCTAATGTCAGCACCAGAACTTTAGAGGAGATGCGTACAGTTAAACAGCATGTTTTAAGAAGCAGGAGTGTGTAGCTATTTGTTTCTAACTTTTGGCACATAAAACTGAAGGCTAGTGAGAATAGACGAGATGAAGAATGGTAGACATACCAACCAGAAAATCCTTAGCCAAGCTTCAGTTACACCCATGATTTAGTTGATTCTTGGACAAGAGTGCAAACATCTATTAATGGTTCCACATTACATCATGGAGCCCTTTTAGCTGCTATAAAAAGGTTCTTTTTGAAGGTTCTGTTAAACAAGACAAAAAACTTCTAACTTGTGTACAAACTGTGCATCTAGTGCTTTGTTTTGGTGGCCATACTAGCTCAGCGCTTCATTCACAGTTTCTGGAAAAGCAAAGGATTTCCTAGAAGGCTGTCAGTGGAAGCCACAGAACAAGAGAGAAAAACATTTTTCCCTCTATTTCTTGAAGTACATTCCGTCCTCCCTTTTGCTGCTAGAGCAGTTGTGCAACTCCATTTCCAACCAGTGCAGCGCTATTAGATATTATAATCCTCCATTCGTCTAAGGTAAACACATTCCTCTGCAGGCACTTCACACTTTCGTCACAACATTTAGGCCTCGCGTCCTGAGCAGCCAAGTGATTCAAAGCAACCAACCATATATTGTGAGAGCGAAGACTCGGATGATAGATGCTGGACACCTTAGACACACAATTTATTTTTTGGTCACAGCAGAAACTACATTTCATTAGCTTGCAGTATCTTGTAGCTCAGTCCTTACAGTATCTCCAATCCTCGTCCTGCAACATAATAGCACTACAAATTTTTTAGTTCCTGTCAGCACACCTGTTGGAAATAACGAACTGATTAACAAGCCTTTCCTGAGGAAGTGGGTGTGATGGAACAAGACAAACACTCCAACATGAAGGGCAGTTGTCCAGAACCAGGACTGAGACCCACAGCCCTAGGCTTAGTTCCTATGACCTTAATGGGCAAACGACTAATTATTCAATTGACCTAAGAAACTAATGAATTCAATTAGCCTACACTGGCCTACATATGCAATTGAGCAATGTGAAACTTGCCTTGACGTCCGCTGGCATGGAGCATAATGCCTGTGCCTGTGACACACTGCGGGTAAATATCTGACATAATCCATTTGGCAGTGAGTGAAGCCTTCAGATCAGAATAATTTTTGAAGTGGGGAACAAAGAGGAGAGCTGTCCTTGTAGAACAAAGAAGACAAGCGGTTACAAGAAGCCACAAAACAATGTGACCTAAAAGGTCTTCAGTGAATGGCCCCATCAAAACAAGTTTAGCAAAACAAGATGGCATTAACCAAATAAAGACTGTTCCATGCTGAACTTTTTGCCTCGGGTGTGTCTGCACTGTCCTCAGACATGCCTCTGCTGTTACAGGAGCCTCTCAGTGCCTTAGCTGCTCCCTCGGTTTCCATGAATCTGACTGTGCTGCAAGGTAATCCCCCCTCAGCACTGTAGTCAACAACTTACAGACACGTGCAGAGCATATAAGGAATCCTTGCTTTAAAAGTGAGAAGGATGGCATAAATCACTGATCATTTGGTTTTGCAGTGGTGTAATTTATTTTTGTTATTGCAAATGACACAGCTCATTGCATTCTTTAGGCAATAGTCACATGTGAGAACCAAAATTGCTGTTTTGGTTTAGATATGTTTAGGAACTGCGGATCTGAAGCATTTTTGCAAAGTATTTGAAGCACAGGTGTGCCTGCTGATCCTGAAACCCCAGCATGTGTTTTCATAGCACCCAAAACATGCATGCCATAATATTCTACTATAATGTAGTCAAATCTAGAATATTATAGCACATAGTACATAACATACTAAATGCATACTGTAACATGTAAGACTATACAACAGTATACTACAGCTGTACACTAGCCTGTATACTTGCCTGCAAAGTCAACAGGTGACATTTCTGAGGGCAAACCAGACAGAGTGGCCCTGCAGGTCTGTGGAAGGCCTTAGCTGTCTATAGATTGTTAGAAAGCCATTTTTGAGCCTGTTCCCAGTCTCTCTCTTCTTCATGTTACTTCAGCCTGCACAAATTACATTCCCTTGCTATAAGCAAAAGCAATTAATCTGACAAGAAGGATCTTCCACTAAATCATTTTGTTTATCATTATGTGTAAATATGTAAGTATGTAAACTGAATAAACACTGAATACACACAAGAGTAATCAAACACACCTCTTAAATACTGAATTCAGGTGGCGTCTTGCTTCCAGTGAAGGGCAAACTTAATGCTTCAGCAGACCAAGACATTTTGGACGCCATGCGCCCAACTTTGTGGACAAGGTTTGGGGGAGAACCTTTTCTGTTCCAGCATGACTGTGTCCCAGTGCACAAAGTAAGCTCCATAAAGACGTGGCTGGATGAGTTCAGTGTGGAAGAACCTGACTGGCCACACAGAGTCCTGACCTCAACCCCATCCAGCACCTTTGGGATCAACTGGAGCGGAGATTGTGAGCCAGACCTTCTTGTCCAACATCAGGGTCCGACCTCACAAACGCTCTACAGAATAAACGGGCACAAATTCCCACAGAAACTCCAAAATCTTGTGGAAAGTCTTCCAAGAAGAGTGGAGGCTGCAAAGGGGGATCAGCTCCATATTTAAGTCTATGGATTAGAATGCAATGCCATTAAAGTCCCTGTTGGTGTAATGGTCAGGCGTCCCAATACTTTTGTCCACATAGTGTATATAAAATCCTTGGCAGGTCACTAAATCAAGCAGAACCACATGTTACTGTTTATTTTGGTCAATTTGTGTATTGTGTATAACACATTCTTGCTTTAGATTGCAAAAGAAACAGGAGAAGTAAATCATCAGTGTGATCTGTTTCTGAAGGCTGGGCTTTATAAAATGCTGCTTGTGTGCCCGGTTGCTGCCTGCCTGGCACAGAAGAGTTGTTTATCCTGTTTTACATCGGGTGTCCCATGTGGCACCATATTTAAGTTATTTCAGCAAAATGAAGCCACTTCCTCCGCTGCAATGAGTACAAACACTGGGTTGTTTGTGCGCTCACTGAAAATAAATGGAGGAGGCTACACTGACTAAAACGCTGCAAAATAAGTCTTTTCATATGTCTGGTATACATTCAGGCTCATATCACTCATTAGTTAGGAAACAGAGTATCCTAAAAGCTGTGCGTCAGATATTACAGGTAGAATAAAACAAAACGCTAGTGGTGTTGCACTGAATTGAGACCTACATAGGATGCCAAGTGCAAAACACATAAAAACAAAAAAAGGTCTTTCTTAGAAAGAAAAATTTAGTTATCTCTTAGTAATCTCCTTTTTACTTTTAAAATGTTGATTTTCAATATTTACACATGAAACAATACTTAAACTAATACAACTGGGTATATTTTGCAACACTAAGTGTCTTCCATCCTAGGATAAGTACATTTTCCTAAATACTGAGACAACATTATTGTTAAAAGCTCATACTGAAACATTTGGCTCAAAGCTGAAAGCTTTGAATGCTAAGGGATTCTGATCCCACAGCAAGAGGATAAAATGTGTGAAAAGCAGTATTATTATTATTATTATTATTAGTGGTAGTAGTAGCAGTAGTATTGTCAATATTTACTAAAAAGTCTGCTTAGTTATTACAACCTGATAAAGAAAATATTTTCATTCATATTAAAACATCATTTAGAAAAATTAGGCCTCCTCCTGCTTCTGACGAGCAGTATGACTGTTGGGATCTTTTGTTGTGTATGTGTTATTTAATCGAGAGTACTGTAAAACTGTATCTCCCTGTTTAGATTTGTAGGCATTCAGTGATGGCCCTCACCTGCCTGGTTAAAGGAACCACAGATATCAAAACACCTGTGTTGAAACTGTTTGGCACACTCTAAGCAAAACCACTTTATGATAAATGACGCTGGAGCCAGGGAACAAAAAGTTCCCCTTTTGTTTTCCTTTCAGTTTTGTTCTTTATCTCTTTAAAGTGCAATCTGAAGAGATAAGGCTGTGTGTGGGCAATCTGGCCAATAAAAAACCTGCCAGCCTCGGTTACTTCACATACCAGGTGGACATGATTGAAATGTTTCAGTTCTAACCAGCAATTGGTTAATACATTTCTTTTATAATTTTTTTTTTCATTTATCTGATATGGCTTGTTTCTTGATGTGAATAAAGTGAGTCAGTAAATTTGTGCCGCTACATGTTTGTAAAAAATGTAGTAATGCTTTGTATGACTCACTGTGCTAATTAGCCAGTCGCCACTTACTATGCAGCCCTTCTTTAAAATTAAATAGGTGGCAAATTTTACATTTAGGAATATAAGAGGTCAATCGAAGCACAAAAAGTGTTACTCATAACACAACCTTGGCTAACAGGCAGTTGTGGAAATGTGTTGGTGTATTTTTTAGTCACACAATTTGAACTTGGAGTAATATTATTATTAATAATAATAATAATAAAATGACAAAAACAGTCAAAAACTGGCCATTGAGCAGTTTGACTTAAGAAATTGGAACCAGATATAAAGAGTACACCTGTGGTGTATGTCCTATCCAGACCAGTGAAACCAGTCAGGGATAACATTTAAAATGCCCTGCAATGGAGACCAAATCTCACCTAGGTCAGTAAATGGGAATTCTTTAAGTAGCTCAGGTACACAAAGCAAGGTGCCTATACTGTATCTGCTGTGGGGCTTTTCACGTGACCTAAAGTTTGTCTTTATCCTCCATGAGTGGGACAGATTTATACTATGTATGCAAATGAGCAGTGCTTCACTGCCTGAAGCTTCAAAACATCTGTCTTTGAAGTAGAAGGAAACATGCTTAAATATTTAAGGGTCTCCACATGTATGTCTACACTTAAAAAACAGTGGGACAGAAAAAAAAAGTCTTTTTGGAGTTAGTTCTAAGCGGTCAGCCACAATAGTCATGCTGACAGAAAGAGTAAACTTAGATTTCCCAGGATTTCACAGCAGAGTTCCAAGCAATAACAGAGTGGTGTTACAGCCCACAAATCCATCTTACGGACTTGTTTTGTGACTGAGAAACCATCTGGAAGCTCTTCTGCCTCACAATCTGTTGTAATTGATTTGGTGAATTAATCACACCAAAGACGGACATGTTTGGTATTGTATTTTTTAAACTTTTATTATAAAATGATAACCAAAATATATTTTGCCATGAAAAACAAAGTCTAGAAAATACATTCATATACATTACATTCAGTGTGTTCCAACCTGAAGTTATTTGGAAATTAGGAAAATCCATTTTTTTGGAATGTTAAGTACACTTCAGAGTGGCATAACAAGTTCAAAGCTAAACGCAATGCTGTTCATAATCCCTGTACTCATATTGATGGCTGTTGAAACAACAGAAAAAAGGCACCTTGAACTAACATGGCTCGTCATCCTTCTGACTCTCTCAAGGCTAATTGTGTCTGCAGCAGTTTGGTGCTGTGTTGTAATCATATTTCCTAAAACCACTGGCAAAAACATAAAAGCCGATCAACACTATTCTGAATGAAAGTTCTTTCTCAGTCACCTTGGTATACGTAGCTTTTCGTTCCGTTCCTTAAACGTTAAGACACTGAAAGCCTGATAGACAGCTACATGTCTTCAGCGCAATCTTTCTCAATCCTGAGAAGTTACTAGCTTCAAAAGCATGAGGGTGGTTTTCTATTTAAAAAAAAACAGCAGAAAACTTTCTGCCTCCACGGTTCTCATGCAATATCAGACACATGTTCTTGGCACAATGCGAAACTTTTTTTCCCCTTATGCCCAGTACTACCTGTGCGTATCACAGCAGGTCTGAACCTGCACATTAGACTCTATCTCACCTGCATATAGCTAAGATCACATAAGAGCTTACGTCAACATTATTTACTTGATGGTAGAAATAAAATGAGGAAGCAATGCACTTTTGAAGCATTTGGCTACCATCACAGTTTGGCATTTAAAACATTGCAGCACCAGCCAGCAAATGGTAGTTATAGAATATGAAGTGGTACCAAAAAAAACAACACTGTTCACATTCAAAACAGAAAAGCCACCTCATTTTGGCCATAAGATTTAGGCGCAATTTCAAAAAGGCATCTGCAAAGTACTTCTTGATGTTTCTTGGTTTACACTTCTCCACATTGTGACAAGTTTTGCCAAACATAAGCTTCGTAGGTTGACAATCGTTAGCGGGCACTGACCAGAGTCTTCTCACAAACAGATTAAGGACAGGTACATGGCCGGAAAATCCATCCATTTCCTTGCGTCCTTTTCATTCTCTCGAAAGGACTTGAAAGCAATCCATCCGGCCGCTAAGCCCAATCAGTTCCTCCTTCTCGGCCCCCTCTCAGTGGCACTGCGGGCCTTGGGGGATGAGGCAGTTCCCAGTATCAGAGATCCAGGACATCCAGGAGTAAGCAAATCTCTGCTTCATTTGAATCAAGACATCATCACATGATGCTCAGATGCAATGGTGCTCAACATGTCATGCAGCGGGGCCTCATGTTGAAAGGCTGAGGGTTTGGGTCCACCTGAGAAAGAAGCACAGGAGTTAATTTATCTTATCAACTGCCCACTCTAGACAACAATGTTTAATACCAATAAAATATATTTACACAAAATAACTTTAGTTATCTAATTATATCTCGTAGACTTCTGTTGCACTGTTGCTTTTGCACTCTCTCATCCTCTCTTTGATTCTGTGTATTTTGTCCTGTCTGCACTTATGGAGTCTTATGTTGTTTTGGTTTTTATTCTTGTGTTGAAACATGCTCTTGGAGGAATGCGGTTTCGTTTCACTGTGTACTGTGTATGTGGCTGAAATCACAAATCTACTTGCCCTGACTATCTGAGTCAACTCAGCAAGTGCAGCATTGAAAGTACTGACAGTTCAGAGCTCTGTACACATGAGTGTCTAATGCATTTGCTTACCTCACTGTACACAGGAGGTGGCCTGTATCGGAATTCTTGCACATAGGCCATGAAAGGACGTTCCAGGACCGCACTGAGGTCCTCCTCTTGCCGAGCAGCTGAAGAATTTTGGACAGCCTCCTCCTCAGTCACAACTGAGCTGTATTCTGGAGGAGCTGTGGGAAAGCAAGAGTACATCAATATATGTCATACAATTAACATAATGAGCAGTTCTGAAGTGTTGCGGAATATGATTGATTATGGTGGAAATACTTACGCTCAGGCTGCTCGGGGATGGCCATGCGGAGCCACTCCAGGTTCAGGCTGTACTGGCTGCTGACGCTAGAGGTGCGGCTGCCGAAAGGATGGAGCGGGATAGTTCCCATGACCAGTGGAAGCTCCAGACAGAGCTTAGAAGTCCCAGGAACATCCACACAAACCTGAGGAATCAACAAAAGAAGAGACTTGAGCATACAATGACAGTTTACAGCCACTCTTAACACATGTCTCCACCTTACCCCAAAACTGCTGAACTTCTGTTTTTCACTAATACACCTGATTCAGCTTAAAGCTGGGTTAATAATTAGTTAGTGCAGGGAAAACACAAAACTCTGTCCTGTTTTGTGTTTTCCCTGCAGAGTCCAGACAGACTCCAGGCCTGCAGCTGGGAAACCCCATTCTAAATCTTCAACATCAAACAGCAGCTAAGATGTAAAAACATCAGAACTCACCCTGAGCATGTATTCCACTTTGATGATGCGACACTGGAGGATGGAGGGGCCTACAGGTGGGATTTTGATTGCCCGGCCATGCCAGGTGTCTCTGCGCTGTGCTCCCACCACATCTCCACACAGCGTGGCTACAACGGATCGCTTCTGCTTCATGGTGCCCCTTGCAATAAACGTCTGCGTTTGAGTGATGTAAGCCTTGGGTACCACTGATCGTGAAGTTGAGTTTTCAAACTCTGCGAAGACCGGGATCACTTCACCTAAAAATGGATGATAACATTTCATTAATTTCACTTCAAAGTATTTCATTATAAGACTTTTAAGTTCTCTAAATATGCCCTAGATTTTTGTCCTCACCTGGTGTATAGCCTTTGCGATCGATCTTCGCCGTGATTGAAACTTGCCCAAAGTTTCGGTACCAGGCGCGAGCCATCTTCTCTTTGGTTCCGGCTTGAGGTGACTGCATATCAAGTAAAAAAAACTGAACTTAGAAATGCCACTTCTTTCCATCAGCAGAAACATCACTTGATAGAAAAGAAAGTTAAAAGAGAGTCAAGCTTACAAGTAGAGAAGGTGTGTTGATGTCAATGGGTTCGATAACTGTAAACTCCTTCTTGATCTTCTTCACTGGGAACCAGGGCCGATGCAATTTAACCTTGACCCAGTAGCGAATGCTGCCATGCTTGCCTTCAAAGGAAGTCACCAGCGTCCTGTGGGAGTAAATTCGTGGTTATTTCCATCTTCTTCATTAGTCTGGCTGAGATGTGCAGATGTCATTCAAAGCAAGACCAATCAGAAAAAGCAAACTTACTCCTCAGGCAGCTGAAAACTGAAGGGGTATTCATGTCTTCCAGCAGGAAGGGTGGTCAGTTCCCCATTATCTGTGAAAAACGATCAGTATGTTACAGATTAAAACCTCAGATCCATCCTGAAAGCAATGTTTCAGCAAGTGTTGCAAAGTTAGACAAGACTCAAAAACAACTAGAACCACTACTGATCCTCTGCATCCCTCTTACTCTCAAGACAAAAACAGACTCAGGCAGCAGCACTTTCTATCAGGTATGGTGTAAAGATGCTTTAGACAAAAGAGCATGTATTTACTTGAAGTATGTTTTGACTTCAAACAATCTACTACTCTAACTGGGACAGCTCAGCTCAAATTAGTTATGACCCGACCAAAACACGCAGCCACCTCAGTAACTCATTCAGCCTGGAGGACTGACCTGCCTGCAGAAGCACCTCTCTTCGGTTAAGATACTCCACTTCGTCGCTGTAGTTCTGAGTGTAAGCTGTGCTGGAGCCAGCACTGCGAGACTCGGTCCAGTGCACTTTTGCGAAGCCCTCTGCGTGCAGTTTGAGTGACTCCACTTTACTTTCTGCAGTCATTTCCAACACGACCCGTCCGGACACCACGTCCCCACTGCTAAACACCGGGGGGGAGTCCACTTCGGGTGAATCGAAAACGACGTAAAATTTCTTCAGCTTGTCGAATATCATCTTTGCTCCTCGCAGCTTCTCCCAAACTAAAGCTTACTACTCGTTTGCGCGGGTCAGGATCGGTGAAAGTCTCTTGAAAGTGCTTGAGAACTGTCTGCGCACTTTAAATCCAAAACAAAACTGAAGGACTTCATGCCTCCAGACTACCTTTAACTCTGCAAATAAGTGGGCGGGGGCTATGACATTATTATGTAAGAAACTAGGCAACCAGTCTCAGAGAGCCAACCAGCGGCCAGGCTGGGCGTGGATGTGAAAGCGGGGGGTGGGGATTGTGTCATGATTGATGGCTCCAGGTTCTGAGTCGAAAACAAGCTGACTGAGCATGCCCAGACTAACCGAGGAACAAAGTGGATCAAAACAAAACAAATCTGTTTAGGCCATTTCAGTCCGGAGTAAGCACGAAAAACGATTTTTATGCCAAAAGAGACATACGTTACGACTTAGACATCTACTAATGTCTGATTTTATGAAACTAAAGGAAATAATTTTAAACGTTATTAAGGAAATGAAAGTCAAATATCTGCATTAATAGAAAAGCAGCCCAAAGCTAGACTGGCATTGTGTGAGCAGACTGAAGAAAACACAAAAGGAAATAAACAGAAAAGAAAATAGCAAGAAAAACAAAGAGAAAAGTTAAGAAAAAATCATATCGCCTCCCTGTGGAAAGTCACTTGGCTTTCCTTGTTCACCAACGGAGTAACAAGTTCTGGACTAGTGGGTTCTCCACGTAACTCTGGCTCCCTCTAGTGATTATAGAGGAAAACTGCAGAAAGTAAAGTGGCAATTTGAACACTGAACAACGTGAATTTTTTCTCTGCATTTAACCTATTCACCAAGTGAAGCAGCTAGCACCGGGGGACTGTAACTTGCACAGTGGTGCCACTAGCGGCCCTGGGATACAAACCCACAGCCTTCGGATTGCAGGGGCAATTTCCTAACCAATAGAAAACCACCACCCGCTCCAAATGAATGTAATGTAAAGTGGGCAGACAATTTCTACAACTTGAGTGTGGCTTCCCAGACTAAAAGAAAGAAAGGCTCATTACCACTCCTAAGCACTGGTTTTGTGCTCCAGTCTAGGGAGCCACACTCAAGTTGTAGCTATTCTCTGCCCACATTACATTACATTACATTCATTTGGCAGATGCTTTTATCCAAAGTGACTTACAATACGAGTTCCAGGACAGCATGAGAACCAGAGCAGACTTCTAAGTGTGAAAATCTTATGTAAGAGTAAAGCAAGAAGATTGCATCAGGAAAGGAGATCCTCTCTGAACTGTTTTTGATGCTCCAGCCTGGAACCACAAAAAAGAAGAGTCTTGACCGGGATTGGCCTCCCCCAGCTCAACAAACAATTATGGAGCCTTTGGGGCAGGTGGTGGCCAACTGGTTTGGGAGTTGCCCCAGTGACCAGAAGGTCTTACCATATGTAGACCCTTTATTGTGAATATGTACCTAAATGAATGTGGCCTATTTCCTTTCTGCTACTGCACATACTCCTGTCTCCATCTTTATTATCATGCCACACATGTTCTCTTCATGATTATGACAATCATGTCTATTTGTGTGCTACAGGCATACTTTCAGTAACGTAGTCAAAGCAGGAGGGTGGGAGGCCTAAGTATCAGTTTGCTGTATTTCAAAATGATGTTTTTTACTCTAACAGATCCAACAAAGCTAAATAAAAACTTAATATTGTTGCTCCAATTTGCACAGGCTTGCCCAGGTGGAATATTATAACAATACTGTGTATGTCCATTTTGTACGTTTCCATCATCACGTTTCATGACACCGAGATAAGAAAAGAATGTGTTGTGACCAAATGTATGGGGAAATCAGATTGTTCCTTTTGTAACAACTAATATGAAGGGTTTAAAGGGCAACATACTCCATGTGTCTAATGCCATACTGAGATGTTTGTTTCTGCTTTTGACCTCAGTGGATTAATGATCAGCCAAATGAGTCGCTAGCTCAGCTTTTTCTGGGCTGTTTTAACAAACACCTGGCTCCAAACAAGGCCCACCTACTCCTTACACATGAAGGAAAAATACTCTCTGAAATATGCCAGTTTAAATTCCAGGCAATACCCTTTTTAACCTTTTAACTCAAAGGTGCTCATATGAGGCCACACATACAGTATCTCACTCATTACTGCGTTATATTTTTGTTTATAGTAGCAAGGGCAAGGTTCTTTTTAAGCAAACAGAAAGACTATCATGCTGTATTGTACATGTTATTTGTGCAGACATGATGTACACATTTAATGTAACACTTTTTTTAGTGTTCTAATACATTTTAACCCATTCATGTCTGGCAGTTGAGATTTACTACTATAAGTACTTTTCTTCTATACACATTCAAAACTCTGTGGAGAATGTGACTAAAAGACCACACTTCGTGATAAAAACTCATTTTTTAGCTATATGGCTTGATTGATTTGTATCATTTCTTCAGGTTTATCTTCAGGCAAATGAACATATGGACATTTCGGACATGGACATGGGTTAAGATTAATAACAGAATAATAAACTAGTGCTGGAGGATTTAAAGGTCTGTAATATGAGCTGACAGGTGCACTCATCCCAGCGTTACCCACCTCGAATGAGGCGCTGTTTCTTGCGGAAGTATGTGATTTTGGAGGTGTAGTCGCTGTAGGCAGTGTTCACTCCTGCACTGCGGTTCTCCAGCCAGTGAGCTGTGGCAGCTCCACGGCCCAGAACATCCAGCCTCAACACCCTCATCTCCCTCTGGAGCTCCAGAACCACCTTCCCACTCAGCACCTCCCCACTGGTGTACATGGCATCTTCAGGGCCGTCCAGTTCAAGTCCAAAATGTCGAATAATTTTGAAAGTCATGGCTATGGAGAGAAATAAAACAAAAACTAAATTTGAGTAACACTCAAGCTGGGAATGGATATATAGCTTTAAACTACACATATAGCAGTGTAATATTTTTATTTATCAATATAGTTGTAAGATAAGATAACCCTAAGTACACTAAAGAAGTAATACAAAAACATATATATATGTATGAATACTGTGGATATGTGTACAGGTACAGGTATGTATTGGAGTGTCCTCAGTTTGGTAGCAGCAGACTTTGACAGAAACTGTAATAATTCAATAATTTCAAAACAATTATGAATGTTAAAACAAATAATAAATAACAGCTTACCGTTCACTCTGTCCTGCTGCACTTCCCACATACTACCAACACACTATAATAAACAGAGCCAGTCACATTTATGTCCTGTGTTTTGAGCCCCACCCTCTTCTTGGCTCTCCAATGAGATAAGACATGTTAGGCCACGCCCTCCTCCAGCTGCTGAACAGAGTAAGTGGTCACTACTTGAGGTGGCCTTAAGTCACCCCCAACACTTGTTTAGTGTAGACTAAACCCATATTTAAGCATTGATATTCATTATAGAACTGCAAAGAAACATCTTAGTACATTCAGCTGGTGGCCTAGTGGTTAGGGAGTTGTTCCTGCAATCAGCAAGCCATGGGTTTGAATCCCAAGACTGCTTGTGGTGCCACTGAGGTACCCTTGAGCAAGGTACGGGTACCATCCGCACACACTGCTGCCCAGGTGCTGCATT
>JBBPCY010000037.1:15467285-15491766 GCA_037974405.1 Brachyalestes nurse
AGCAAGGTACGGGTACCATCCGCACACACTGCTGCCCAGGTGCTGCATTGCTGACTGCCCTCTGCTTTACTTGGTTCAATACAGAGAAAGAATTTCACACTGTGTGCTGTGGTGTGTTCACGAATGACTGTAAGGGGCCACTTTACTTTATCAGCATATAAACTAAAGCAAACACAAGAAAAAACATGTTATAACCCAATTAACAAATCATTAGATTAGTAACTAAATGTTAATAACTAAAACCTAGATTACTTTCTTTATAAATATTTAAGTAGAAGTAATGAAATCCATTAAAAATACTTAAAGGGCCCTGTCTCCTGCATCTTTCTTGTCAAAAACAGATGCATATCATTTTTTCAATGACCAATTTCCAATCTTTCTTTATCCTCTAGGATTAAAAAAGCTGTTGAGTTCCAGTGCCTTTAAGATTCATAAATGTAAGTAAACTCTGCCCTGATTGGTAGCGCTGAATTGTGCCTCATTCAAAAAGGAGTCCAGACTGAAAGCCCCTTCAGTGTGAGTGGGCGGGGCTAACCTGCTGTAGGCTGATGTATGTAAATGGACTGGTGTTGTGACATCATGCAAACTGGGAATTGAGACTGTTTTGTTTATTTACATGGACCATATGGACTGTGGCATGAATGATGTGCCTTGTAATTTTAACAGTGTCAATGTACTACATAATCTTTTATTTTATTTCCAAAATGTAAAGAAAATTCAGTTAGTTCAAGGATTCAAGCATTCAAGGATTCAAAACGTTTATTGTCATATGAACAGTAGAAAGTGCATTTCTTTGTACGATGAAATTCTTCTTTGCTGTCCACACAAATACCGAGATTAGTGTTGAGTTTTTACAAAATAAGTTAAATACTTATACATTATTATATTAACAGCATTTGCTAAATGAAGGAAATCTGCAAAAGAGCTTAAAGTGCAAAATTAGTTCTCTTGTTTTGTTTAGTCAACAATGACTCATGTTGAAGTAAAAGCAGCAACTAAAATCAACTCGAGTGGGATACAATTAATAAATAGAATAACTAAAAAAATAAAACAAATGAAAATAAAATGAAATTAAATAAATAAAGAAAGAAAGAATGAAAGAAAGAAAGTAAAAAATAAAATGAGATATAAAATCAGAAATAAAATGATAAAGCTCAAAAGAACGAGGTGCTAGGAACAGCCAAGCAGTCCTAGGATTGGATGAGAGTAGATTCTTTTCCACAGTAATTTTCCAGAGTAGACATAAAAGATTCAACATTTGAAAATACTCAGAAACAAAGTCCATTAATGCAGTTACTATCCGCCATAGGCCTCCCAGACGGGGTGTGCTCATCCAGCATAGACAAATGCTATGATAACAACCAGCTATCACAGATGTATATCCCCATTTATTTTCCAAATCATTGTCATCATCATCTTATCATACATCACTGTATGTGATAAGATTTTGCCAATTTCTCTGCCTGTAGAACCGAGTGATATCAATGACACACATAATATATTTTATTTTATACTGTCACTATGTCACTGAAACATGTATTACATGTTGTTTTATACTATCACTGACTGTACATTAAAAAGCCAATTAATAATATTAAACAATACTGTGTTCTTGATCAGGCCAAAACCACCCACATCCTGTACTAAATGTTTGGTGGGTGTATTTCTGGTGAGGGCGGTGAGTGTATATCTTTATATCTTGCCCACGAGACCATAAACAAGGTGAAATTAGGCTAAACCCTGCTAATACAGTTTTGGTCAACAATGAAAACCTGCAGAACGAATGCCATACAAGTTCAAGGTTACACTGCTGTGACCAGAGTGAGCGGTTCTGTTTGTTTAGAGAAAAGTCAACATGGATGGAAAAACGTGAGGGCTTTTCTTGTCCTTTTATTGCCCAGTGGTTGCAGCAGGCAAAACCAAAGGCTTCTCTATTACAGCCTAGAACTGCCTGCAGCCTGGGGTAAAGCTACAGGTCAAGCTAAAGGTTCATTCAAGCTAAGCTTTAACACTCTGCTGTGGCATTTAGCATGTAGCACGTCTGCATGTCTCAACTTGTCGAGCCCGTGTAGAATACAATAGTTTGATACCCATTAGCTCACAACCCCCATATGAACAGTAGTTACTGTTGACTGTTGTTACTTGCACCATTGCTCTTATCAGCTAACCCTGATCTCTTCTGCATACCCAGCTTCATGGAGGGTCATGTGGCATTTTCACAGTAGGCCGCAAACAGTTGTTTTCTTCTGATAAGACAGTTGTCAGTTGGTGTGGCACAACAAAGCGTGCTTTAATGAACGTAACATGAGGAGAAAACCTGCACTTCACATCCATTTCCTCTATGACATAGTTTAGAGAAGGCATTTAGCGCTGCACATCTCTTAGCATGCTTGTTTCGTCAGAATGGCATGTGGCTGATATGCTGGACCGGAGGGTTGTCCAAAGATGCTTTGGAGATGGGCTTGGGTTCAAAAGCTTCTTTGTGGGTTGTTGTGAAGTAGCATTCACTGTCAGGAGGCCTGATGTGGCAGGCTTTAATCTAGAAAGGAAATAGAAGAGACAGTATGCTGAGAAACCTCTTTAGATCTCTGAAGAAATCTCTAGATACTCTTACATTTTGAGAAAAAGTCACTCGGGAGGATAAAATGTCTGGCATGTAATAAATGAAGGAGTGCCAATAAGTATGGCACAAAAAATACTTTGCTCATATTTTCTCTGTCAGCCAAGACATTATGATCATAATAGCTATTCACGTTTTTAGAATTTTGTAAATGTACTGGTATTGGGACCAATATGTAGGCTACATGAAAACATATCAGGTAATCTCTAATGAAACGTGTTAAATTTTTTCAGTTGATAAGTCAAACAAGACTTTTGCTATCTAGTTTAGTGTGAGGCAAACGGTTAGTCTTTCAGAAGCCATTCACAAACTCATGCTGCTGCAGAAAATAATGCAAAAACAAGTGTCTGGTTGCTCTTTTCACTATCAGTCTTCATATAAATAAGACACTTCAAAAGTACAACAACAACACAGTTAAAAGTGTGTACTTGATATAAATGTTCAGGGCAAAAGCAGCATCTTCCTTTGTTTGGTGGAGTGTAATCACTCTGCACTGTACTCATAACTGGACCAGTTTCTAAAGAAAAAGAAAAAGGTCAGAATAAGGAACAAAAAGCAGAAGGAGAAATCTCCTCATTCTCAATATATTTCTGACATCTTTCACAGATACTATAGATATACTAATGTTAGACAACAATTCCTGCTAATTTGCTGAACGTAACAGTGGGAAATAATATAATGTATGTCACCATACAAAAGTAATTTTTATTTAGATTTAATGCTTTATTCAGCAAATAAATTAAATGTTATGTACTGTTGTGGCAAAAAAAGCCATGTTTAATGCATGTTCTCTTCTCCCAACTGTAAACTTCTCATTATTAGCGTTTGCGGAATTACTTCACCTTGGTGATGAGGGGATAAACACTGCTTAAGAATTTTTGTGCTTGTTAGTGTGAAAGTTGTGAAGCAGGGTTTTCAGTAAGTGTTTAATATACTGAATTATATGAGCTGAATTGAAAGAACCTCTGAACCAAAAAGGAATATGTTGGTCTGAATGTGAGTCAGTAGAGGGCATAGTTGTGTCACTTGTATGTTATTTCACTTTAGATTAACCTTGTTGCGCCAGGACTCGGCCAGGGGGATAAAAGTGCGGCCGGGCCGGAGCCAGTTGTTTCTGAGGATAATTCTCCCGGGTTGTTGTGCTGTAAAACATCCCACCCAAACTGGGCGGCCCAAAGTGTACGTTACTCTTGGTCCTGATGTTTGCTCCATCTACATGAACTGGAAATTGTTTGTGATTTTCCTGAGGAGTAACAGACAAATGATTAGGTCTCAGTAAAACAGATCTTGCATATATTGTTGACATCAGTGGTCACCAATCTTCCTCTTTGGAGACCCTCTGAGATTGGCTTCAACACTCTTCTAACAAAAATGCTCCAACAGATCATAATCTAAGAAAGATATAATTTCTGGCTTCACTGAATGGATCTGGTCGGTCAGATTTGGGTTCAAACTAAACTCTGTAGGGGAGGAAGATTAGTGAAAACTGATTCATATCACTGTTAGGCTGTAAATTCCAGTGAGAGATTTGTTCCACCTCTGAGAAGAAGAAGTGGTTAGTGGTGGCCGTCATTCTTTCTCGGTTTCTCCGCTCATCTGTGTCTCCTCGAGGGATGGAGCTGAGAGTTCTGTTTATTGGTTCTACATGAACCTGATCTTAAAGAAATAGAAGAGATTAGAAGTGAATGTACCTTTATTAGCTTCCCCCTTTATATTTTTATTGACTATGTGACTAAGATGTAAGATGTTTCTTAGACAGTGCTACATGAATGCAGAACAAAAATACTAGTTGTGTTGTGGAAAGATTCGTGTCCCATTTTATGTCATTATAATGGCGTGGTCAGAAATGACTGAAATGCTTCCATCTGCTGACCAAGTCTTGCCACCTTTACTATTCAACATTGAGTTAACCTGGAGATTTATTTCACAAAGCAAGACTTTTCAATTCTCAGCTCATTTGTTATTTAAATTAGACCTACAAATCTAATGTTGATAACAAGTCAATAGTTTTCGTAAATACCTGACCAAAACCTCCGTAAATGCACTCAAGCTGCAGCTCTTCATTAAGATTGACAGGCCTGTGGTTGTGGTTTAGGACTTAGCATGACTTACTGTTTAAATGGACAAAACTTCACCACTACAGGCCGTTTAGGAAAACACCAGGGCTGGACTTATCTGGGAGAACTTATCTGGGATCAGATTTCTCTGTATTTGTGATTGTCATTGTCACAAAAATTGAGTCTCGATCAACATCTCCCTACCTGAGGTGGTTTACGAATTCAGATCCTGTTGTCTAAAAAGACTGTCTGCAGCAGTCAGCTACTGGGTGTTTCATTGGCAAGTCTATGCCACCTCAATGAAGAGCTGCATTTGATGCGAATTTATTTTTGCAAAAATTATTTGGGCAAATATTGACTAGTGTTTGTTAGGATTGTTTGCAACATTAGCATAATTTGGACTCCAACCATGTCTTGGCCAGTCCACGGCTCCAGGGTAACATTGTGTAAATTGGATTTTTTGCCAAAATATTCCTTTAAGCCCAGGGTTAGGGGTTTGAATCTGGCTCCTGGCGTTGTGTGTGTGGAGTTTGCATGTTCTCCTCACGGTGGCGTTGGTTTCCTCCGGGATCTCCCGTTTCTCCCACAACAACATGCATGCCAGGTGAATCAGGGATTCTAAACTGTCCGTAGGTGTGAGTGTGTGGGTTAAGGGGTTGGGAAAGGGGTTAAGGGACATTTCTCTTAGACAATACACACTCTGGCCTTTACTGAGAAATCCTGATCAGCCCTTTGCACTATAGAGTAATAGAAATGGTTACAAGCAGGCTTTAAAGGTCTGACTTCTTCTAGAAAAAAACATCACATACATAAACATATATCACTTCAGAGCTCTTAAGTTAATGTTTAAAAATAATTGAATGATGAATTTCCTTGTGCTATTTCAGCTTCTCTTTACCAAGGAGCACCACTTTTGACAAACATTTCCAGACATATAATCTGTGCAAAATAAATTTTTTCATGATATAGCAAACACTCTTTCCTTAGAGATAATGAGCAAAATACAGGCAGTGTATGCTGTGACACATACCAGGCGTGATTTCAGTAAAAGCATCAGCTGTTGTTGTGGTCCATTTGTGATCGCGATCATCCCCAAGGTTGACACGTAAACGCTCCTTTAGTGCGACCAGGCTGTGGTAATGAGAAAGGCCTGAGTTATTTTATGTAAGTATTATTACAGACATTAAAATGAAATGCCAGTGGCACTTAATGGGTAATTACTTATTTCTGCAAAATTAAAGATTTAAACATGTCATGTAGAGAAAAGTACTGAGTCAGAATTGTGCACACTCATAGTGATATGAACCAGTCTGAAGGATTTCAGTCTAAATTCTCTAGTATAAATTATTACATGCAATGGTTATGAATACACCGACTGAGGCCTGAGGCATTCAGACGTAAAGTAGTCCCCAAAGAAAACTCTTTTTTTTTTAATTACTTATATTTTAATATGATCAATATTACATATAAAACTCAGATAATGTATAACGGTTTTGGATAGCAAAAAAATTGCTATATGTGTGTTTAAGACATCATGATACCTATTTCTAATCACCACCACTATAAAAAAATCAGCCAATAAAGAAAGAGTCAGTTTCTCCACAATGAGTTCATCAAAAAGAAATGAATTACACTGTTTACATCCCAATAACAAACTGGTGCAGAAAAATGAGTGGCTTTTAGTCCTAAAAGTGTTGTGTTCCCATGCAACTGTGTTACGTAGTTTATAAGATACTTTATTGAGTAACAGTATTACTAAATCCAAGTCAAACTTACAAAAGTGACTGGAGTGAATTCTAAGAACTGGGTTGCAACTGACTGTTTTTAGTTCAACATTCGATTGAATATGGTTGTATGCAAGTAATGAAATTGGAAGGTGAAAGAAGCAAGTTATGAGGTTAAGTTAAATCTATATTGTTTCATTGTTAACTCTTTGTTACACCCAACAACAACGAGGCTAGGCAGTTAACTAAAGGAACAAATGAAATACATATATGCACAGTCAGCAGAGGAAAGACAACACACAGAGGTTGAGTAAAACAATTAAAGCAATGTGTAAATAGATGTTACTGGGGGACAGTGAGAAGCCACAGACTGATGCAGATTCATTCAAGAAAAAACTGGAAGCAGAGGAAGAACATACCTGTGGGGACCTGCGTGGCAGAATGAGGCGGCGTGCGTCGTTTCATTTTCTGCTATTTTCTTTTTGTCTCCCATTGCCAAGGAAGAATGGAATTGCTGAGGCAAGGAGAATGCACACAAGAATGAGTACAGGACATTATTTTTTTACTTTCAGGGAGCTACATATTCAAAGTCCAGTTAACAGCCAACTGACTCCTAGAAATACCAAAATATCAGTATAATACTCATATTTATAGCGTTTACATCAACCATGTAACTAGGCAAGCATTTTGAAATATTCTCCATTAACACTGCCTGGAAACTCAACCTTCTCAGTGGGCTGTGGAGGAGCGCACCGCCTGTACTGGAAGTCATCACTGTAACTGGAGCTGAAGAAAGAGTGCTTTCTGTCCCCTGTGATTGCTGGTGTTCCACCTTATCCACACACAGTGATATCCACCCATTAACAAACAGTTATCTGTATAGTGAGCTCAGAGAAAACCCAGAAAAGGACAGCGAAATGAAAATGAAGGTGTCCAACCTACCTAGATGTTTTGTCTTTGCTTTCCTGAGCGGCATGATCTCATGTGGGACAAATGACACTCTGTGAGTGGTGTGTGGAAGTTTGTCCTCTGGCCGGTTCCCCTGGACAGCCACAACAGGAGGAGATGGCCTGTGTCTTGTACTGACAGGCAGTGCAGGCAGATGCGGGAAACTCTCAGACTGAGTGGTGTTAAAGTTCAGGTATCGCTCGTCTGAGTGCATCTTCAAATTGGTGACAAGTCCGGTCCATGCTGGGATTCGGCTGATTGGACCTGGAAGGTGGGAAGAAAAGGCCCTTCTCACCTCCGTTTGGAACTCCTTGATATGCTGAAGGTCCCTGTGCTCTACTTTTGCTAGGACAGGTTGGGAAATAGCAGGTCTTTTCATTATGGAGGCACATGATTTGAAATCTCTCTGGAACGTTGTCTCATAGGTCTTTCCAGGCTCATTTCGCTGACACCCGTCCCAAAACGGGACGTTTGATAACCTTGAGAGATTCTCTCCCAAAGCTTGTTGAAGTAACATGCCAGAATTCACAGTGATGGCCTCAAGGCAACTTTGCCAAGTTAATTGACTGCAGTATTGTTGCACTCATCAAATTGATTTATGAGGGTCCATCTCTGTCCTTGTCGTATGCTGAAAACGAATAGAACTTCAACAGAGGACTCTACCTCAGCAAACAGAATTTAGAACATCCGAGTAACTGTGATGGTAGGATGATGCCATAATGCTTTAAAGGACATCAGTGGAGAAACCTTACAGTTACCAAAAAAAAGATAACACTTTAATGACTGGAGTTAGAAAGGCTACATTAACCCTATCCAAGTTTTTAAGACAAGTGATATAAGCTTACATAAAATTCAATAAAATAATTGCCATAAAGGTTGACTTGGTCCTTTATGAGGTCATTTCATCTCGGCAAATTTTATGACAGCTGACATGATATGAATTTGACTGGATGTAGTAATAAAAATAACATGGTCACTATTTAGAGAACCAATCATATTTCAATTCAGAAAACATAAATGTAAAAACTAATTTAATTTAACTGTTGTTTAAAACTGCTTACTTTAGGAGGTAACTGATTCAAACTCAATATTTGTTTTTAATTTACTGATATTCTCAGTGCTATTTTGATCTGTTTGATCTATAACTATATGCAAATCCTGAAATGTGCTGAAAACATTTACCTTGTACTGTGTCCACCCAGAGCTCAAACTGTCCTGACTAACACACACTGACATGTGGTTTGTTGTTAGAGGATTTAATAATTAATGGTTTCCCTGGACGACCATAACAAAATCTCTCCTTACTCTCTTCTGACCAGCGTTTTCAACAATGAATAGCTGAGAATCAATAGTGTGTGTCAAGCGCTATTTCTGACTGAGATCATATTATTCATTTGTCATTTTTCATTTTTCTAAACTGAAGTCGGCCAAACTCTAGATGGCAGCCAAGTCTGGAATAATTAGCGTGTGCTTTATAAGAATAACAGCCCTGCCAGACCCCTAACCTCAAATGATGGAAGAAGTCTGAGCACAGTCTGGGTTATGTCAGTATCATTTAATTTTATTTAGTAATTATTCATTCTTTGTTTGCTTGTTTGGCCATAGGCTCAGTTTGCGGCAACTCCTCCATTTCCATTCGCATATTATTGGAATTCAGTCTTTTCTAAAGGAACAATCCAGCAATGTTGAACATGAACTCTACCACATCTGTAGATGCAAAACACATTTATAATAGAGGCCGATGGGCAAGTGCTGAAGAAAGACTAATGCATCAACCTGTTAATTTCCTGTTTTAATAAAGATAATCACATACAAACAGACTCTTCTCCATTTAAAAGTGTAAGCTTAATAGTTGGCTCATTTGCTTTCATTATTATGTTTGCATTTTACTACTATCTTAAACAGCTTAGGGTCACTGCTATTATTGCATTCGTCTCTCATTAGGATAACCAAAGACATTTTCCAGCTATAATGACACACAAAACTTATGACCATATAATATGTAGTAACCAGCTTATAATTGGACCACTGTATATGACATAACTGCAAGAATTCATGATTTATTTTGTTTTTTGCTTGTAATAAAATATCACCATCTATCTCCCAGACAGGCAGTGGTGAAGAAATGCACAGCAGGAGGTAATCCAACCTGTTCTTGTTAAGGCTACGTGCTACAATGCTAAGACACACGTCACAAGAGTTGACTCATAGAGATAAGGTAGAAACATTTTCTGCCTTAAGCAGTGAAGCATACAAGAGTTCAAGCAGTGTATCAGGCAATGCAATGCACAAGTAGTTGCCAATTGTAAAAGCCCATTAAATTCATCAGGGAAACGTTTTCGCACTGAGGTTGTTTTTCAAATGTGTGTGCATGTTCAGCGGCTGCAGTATGACAAATGGCTTTAAAAATTCAGTGTGATGAGAGTTCCTTTTGATCAGTTGTTTGCCAGATCTTCTCATCTTGAGAATGCAGTGAGAGTATACACACATGGATTCTATTTCTAACTGTATAAATTATAGTCTTTATTCAAAACAAAAGCAGACCCATTTATCCACAAGAGGAGGTAAAGCAGTAACTTTTATTGTGCATCAGTACAAAAGTGACGATATCCCACAAAGCGTTAGAAAAATAGCATATGTCCAAAAGCCTTGCTGAAGCCTTGTACTGCTCTGCTAAGGAAGGTACAAATAGTACCCAAGCTTGCCTAACAGAGGTTTGACGAACAGACACAGCTAGACCCTTTTAAAAAGCTCTGCTTAAGCTGAGAAATCCATTTTGGACAGATTTTCTACTGTTTTTTTTGTTGCAATAGCACCTTTTTATTGAGATGAAAAAAAGACTGAACACCTGAATCAGGAATAAAGTTAAAGGTTTTAAAAGCTGTGCAACATGATTATGGTCATTCTTCTTCAAACAAATGATGTCCAAACTGTGAGAATATCAAATAATGAACCCAGTGTAGTGAATCAATTCATGGGTCTAGTGTCACACTCCGAGTGTTTTCAATAATATAAGACTTATTGGTTATAGAGAAGTGAATAAAATGATTATAATATGGTCCTCCTGTGCAACTTCACAGGTTTCCTTAATAGGACACCAGAAGGCTGTCATTAAAAAAATAAGTCCAAAATGATCAACAGAGCTGGTGATAATACTGCAGTGGCTATATAATAAAATATTAAGTTATTATTAAAAAATGAATATCCAGAAAGATGATTTCAGAAAAGGAAAGGCCGATACCCTGACAACACCAATGTAAACAGATAATTGTAGTATTTTACTGAAATAACTTCTCTGTTCACAGAATTCTTTTAATATTGAATAAACATATTGAAAAATCTATTTTAGTAAATCATTTGCAATATTTAAATCCATAATCCAGTTTTCATCATTTGTAAATTGACAAGCTGCTATTAAGATAGGTGATACTAAACTTATGAACAGCACAGACTTCCGCTTCATAACTGTAGTGGTTAATTAATTATAGCATAATTTGACTATGATACTAGGTAGCACAAAATGCTAAGTAATACTTTTGTACCTAAAGGCTGTTGCCACTGTAAAGCAGCTAAAGTCAGACACAGTCTCAAAACAGTCACCACTACACCCAGCCAGTCCAGTTAACATTAACACTACTGCAACACTACCCAGTCTCACTGCTGGATTATTTTAAAGCAACGTTTTAAACAAAACTTTCCCCACACATTATAGCAGCTTTATGAATATAACAGTGAGTGATTAAATAAACAAGAGATGATGAGTACCGCCAACCAATGGTTTAATGTAGAGCTGCCATTATCGATTATATTAGTAATCGAGTAATGCAGCAATTATTTAGATGATTAAGCAAGAAATCATATATGTAATTTATAACAGCAAACATTACACTTTACTTCACACACATTAACTTCATAAAAACAAAAATGCATGCCTTTGTGAGATTCTGCTGATGTGGGTTTCCTCCCTTTCCGGGATGCACACAGAAGCAATTTGGGGACTTACAGCTGCCACTTGTGGAGAATGTTCAGACTGCAAAAATCTGCTTATCAAACAGCAAAGTGGAATCATCGAGAACACGCATTTGAATCAATTATTCTTTTAAAAGAGTAATTGAATGATGAAGTAATCATGGCAGCCCTATTTTAGTGTTTTCTAGATTTCTAGTGCTTAGCGTTTCAATACTGCTACCATAGTTACCTTCATCATTTTGCATGACAAACTTAAATACCCTAAACTCCACAGAGGCCTATAGTATTCCTGTAGTTCATTTAGATTACTTACAATTTCAGCAGCAGACGTCATCTACTATCATTATATTTATATCCGCTAATTGAATCACATTAGATTTATATATCTATCGACTATATCTAGTTAATGCAGGCCTTTAATTTTCCAAGTGTATACACTGTGCTTTTAAAGTAAAAAAAAAGACCCAACTGGACATTTAGACAAACCACTAGTTACATACAAAGAAAAACAGAACAATTCATCTAACGAGCTTAGATGAATGTACTTGCAGCCTTTACATTTTGTACCTGTCTAGGTAATGCTTGCTGTGTAAGAATCCATTCCTTTAGTTTCTTTTTCACTTTTTTTTTAGTCTTCTTGTATGTGCTCAGGTGTTGTTTTGAAAAAGGAATCACTATTGATTCACCAAGGGCATCTGCAGACACACAGTAAATAAACAAGCGATGATGAAGACATGCTCTGTGCTTTCCACCATGAAAAAGGACACGAAGAGTGAAGAATGCAAATCTCTGAGAAGGCAAAATCCACAGGCCGCAGTCATCCGCTGTGTTTCTGCTCTAGTGAATTAAGTGCAGGCTAACCACCCTGATAAGAACACACTGATTTCTTCACAAGCCTAACCTCGCATTGCTACATTTGAAACACTTCTCGTCAAATGAAGATGTAGGGCAGCCATGTAGCCATAGCCAAAGGCTGGTGAAAGGAATTCAGTGGAGTGTAAGATTGCTCCTCATCTTTGTTTCTCTGAGGGTCATGTTCAGTTGCTTGGGTCTTCGCTAGTCATGGGTCTTCTGGCTGCTATTTATCTACGAGTTTGGCCAAGCTCTGTCGCAAGTCACTCAGATCAACAATCTTCAGGTCCAGCACTTCAATGACTTTCCGCACTTCACTCTCTGCCTGCTGATGTGCACCCAGGGAGGACGCCAATGTCTGCTCTGCTTTCTGGACCTGCTGCTCCAGCTCGGCATTCTTCTCCTCCAGCTCCTAACGACAAAGCAGAAACAACTCTAAATACCAACTGCTCCGTGTCATGATTACCTTCTTAAGGTCAAAGAAAGAAAGGAAGTATGCAAAGTATGAATTGGCTACTCTCATTAGGCAGTTTGCATGGTGGAAATACAAGAAACAGAGCCTGATGGAAACACTCATTTATATGCATCTTTGTCACATAGTGACAGTTCTTTAAGGGTTCCTTTTTGAGAGTTTCTTTTTTTAAAAATAAAGTGTAAAGGAATTTTGAAAGTTTGTGTGGGGGATGTTACGGTTAGTTTAAGTATTTGTTTTGTTTGGCCTTTTTAAAAACTCTAATCAATGAATCAGTTATTAGTAGATTAGGACATTAATAGATTATTTAATGAATACATTTGATAATGACAGCCCTGAATCATTTACAAAGCAAAAGGTTTACAAGGATGACACTCAAACTTACCTGCATTTTTTTATGAGCCTCCTCTCTTTCCTTCTCCATCTCCCCAAAAACTGATTTCTTGCACTGTAGAGTGTTAATCTCCTGCAAACATATTATTTTCACCATGAATGTGCTCTGCCACAAGTTCCATATGTTACTTTGAACTTCTAACAGGGTGAAAGCCTACACATGCCTGGATCTGACTGTAAATGAAACCATCAAGACTATCATTTACTAAAGTAAAGTAGCATCTAAGTGTCACCACTGATGCCCACTAAGAGCTCACCTGGCTGCAGGGTTTCATTCTAACTAAGCAAACGCTCACCATTCCCACTATAATTAGTCTGTCTTAGCTCTTAACATTTCAAGTTTAAACTCTGGACAAGACTGACGGCCCCTGTTCCAAGTACAGGGTCATCAGTTTTTATTCAGAAACCTGAACCCATTGTAGTAACACTTTTAACACTTTTCTCCACTGACTGAAGTTTTGCTCACAAAGTCACATTTACTTCTGAAACAAATGAGCCACCTATTATGAAAAGTGCTCTTACTTCATCTTTAGCTTTTATAAGGGCCTCCATCTCTTCTACAGCAGGGGAGGGCTCCTCATTCTTCTTCTCACAAGATGCAGGATGACCACTCTGAGCCTCCAACTCTGCCACCTGAAATTCAGAAACACATGGTCAAATTAGTGCATCTATTCGCCTCACAAAACATTATCTTCCTCTGTGCTATGGCAGAGAAAGATAAGAAATTTTGGGTTTGGGGTTCTATAAAAAAAAAATACACCACGGCAACCCTATTCATATGAATCCATGGATTCATGCCCATAAAGTTCAGGGTATTAGCGGGTTGGTTCTGCAGCCCACTTCCACTGCAGCTCCCAGCATGTCCCAAACCAGGGGTTGTGTTAATAACTATCAAATTCAGTATCTAATTTCATTAATTTTTCAATCAATAAGGCCATTAAGAATTCAAGCTATTCATTTTTCAGTGTCAGAAACAAATTTTGTTAACATATATTTAACAGAAAATAGCACTAAAGCCTCCAACACCAAGTATAATATTATATTAGCCAGTGTTTAATGTATTTATTTTTGTGACCTTACTGCCATTTTATCTCCTCCATCCTTCCAATCTAACATCCAGCAACCTACATTACATATTGTGTAGGTTCCCCTTGTTCTGCCAAAACAGCTCTGAGGCACTGAGGCATGGACTCCACAAGACCCCTAAATGAGCAACTTCTAAGACTGAACTTTTAAGGTGTTTACAAGGAGCATGGAAAAATATGCTTGCAGATTTCTGTAGAAAAAAAAAACTGAAAACAAATCTCTCAAAAGGAATGGAAGGCGTAGTAAAGGCAATGTGTGAACATGCCAAATAACGGGGAGAAAAACATATTTGGTTTTCAAGGCTTCCTAAAAAGATAGCAAAGTAAAATATTTATTTCTAAAAACAATGCGATATCATTAGTACAGGAGATTTTGTGAAAAAATAATTCAAAAAAATGTTTTTCAAAACATTGCTTTGGCATTTCTGACAGCCATTCCATTACCACCTAAAATAGTGCTTCTCCAGTGATAAATGCTCATATTGCACATGTCACGTTCTGTCCTGACAGTCATGCCAGTGGGAACAGTCAGAAGTATCACAGCTATAAGACACACAGCACATTTGCCTGAGCAGTAACAGCTGCTTTCTGCAATGCATTTTCCCTTCAAAGTGGCTGAAGTAGAAATGTTGCTGTGATTCACACACACATTTTCAAAAGCACATGGTAAGAATGTCATGAATTAGAGGCATCAAATCTCTCTTCTATCTTTGCATTAAAAAAAAAACCTTGTTTATCCTTGAGGCAAGGCAAAATGCAGCCATGACACTGCTGGCATTTTCAGCACACTCAGAATTCGGTACGTCACTCATATTTCTGTTTGTGCTGGAAGAAACGAAGAGCAGCAAGGTCCCCTTGGTCGTTTGTCTTTTCTCCGTATTAGGGCCACAGCCATACATTTTTCTATGCTAAAAATACCATCCTTATCAATCTCCCAAGAGACCTGAACTACTTTCCTCCACCTGGTTGTGTTTTTTTTTCTTACACACAATATCAACTTTACATGTTTTTTTTTTCTTCTTTTTTGTTCCTGCAGCACAGTTCAAACAGGGCTATGATTTAAAAGTATCCACAAACATTTGATTTGCAGATCAAAAAAAAAAAAAAACTTCAATCATCATTTGAAACCTTCACTTTGGAGGCGTCACAACACACACACACATGAGCAAAACATAACGACCAACTGCTGGACATCCTGTTGATCAGCTGTGTGCCAAAACAGCTCAAACCTGCCGAAGCACGAACTCTACAAAACCTCCGAGGGTGCATCACAGTATCAGCCAGCAAGATATTAACACAAGATCCTTTTAAGTTGTGAGGCAGAGCCACCACTGATCAGACTTGTTGCACATTCCTCCCATAACAGTGTACATTTTTGGTGATTTTTACCAGTGAATCAGACAGGAAGACCGTTTGCTACCTTTGCTTTTACTATCCAATGAGATTTGGGTGACTGTCACCCTTCTGTTGGTAGGTACTCACCACTGCTTACCGGGAAGCACCTATGAAAACATGCCATTCTGAAGATCCTCTGATCTCTTGTGAATGTTGCTCAAGTTTTAACACCTGCTTATTTCTACTCCATGCAACACGTCAACTACAGAAACCAAATGTTTGCTTTCCGTCTAATATGTTCAAGACTTGCTCATAATGTTTTGGCTTATTGTACAAGCAGGGTTATTCGCAGGTTTGCATTAAAGACTTCAATATGTGCTTTTAATAGATAATTGTATAACTGAATAATTGAACTTTAATTGTATAAATGTTTTTCCTTATGTAACTGAAAAGCAGCAGTGAAAATAAATTCTGCAAAAGAATTATGCAAAAATGTACTAAGTAAGCTGTCTCGAAACATCTGATCCAAATGCTTAATATGGTATATAAGTCTTGGTTCTTATCCCATTCTAATATTAGTAATGTCTGTGTATTGCTGGCCAAAGACACATGGCCCTGAGCAAGACAAATGAAGAGAACACAGCTGGCAGTAGGATCTACCTGCTCTCGCAGCCTGTCTGTCTCTTCCTGGTACTCAGCCAGCTGTTTCTTCCATTGCTCAATGCTGCAGTTGGCTTCATGCAGAGCTGCAACCAGTTTAGCATTGCTCTCCTGTAGAGAAACCAGCTCTGCCTCCATGTTCACCTCACATACTGATCTATGGAAGAATATACAAAATGGTCAGAGAAAGTTAACAGATCCAAGCTTTTCCTTAATCACATACAAAGACATCTAGTAATACTGGTATGATTCACAAGCATTTTTAAACATACACATACATGTGGATCAAGACACTATTTAAACAACACAGACAATTAAAACAAAACACCACACATCTTTATTTAATTCTACATTTCTTTATTTATTTCTACATTATTATTAAAATTAATTACAATCAACTCAAAGTTTTCAACATCTAAATCACAACCTGTGTTACAATGATGTTACATGTTTACACCCTCAACCGTAACTGCTTATAATACTGTATATGCCACATTCAGAAACAGTTAAGATGTAGCTTGCAGGGATTTTGAGTAACTGCTAATAGAGAATTATTTACAGCAAAGCAGTCATGCATAGTGACATAACTTCACTGAAAAACAGCCAAACAAGCACAGATTGCTCTAGGCCTCAACTAAGACAACCTTCCTAAAAAAAAAACCTGAACATCAGGCACTGACAGTGTGCATGTTCTTAAACCCGGAACGTTATTGACATTTAGCTCCCTGTCCACTGCCCCAGAAAACTACTGATGAGGAAGATGCTTATTTTGTACAAATGAGCAATCTCAGGGTTGCACTGCAACGAAGCAATGAAATGTGAATATGCACCAAACGCACATCAAATATGTGATGTTTAATCAAGATGTAAAAATCACAACAGCAAAACTGCTAACACTACACAGCTAAAGGACCCACATTCTGCATTTTAAGATGGTTTAAAGCAGTTTAATTTAAATTTCTACATGAGCACTTCCAACCTCTCTACATTCCTTTGTTACTGTGCCTTTAAGACTGATATTTGTAAATGATCTGCAGTCTGATTGACTGCTCTTTAATGTGCTTTTTTCAAAAAGTCTGGGTACAAGCACTCCTCATAACTTAATCATGACTAAGTGAAGCTAAACTACTGTAGGATCAACAGATGGATTTGTGATTGCACTTGGTTTCCTGAAATCACGAGATTTGCATTTGCAGTTTCGTTTCTATGTATGAACTGGGGGAGTGAAATGTTTTGAACTTTATTATTTATTTAAAGTGAAACTATGATATTTCTATAGTAGTTTTGGTTTGTTAGTATGTTTTACATTTAGGTATAAGACTTTGAGTATATAAAACCCTTACATTTGGGCAAAATGTCCTAAAAGGGATTCTCCAGTTCATAAACACTTATAACAGGGTGAAGTGTGTGTTACCCTTCGGAGAGCATCTTTTTAACACGTTCTTTCTCTGAGGCCATCTCAATATCTGCACTCTTGCTACGGAACAGCTTGTCCTCCCCAGGGCCATTCACACACAAAAGTGATGGTGGAGAGTGGCGGTCTTCAGACCCCTACATGACAAACACAGGGACAAGAAGTAAAAAGGAGTAGAGAAAGCAAGTTCATGATGGATGATTGGTGTCAGTTAATAATTTCACTCCCTAATGTTTAGTACTGACTTGCAAAACAAGTCTTTAAATACAGTGTCAGGACCACCAATGTTGACCAGAACTTATTTTGGGGGAGGTGGGCTATTCTCAGTACAGTTGTGACTCTGACATGGTGGAGTTCTGAGGGCGCATTTAGACTAGCAATCTTCTAAAGCTTCTGTGACAAACTCTGTCATCCTTTTCATAGTTTTTATTTAAAATATTAACTGAATATTTGTTCATTTTCACACATATGTTACACATCACATATTCACAGAACCTTGCTGGGGACCTCCTTCTTCAAGACACGAACTAAAAATGGACAGAGGAACGACATAGAAGACTAAGGTAATTAAAAAGTGGGCAAGTGATAATTATGTTGCCCTAGTTAAGTCATGACCAAGACAAAATGTGGGAACAAGGCAATTCATTTAGCTTAAGTAAAGAGTAGCCATACACCAGTGCCGTTCCGTAATGGAAACAGCTTGTTTGATACACCTAACATAAAACAAACTAGTCAAATTTTCCTTAATCCACACACAATCAGCTGCTCTATTTTAAAAGTAATATAATACTGGTTTAAAATGGACTTATAATTTTGTGTTTGGGAACAAGCGATAATCTAAACACTGCCTGTACACTTTGCCACACAACATGAAGTCTTTCTTACAAGCATGTGTCATGCAGTTTTCCACAAAAAGCTTGTATTGTTAATCCATCTCAAGCTTCGCTTCCCCCAGTGGAACTTGTTCTGCTTCCAAGGCTCAACACCAACGACTATTTAGACGTATTTACAACTGGACATGGAGAAAGGAGATTGCTCTGGAGGCCTGCTCTCACTATATGCTTAATGTATTTTAAATGGGTACATATCAAAGATAAGACAACTCAGTGCTGGCTGAAGCAAGGATTGATTAATTATACATCTAGAGAGTCATGCAAGAATAATGAGGGATCCCTGATTCCCAGAATATCTCTGGCTTTATGAAATTTTACTGCATAAACATAAAGCAATGTTTGCTTGTTTTATATTGGTGGGGCAGAACATTAACCCTTTAGTGCAGGGTGTCCTCCTCTCCTGTAATGACTTGACTGTCTATTTACAAAAAAATGTGGAGAGGAAACAGTGTCTCCTAAAAGTTTTCCACTAAAATCCAGATCACAGAGAGGTCAGAATTTATAAAACAAACTAGGTCAAAACTGTTACACAGCATCAGATATGGGCTTCACAGACATGGGATCCTCTGGGATTTGAAGCCTCCTCTTACAGCTCTAGAGCTGGGATGTAGGGGTGGGCAATATGACAATGTTATTACATCCCCACAAATGTAACGGGGATGTAACAGTATGGCATACTGTATCTTTCAAGAAAAAACTTGTGATTCAATACACAGGCATAAAACAATACGCTTAACAGGCTAGCTGCGGGCTAGGCTCTTAGCTTATGGGAAAGGTTTAGCGCATTAGTTTGGGAGTTAGCTTATCTGTCAGTCAGTGGAACTACATAAAAATATCAATTCAGTTCTGTGGTAATTCAACTGATATACAATGAGCTGATATACAATATTTATTTCACTACATCACATTTAATTTTATACCATTTTAAGGCATTGTTTTTGGTTATATGCTGCCATCTGATTGTGCCATTCTTGAACTTCTAATATTTAACTTTTGTTACGCCCTAATAAACAGAAAATGAAAACATTAACCTGTTAAAATTGACAACACAGCCTTGTAAAAAAGATCTATTGCAAAAGTAATAGCAGTAAGCTACAGGATTTCTATGAGAATTCGGACAATTACAATGCATACTGCAGTAGCTGTAGAAACATTGTTCAATTAAATATACAGTAATCCCCCTGTTTTCCACGGGGATTATATTCCAAGAGCACCAGCGTATAGTGAAAAACCACATTGTGTTTTGGTAAAAAAAAAAAAAACACTTCAATTTTATTTTATACTAAATTTAATGCATTTTAATGCATTACCCTGAAAGAAAATGTAACCATAAACCCGTATTCCCCTCTTTTAATTTAAATTCCCAGCCAAGATATGCAACTCAGAAGGTCGCTGGTCAAAAGTATTGGGACATGAGGCAAGGTGAACGTTTTTTTTTTTTTTTTAGTGAACGGCTAAAAATACAAACAAGGGCTCGTTGGAAAGGTCTCCTGGAGTGCACAGCGGAGAAATCGCGCTTGGAGCACAGGGGCTCAACCCTGGTGTGGAATTCAAAAAAGTGCTTCCAGGTCGGCTACAGCCTGCCCCGAGTCCCCTTGTGTGAAAACGTCCAGAAAAAAAAGGCAGAGGATGTTTGCAGTTTCCGCATTATTGTGGTAATTTCTGGGCAAAACTGAGTTCAGTTCTCAAAAAAAAAAAAAAAGGCGACTCCTGATCCGTATAAAACTGGGGGTTTACTGTATATGAAAATACTACATAAGTACACAAAAGCATACCTACTACAAGCCACTTATGACAGCCTTGTCTCTACAGTCGTTGTCCATTTGATAAACTATGCTGAGCACTTCTTAGTACAATTACAGACTGCAGTGCATCTGTACATTTGCATTATTTGTTAGGTCCCCTTTTACCCCTTTATCAATGGTCAAGGCCCTGAAGGAAAACTGAATGTTATGTTACATATACCCTGATGTGCCTAACAGGTGTAAAGCACTGACGATCACTGATGATATTTTACAGTGCACAGTTTTTATTAGTCATCCTCCGTAAACAGTAACTACCAGTGTATAGTAACTGTATATATGGATATCCAAACTGCATGCTTGGGTTTAGGTTTTCACAGGCTTTTTAAATTAGGCTTGCTGGTGTATTTTGTACATTCTGACTCGCAAACCTTCGAAAAATGAAAAAATTGCATATTGGGAAAATCATTTTTAGTATGTTATATTTATCTCATATTGCCTACACTTACTTTAAGCTAACTCGGTGGAAGCAGAGGAAGATATTTGATATAAACTCACCTGAGACAGCTTGAAAAGACGTCCCAGAGTCACAAAAGAAAAGAAACCCAAAAGGAAGGGGAAAAAAAAAAGAATTCAGATTACAGGGCACATCTCATGTTTCTTTGATTATACTGCAAATTCAATAAATCTCAAGGCAGAAAAGGGGAAATACAATATTGAAAACATGGTGGAAAAACACATGAATTTGATGTGCTAGCTTGAAAAAGTACTGTAAATAGTTTAACATTACAGCAGGCAGGAGGGGGTTCTACAGTCAGGCTGTAAGGAAGGCTTGACTTTTACCAAAATAGAAAACACAGAAAGAATGGTTTAGAGAAGAGAATTCTACAACATTCTAACACCATAAAGTCAAGGCTGCAAAAGCTTTGTAAATGCTGCACTATAGCTACATTACTGTGGTCAGAGTACATCTTTGTTATTTACTTATTCATACGCTTACAGCGTTTCAATGCTTTCATGTTTTCATGCACCCTTGGTGGCTGCAACCCCTCAAAAAATGGCTTTATTAATTGATAAGAGGAGCATTTATACGAGCCATCTTAGGCACACATTGTTTCCTTGAAGCCCTCATAACACTCAGGTCAGATTAAAAATGAATAACTTTTATTCAGTGGCAGACACATATGGCCATTCTATATGGCTTAAGAGGAGCAAACTGGGTGCACTATGAACGTGAACAGAGACAGGAAACATCAACAGCAGAGCAGCTGGAGAATATCTCAGACTGGATGCTTTTAGCTTTTATTGCGGCTTACCTCATCTTATCGTATTTTGAAATAAAGAAATGCTAAATGAGGATTAAAAGCTACAGCAACTGATGATCACTGAATATTTAAGATACTTTTAACTTTAACGTGCCATCATACTGTTCTAGTATTTTTGCTTTATTAACAAGAGGTCTAAGAAACATGGAAATTCAGAACAAGTGCTGTCCAGATGTCCAAAGAAAAAGGTCAGTCAGCTGCAAAGTGAAAGGCACTACGGCAATGAGTGGCCCTGCTGTGTCCATGGAGCGATTCAATTCCACAGGGGCTAGAATCAGTGTCTCTCTCTGGTCTTCTGCCATATGAGGCTGTGTCAAATGAATCTGTGTATGCAAGCATGCAATAAACACATGCTATGCTAAAAATAGTCCAAATGTTACTATTATGAAAAGAGCAATGCATGTAATTCAATTCAGTAAACATACTGAAAGAGAAAGTGTGTGTTAATGTTTAATGTTTTATTTAGATTTTTTTTTTGGATTAAATAAGTGCTATGCATCACTTTTTTTGATGTTCTGCATCTGTAATAAAAATAGCTGATCTGAGACAGGGAGCTGTTAATAAGAAACGCCAATGAATTATTGCTGTGAAGGTGTATAGCTCTAAGGAGGGGTCAGAACCTGTGGAGCAGCGATGTTGAGACCAGCACTGATCAGTTCAAACTTCTCTTGGGACTTCTCCCTGACAAGTCGCGCTGCTTCCTTTAATTCTTTGAACTGTTCTGAGAACTGTAAAGAAACAAGTGATTGAATCAGAAACCAAGTAAACATCATCTTCACTGCTACATTACAGGGCGGCACAATTTAGTGTGTGCTAATCATTAACACAATACTGGTCTTTGCCATTCTAATTTCACGGAAGGGATGCAAATGACCCTGCTCACTAATCACTTTTTTTTCTTTTACTGTGTGCTGTGAGCATCTGGAGTGTTTCTGTGGGTGTTTTTATGAATTACGGTAGTCATATACATAAAAAATAAAGGTAAAGAACTCCGTTCTTGTGATGTCATGGAAATGAACACATTAACATACATTCTCCCTACAGCAGTTCAGCTTCACTAATTCATGAAGAAGGTAAGAGGTGTTTTAATCTGGACTATTTTTTTCGTATGAGGCACAACTGACAATTACTATGAAGGTCATTTTTGCACAGTGCGCACAGTAATAAAACAACTTAATTTTAACAGATAGAGATTGGAATTAGTCCTTTTTGTACATAAAACAACAAAAATCATAAGTGCACATTGTTATCACATTCTTAATTCACAAATGTGTTTTTAATATACTGAATAGTGTAGTGCAATCACAATATGTAGTAATGTAACAACAGAATTCTGTCTATATTGCACAGCTCTTTAGATGTGGCTGTACTGCATACTAGGGCTGTAACGGTACATGTATTAATTCCGAACCGTCACGGTACATGGGTCATGGTTCGGTACATGATGTCGTACGGAGAATACACGGTACAACAGAGAAGACGCTATTAACTAAATTTACAAGCGTGAGTTTCGTTGCTTTCTCGCCTCGGTGTTAGTGGCTGCTAACAGGAGCATTTATTTTCTTTCTTCAAAAAGAGTATTCGAGTGGCGAAAAGCACTCGCGCACGGAGCAGCCATGAAAAGAAACTCAGAAAAACTTCCCTGCACTACTATACACACACTCCTGAAAAACTACATATCCCAGCATGCATGGTTCCTTAAAGGAACAGGCTCATCCTGAAACAGTTTCATATGGAAACATTAAACAGCGACCTTTAAAACGTTTAGCCATCTCACTTACTTTCTATTAGGTAAGACTAATATTAATTACTAATTCCTATTAACACAAACATTTCTATTTTTGTCATCCATACATGAAAATATAAGCAAAAGTGTGTGTTTACTGGTTAATACGCTGTACCAAACCGTACCGAACCGTGACATCTGTGTACCATTGCACTCCTATAAATATATATATATATATATATTGTATTTATTACACTGTTAGTTCTATATTAATGATGTTATACTAAAAAAAATTACATTATTGTTTACAAAATTATTTAAAAAATATAAATATGTTGATTTCAACCTATTAAACAGCTGCAGATAAACCAGATAAACCAGATGAACCAGATAAACCAGATGAACCAAGAGCTTCTTGATAAACCAGAAGGGCCGAATGAAGGCCGCCAAGCCGAGCGGTGGATAACCTGATTAAAAGTTAACAGAAGAACATTTCCTGCTTCTCCCACTGCCACAAACCCTTATTTCATTACGAGATCTTTCTTAGTAACACAACACATTTTCCACACTTGCACTATAGCGCCAAAAATGTTGTCTTTTGCAAGGCAGGGTTTTAAAAAAATGCCACACTGAGGTGGGAGAAGGTCACAGTGAAGAGGCTGTTAGATGAAACTAATGTTCTCCGTGCTGCAGTACAGCATCATTGTCTGAGAACCTTGAGGCTGAAGTGATATCAAATTTATTCTAAAAAAAAAAGAATGAAAGAAATAGCAGGGATATTACTTCACACTGCATTTCCTAAAGTAATGGCTTGTTTCAAACACCACAGAACCACTAAACTCACTTTTTTTTGGTTCTCTGGTTTCAGGATTTTTTTTGGAATGCTTTTTTTTTTTTTAGGACAGTCCAGTTCCTGAAGGCCCAACCAATGGAAAAAGAGTCCTGACTGGACAGTTTCCCTCTGGGCAGTTCTTTTTGTGTCCATTTCTCAGAAAACTATGGGGCTTCTCAGGAGACCTAGAACATCCTGAGAGTTCCCCTTCGCTGAATCAAATGCAAATGTTATTAACTGTTATTAACCATCACATTTAAATAGTAAAAATATATATTGGGCTAGACCTCTTCCTTCCAGTGAAGGAGAATATTAATGCTTCAGCAGAACAAGACATTCTGGACAGCACCATGCTTTAACTCTGTGGACCCAGTTTGGGGAAGAACCTTTTCTATTCCAGCAGGACTGTGTCCCAGAACACAAAGCAGCTCCAT
>JBBPCY010000037.1:15501063-15537649 GCA_037974405.1 Brachyalestes nurse
AAATGAATTTAATCCATTTTGGAATAAGGCTGTAACATAACAAAATGTGGAAAAAGTCATGCGCTGTGAATACTTTCCGGATGCACTTTATGTCTCTGGTCATATTACAGTAGAGAGGTGTATGAAGAGAAACTGTCAACTTCTTCTATTCCTGTAAACTGAACTTTAGGCACCATTTATTACATTATATCATTATATCATATCCATTCATCAAAATGTTTTCAGATTTTTGGCTACGTCACTATGTGCCAGTGATATGTTTCACCTCTCACAATCACCACCCCTAATCGCAATGCTCAGCTAGTTCAGAGGACCTACCTGACACCATGTTTCAATCCAGATCGACTGAATGGTCCTTTATAAATTTTCTTTCAAGCATTTAGGAGGAGAGATGTACTCATATGTTTCCAATCTTTAATTATATATTCTACATGTTATTGCTGTAGCAATCACAATTGCTTCCTTCACATCACATGACAACAGAACCTTGTGGTTTTTTTTGTATGGTCTATTTCTGTCAAAGTAAGCAGTTTTTTGCCATGTTGAGTGATGTACAAGACCTGCTACACTCACAGCGGCTATACTGGTAAGACGTGGTTGACATTTAAAGTCTGCTTCTTTGGTTTTGCACCGGAGAAACAATTCCAAGTTTGCACGTAATGTGAAGATGAAAAACACTCTATGTACAGGTTTCAAAATGGTAAAACTTAAACACATGCACTTTTGCTTATTCCAGTCAATAATCACTACACATTGCCTTTTACTTCTTATTAAATTCTGACATTTATGTGTTGTGGTGGGAATCTATTTAACATTGTTTTTCATGAGTCATCTTTTGTAAGCCACGAAAATGTCACATTTATGTTGTGCCCCTCACCGTTCAGTAAATACCAGAGGAATACAGTCGTCCCCTGAAATGCGTGGGGTTACGTTCCAAGAGCACCTGCGAATTGTGAAAAAACACGAAATTGTGATGTGGTACAAAAAATGCCTATAAAGGCCTATTTTTATAGTGTAAACCCTAAATACGCCCCCAAATATGCTAGCAAAACACTTTAATCCCATTTAATCTCATCTTAATACATTACCCTTAAAAAAGCTATAAAGGTAAACTTGAGATAGCTCCATGCGGGAAACTGTTCTGATGCTGGACTGCATCTGCCAGAGATACGTCACAGGGCAGCAGCCAATCAGCAGCAAGGAGAAATGAATAACGCTCTCGGACTGGCTACTTTCAAACCTCCCACCTCTGAGTACAGTGGCATTTCACCATCCCAAGACGCATTTTTGTATACAGTTGCTTTGTGTTCTCTCGACAGTACAAAAAAATGTATACAGTTATATTTTATATGGACATTTTGCTGAGTTTACATTAATATTTATGTTACAAAATTAGTATATTATATTTTTCTAAATAATTTAGTACTAAAATGCTTGGCAAATTATATATTGCCACGAAAAAAACAAACCAAAAATCCAGAGAATATTTGCGCAAATTTGCAGGGATTTCTGCCAACAATTATTAATTGGGGTCTAAGAAAAATCTGAAGCAGCAAAACCATGACTTCGCGCGGGTACACTGTAGTCCACAAATCACATGTTCACACAAGATTGTGGGGTGAAATTGTGCTTAATTTCTTTTATGTTTGATGATATTATGAAATTGAATGATGGTCATTTGTAAGTACAAGCCTGTTCCTCTATTTATAGATCATACTTTAAAGAAATAAAATTACTTTTTAATATAGTTATCAAATCATTGGGGCAGCTGGATGGACTAGTGGTTAGGGTGTTGGCCCTGCAATCAGAGGGTTGGGGTTCGAATCCCAACTGCCACTGAGCAAGGTACCATCCTCCCCACACTGCTCACTGGCAGCAGCCCACTGCTTCCCTTGGTGAATGGGTTAAATGCAGAAAGAATTTCACTGTGTGTTGTACTTGGATGACTATGCACATTCACCAAACAAATGCTTTAAGGCTTTAATGAAGAGTCAAACCTTTTTATACTTCAATCCTTCTTTTCACAGTAGCCATCACAACTTCCCTCAGTCTAGCCTTTTTAAGATTTTCCATTTATGCAATATTTTTTTTTTATTTTTTATTTATAACTTTTGAATTTGCAGTGACCCATAGGAGGCCTGCGAAAAGGGCCTAAGTAACCCTTTTTGTGATATTATTACGAAGCACAGAGAGAAAGTCCACCCCTACTATGATGAGATCTTTAATGAGGACTGAAAAGTACCGTAAACATGATAATGTGTGTTTCCTTGGATAACTTTTGAAAAATTACCTCAGACAGATAATCGTTAGGTCAAAAAAAAGAAAAAGAAATCATACAGTCAAATAGAAATGATTATACAGTTAATCGTGCAGTTTAAATAAACATCAAGGTTTCAACTCAGGATTTGCACCATAGACAGTTTTGGACCATTTGGACCATGGACAGAGTTAAATAAAAACTTTAAAACCCTAAAGCTTTTAAAAATGAACATTTAACAAATACCATTAAACAAAACAGCATAAAATAAATCAAAACTTTTGTCAGTTTAACGTTTCAGAGTTGCTCAGTTCTAAACTTACTTGTATGCATCAAGTTTCTTATGCTCAGTCACATTTTGATGACAAGATACTTCGACAGATCATTAAAAAATATCCTGACTGGCTGCTTTGCTGCCTGGTATTGCAGCTGCTGGGCCTCAGTAAAGCTCTGTAGAGTGATCAAAACAGCGCATCAGCAAGACTGACCTACCAACCCTGTAGGACCTTTAAACCTAAAAGAAGGCCCACAACATCGTAAGGAACTATAGTCATCCCAGCCACAAACTGATCTCGCTACTTCTAAAAACATTTCATTAGCATCCAGAAAAGAACAAGGAGTTTCTCTCTCTCTCTCTCTCTCTCTCTCTGTCTCCCTCCCCCTATTTCTTACAGACACTCTGCTGGAATGCACTGGACCCTTTTAAATTGCAGAGTATTTATCCCACTTGTTTTTACCTCCCCTTTACAGTCTACTGTTATTTCCACCGTATTTATTTCGACTTAGCTGAGGATGCCTGAAATGAAAACATTTCATTGCTGCAACTCTGCTCTGCTGCAAGTATTGTACACATCACAAATAAAAGCTCAACTGGGCATACAGTATTGAGCACAGCTTAATCTGAGTAATGGAAAATGAAAGCCTAAGATGCGTATTTAGTTGCAGAACTTCTTCCATGCTTATTTCTCGGTTTCTGTCACGGCATTGACAATAAACTTGGTAAACCCTGTCTCTCGTTCTTCACTGCTTTTACTTATCTGCATCTTGAGGAAACTGTAAATCCGATCTGTGGTGAGATAGGGCCAGACAAACATCATTTCATTGTAGTAACCTACTACCATCTGTTTTATGGTCAGATTCATATCGTGAAACCATAACCATATGTATCATAACGTACTACATTACAGTATATATCATCAATTGTCTTTCATTGTTTTGAAAAATGCTTGGTTTTTGGTCGGACTGACACACATTCATAAAGCTCCAAAACAGTTGCAGTAGATGTCTGGTTATTGAAGCTGAGCACTGCTGCTCATAAATGCGACCACAACTGGGCGTTTAGAGAGTGAGTAACCCCTGCCACCTCAGCCCATTTGCTGAGAAATTTTCAGGTTGCTTCCTAGAACTTGGTTATTTCCAGTTGCACGTTATGTAAGGAAAAAGAAAACAAAGTTGGGGCATCTGAAATTGACGTTTTTGCACATCAGTTCAGCAACGCTGCAAATCTAGAATAATCAGTGCATGCTCTACCACATGACCTCTTTTATGCTTGTACTTTGTAAGAGCACTGATCTTGTCTGTAACAAAGCCTGATCATAAACCTGCAACCTGCAAACCTATTCATAACCATTTTAATGTTCACAGACTTCCAGCCAGTCCAGATGCCCATTCCTTACTTCTTTTTACAAACTCAGGGTCACACTAAACTGCTCAAACCTACAGCCTTCATGCACATAACTCTCATTTTGGACTTACTACTCACTATTTTTGAGATACTTGGGTGATATTTAGCTCCATAATAATAGGCAACCTTTATCTCACTTTCATCATTCATTGCTACATGTTCCCCAGGCATTTCTTAGATATCTTATAACAAGGATTGCTGTCCAGTGTCGAGCCAAGAAAGATGAATCCGCTTGTGGAGTCTTGATTCCGTTTGGAATTCTCCCTCCTGTTCTGAGAGGGTTAATCCTGGGGGCTGTATTGCTCACTTTAAACCTGCTTTATGACAATGTATGTTGTGAAAAGTAATCCACAGATTTGACCACAGGGAAAAACATACAATGCAGATAAAAGAGATCAATTGTTTGACTGAAAAGTGCTACAGTGCTCCTTTAATGGTAGCTATATACTGCCTATCCCAGGCACAACCAGTTTGAAACAAACATGGTGGTGTCTTTAATCGTGGCTCAGAACTGTGGTCCAACGTCATGCCATGGTTTCAGCCGTTGTTAAGGTCTTACAACCAAAGATTTTGTTGGACAAAATTTTGGCAGCGTCAGAAAATCAAGATGACCATCTCACAATGTGACGGTTGCAATGACCTACATCTGCTAACCAACTGATAGGAATGCAGCGTGTGCTTGATTCTCACTTTTTGTCATGTTTTCTTAGTATACATTCACTTGTATAAAGTCCCACGTTTTAGTAGGTGTTGTCATCATAGTCTACATACAGTACATCAAACCTGATGCTGTACCCATTAGATCCATGTCACACAGCGTGGCTTGCAATAAACTTATAAGATTGTCTGTAGTTGCCTTCAGGGGTTAAAGAACCGAGCCATGTCTGTATGAGGGTGTGCTGACCTCACCATTCTTTTCCTCTGGGCTTTTGTCCACCACCTCCATAGGCTCTGGTAACTTTAGCATCTGCCCTTTGTAGTTTGGATTAGGAAAGGAACTAGGGAAATGTGCTTCCTCCTCTTCGTCCTCTTCCTCCTCTTTATCCTCCTTTTCATAGATGCTGAGCTGGGAGTCTTGCAGTAGAGTGCTTTGCTCCAGGTTGGGGCAGTTGTTTCGTTTATCCTGCTCTTCATAGTGCAGAAGAATAACATCGTGCACTTCCTCCGACGGTGCCTTCACATTCTACAAGAGTCACCAGCTGTTAGCTTGGGCATCCACCAGTTTATACTCACATACACCCACCTACCCACAAAAACACACAACACTGCACATGTATGTGCATGCAGCTTTCTGAAGTTTAGTGGTTGCAAAGGCTTCTCTGCAGACTGCTGACAAAACATGATGTTTTGTTTTGTTTTTATTTTAGCTGACCACAAAAGGAAAGTCTTATGTAGGTCACGCTCTGCTGCCATTAATAAACAGGACGTAAAGCTCGTAACGCTTTCTGCTTATGAAGTGAAATGTGTAAACCGCCAGCAGAAAACACACACAGACACTATTTAACCTTAAACTGCAGGTGCATTATTCAATTATTAATCTCAAGGTTTATTATTCTGTAAATAAATCACACGGTGAATACTATATCGTTGTTTAGTAACTCACGTAAATTATTTTGTGACTACCATTAATTCATTAATAACTGTCATAAATTCATCATTAGCTACTACAAATCTATATAATTCAGCATGTGTGATTATTATTGAGTAACTACTACACATTATTCAGTAACTTCTATGAATTATTCAGAAATTAGAGGCTATCATTAATCAGAAATAGTAATGTTGGTCTGAAACTACTATAAAACTATAAATTATTCCAGAACTATGGTAAAGTAGTCCGAAAATACTTTAAATAATAAGTTTGAGAAATTTAGCAACTATTTAGTAAATTACAATAAATTACAGTAAATTACTGTAAATTATTCAGCAATTACTTTGAATTATTCAGCAACTGCTGGAAATGAATGAGTAACTAATGTAAATTATTTGGTAACTACAGTGAATTATTCAGTAATGGATATTAATGTTCAGTAACTGCTGTAAACTGTAAACTAGAAGTAATTTAGCATTTACTGTAAATTATTCAGTGACTATTATGGGTGGTTCCAACCTGGTGATCTAGATGATAGAAAGCTGTGGAAGGAATCACAGGGCTTGGGATCACTGGTAAGAACTTCCTCCTTAACCTGGAATGTGAAAGACAAGCATAAATCAATTTACACCAAACCATATTTCTAATAATTATACAATATTTATGTTCTTGCGGTTGTTGAGACACAAAATATAAAATGGCTTAGGGCTTTGAATATCACGTAGAATACAAGCATGATACTATATAAACTAGCTTTGTGAATACTTAAGCGTTTTTCAACCTAATCTCTGTCTGATGCACACCCATTTCATATAGTCAGTTACCACAAATGATCATTTCAACACATTGCCCTATTTAATAAAGCCGTACTCAAAAATACTTATACTAGAAGCAAGTGGGGTTTTCAGTCTTTTACCGCAGGCTTGCTAGAGATTGGTTAAAAATGCTGAGCATCGCTTTAAGTACCAGCTGTTCCCATCCTCACCTTCTGAGAGCAACAGAGACGAAAACTGACAACAGAAGCACAACTCCACAAACGCTTAGGATGATCTTTGATAACCCTGATGAAAAGAAGCAGATACATTCATTATAAGCTGCACAGACTGATAATATGGTATTTGTAGTAAGGAGTGCAAGAAGAGTACCATTGTTAGATGTAAGGAAAGGCATTGGCTTAATCAAGAAGTTCATTGTGGAATTAGGCCCCAGTCCAGTTTTAGTCCGCCCAGCTATATAGACAGTGTAGGATATCCCCGTAGTGAGGTTTCTAAAAAGGACAGTGGTTTGATTTTCTGGCACTTCATAACAAGCTGAAGGAAAACAAAAAATACTTTAAAAAGAGTGTTCAAAATGCAAATAAAATGTGATTATTATAATAATGCAAAAAATTGCAAAATTACAAATTCTGTTCTTCTTGTTGGCAAAATGGACCAATTTTAAGTTACCAACTTGAGAGCAAGTGCACTTAATTTAAATGACTTTGCCATCTGATGCAAGTTGCAGTAATTGCTTGTTGCAGTAATTTCAGGTTGGAGCTTGGAATACAATTATTTCCAGTTACACATATTCCTATTTTTCAACATTATTAGACTCAAATCTTCTAGTGAATATTTCTGGCAATATGCCTCACCAGGGTCAGAGCCTTCTCTTGAGATCCAGATTGCATAGCGCAGAAGGAACCCTTGCTGGACCTGGACTGGAATTGGCCTCCACACCAAGACAGCCGAATCATGAGTCATGTTTACCACTGTGACATTCTGTGGTTCTGCAGCAGGTGCTGACAAAAAGATTGTAAAATGATTTGATTATTATATAATCTTTAAAACTTTTTTTTCACTGCAACAGCAGGTGCATCTATCAGTGTCCCACTTATTCATAACTTACCTCCTTCCATGGAATAAATGGGACACATGCTTTTGGTGTGCCAGCGTCCAGCACGTTTGCGGTGAATGAAATAGTAATAACGTACAAATTTTTCCATATCTGAAATCACAGTCACATGTTAAAAGACAAGTACAGTGATGTACAGCATATGTATATTGCATTTTTCTTCAGTTAATATTCGATTCATGGTTCATTGTTCATGGTCCTTACCTTTCTTAATGTCCTCAATTGTAGAACGCTTCGAGCTGTTTACACTTGTTGGGCGAGTCTCACCATCTGCAAGCTTGTACCACTCCAAGCAGCCGTGTTTCTTTTGTGGCGATGTTTTTGAAACCGTGTGGCAATCTTCAAGAGACACAAACAGTAGTCATGTTACAGTTCACAAAGCAATCATGTCTCTCTATCTCAATTTGATGCAATAGCCCCAGGCTAACCCATTAGCCACATATTAATATGCTAGTCATGGTACTATGATACAATACAATATGATACTGTATACTTTTTGATGCGAGCAGCAGTACAAAACGATGTAATACAATAAGATATGGTACGATAAACCACGCAGCAGCATGCACCAATACTGTGTTATGCATTATGTTATGTTACGTTGCATGACACTAAGTTACATTCCATTCCATTCTGTGTCATGTTCTGATACAATATGAAACAATATGTTACGATATTTTATGTTACTTTAGGATGTGATATGACATGACACATTATGGCATTGTATACTTTTTGATGTAATATGTAGCACTGCAACATGAAACAAAACAATATGATATGGTACGATAAGTCATGCAATGGCATGCAATAAAAAGATGTGTACTTTTTAATGCAATAAAATGCAATGTAATACAATATGATACACCCAGCAACATGCAACAATACAATACGATGCGTTACGTTACGATACCTTACATTTTATTACTATGTTACAGGAACCCTCACTGTAACGCAGATCAGCAGTCACGGTTTCAGTCCATCACGGATTTTTTCTGAGAACCAACTGATAATAGTTGCGGAAAACTCTGCACTAACGCGGAAACTGCAGATGTCCTCCGCATTTTTTTTGCTTTCGTGATGTCCAGGTCTTGTCCACCACGCCCCCTCATCCTCGTGCTGGGTTGCTAAGCACCACGGCCAAACATAAACAACCAAGCACGAGGGGGTATGTCAGACGAGTCCCGGACATTACAGCTTTGTTCGTGGCAATATATAATTTTTCATGCATTTTAGTGCTAAATTATTAAGAAAAAATTAAATATTTTCACTGTATAAATATTAACGTAAATTCAGCTACATTTCCATACTCTCCAGAGAAATACCTGTACTCAGAGGCAGGAGGTTTGAAAGTAGCCAATCCGAGAATGCTATACACTGTGCATTAAAATGTGATACAGTATGATAGGACACAAAATGATAAGTAACAAAAGTACAGCTGAGAGATGAGACCTGACATTTATGGTTTTAGCTATTGTCACTTACACTTTAAATGTGGGACATGGGGAATGGTTATCTCTTGAGAGGCTGATTTGGATACTCTGTTAATAGCAATGATGGACACCCTAGCTCCAGAGTCAGTCACTGCCAGTGTATATGACCTCCTGCCAATGGTTTTCTTTTTAGTTTCACAGGGTAGATTAAGAGTCAGTTCATAGGTGACGCCTCCAAACAAGGCCTCAGGAGGTGGTTTCTGAAAAAAAAAACAACACAGAAGAGTCACATTTTCCCATATATATATTTTCCCCTCCTTTACAGTCCACATGTCACTTGGTGAAAAAATGTTATTTATATAATTTTATTTATTATTTATTTCCAGTAAAATAAAATATATCACATAATTACATATAATGGCAAAAGTGTAATCTGTATGGAACAGATGTAATACATTTTATTTTGGTTGAAAAGATGATTACATTGTAATGCAATTAAAGCTTCATCCTAATTTTTGGCACTTGATTTGAAACTTACATCCCATTCAAGTGTAATTGTCCTACTTCTCTCTTCCTTTTTTAACCGTTTCTTGGCTTTTTTGTCTTCCTTCCAGCGAATGACAGGAGCTTGAATTTCTACAAAGCAGCCAGTGACAATTTCTGTTATGAATTGTATATTTTACATTCTGTTGTCAAAATGTTAAAATATGTAAAAATGCCTTGAATAATTGTACACAAAAATCAAAAATTGTACACAGATCAGACTGTCTTGGAATAGTACAGTTAAAACAAAAGAACTATACAATAAAAACAAATCAAATAAAAGATTGCTAAGTAGCATGGCATGCAAAGCAGTGCACCTGAGCCATACAATAGCCATACCTGAGACCACACGTAAAGCATGTGCACGTTTTCATTTAGCATGCATAGTCTTAGACACACAGCTCTAAAGGGATACACTTAGATGTCTACTTTTGAGACCAAGGTGCATATCAACAATACAGTTTGATAAACTAGTTTGAACATTTTCAACTTTTCAGTACTGTACTGTACTATGATACCCTTACCCTCAACTTTCAAAATTGCTGAAAAGCTTTTGCTCCCTTGACCAAGTTGATTCAGATTGAAAGGGGTCACACTGGCTAGCTTCACACTCACCCACAGGAATATCAACAGTTTGGCTCCAATCACTCCAGAGAACGTATTTCTTGGCTTTGCGCCTAACTTGGACCTGGTACACTGAGTTGTTCTCTAGCCGTAGATTGTAGGAGTCCCATATAGCTGCGGTGAATGGAAAATATTCACATCAATAACAGTCTCGTTGAAAACTCTTTTCTATGGTTTGTGGATCATAAAACACAACAATAGTATTTAGTGTTTCTTCTACAGTATTGCATGACCTGATCTATTGTTTTCTGACCACGCCTGTCTGATGCTAATGAAAGGTTTGGGTGTTAGTACAACTTTCTGAATGGGTCTGAACTTGGATGAAAGGTTATAGAAGAAAACTTTTATTTGTATAGAACCTTTACATTATAATGAGGTCCTTAAGGATTTAAAACCTTTCTTCGCATACACACATTTCATCTTGGAAGTATTCACCAACCCTCCTATCTACTTTCCTGCAGAGTTTAGCTGCAACCTGCATCTACAACCCGCCATAAGAACACTAACTCATCTGATCCAGCCAGTCAAGAGCTTCTGAAGAAGTTCATTGCTTAAAGAATCTGTGCCAGGTTGTGGTTTCTTCAAAGAACCCTTTTCGGCACTCTTGATTTTAGGAGGAAACAAAAACCTTCTTAAAATCCGGTCCTGGATTTCCACTGCAGAGTGGTGAAAGCTGTTCTTATTTGTCCAGATTTTTTTCATAAAGGGCCACTAGCATTTTCAAATGATGTGAAGAAATAAAAAATCACAATAAAAAAAAAACGTTCCCAAAAGTGACACAGTACTCCACTAAATATCCATACTGCTTGTGTTCCTTTCGTAAACCTTCCTACTTTAAAAATGCTCTCCAAAGGATTTGGGCCAGGGGGGCCCAGTTCTAGTTCTTTCTTTCTTGGCATGACCACCATTTACATATTAATTTAGGTCTATTTTCTAATGCACACATAAAGTTAGTCTCGAAAGAAGACGCAGCTTTTCCAAAGTCATTAAGTACGAACATGGTATCAACCTTTTTTTTTCGACATCATTACTGTTGAAAGCAATGGTCTCTGTATCTGTACACAGACATCAAAGTGCCCTGCAAATTGTTAATTTATGTTCAAAATAATAAGAGGTGAAACAAACCTTCTTTACTGTCTTCAGTCTCAAAAGTGTCCTGTGGTTTGAGCATACATTGATAAATCAGATTAATAAATCACTTCATTCCAAAAAAAACGGATCCAATTGAATGAGGTTTGAAGATACGCACTTACATTCTGCCATGAAGTATTAAACCTCTTCCATCTGATCTCATAAACAGCGCCTTTATTGTCATACACCCTGCGCCAGCTTAGCGTGAGATTTCCAGCTGACCTTTCACTTTTCTGTATATCCGGGGCACCGTATTTGACTGTTAATAACATGAAAAAAATCAACCTTTGTCAGAACTTTTAAAAGTAAGTTTTCTTTTCAGCAAAGAATCATGAAATGTTCTCATAATGTAAAAGGCAGCAGGTGGTCTTTGACATAGCTGCAACAATATAGTGGTTTGATTGATTTTGTCCCTTAGAATAAAGACAATAGACCTACCTGCATCTTGAAGGAGCACATAGGTATGGGCGGAGGTGCAGTTAGTATCACCTGTGTGTCTCATTACCCATATGTCTGACTCACTGGCAATAAGGACAGATTCCAGGGCCACCCTTGTGTTCGGTTTACTGTCAAATTCAACATCGGTAGTGTGCAGATTATCAGATGAACTCCTATTGAGAAAAATTGTTATTGAGTTGTTACATAGGTTCAGAAAAGTGCAAACCTGTACATTCCAGCTAATTCGCTCTGACATCCCAAGAGAATTTCTATAAATGTTTTATTTATTAATATCGAAACTCATTTTATTCTCAACCATGGTTGGGGTCTAGGACCAGGGTTAAGTTTAGGATCAAGGTGAAGGACAGGTTTAGATGCTGTGTAAGTTAAGGTGAATTAGATATTTAACTGAATGTAAACTTAAGTAACTTCAGAGGGATACCCGAATAAAGTGCTATACAATTCATTTTTCTAAATGACGGCTCTAGTCTACATAGTGCATCTAGACAAAAACTAAGGTGCCAATAAGGAACTGCTGTGGATTCATTTTTGGATCCCCAAAGAACCTTTCAGTGGAAGGTTTTTCAAAGAACTATGTTTAAAATGAGATGAGTGTTTACTTCATGTACTAAGGTTCTATGAAAATTGCAGTTGTTTTTTTCCTAGAATCATATATGGAATTACTATATAATCTGAATCTAATTGAACAGGGCTATTGTACTATGATAGTAATTTACCACACAGTTTGCCAGTTTTAAATTACATACAGTGACAAGATTTATCACAATAACCATAAATACTGTCATATTGCCCAGCTCCACATTCAGATTGATTTATTTTTAAGAGGGTAAGACTTACAATATCTATAATTTAAGAATGAATTTGAGAATTCTGATAAAGGATTACTGCAGGTGAATGTGTGCATAGTATCTGTCTAGCCAGACAAAGCTAATGTCAAAAAGATTCAGGGGTACTTACTGTATAAAAAGGGTATAACTAGCCTTCTGAGAACTGTCTTGGTCCTCCCATTCACAGTGGATGTCTTCATCGTCTTTAGTACTTTTCCTATAACATTGTGGGCTCGAGACTGGGCAGCTTGCATCTATAGGAGCAAAAAGGAGAGAAAGTAACACAATGCTTTTTGATCAGGCCCTGGATTTGTTGACACATTAAATTCATTCTTGGAAGACATTTAAATCATGATGTGACAGATACTCTCTGGCCCTACTGTATGAGAACTGTGGAGAATCTGATGATTTTCAATTAAGTAAAAGATTAGATAGACTAGATTTAGATCTTCTTACCATATAATGAAGACCATTCAACAAAAAGATAATGAATTTGTGTAACTTCGAATGAGTTGATGATAAATATGAAAAAGTGCACCATTTGTTGAAACTGGACTTTAAAAATTGTTTTAACAGTAACATCTTTTATTCGTTTTATTTGTTTTTAGCACATATAATTATCAGCAATCATACAAAATATATTAAAATCTGCTTCTCAAATAATTGGTAAAGTGTACCAGAGCTATACCAGTAAATTTGACAACTCTATGATGTGTTACTTCTATGGTGATAATCGGTTCTTTATTTCTACTTCCGTCCTGTACACGGCATATCAGCAACATCTGCCTTTTGTGGTATTGATACTGATCAGTGTGAGCTCTTATGGAGTGGCAGTGAGAGAAAGACATACCTCCGGCACCAAACACGGCAGAGAGAAGCAGAAAAAGTCCTACAGTGTCCATTGCCTCCAGCAGTCAGACAGGTATCAATGAGGAGCGCCTCAGGTCTCCACCTGCCATGGTAAGCAGAAGGAGAAGACTTTAGAGTCAGTTGGCATGTGTCCTTTTGTCTCAAACTGAAACCTACAGAGACTCATGTCAGCATGTTGTAGCTTTTTCATACGTACAAAGATCTGCTGCATGACCACAAACCACAAACACGAGGGGAGGGGACTTTTATGATGGCTCAGAGGTGAACTGCTAAAGGTGTCACGATAGTAAATGTCTACCTACTTGTCTGTGTTTATCAAACTATAATGTGGATGCATTCCAGAAAGTGAAGACTGTGAGGAACTTATTAGTGACTGTATTCGGTCTCCTATACACAACAGTCAAAGGTGTACGTTACAAATGTATATAATTAAATAAAATATACTACATTAACAAACTGTGTTGGTGTAAAATGTTTTCTTTACATGGAAACATGTCTTTAAAATGAAAGTGCTTAGAACTGTGCAGTTGGAGAACTGCTCAAGGATCCTTAAAGAATAGACAGTATATATAGATATTAAGCGTTTTTCCTAAAACCATACACCCAGTCGAGAGCCGTGTAGTAGTGGATACACTTGAACCAAATGAATTCATTACATCAGTTTTGAGGGCACAAAAGGCTAAGATTTTCACATGATTAGGATTTAACTCCTGAAACCTGTCGTTACATCCTCATTCTATTCTGAATCCTCTCCCATTTCCCTAAAGGTCATGGTCCCATCACAACTAACTTTTGGTTAAAAAGGAAACTCCACCTCCAACAGAGAGCTGGTTCTAAAACAGTTAGTTATACATTATCTGAGATACATATCCTAAGCAAGGTGGCTGGGGGGGCTGGTGCCTACCCCAGTGCTCATAGGCAAAGAAACACCCTGGGCAGGTCAACAGTATATTGCACTGAAGACACACATTAGCACTTCTATTCACCTGATATACGTATCTCAACAAAAAGCAATGCAGACACAGGAAGAACATGCAAACTTTACACATAAAAGGCCCTTCACAGAAAGGGAATTAGATGCAGGCCCCCACACTGTGAGACAACAGCATTAAGTGCTGTTAAAGTGGAAAGTGCCCATGAATCATACATAAACACATCACAGCACATAGTGTGAGCAACACAGTATTGTTCCCTACATTTCACCCATTCTGCAAGTGAAGCATTCAAGACTGCAGCACCCGGGGTATGTCAGTGGTGCCACTGGCAGTCCTGGGATTCAAACTCTCCACCTTCCAATTGCAGGAGCAACCTCCTAACCACCAGGCCACCAACTGCCCGTTAGCTAAATCAAAATTAAACCAAACAGGTGCTTGTAAAATTGCAGGGACTTAGACCTTTTCTTTCTTATTCCATTAAATATCAAGCTCTTTCCACCATATAAGTATTATTGATTATTGTCTTCATGCTCTTTTTATGCCCCATTTGGTATCCCCATGATTCAACAGTATTTTAAAGAGAGATGCTTTTGAGCAGGATTGTCATCGTTTTGGGCCCCATCACTTCTGCGACAACACCCTACCTTCACTTTCTGTTATGGTAACCACTGAGCATTTCTTAGAAATCACGCATGGACCTTAGTCCACACCCCTTGGTAAGGTCATGCCTGTGTCTTTGCTTCCTATTGTCTTTCTATTAAAGACCAATAGTATGTGTGAAATAATGTTATTCTACTCTAGAAATATCTTTAACCAAACACCAGTCTGTCTGTAAATGAGTAGCCACAGTCAGGATTCATCTGGATCTTTTTTCTTAATTTTTGTGGTTGTGGGTGAATTGATAAGGAAAACTATTCAAACCACAAGGCTGTGGTTTAAAGATATGCTTTACTATATAATATTCTGCAATTCACTGCAAAGGAAGTGGGCTTCTAAAACAATCTGATCCCCTTCTTTGAAGTGTATATCAAACATCTTAACCATTTTAGCTCTTTTTGATAATAGCCAATCCTCTAAACTATGCTTCAGTGTTTTTTCCCCCTGCTATGACACCATGTAAAGTAGAGATATGCATAAACGTTTTACACAGCATGCTTCATTTCAGCAGTGTTTTTGTAAAAAAAATCCCTTGAAACAACATGAAAGAACCTGTGACATCTGTTTTTGTAATGTATGCAGAAGTCCCTAAGTGGGTCAGCACAGGTTCCTGAAACTGGTTTCTGACTTGTTCTGACTTCAATGTGAAGACTTTCAGAAGTATATAAAAACACCTTCCTAAAATGAGCCTTTTTAGTCAATCAAAAAGGATCATTAGATCAAAAAGCTGCTTTGAGTAATTTCATAACATCTGGGGCTGCTTTAAAATGAGAACTAAGCAAGTACTCGGTTTCAGTGCACTCTCAAGTGGGTCGAGTTGCTAAAAGCCAAAAGTAAAAGTGTTGTCACTTCTACTAGTGCCACAAGTAGCAAAAACAGCTGGTAAAAACGACCTCAAAAAGTGTCAAAATGTATATCCTCTGAAAGTTACAAGTGGAACGTGCATTCAGTATCTATCATCAAACAGTCTAACAACTTGAGCCTTTTGAGCGCATTTTCGTTTTGCTTAAACACATGCATTTTTTTTTTTTCTATACATACACATAAAATATATTAAAAAACAACATTGCCCTTTTTCAGAACAGGTACAGTGAAAGACATGCCTACAGCATGTTTCTCACAGCATGTGTTTAACACATTTTACTTGTGGTTTTTCTGTGGTAAAAAAAAAAAGAAAATGTGTGATTTTAACATTTAGGCCAGGGGTGACCAACTTTTTTGAAACTGAGAGCTACTTCAAGGGTACTGAGCCATACAAAGGGCTACCAGTTTGATACGCTAGAACAGAGTTTACCTAAACTTTTCTAAACTTCATATATAACAAACATGTTTAAATGCTTTTTTAGATATTGTCATTTTCAAATCTATATAAATGCAAATGTGATAAAAGAAGAACAACAACAGGATAAAATTAAATGTTAGATGCTGCTCACTGGCAAGTTCTTACTGGCCGCAGGCTACTTATGTGGTTCTTGGCTGTCCATGTTGGTGACCCCTGATTTAAGTCAGATCTTACACTTATTGTTACATATGCACTGATACTGAGCGAAGTACAAAACGTGAAATATGTCAATTAAAAATGTATAAAATTCATTTAAAATTTAGAGGAAGAGTCTTATTTTTAGAACTTCTTCCTTTATTAATCGGCTTATTTATTCCTTACTTATCTAATGCAACGTAATAGAGAAATTTTTAAACCCATCTATTAATTTTTTTTTCTTTATTTGGTACAAAGAACCTGGCTGACAGAGACAAATGGATGGTTTGGACAACTTGAGGTCACACTTTTCAATACTGGAGCCACTTTTTCCAAATATTTTCAAAATACCAATGCAGGACCAATGTGCTGACAAATAAATGACCTAAAATACACAAACAACAGACAATGTTACAAACAATATAATACATAGTATTATAGTACCCGATTTTACTTTTTTTGTATTATATGAACATACACACACACACACACATTTTCAGTGTGTATTTTCAGTACGTATAAGTATTTCAGTGCTTATGAGTATGGGTTTTTACTGTAATGTTTCAGGCTGGTCCATCCTCTCCTCTGGACCTGGTCACAAGTTTTCATATATGGGGGACCTCAAGTTACGATGGAGATCCGTTCCTAAGACAGTGATGTAACCCGAATTTTGGTGTAAACACACACTAGCCTAAGATAATAACCTGTCCTAACACAGTTGTAAAATCTGTAAACACAACTAAGAAAAAAATTACAAAAAATCAGTGCAAAAAAAACCTTCAGAAGCCATGATAAAGAACAAAAAGTCGCCAAACAAAGCAACGCAAATGGAACACTTGCACTTAGATACGCGTGCACCCTCACTCATAAGGTGCATTACTGCATATTCTGCGCTTTCTGCAGCACTAAACTAGTTCACCTGTGTGAATGTTGGAAACTCGAAACGTCGTATGTCGAGACCTTCATAACTCGTCAAATCTAATGTTCTCTATCTTCTGGTGACATATCTTCTAGAATGCCTTACCCAACCTTGGCAGTCCGCAGCAGGACTATCTTGGCACCCAGCAGTCACAACATCAACTAGGGACATCTAGTGACACACATCACAATTATAAACCTTCCATCTCCATGCAGAGTAGAATTCCTCTATAGGGTTTAGGAAGGTGGGGGGGTATGGTAGGATATACAGTGAAGACATTCTTGGTTGTGTGGCAAACTGTTCTTTGACTGCAGTGGAGTGGTGGAGCCACATTATCCCACATGTCCCACAACAAATGCTGAAGCATTTGCACTCACTTGCTCTCACCTTCTGAAACCAGTAACCTGTAGTTTCTGGGCCAGGACCAAAATGAGGTGCTCTGTGTGGTCTGGGCCACTGACTGATTTATGCAACAAAACACCTTTACTGAATGCCAGTGCACCAATTGTGATATTTGCCCCCTCTGGCCTGGAGCTTGAACTGTTGCTCTGGGTCCTGTTTTATTTCATCAGCTGAAACTGGAAAATGGAAACAGAAATTTGCTATAATTCATGTATTCAGTATATTTATTTGGCAGCCTTAAGATTTTGTCATATATCAATAAAAATATGTAAAGTATCCATGAGAGTCCATGATTTTGGAGCATGTAGTCACTGAATGCATTTTGTGCGAAAGCAGTGAAGAACAATTCACAGTTTAGCCCACATGGAGCACTGTTGTGCTTATTATGTGAAGAGGTTTGAAAAAGAGGTTTTAGTATTGGAAAATGTGACTTTTGTAAAAACTGTAAAATAGTTGGGATGCTGCATGAGGTCAATTTAAAAAAATGAGACTATGATGGTGACTGGACGGCCTTGGTGGAATTCTGCACACACATGGCAAAACATTTTGTCTAAAAAAAAGGATTAACACAGTTTTCCACTTCCACCAAATGCAAATTTACACAACAGACAAATTTAGTGTCTGAAGTTTGCTCCTTTAGTTTTGTACTGGAAACACAGGACTAACGTGGCTAACCAGTAAAGTAACATAATGCAAATAGATTTTTGACATAGACTTCTACTATATTTGCGTCGTGGCTTCAGTGCAAAACTGACACATATACACATCACTTTTCAGCCTCTTAGTTTTGACTGCCATGTGATTCTGGATTGAGTCATAAAATCCTCACATGTTTAGTGTGTGTGTGAGTGTGTGTGTGTGTGTGTGGAAGCAGGGGTTCTATGCCTGTGTGAGAGGTGTAGCTTGTTTTGTGTATGGGTCTGAGAGCTTGTATGTGTGTGTGTGTGTCTATGTGTGCGCACATACACATATGCGTGGAAACAAGGGCTGTATGTGTGTGTAAGAGGTGTAGCATGTTGTATGTTTGGGTCTAAGTGTGTATATGTGTATGTGTGTGCACATGTATGTGTGTGTGTGTGGAAATAGGGGTTGTATGTGTGTATAAGAGGTGTATCTTGTATGTATGGGGCTGCATGTGTGTGTGTTGTGTGTGTGCATGTGTGTGTGTGTATGTGTATGTGTATGTGCATGTGTGTGTGTGTGTGTGTGCGCGTGTGTGCATATGTGTGTGCATGTGTGTGTGTGTGTGTGTGTGTGTGTGTGTGAGTGTGTGTGTGTGGGGGGGGTAGGTTCTGTATACATGTGAGAGAGAGGTGTATCTTGTTGTCTGCTTGAATCTGTGTGGGTGTGTGTATAACCTTTATGTTGGGCATCACATTCTTTCTTCTCCCTCAAGGCAACAGTGAACACAGATAGTCATGGTATAGGTAATCCTCATCACCATGGCAACTGAGAGACCTCATCCTTTCCTCTTCTCTTTCTATCTTGTGCACTGCCTATTATTTTGCAGCTCTAAGCTTTTCAGCGTAGTGGAAATAAAAGGAGAGGAAAGCCCCAAAATAGTTAGGAAGCACATTTTGTTTTCCACAGTGCCTGACTGTGATGGCATCCTCTATCAATATATTGTGTTATTATCCGGAGAAGTACTCATCTTACTCTATTATGCACTGACAATAAAATCAAATTACATCTTTAATCCATTCCAGGCTGCGCTTACCCTTCCCTGCATCTTACTGAACTAATCATCTAATTAACAACACCCTCCTGAGCTATTGTGTGCGTGTGTGTGTGTGTGTATGGAAAGTTCTAAATGTGTGTATTACAGGAAGAAGACTGAGCAACACAGCTTTTCTCTACCAAACTATCTCTGATGTAAACTAGTAACACAACATTTGCACTTAGAATTGGTGCCCATAATGATGCACTGCACTGGGAAGTTCTTCTTTCTGCTAAACATACACTATATGGACAATTGCACCAACAAGGCAATTAATGACATTGCATTCAAACACACAGACTTTACTGTGGAGTTGATCCCCCTTTTGCAGCTATATCAGCATCCACTCTTCTTGGAAGGCTTTCCACAAGAGAGGCTCTTCCCCAAACTGTGTCCACAAAGTTGGACCAGCCCAAATAATGTATAAACAGTATGAGGCTGAACCTATGCATGGACTGACCTATGGTGACATCTACAGGTTAAATAAGCATTCATTTGCACGTGCACTGTTGTGTCATTGTTGTCTGCTTCCTGCTGTTGTTCGCTTCTCAAGTATCAACCTTTCTGCCAGACTCTCGCCAACACCTCACCTCTTCACTCCACCCTCTCCCAAAGCCCACGCAACCAGTCTAACGGGAGATGCGACCTCATCAATCAATTTAACCAGAATTTGGGTTGAGATGTTCAATTCAGTTGCTTGAGCCGACTCCTTTGAACTTCCTGTTAAACGAAACATTGATTCCTAAGTAAAGTCAACTTTGTTCTCTTTCATATACATTTACTTTTGATGAGTCTGTTCTACTAATAGACCCCAAGCCCAAAAGAAGTAGACATTAGAGGATACTGTGAATTCATTTTAGATGTTTCTAACTTATTACAGATGCTATGCTTTCATGGGGTGAAAAATAATTCACTTTATCAGAAGTCTTCAGTCCCCAACTTGGACATAACACAGATGAATTCAACTCGTGAATCGGTTCTATTGCTGTGTGGAAAAGAATCGGTTCAGATGAACAATTCTCTCACGAGTCGAGCATCGTTAATCTGAATCATGTTTAGAGCTTGAGAGGCGTGAGACGGTGCCACACGACTCCCTTGGGTGGTTTTGACAAAACCAGATTTGATAAAGAGAAAAAACACGTTCATGTTCCAGTAATGGAGATAACGAGGCATTTTAACAGGACCTGTGTCAGGCATATGTTTCTCCACAATGTGTAAACGGGGGGTCGTTTTCAGCTGCACTTGCTCCTTCCTGGAGGTTTGAGAAAGCTTTCGTGCTAGTTTTGCCTCTTCCGTCCGAGGGATGAAGAAGAGAGACAAGCTGAAAATCCCCTCCCTCACTTTGGAGTAAGTTCGCCTCTTTTTTATTCTTCACCACTGATGAATAATTTAGGAGCAGCAACTGGAAGACGCGGGGAAATCCCACAGTAGTGGTGAGTAGTGGCTGAAACCATGCAAAGCCAGAAGATGCGAGTCAACTGCTGTTTTTCTGGAGGCTTCTACACATCTAGCTACATTTTTATATAATTTGTTTGTGTTCATCGATTTATTGATTTCATACAAACAAAGAAAGTCATCGAGCCTAACGTGTTGGGAAAGCAGTGAAATGTAACAAAACAAATGAGAAATGCAGTCAGATCTTTTGAAGAAATTATGATTTGCTTGCTTGTGAGAGATGAGAGATGCAGTGCTGAGTGTCTTTGCATGGATGTATCTGCAGCCCTTTTAGTTCCTATGCAGCATGCAATTTGCAGCAACTGCGGTGTGTGAGCCTGATCTGGAGCTGTTAACACATTGTTCCAGCAGACTGAGAATAGATATCTCCTGTTCTTTCCCTCCTAGTCATCAGCAGGCAAACGTACATAAACTGTGTTAGACACAGTAGCACAGGCTTGTTACTGCTTTTTATCTTTTTTGAATATTTCAGCAGTTAAGAACTGACACTTCTGTGTTCCTGCTCAATTACACCATCATTTTACAATGGAAAATTATATATGTCAAGTTCTGCAGTAAACTACAAGGGAGCATAGAATGGAGTATGTCAAGTTCTGCAGTAAGCTACAAGAGAGCATAGAATGGCACGGCTGTCTCAGTGAAAAGCCCATGTTTTATATAAGGTGTGTGCTGTGCAGTCCTTTCAGGCTGCGCTGGACACCAGGATTTGCAGAAGTTCAGCACATGACATATCAGAAGCTTGGGTGGAAGTTTTAAGCATCTTTGCAGACACTTGCCCAAGGCACGACCTTCTGCTTCAGTGCCTTCATGCACACCATGGCCCCCAGACTCTGCTTCCAGTCCTTGGAAGGCTTGTGTGGCACACTGATATGTAGTGTAATGAGCTTACAAACCTACATTTTGAACAGACTGTATGAAGAATGAATCCAGTAAACAATGCTTAAAGATGCATACAGGATAAAGTACTTTATATGTGTTCTATACTGCAATTGTGATAGGCAATATGCTCCCTACTGTCATCAAAAGATTCGATCTATAGCCATCCATGGCCAAGATCAAGAGATCATCTCTCTGGACTGTTAGGAGGGCCCTTCCTCTCCCCCTTCACTCAGTTTGATGCTAAACAGCCCATGCGTTCAGTAGCTGATGTATGAATTGGTAGTTTGTGTTCTCCTCCAACTCCGTTAAGCTGTCCTGCGATGTTGCATTAGTGGCAGTTCAAATAGATGCAGTGACTGAAAGCACATGCAAACATCTTTCAGTCTCTCAGTGTTGGTTGCATAATGTGATTGGGTCTCAGCTAGCAGTTAGTACATGAGCAAAATTGTAAACAATTTAAGAAAAGACATGACATAGTGGATGATTGCCCTCCATTACTTGTTGGATTATGCAAATATCTTGCTCCATCTTTACAAACCCATCTGGAGGGCTTGTCAGAATTGTAATAGAACCCAATAAAAGACTGTGATTGGAGAGGCCTGTTTGCATATCATATGATGTCAGTATCACAATGATGACAATGACTCACAGATTATATATTATGGTGAAACGTTGTCCAGATAATTGCCTGCAGTTTAAACATTCCAGCCTGTCCCTTCCTTTTGATGTTTGCAGACATCAAGAATATTAAACCATGCCTGAAATCTGCCTGCATCCACACGTGAGCACATCATATAATTGGCAGAGCAGAGAACAAAGGATGACACACACTATTCCTCTCACACTCATAAAGAATGTTTGCCTGCCTTAAAAGATAATCCCTGCAGGACTCGCGTTCTGTCCTCCCACTCCAAACACTTAGTAAATATAACCGCCCTCCTCTGCCCACTAGATGCTGAGCCATTATGCAGGCTTGTATCTGTAGCTTGATGTCAGTTTGCTCTGTTATTAAGGTGCCCGAAATATATGATCACTGTTACGCAGTTCTCTAAAACAAAACACATACATGACAAATTAGTTAGTAATTGTGATGCATATCTTTTGGGACGCTGTCAAGCATGCTAGTCTCGACAAGCATACTGAATGATTAAGCAGACCAAATGATGGGATTGCAGAAGCACCGAGGGTTGCCTGCACAGTTCTTCTCCAGTTCTCTCGCATCACTATGACAACACCCTCATCTTTCTGCAGCACATGTTGCTATCCATTGCGCTGTTAGATGCTACACGCTGCCAGACTGAGGTCTCACCATTTGTACATTTTGTGCAGGCCTAATGTTCAAGCCAGCTTGTGTTTTTTGTGTTTCTGTTTTCGCTTTTCAAAAGCCAAAGTCAAGTCATGTTTAAAATACACGTTATGAAACACTTTGGGTTAATGGAATGCACAAACTGTTACCATGGGTGTCAAAGTAGGGCAGTGCCCTTAGTGAGGGATAGTAATCAATTGCTTTCTCAATCGCTTTGATTCACTGTCCTTTGTTTGGACATTGGGCACCACTGAAAGCCAAAATAGCTGAAAGAACTTAAGTTTTATTGCATTATGTTGAACCTTGGAATCTGTTATTGCCTGCAGTATTGCATTCTTTACAAAGAGACTCATACAACTGGACTTTCAAAAGTAAATTATAACACAGGAATGACTTGACATGTTTCTTAGGGGATTTTGACGTGATGACCATAGCATTTCTTATTATGGCTAAATACCTTCTAATTTGTTCACATTACTTCTCTGGATATTTAAGGAAATGAAAAAAAACTTTAATGGAGCATTAGTACAGGACCTTTAACAAAGTCCACCATAAACAAAAGAAACTATGTTGACTTGTTGGCCACTTTCTTTTAAAGGGCCCACAACCTCCTTTGTTTCTGGAGGCCCATTTATGATTATGCTTTTGTGGGTTTATGTACCATGAAGCAGTCATAATTCATTTTTACACAACCATTTTCCAACTTTATCTCTTACATTTAAACTGTTACCACACCTTTATAACTGGTTGATGTAAATGATCTCTGACTGACCTGTATAACACTCCTTCTAACTTAAGTGTGAATGGTTGGAGCTCAACTGCTGTATGCTAAATAGTTAGACATATGTAAATGGACAGGTTTTTGTGACATCACAAAACAGTGAATTCAACACATGCTGTTTTTGCAGCTTCGTTAAATGGTGCACAGTATGTTTTGAAACTTTAACGCTGTTTGCATACTATAAATCTTAGTTTAAACTGGAGAATTCAGTTTGAGGTAATTGTTTTGAACAAAGTCTCCAAAAACACAAGAATCCCTTCATTCGTTCATTTGTTTGTTCAATCAATCAATCAATCATTCATTCATTCATTCATTCGCTCCAATCAAGTCAGTCTTTCAGTTTGTTGATAATGAATGCACCCATTGACATGTGCCATATGAAAGCCCTGACCAAGTGTTTGGAAAAAAGATGTTATACAAATGTTCCATAGAAACAGTCTATAGACTTGTTCTGATTTGATAACATACAGAGTTCACAGTGCAAATTTGTTTGTATCTAGACCAATGTTTGTGATACATTCATCCAATCTAGCAGCAGAGTCGGGTAGCTTTCTATTGGCAGCTAACGAAATAAAGAATGGGGAAGATGCAGATACACTTAGTCAGAGCACTAATGCATGTGAACGTGTCTTGACTTTCAGTTTGTCACCCAACCAGAGCCCAATCACCCCGAGCCCCTGCAGCCCATGCAGTCCTTGCAGCCCTTTACAAACCCTTCATCCGTGGAGGTAAGACAGCTGTTTTACATGCTGAAAGATAAAGTAAACCAGGTAAAGTGAGTCAGTCGTGATGTCAGCAAGACCAAAGTAATGCTTTATTTTGTCATAACATTTAAATGGGGGGGTTACTGAGCTCATAATAGTCCCTTGAGTCATGGACGTATATGAATCCTATAGCCTAAGTTAGTACAAAATATATAAATCTGTCATGACACAAAATTGCAAGACTTAAGTAGCCATTTGGTGACACAGATAGCATATGATATCATGTTGGCCTTTAGTCGTGAATAAAACATGTCCATGCGCTACAGTTGTACAGTAATTTGGTTGTGATTACATTACTCACTGCTCTATTCTTATTAGTTTACACGTGTGGAGTGACGTCAGTGCTCTTCAGATCGCCACTATTGACCTTCTTGTTTAGGGGTGGACGAGTCACCATGTTAGTGAACAAACACATAGTCACAGCCCGAAATTGTGAACAGTAGAGTTTTGTGCAACGGTAGTGCCAGTTCGGCAACACAAGAGCCTTTGAGATCAGAAACGTGGGTCTAGCTCGACTGTCGCCCCCCCCTTTTGAGAGAGAGATGGTATATTCCAACGTCATCGCCCGGCAATCAACACAACAGAACTCTTGAGAGTCAACACACACAAAGCACTGCTAACTTCGGGCTAACGGGCTCAGTGGGACATGGACGGAACTCGTGAGGAAGAGAGCTCGAAGTCTGCGAAAACCAAGTGACTGTGTTGCTGCTGGGCTGGACGGTAGTGGAAAATGCCACGGAAAAGATGAAAAAGTTGGTCGCTGGAGCTGTGCCAGTCGCCCAGCTAGCTAGCTGAGGGTGGCTAACATTAGCCAGGTAGCTAACTAAAACAAAGCAGGGGGGATGAGAGGAGTTCACGTCCACGTAGCCCTTTCTGGTTTTCTTTGCCAGCTTTTGAGGTTCATATGCAGTTGAGAGCAGGGGGGGCTTGCTCCTCTGAGCGAGTCTCTGGGTTACTGGTTTATATTAACTAACGAGACGAGACACTTGACTCCCAGAAGCTAGGCAGTGAAATAAGTTTCAGTACCATGTCTGACCCAAGTTGCTGGAGTGGAGTAACAAGCAACAAATCCCATTTCGTGACTGGAGCAATGCTTAAGCGGTCCAAAAGGTAAGTAAAACATCTTAAGTCGTGGTCTGTCGGTCTTCGGAGTGTAGTTTTGTTTTTTTCTGTGCAAGATGACACTGCCTTATTGTTATGAGAGCCTGTAATGTGATTTGTGCTGCATGAGGACATGCCAGCATTGCTCACTGTCTTCTTTGACCTTAGCTTAGAAAATGGGATTATCCCGATTAATGGTCACAAATGCTTAATAAGTGATAGAATGAAATCAGGACGCTTACACCTTACACCCATGGTCTAGTCATTTATTTAACTAAGTGATATCCCAGTTTATTGTCTTTTCATAGTACTAATTCATAAGCATTCCTGAGTAGTGGTGCTGCAAAAAAGCTCTAATGTCTCACTTTTCACCCTGGTTGCCCATGCACTGCTGCACTGCTGTAGAATTGCACCTGAGGGTTGTTGTTGTGATACTGTATCATTTAACCGTCCTTTATTGTTTGTGTCTTTTGTCACAGTTGCCGGAGCAGTAATAGGAAGAGTCTTGGTGTTGGGACGCCATCACCGACACGCCCTCTGTCCCCCCTCTCGGTCCACACAGGTGAGAGTTACTGTTATAAATTGTATTTATAGCTTTTGTATAGAAGTCTTAATGTCGCACAGCCAGATACCATCTCATGTTTATGTGGCTTGACGAGTTGGCTGTAGTTTGTAGAGCCTTGGCTGGGCTATGGTGTCTACGCCCTTGGTAGCTATATAACCCATTAATTCATTAAACAGCTATGTAATGTTACTGAATAAGCTGGCATTAGCCATGTCTTTGAAAAGACTGAGTTAAAATTTTGACCTTAAATGCTTAGCTTAAATTTCTCTTGTTTTTAACTCTGTTAAGTACTGTCTCATGTAGAAAAATGGGGAGGTGACTACAAAACATGGGCTGTGAATACTAGTAAATGTCTTGATCACTGACAAACAAATGAGTTCTTCTTTCCTAACCATAATCCCGTGTCAATGAATGCCACAATTTTTTCTTTTTTCTCATTACGTTGCTTTCCTTCCAGCTGCCAGCAGCCCTTTAGACAGTCCAAGAAATGTGTCTGCTATTGCTTGTCTCAACTTCCCTTTCGCCCGCAGGTAAGTAATAGTTTAACGTTTGTATGCTATCTGACGGACTGTGTTCCTTGGGAACGTCTTTCTTACGGCCATTCATTAAGCCGTGTCTGTTTTGTGCACCATATTAAATTCTGACAGTCTTTTTCTTCACCCCTCTCAGCCACCTGGCTCGAGCTGACAGGTAGCAAATCTCTTCTTCACTCTGATGTTTTGCATGAGATTTGTAAAGACAGCGATGATGTAATGTCCTTAAAACCTGCTCTTCACATTGATGAGCGTTACCAGACTTAATCCAAATTGTGCAAAGCACTTAACTCTCTCAAGCCAACTTAGTTTTCTGAAGTAGATATTCTTACTGGCAGCCTTAACATGTGTGGTATTTTGTGTACCCTGTGATATCTAATCTTGGCCATGTGATCCTATTGTAGTATTGCCAGAAGAGTAATAAGAGCAACACTAATTATGACAGGCTGGTGAATATAACACAACACTAAAACAGATAACATGACTAATATTTGAGATGCAGGTCTCATGTCTGATGTGATCCCTTTCAGTACTGTCTTTAACCATGGAGAATATATATATATATATATATAAAATGTGTATATATATATGTGTGTGTGTGTACTGTTTTTTTTTTTTTTACTTTTTAGAGCGGAAGGTAGAAGGTGGTCACTGGCCTCTCTTCCATCATCTGGCTATGGCACCAATCCCCCCAGCTCCACTGTCTCTGTAAGTACGACTTTTGAATGGTTTGATTTATCATTTGAAATTTCCAGCTGGTCTTTAAATTCTGTGGTGGTGGTGATTAATGTGATGTTGACAGTAGAAATGGTCTAAATGGCTGCTACTTTTAATGTACTTTTAAGTTGAGAGCACTTTTCTGTATCCTATAAAGTTTCCATTTGGTTGTAACAAACGTGAAATCTCAAACACATTCAATGAATTGTGTCTGATCCTAGTTTTTGGTTAATAAGCAAAGTGCCTTCCATCAGTCAAAGTCAACAGAGAGGAGTCTCTTTATAAGAATGTAATGACTCTTGTTGCAGTCCTCCTCCTCTTCCCAAGAACGCTTGCACCAGCTTCCATACCAGCCCACGCAGGATGAGCTCCACTTCCTGTTCAAACACTTCCGTAGTTCTGAGAGCATGACTGATGAGGATGGGCGACCCTCATCGTTCATACGTCCACGGTCCCGTAGTCTTAGGTAATCTTTTCAGCCTCAAACATAAACATACTGATTTTACATTGAATCCATTATCACTGTTAGATAAAGTTCGATACAAGTTCAAATTCATTCAAGTCGTAATGAAGTACATCATTATTACTGTGAAAGCTTGATATTCACAAAATAGAACTGGATTTAAATATGTGTAGAACACTGAGAGTTTTAAATACAGGCGTTGTTAGTGGTGAAAGTCTGTGCTAATGCTTTTAGTTGCTGCGTGGTGTAAAAGAGCCTGCAGTACCTGGAGGCTGTTGGCTTGCCTAGCCCACAGTGTAGCTCACTGTTTTTAAGGATTCAGCAGGTCTCTGTAGATTAGATTCTCTCCCACGCACAGCTTACCACGCAGATATACACACTCCCAAAGCTACCTACTCGTGAGTGCAAGTGCCATACGCTACAATTAGGTCATTATAGCGAGTGAAGTGCACCATTACAATATAGTAAATTCGATGTTGTAGTGTAGTGAAATATTTTATTTTACAAATGCTTATACATTTTAGGGAACAGTTAGAAAATATTGATACAATAAATTCCTGTTTTCTTTTACAGTCCTGGAAGAACAAGTGGCTCATTTGACAACGAAACTGTGATGATGAACCATGTTTACAAAGAAAGATTTCCTAAGGTATATATCAAATTAAATATGAATTTATTTTCAATACTTTTTAAAGTTATTTTTGTATGCATTTGTATGCATCGCTTCCTGCTGTTACAAGTGTCCTATATAGTCAAAGAAAACTCATATTCTGGTGTTTGTTTTTTGTTCTTTAATACGGGATTAGTAACATTAGTGTTTTATAGCAAGCCCAATACTGTCAACAGTGAGAAGTAATTAGCCTTTATTTATTTATTTATTTATTTATTTAATTCATTTTTATTTAAGTCTCTATTGGCTGATTAGTCTAAATGTATAATATTTCCAGGTACCATTTCATATAATTCCATTGAAATTCTTGCACCTGTGATAGGAAAATTCTTTGTAATTCGACACATATTATCGAACAGGCTGTACTGACAGGTATGTTTGTTTTTGCTATAGGTTTGTGGGGTTTTTTTCCATTCAAGAACAATAATTACCATAATAACAAAAACGGAATGATTGGTTTCCTTTCATTGTAAATTCACTGCTTCTCTCAAATAGATTATGTTTACGCAAGCATTTACTGTTGATTTTTCTGTCAATTCATTGATATGCTACAGGTGATCTAATGTTAAGATATTCTTTGCAGGCCACGGCTCAGATGGAGGAGCGCTTGCTGGACATCATCACACACTGCTCTCCAGACAGTACTTTGCCTCTAGGAGATGGCGTGCTGGGCTTCATCCAGCACCAGCTGGTGGAGCTGGCCAGAGATTGTCTGGACAAGTCTCAAAAAGGCCTGGTTACCTCCCTCTACTTCATAGAGCTGCAGGAGAAATTGGAGAAGCTCCTGCTCGAGGTGAGACCCATTGCTTCCACTGACGATTTGTACAATCTACAAATCCTCTAATTCTAATACTTTGTTTTTCTACCTGTATGAAAGCTGCCTACTTTGCCATCTTTTTCAGTTTTTGAATATTTGTTTCTTAAACTGTCAGTAGGCCTCCTTAATGCATTTTATAAGAAACTTCAATATATTTTTTTATTGATTTTATTTTTTATTTAATGTGCCAAACAGGTACTTCAAAGCCATAGAATAACCCTCTTTGCAACTAAAACAGCCTTTTCTATTCTAAGAAGGCAGGTCCAAAAAAACTTTAAGTGTGTCTGTGGAAATTTGTGCCTGTTAAATCAAAAGAGCATTTTGTGAGGTCAAGCACCAATGTTGGACAAGAGGCCCTGGCTTGTGATTGAGGTCCCAGTTTATCCTTTAAATATTCGCTTGGGTTGATGTCAGACCACTGGAGATTCTCCATGCCATGCTCGTGAAATTTTGTCTTTATGGACCTCACAGGGCCACAGGTATGCTGGAACGGGAAAGGCATTACTCAAACTGTTGGAAGCACATAATTGTGTAAAATATCTTTGTATGCTGTTATTCAACCCCCAAAACAGCTCCAGACAAATATCCCTTTTCCACCAAACTTTACTGTTGGCACTTAATAGGTGTCCACCAAACCCAGATTATATCATCAGACTGCCAGATACTGAAGCATGATTCATTACTCCAGAGAACATGTCTCAACTGCTCCGAGATCCAGCAGAGGTGTGCTTTACACCACTCCAGCCAATGCTTGGCATTTCACATGGTGATATGCTTGTATACAGCTGCTCAACTACGAAAACTCATTTAATGAAGCTTCAGATGCACATTTCTGCTGCTGTTGCTTCCAGAGGCAGTTTGAAACTCTGTAGTGAGTGATGCAGCACAGTGTAGGTCGTTTTTTCTGTTATGCGCTTTGGCATTTAGGAGCCCCACTCCATGAGATTGCATGGTGTGCAGCTTCATGGCTGAGATGTTTGTCCTAGATGCTTCCATTTCACAGTAATACCACTTAAAGTCTAGTAATGCAGAAGTTTCACGAAAGGACCCGTGCCAATGTGGTATGAACATGGTGTGCTGGTACCATGTTAAAAATCCCATTCCTGTTGTAAATGGCCCATCTTATTGCCAGTGTTTGTCTGTGAAGACCATGTGTCAGATGTACAAAAGGAAAAATGTTTCTGTAAACATCTTCCTATTTTTTTCTGACTTTCATTTAATTCCTTGATTAATTTAAACACTAGCTACATTGACAGTGAGCTGAGGTTCTGGCTGGCTCTTGTCAGTACCAGGCGGAAGCAAGCAGAACAAACCCCCTGCTGTCACAGAGAGGGGAAGTAACATGGCTTACATTCTCTGCGATGCCGTGCCTGTCACCAGCTTGTGCCAGCTTACCTCATCTCTCTCTTTGATTCTCTACATTCATTGTTTTTTGTTTTTTTTTTGTTTTTTTTTAGAAAGAGCAATGGGTTCAGTCAAGAGCCACCCATAATAAAGATGGTAATCGCTCTTAATGAAAATGTTATTTGCTGAGCTGGAGGATCACGGTGGTATTTGGGAGGGAATTTCCCTCTCTGTGTCATCCTAGCCTGTGGCTCAGGGCTTTGGTCGGAAATGCAGAGTTTCCATTTGGCTGGAGTTTCATCAGTAGACTAGAGAGCCTTAGTTTCCATAGCAACCCCTACACCCACCTTCTGGGTTGTGTGCAGACAACCCCAGGCAGGACTCATCATTTGCTGTCAGATTGCAGGGCTGGTGTGGACATTATGCACAGAGCTAAGCTTATTAAAGTGTTTCCCACAGCCCTGAGTCACTGGCTCCAAGTATGCGGTTACTGGATTTTCTGAACCTCTAATAACTCCTTCCTTTGTACTCTTTTCAACTCTCTTAGCCATACACCGTGTCTCACATAATTCTAATTCATAGTAACAGCCAATAGCATCTGTCCATTAATGAATGTAGTAATAAATAGCGGTAAATACCTATAAATTGTTCAGTAAATTTGTCACAAATAATGCCACTATTAAGTATCCATGTGGTGCTAGTTGCTTTACATGGACTATGTATCTTTTAGTTGAGCAAGACCGATGAAAGGCCAGATATGAATCACTAATTTAAAAGTGCTTGGAGGAAATTGCTCATTATTTTGATGTGATGCTTAGTGTTGATGTTTGTTTTTTGGGGTTTTTTTTCCAAATCCTTTGTTTTGAGCATTCCCCCATTTGCTCTCCAAGAGATGACAACAGGAGGCATCTGTTGTACTGATTTGATGGGACAGCTCCTTTCCTGCTCTGGACTCCCATTAGCTATGTTGCTGTTGTATTTCAAAAGCAATGCACTCACTGTTCCCTGCTGTTTCATATTGTAAGCTTAAATTAAATCACTCATGATGCAAATGAGAATTTAGACCCTGTATCTTTAAACGTATGAGAAGTATCACTTATGGCAACCCACACAGCAGTCACACGATTGCCTTTTCAAAACCTCTTTTTCAAAATGCTCTCTTCTGTATTGTTTTATTTTTATGTGAGGCACCCCTAATTTAATCAGTTTTATTCTCCTAGGCACTGGAGCGCTCAGAGAGTGAAGAGGTTACGGTCATCACCCAGCTTGTGAAGAAGATTCTCATAGTCATATCCCGCCCTGCAAGACTACTAGAATGTCTGGTAACAGATGCACTCGAGTGGAATCACTATCTTGAGCTTGGAGATTGTTAGTGATGTGATACTGATGTTCATGTTTTTAATTGGACTGCCTTGATAGGAGTTTGATCCTGAAGAGTTCTATCATCTGCTGGAGGCAGCCGAGGGTCATGCTAAAGTTGGCCAAGGAATCAAAACAGACATTCCCCGTTATATCATCAGCCAGCTGGGCTTGAATCGAGACCCCTTAGATGGTATACGAATAATTATGTAACACATTATCATGCACAGACCAAAAATGGATGCTAAGTTGTTTTGTCTTTTACTTCCTTTTGTAGAAGTGAGTCAGCTAGAGGAACACTATGATTCTGGACCCTCCCTCAATGTGGATACTGAAGACTCTGAAGTAAGTAATCTTAAGTGATCATTTTCCAGTGGCACAGTGACCTAATCTTGACCCAGTAGGGACATCACAACTGCTAAAACCTCTCCTCCTGCTTTCACCAGGTTAAGTCTGTGGCCACCCCACCTCGAAGGAAACCACTGGAGAGTGACTTTGAAACCATAAAGCTGATCAGTAATGGAGCTTATGGGTAAGCAGATCATCTCAGAATACATGGCATTACACTGGCACAGTGGATGCAGCACACAAACAAACCTTATTTCCAAACGTACAGGTCATGCACCAATTATGATTTGCCACTGTTGCCACAGATGCTGTCTCTTCACCGCATGAGAAAACATTTATTTTACAGATTCTGCATCTGTTAACTTTCAGGGCTGTCTACCTGGTGAGGCACAAAGAAACTCGCCAGAGGTTTGCAATGAAAAAGATCAACCGGCAAAACCTGATTTTGAGGAATCAGATCCAGCAGGTGTTTGTGGAGAGGGACATTCTGACATTTGCAGAGAATCCATTTGTTGTCAGTATGTTCTGCTCCTTTGAGACGCGTAGACACCTTTGCATGGTCATGGAATATGTGGAAGGTAAAGTTCTAGTGTTTTAGAAAATGTAATAATAACTTTGATATTGTTGTATTTTAAAATGACTATCACACGTCACATTACTGTCCTAGCAAGCTGCGCTGAAGGCATCTTCTGTATTAAACACAAAATGATTCAAATAATTAGCAAGACCCACATTACCTGGAGTGAACAGAACTTTGGAAGCAGAGTTCTGACAGGTCCTTAAAAAGCATTGAATTCATCAGTCTAAAGCAATGCCTTAACTGGTATTAAAATGTTGTAAATTAGTGTTTCAAAAGTCTTAAAAATGCTAAGACATGGGAAGTAAGATTTTATTAATCGTCTTTTTGTACATCACACAAAGTTCAGCTGAGATTTTGCGCCTTGGCAAAGCCGGTACCAGACTGTATACTCAAGGCACAGTGTATTTTGTGCTGGACGTATTTCAAACCTGGCACAATGGGAATCAAGGCAGAGGAATCCCACATGTAGGGTCAGGGAACTCAGAACTGGCAAGTCAGCATGCCAGCAGACAACTTGTTCTTTTCTACCCTTGTCTCCACCACGCTTTCACCACCATCGAGTTACCAGCATCATGACAAAAAGATCTGTTACAGTACACATTTGCGTAGAATTGTCTCTAACCCTAAGTAACTGCTGTTTTTTTTTGTTATTATTAATTTTGGTATATGTAAGGGTTATACATTTTTCAGGTCTTTAATCTAACTTGCCTTAAGCTTTAGGAATCCTGTTTGGCCTGGAAAGAACCCAGTTTCATGTTTGTGTTAAAAGTTATAAATATTGTTTTGGAGCTGTTTTATATCTGTGATTGCTGTTAAATTGTAATAAAAACTTTGCTTGAAGAAAATGTAATGTGACAAACAGGTGGCGACTGTGCCAATTTGCTCAAAAACATGGGCCCACTCCCAGTTGATATGGCACGAATGTACTTTGCGGAGACTGTTTTGGCTTTGGAATACCTTCACAGCTATGGCATAGTACATCGAGATTTGAAACCTGACAAGTATGTGAAAATCTTAACTTTTTATTGTATCCGTTCATGATATTATGATATTGTAATATTTAACCGACTTAACTAAATGTTTTGAAACTTGCAGCCTCTTGATAACCTCAATGGGGCACATTAAGCTGACAGACTTTGGCCTCTCAAAAATTGGCTTAATGAATATGACGACAAATCTCTACGAAGGACATATTGAGAAAGACACCAGGGAGTTCATTGACAAACAGGTTAGAGGACACTTTGTGGGTGCTTTGTGTGCATTCTCTCTGTTCATTTATTCTTATTATATATTGAGCTCTTGGTGTCTTTTGCGCTTGGGATAAATTCTGAATTGTTTTGTTCAGTTCACTATAAAATTTTATTCAGAATGTTGCATAAATGAGGCAATTGAATTTAAGTAATTGAATTGACAATGACACTGGCAGAATCTGAACTATGTTACATCTGTCATTTAGCTGACATGGAGTAGATTTGAAATTCTTTTGATCTTAATTAAATCTCTCTGCAGGTATGTGGAACACCTGAATACATTGCACCAGAGGTTATTCTGCGACAGGGTTATGGAAAGCCAGTAGATTGGTGGGCCATGGGAGTCATCCTTTATGAGTTTCTGGTGGGATGTGTGCCCTTCTTTGGAGACACACCTGAAGAACTTTTTGGTCAAGTGGTTAGTGGTGAGTCCAAGTGCTTGAGAGATCTTTCATTTGTAGAATTTGATTAAAAGTAATGTTATTTATACATAAATGGTGATTCGGTGTCTATTATGTAGACTAAATACTGAACTGAATGTACTTGCCTTATCCACTTTACAGATGAGATTATCTGGCCAGATGGAGATGACGCCTTGCCAGTGGATGCCCAGGACATGATTACGCGTTTACTGTGGCAAAGTCCCCTTGAAAGGCTTGGAACAGGTGAGATAGTAGTCTTCACTGATAAGCCATGTGTCATTTTACTGTTTATTACCTATATCATATAAGGCATAGTGCACAGAAAATAGTTACAATGTATTTTCCATTATCATCATTAATTATCAACAATGTGATCTATTCTAAAACCAACAATCTTTCACTCAGTATTATCATGCATTGTTCTAACAGCGCATTTTTATGTATTTACTCATGTTAAGCCATTTCTTCATGTTCTAAAATATGTGTAGGTGGAGCAACAGAGGTCAAACAGCACACATTTTTTATTGGTCTGGATTGGAATGGGCTGTTGCGCCAAAAAGCTGAATTTATCCCTCAGTTAGAAGGAGAGGATGACACTACTTATTTTGACAGTGAGTAACAGTGATGGTTTTTCTCTCCATTGAATCAATATTTGTTTTAATGCTTGGTATTTTTATGACTATTTTGTTTTATTAACCCAGCTCGATCTGATCGTTACCATCATTTGGGGTCTGATGAAGATGATGAAACAAATGATGATGAGTCTTCCCTTGAAATTCGACGTTTCTCGTCTTGGTCAAATCGCTTCAGCAAGGTTTGTTCTATTAAATAGTAGACATCACTGAAAGCATGTTAAACATTAATTTTAGAATATAACTTATGAATATATTATTCTGTAACACATTCTTGATCAACCCTGTTTAGGTGTATAGCAGCACAGAATATCTGGCCACACCATCCAATCTGAGTTTCTCATCTGACCGGAGTCACAGTGAAGAACATGAGGATCGTGTAGAGGGCCGAGAGAGCCACTCCCCTGTAGAGATGCGCAGACAGAGCAGCACAGGTGCACAGGACACTAGGAGACTCTCTGGACAGAGAGCATGGTCAGTGGCAGCAGGTTTTCTGTGTTATTCTTAATGCCTTTGCTGGAATCTACTCCCCTTTATGAACATCCCCTACTGGTGGAGATATACAGACGCCTTCAAATGATTTGTTGTTGTTATTTTATGTTTTGTTTCGATGCCACAATACCATTTCCAGAATGTTATTTAAAGTAATCACTTAAACCATACAGTGATCTATATTGAATAGTGAATTGTTCATTATTGTGTGTGGATTATCGCAGTAGTTTTGTTGGGGTACTAAATCGCCTAGTAAACTATGAGAAATAACGCAGGAGCACTTGATGTACGATTTCTTGTGTGGGTGTTGGAACATAATATTAAGGCTATAAGCCAGTTTAATCAGGCGTTGGTAGCCCTGCACAAAAGAAACAAGTTAAACTCTTAAATAAAAGATAAGATAACCCTTTATTAGTCCCACAGGTAGTAGATTTTTTTTTTTCAGCTCCACATCCATAAAACTGCACGTGGGTGTTGAGCTGATTATTCTAGTACTAGCTACTTCTTACTTTACAAATAACTTTGTCACACCAGCACTAGTCACTTGTTTTAAAGTTCCTAGATTTGAGTCTTGAGTGTGTATCCCAGTGGTTCCCAAACTTTCTCTGCAGGGCCCCCCTTTTCCAGATAAGAACATTAATGAGCCCCCCCCTCCAATTCAAACTATGCAGGTTATCCCATTCGTCCGCCCCTCT
>JBBPCY010000037.1:15537749-15552482 GCA_037974405.1 Brachyalestes nurse
CCCACAGCGGCCCTTTCTGGACAGGTTTGAGACCCCTGTTGTAGAGTTTCTCATCAATAATTTGGAAAGGCTGCATACTGTCTTGCTTAAAATTAAGAGCCAGAGAATCATAGGGTTACTTTAATTCAGAATAGAGCATTGCTTTGAATTTTTAATGCTTTCTTAGAAATTAGACAATCATTGTGTGCAGATTACATTTAATCACTGAATGAAAATAGTGCTGTAATGGTGTTTGCTCAAATGTATTACTCTTTATGCTGCCTGGAACACACAATTTTTATTCTTGTTCACTTTGTAGCAGAGGTAGTTGTGTCCAACTTGCGGCGGATAAGACTGCGTAGCAACAGTACAGGAACGAAGCACTCGTCTCCAAGGGAACATAGCAGTCCACGCTGCTTTGGCAACCAGCTCGAGACCCCTGACAGACAGCGTCTCTCTCCAGGGGGCAAAGTGCCGAAATCCGCCTCCATATCAACGCTGTCCCTCATCATTACTCCTGGTGAGAAACCCACAAGCAAGACTTTTACCTTAATTAATTTTGTTCATTAAAAAGAAAGTTAAAACAACCCCAACTGTTGTATTGGGTATCCCCAGTATTATTAGTGAACTAAGTAGTAAACTCGACATTTGAATTTACTCCTAACAGTTTTCCGTCACTTTATTTCCATCCTGTTCAGATGATACGAGTGGAGGTCTTCAGCCCAGCCCCATTTCCCCACACTCCATCTCCTCAAACCCTTCCTCCCGAGATTCCTCCCCAAATAGAGACTTGTCGCTTAGCATCAGCTGCCTTCGTCCACCCATTTTCATTCACAGCTCAGGCAAGAAGTACGGATTCACTCTCCAGACCATCCGTGTGTATATGGGCAGCAGTGATATCTATACCATCCACCACATGGTCTCGGTGAGCACCTGAATGCACAAATTCACAATCATGATATTGCAGCATTATTCCATATGATTCTATATCGGTGGTGAATGATAATTACATGCATTTACATGCTTTACATGTAAAGTACTATTTTAAATCCTGTAAGAAGCATTGACTAATTCTGGTGAAATATATGTAAAAGCTAATATATAAAAATAGCTAGAGACCTAACTCTCCTGACTCTCATGTTGGACTTGTTTTTGCTGTTTAAAGTGGCTGGCTAGACTTCTTCCCATCTCATGTGGCTTGTTGAAAAATGTAATAGCATTGATTTAAAGTTGGTTATAATTGATCTGGAAACTTTTTGTGTAGGGTGTGGAAGAAGGCAGTCCTGCACATGAGGCTGGCCTGAGAGCAGGGGACCTGATCACCCATGTCAATGGCGAGTCAGTGCAGGGCCTGGTGCACACTGAGATGATGGAGCTGCTTCTGAAGGTAAAACATAGAAGCAATCCAGAATAGCTGGGCTGATGCATATACATGTGACAGTTATTTTTTGTGATTTCTGTCTGCTCGGAATGGACATTTTGAACACACAAGTTTAATCAATGTTACTGCTTTACAGAGCGGTAACAAAGTGGCCTTGCAGACCACTGCCCTTGAGGACACAACCATAAAAATTGGACCAGCACGCAAAACGAGCTACAAGGGCAAGATGGCTCGCCGAAGCAAAAGGAGCAAGAGAAAAGACAATCAGGACAGGTAATGGAAGCTTTACTAATCTCATAATAATCATGGTTTCAATGATTAATGTTCATTGACAATAACCTTGTTTGAAGGACTAATAACTAGTGTTATGATGGACAACACATGTTGTCATAAATAGAGATCCGATCCGATATGATATTGGTATCGGGTCCATATAGCCATCAACGGATATCGGTCAGACAGGCCCGATCTATATTTTCCACTCGGCGCATTGTAATACAAGATGTATCACCACTCCTTAATTCCATACATGAACCTGCGGCAACTTCAGTCTGAGCGAGCAAATAACATTAGCCGTTGTTTTGAACAAAATGTCGCTCGTTTGGAGATACTTTAGTTTGGAAACGGCAAAAAACAAGACGACTACTTGCAATGTCCGTAAAGCCAGTGTGCAGAGAAGTGGATATACGGTTGCGTAGTACAATACAACAAATTTAATCAAGCACCTGCAGAGAATTTACAACAAAGAGTACCAGGAGATGCTACCAAATAGGGAAAAAGACGCCAGGCAGCAGACGCTCGTTGACGTTTTCCAAAACGCAACAAATTTACAGCAGACAACCCAAAAGCGAAAGGAATATCAGAGAAGACTCTTAGCTCTCCCTCAAGACTTCATTGGGGTTCTTTCAGGAGCTATTTTGTGTGTTTTGTTGGCTGTTTTTACCCTCTCCCCCTCTCTCAATCTCTCAAAATACGAAGAGGCTAAAGTTGGGCATCCCGTAACTTGCCCGGTCCACCTTATACAGAAGTGGTTAGTTGTGTATAGTAGTGCTTAGTAGTTTATTTATTCTGTGATGTAACCTTACTAACAAACGGCACAATTTCAACAAAAAGAATGCTAATATTAAAGTAAAAAGATTATTATATTGGAATCTGTATCCGTATCGACAGTCGTGTATCTGAATCAGATCGGAACTGGAAAAACATAGATCAGCCCATCACTACTAATAAAGCCGTGCTATTTCCTACCCCAGACGGCGAAGTGTGCTGAAGAAGTTGTCTAAGCAAAGCACTGTGATGCACAGCAGCCGCAGCTTCTCTTCTGGCCTTCATCACTCTGTATCCTCCAGTGAAAGCCTGCCTGGCTCCCCCACACACAGCTTGTCCCCTGGTCCCTCTACACCCTGCCGCAGTCCTGTCCCAGACCACTGCTCTGGTAAACTCTTTACACGCTTGCTTTGATGCTCTTTCTCTTTTTATCGATTTCTGTTCTCTTCTGTAACGTACAAACTAATATAACTCAAAGCACTTGCTTAGAAAAGTTTTGTGCCTCTTTTTGTTATATTTAAATAAATATACCATCATGTAATCTGTAATATCGCCTGTTCTACATAGACATTGATTTGTTTCCCCTTTATACATTTAATGATCTAACAATTCAAACTTTTCAAAAACCAGCAGTGAAAGCCCTTTTAGAAATGCTTTAGAGCAGTGTTTCCCAGTCCTCTTCCTTGAGTACTCCTTACCCTACACCCAACATGATTTGTCTAATTAATCCGCTTATTTACAAGCATTTTATGAGATTATTTGGCTGTACAGGACAGGGTTATTCCAGAAGCAGGGTTAAGAACTTGTTTTTAGATGTCCTCCAGGTCATTCACTGGGGGACATAACAGTGCTATTTCAAAGGAAATAAACAGCAGCGTCCAGTGATTACCCTTTTTTACACTCATTCGCTAATAAGAACTTTAGATGAGTACAACTTCAGAGAGTTTCTTGACGTTGTTGTCTGACTGCTGTATGTAAATATGCCCATATAGATGCAAACCTCCCCCAGAGTGCCTCCCCATGCTCCAGCTCCCCAAGCTCCCCAGCAGTCCAGATGCGGCCGAGCTCCCTGCATGGCCTTGGTCCCAAACTGAGTGCCCAGCGCTACACTAAAGTAGGCCGGAGAAAGTCCACCAGCAGCATCCCTCCATCTCCACTGGCCTGCACATCCTCACCCCAGGCCTTGTCTCCCCAACACTCACCTTCCCCCTTACCCAGTATCACAAAGACCCTTCACTCCTTTCACGGAAAGACACTGTCCCCACCAACCATTGTCCGTCATGGGGTTCGTCCCCGCAGCACCGAGCACCCTGTCTCACCGCTGCTGAAGAGAGTGCAGTCTGCTGAGAAGCTCTCTGGGGTCTTCCATGGGGACAAAAAGGCCCATGCCCCACGCAGACATACTCTCGAGGTCCCTCACTGCGAAGTGGACGTGGGGGGAGATGAGGTGGAAGGGTCTTATTCGAGTGACCACGTCAGGCTGGGTGGACAGAAGCTGCGTGACTGGCCAGGAGAGCGCATGGAGCAGATTGTGGTGATGCGGAAGTTGAATCTATCTGAGCGCCGTGATTCTTTCAAAAAGCAAGAGGCTGTCCAAGAGGTGAGTTTTGATGAGCCAGACGACCAGAGAGCTGACCAGAGAGCTGGCCAGACCCCTACGACAACAGCCATGACTTCCACACCAGCCACTGGTGCACAGCCAAAGTACAAGGCTGAGTGGGTGGTGGCAGACTCGCAGTCCAGAGAAGAGTGTGCGCTCAGGAGAGTCCCTCTGGTGCCACAGATTGCCGTGCAAGGGTCAGAGAGCGAAGAACTGGAGGATTGGCAGCCATGTTCAGATGATGAGGATGAGGAGAAAAGCTCAGAGGTGAATTCGACTGAGGACTCGCAGACAGAGAGCAAAGAAGGGACAGAAAATGCTTGCTCTTCCAAAAAGGCGTCAGACAGTTCATCAGCAGCGTCCAAGTGCACAGCTTACAGTGCTAATACTGAGGCCTCAAACACAAGTCCAAGGAAGGGGAAACCCAAAGAGAAATGACTGGGCTGAATATTGATGTCTGTTTGAAAATCCTTATCTACACTCAAGTGTAGACAAGCAAGTGGTCTCCACCCACCTCTTTGTGGTTTTGCTAATAGCTTGTCTCAATGGAGTGTTCAGATTACAGCTTGAATGGAATGCTAGTTAGCGTTTTGTATATTTAATTAAAAAAACAAAACTAGATTTTTACAGGGAATGTTTATAACCTTTTTTTTTTATTATTTGTGTTGGAATTCTAATGATGTTAAATAAGAAACTTGAAGGTAACCCGGCAGTCTTTAACCTTCCAGAGTTGAGTTTTGGGTTTTTTTATGAAAATGTATTTTCAGGAAAAATATTTGTGCAAAGAGTAGCTACCATGGCAAATGGCCCCTTGGCTGGGTGGGAGAAGAAGAGTCATAACGATTGTGCGAGGGCTAATTCATCAGTTAAGTTTTTAATCTTGGCACACTTCAGTCAGTATTTCTGCTCATATCCAGCTAGTCTAGGGTGTTTTGACGGCTTCATGCACAAATTTTACTGTATTAGTTTCGATGTAGTTTTCACAAGAGACACTTCATTATGCACCATCTGGCCACACGTTGATTATGTAAGTGTTTTTTGGCTCAGGGCTTTTGGCTGTAAAGAGTTCACTGTTCACTTGGCATTTGCAAATGTTATTAGGCATATTACTAACAGATTTTGTTTGTATAGAGTTCTGCTCACTGGATATTGTGGTGCAGCAAAGTTTAACTTGACCGGTTTTAACCATGACCTATTTTTTAATCTTTTTTTTTTTTTAACCTGATCTAACTATTGTTTGTGTTTTTCAAAAACTATGCTGACTGGAATACTGCAGAACATTTACATGGTTGAGCTTCAAGTTGGACTTCTAACTGGGGTGTCCAAGGTTTTCTCATGTCCTGAAGATGAACCATTTTATTTCTGTCTGTCCGTTACATCTAAATGATTTAAAAAAGCAAAGCGTCTATTCAAAATATGAAGTATTCATACATACACATACTGCATCTTTATTTAACTGTATTTAAAACACCCTGCAAGAAATTCCATTGCAGTTGCAAATTTCTCATGACATCCCACTTTTTTTAGGTACCCTAATATGCTTAATTTTTGCATTGAATATAATGTGGTTTCTAAGCCATATTGTCTTTTCTCCATGAGTTGTATAACTACCTTTTGTATAAGGCAATGTTTACATTTTTTAATCAACTTGAATTTATACAGAGTAAAGGCTCATGTGTATGCACCATGTATGTTTTTAACTTGCCCATACCTACTGAATGTTCAGTATGTGTGAAAAAACAGTGGGAGCAATGCACAAAGAAGGAGCCCTGAAACTTACTGTAATGGTTCAGTGTTAGAAGGAAAGCAGTTCTGCGGTGCAATCTCACAAATAGTCTTAGTCTTAGCTTATAACTGGATGTTGCTGTTTATGAGTTGAACAGAGAACTTCTCAAAAGGTTACTAGGATATTTTCTGATTTGGGGGGAATATGCCTTGTATTTTCAAAGAAGAGAAGGGTTTCTCTTCCACAGTTCTCTTCAAGAATCCCAAAGGACAGTATTTTCATTGCATGGTACTAATGTTGACTGCATATGCTAATGTTTATTTCCTAATTAGTTATTGGATTTTTAAAAAATGAGAGGAGACGGAACACATGCTATGAAAGGTCAACAAAGCTTTTTTTAATTTCTGATTAAAACCACTTTGGTACTTTGGAGTCCCTGTTATACTGTTTTAGTACATAACTGCATATTGCTACAATATTTGGTGCTACTTTGGTCTGTAATGCATTCCATGTTTGACAGCAGTTAATCTTAAAGGCTAATTTTGAGACCTTCTGATATTTGCATGCTGCATGTAATTAATAGTGAGCACACAACAAATGCTCGCATGGTATTCTCAGTGCAATATGTGTCTCTTGGTCTGATCTAACTAAGCCTATGACTTTCCGTAAAACTTGCAGTGGGTATGATCGTAATATCTCTTACATTATCCAACCTGTTTATTTTAATGTTTACTTGCTCACTTTTATGTTGTGATGTATAGTATTTGGTCTTTCCTAACTAGTTCTGTAGCACCTGAACCTCCTTATAAAACACGTTCTAATGAAGCAGTGGTAAAAATCAGTAGTTTCTTGCTTTGTTTTATCCCTTCCAGATCTGGTCGCAAATGAACTTAAAAGTTCTGAAGATGGCCGCTGTTTTTGTACCTTTATATGCAATAGTGATGTTCCTCTTCCTCCATTTCTCGAGAACTATTGGGATTGTTGGTTTCTGGTCAGTGCTGGTTTGTAAAAAAGACTTTTTATATATATTTTGTAATGTTGTTATACCTGTTTGCCAGCCTAATCAATGTTTTGTAATAAATCCTAATGTGTTGGCTCTAAGACCCGTTTACACTTCCTTCCTAGTTGTTATGCAATGTGAGCTAATACACTGAATCTGATCTAAACCAAGTCTGATTAAAAATTTAAGCAAATGGTTATTGAATTCGACAATGTTTGTTTATTTCCTAAATAAGCACACTGCGGAGCCGCTCTGCAGCGAAGTTTTAATTGCCGTTCTATGTTAATCTTTCTAAGCTGTTTTTGGTTGCTCCTGTTGTTCTTGATTCTTAAGTTTTTCTTAAAGCTGTTTGTTTCAAATGCCTGGAGTGCTATAATAAACTCTGTTGATGCAATTACTTAGAAGCAGTGACTGTACACTAGCAGTTCAGAATGGCATTAAATGGCATTAAATGGCATTAAAATGGCATTACGGTTTTGTTCTGAGCAGACCATTCTTCCTAACCCTAGATATGCTTGATAAGGTTTAGATCTGTTTGTATGATCATTTGGTGAAAGCACACCTTTTGACATTTTTAATGATCAAGTATCTATAGCCTTCCCTATAGCCATGAAGGGATAAACTTGGTCAGCAGTGATGTTCAGAAATGTGTGACGTTCTTCAGTAGGTATTCGTGACTTACACACTAGAAAAATGAAATGCACCATATTTTCCCCCACTCCTTGTCAGTCCTGTTTTAGTGCTCCTGTGTCCATTGGAGAAGCTTTCTTTCTCACCCAAATTGGTCTTTAGCTGTTTTACCCTGGGTATTATCAGCTTGCACGTTATTCTCTGGTCCACAAGCTAGTTTCATCTGAAGGATCTGGTTGGTTTTTGTTTTTTGCACAAATTTTGAACAGGTGTTTTTGGAAACAAAATACAATAGTTTATCACAGAGAAGAACCTTTTTGACATTCAAACGGTTCTTTGAGTTGTCATGGTTTCATATAAAGAGTATGAACCTGCCTTTTTTCTACAGTGAATCAGGCTCTCCTGGGGCAAACCGATTTGGTAATTGCTTCCTCAGGTTACTGACCATTGGTTCTAGCATTAAGAACTCCAGGAATTTGAGGCCAGTAACATCCAGTCTCATTTGACCTTGTAGAAAACTGAGTGACCAGGTGCCTCGTTTGTTGTACTAAAATCAGTGTTCCATCAATAAGAGTTAATATTTAACTCGCACTTTGTGCTCTCTGTTTGATTTTGGATGGGCTGAACCATGTACTTTGATACACTGCACACAAGCTAGAGCTGTGTCCATTTGGCAGGTTTAAAACCTCTGGCTACATCTGTATAGGAGAACATGGTGTAGGTGCCTTAAATGGTTCGCATCCTGGATGAGGACTTGCTGAAGCAGTAAGGGAGGCAACATACTAAGCATGGGAAATAATGCTTGTAGTCCATCTCCTGAAACAATAGATAGTGTCTTCTGGGCTGGTCAAGCGGGTGGAATCATTCCTGATATTTCCCTTGACGGTACACTATCTAATTACCTCTCTCTGAACTCAAGTATTGCCCTCAACCTCCAGTATTCTGCTATACAACGGCACCTCTCAAGGGACCAACTCGCTGTGTTAGATAACAACCTCACCTCTTCTTTTGGACAGGGTGCTAAGATATCTTATGGAGGCGTGGGGGTTGTGGCTCTTGCTCTGTCTTTCCTTTTGGAGACTCTTGCTGCTAGCATGACCGGTCGAACCAGTGGTGAGCCCACCAATCCATACCAGAGGATTTTTGGACCTGACAACTCTTCTGAGATCCCTAACATCGCCCGTGAGTATTTGACACTTGTACCTCGGATGGTGCATGACAGTGAGGGGATGGCAGAAATGACTGAGATCTACGACCAAAAGCTCAAGCATGCGCTTATTGAACTTTATGAAAATATGACCATCGACCATCGCTTCAATACTGCTTCTGTCAAGCAGTGGATCAACGGGGCGGCCATTCATCTACACATGAGGATCCATGGTATCCGTTTATTTTCAGTTCCAAAAGGCTCTGCTGAGTCGCTTCGCCTCTCCTACAGGACAGGGTTGGGAAGAGTCATCCAGCTTTACACTGGGTATTTACGGCACAATGTGAAGGAGAGGACCACCACCCTGGGTCCTCCAGTAAAAGCAGGATTCTTAATAACAGAACCCAAGAAAAAGGTTAGGCATAGGGTGGTCCACAACGACTGCCAGTCGCAGGGGATCATCAGTGCAATTGTAGCGAGGATCATAGCAGCCCAAAATATCAGAGCAACTCAGACTTTTTTTGAGGATGCAGGGAGATTGATAGACAAGCTGGTCCGCCAGAGTGAGCATTTTGAGCTGCCTACACGAAACAGCAGTCATCATAGTTAAGTGTTGGAAATGGCATCCGACTGAAATTAGTCATCAGTAGCAGTGGATAAAAGTTAAACCTGCCTGACAAGACACACACACTAGCAAAACTTGGGTACCCCAGACATAGACATAGTTTTGTTTTGCTACTGATTTGTTTTTTTAATGCATTGATGCTTTTCTGGTGTTATTCCTTCTTGGGCCGAAATTTCTGTGGCGTTATAAGGTGCATGTGTACCATGATAAAAGTTTAACTTTTTTTTTTTGACAAGATGCACTCGACTATTGTTTTGATGTACTAATTTACTGGAATTTCATGTACTGCTGTTCAGCCTGGTTGCAAATTTAACTTTATAGCTTTGACATACAGACATAAGTCTTACTCAAATAAAGTATTTTCTGGAATGAATCATTCATACCCACAACCTATTCATTCAGATTTCATGCTGTATTTGAAATTGTGTGATATTATCTAAATTAGCCTCTCTGTGATATAAATTAGCCTCTTTTCTGCTTTCTCATTTAGTCACCAGTGATTATAAAAGAGATACTGACACCCTTGGTTGAGATGTGAGGAAGTGATGAAAACTGCCTTTGGGGACAAATGCGTTCAGTCTTTCACTGAAAGTGAGGGAAATAATTTAGTCAAAGAAAGCCCTTATAGCAAAACCACATGTCACAGTGATTGGCACCATGTATTTAGGACTTTGTACAACATCCCAACATGGCCAGCATATAACAACAACGAGAATACCAAACAAGGAATCTGAGACCACTCCTCAAGTCAGAATATGTAAAGATCCACAAGGTGTCACATGTCCTCTCTTTTGGACTCATAGGTTCTCAAAGGGTTTAAGTTAGGGAGTGTGATCATTGCCCTGCTGAAAGATCCAGCCACAGTCCAGTTTTAGCTTTTTGGGTATTTCATGGAGCCCATGATGTCATACATCCTAATAGTGTTCCCAGTGGAGATTGGAGAAAAACAGCCCCCAAAGCATCTCAGATCTTTTATACGGCGGGAGCCTCAACATTTTTAGGAGACTTGGTGACCCTAAAGTGCTACTTCTCTGTAAACCCGGACAGGTGTCCCAGAGAAATGGTTTGAGAACACTGCTTCAATTTTTACCACGCTGAAGAATGACTGAGGGTATTTGGCCTTTGTCTCTCCAGTGAAATAAAAAGGGAACATGCTTCAGTTATATAATGTATCATAATCATTTCCAGGGATGATTATTTGGTTTTGTTTAAAAGTAATTTCCCTATAATATATATATATTTTTTTGTGAGCCTAAACCTGTTAACCAAATGACCTTTTTTTAGCCTATCTTTAAGAATAGTAGTTTCTCAAGTGTGATTTCACACTGAACAAGACTGAATGTACAGACCCTTAAGAATTATTTATGAGCAGAAAGGCTAAGCAGAATGCAACTATGACTCATGACTTTAACTGTATTTCACTGCATACCTCACTGATTCTGACAATAGAATTTTTACCTGTGGTATCCTAGAAGGTTCTTCAGGTCACTGTTCACTCTTGTGAGATTTGTTTTACACCATGAGCTGTAAATTGTTTATTTAATTTTCAGCACATGTAATTGAACACTTTTATTGTGCCTAATTCGTAACAATACAGATCACTTTACAAGATGAATTGTGATAGTAAACATGTTAAATTACATTTTTACTTCTGTAAAACTAACAGGAGACTGTACAATGTGTTATCAAAAACAACAGTGATGAGTAAATAAGATGAATCATATTCATTCATGCATTCATTCTTTCTTCATCCAAGCTGCTTAACCAGGGTGGCGGGGGTCCTGGAGCTCATCCCAGTGGTCGAAGGCAGAGAAAGATCCTACACAGACCGCCAGTCCACCACAGTGTAGATGAATTCTATTTCTAACAGATATGTAATTTATAAATTAATTTACCTGCAGATCAGTGTCTTATGCTGTTCCTTATGGGCAGGTTTTAAGCCTAAGAATTAGTTTAATCAGCATTTTAATTTAACCATTCGGGTATCCCTGGACTCTGGTTGGAACATGGCACAGTTAGCTGATTGGTGCTCCAGTTGTGACCAGTTTGTAATAAGCTCCCTTCATGGCCATGAGTTGATCATGCGTGCCTTTCTCGATCACATAGCCACGTGACATCACCGCTATGATGTCAGAGTTCTGGATAGTAGAGAGGCGATGGGCGATGACAATGCAGGTTCGGCCTTCCCTCGCTTTATCCAAAGCTTCCTGTACGGTCTGATGAAAAAAGACAATGAGTTTGTAAAGTATATTTAACACACAGGACTGAGTCCTAGGCACCTGTAAAAATAATAATTAAAACTAAGCAATTAGTGTTTTTTTCACATCAATATTACCAAATGCACCTAAAATGAATAAATACAAAGAACATTATACAGTAAATACTGATTTTTATGTACAATTTATCAATGTGTTCCTTGTGGAGCCCAGTATTACTTCTTGTCTCCATCAGAAACCTGGTTTGTCAGTCAGTCCTTGATTAAATTAAATCAGGAGCTGCTGATGGATTTTCACGAATCCAAACCGCTGGAGGCATCGAGGAGAAATCTGGAACCAGACCTGTGCCCAAAACTTTGCTCTCCTCACCAGCTCACAAAATATCAACCACTTTTAAAGAAAGAAAACAAATCTAGATACTTTTTACTGCTTTCTTGTTTGTTTGCTTGTATTCTCACTTTGCTAGCAGAAAGACTCTTTATCACACACTTTATCACATCTCTCTGCCCCGCTCTTATCTCACCTTCTCACTCTCTGTGTCCAGTGCTGAGGTAGCCTCATCTAGCAGGAGTATTTTGGGGTCGCGTATGATCGCCCTGGCAATGGCAATGCGCTGCTTTTGACCCCGCGACAGCTGTGAACCTTGAGAGCCCACATTAGTGTCATACTTCTGCAAAGACAGAAACAAAACACAAAAGGTCATGACTGTACTTACAAGAAAGATTTAACATCCCCAGTTTTTCTGATATTCATAAGAAAAAATACACAGTAGTGCCACAAAATACAGCAAATATAATCATTTTATGGTTTCCCACCCTGCACTACACCAAATACAATTAAACAGAACCAGTAATCCTTTATTTGTAATAAAAACACAGTTGGTGAGTTATTTAAGAAGTGACGACTCACAGAAAATGCCCAGACAATCTGACATCATTTATTATGAAAATGATCATTACTGTCATATTGAAACCACAATATATAGCAGTTGATTGTTCTACTCTCGACAGGGTCCAATTTCCTTTGAATGTCTAATGACTCTTTTTGAGCTCCTTGTTTATGTGCCAGGCCATAAAGGTAAATGGTGGCACTATTTTCCTTATTGTATTATGCTGATGTATATGTTTCCCATACTGTATTATGTTATTATGGTGTTAATGACTTTTCATGCAATAAAAGAATAAATAATAATTTGATGAAAAAAATAATCGTTTTTATGTTAAAGCTTGACCAAAAGCATAATAGATTTGTTGTTTAATAAGCAAGTGGTTTATTAAATATTTGCATCGTTAACTGATTTGTTAATTTCAGAAGAAACCATCCCATTAGTTCAGCTTCCATCATTTTTATGAAATCAGTTACCTCAGGAAGAGACATGACAAAGTCATGGAGTTGGGCCTTCTTGGCTGCAGAGATGACGTCATCCATACTGAGCTGCCTCTGGTTGTCTCCATAGCGGATGTTCTCTACAATGCTGCAGTCAAACAGAATTGGCTCTTGGGAAACAATCCCAATCTTGGAGCGCAAGAATGGAACATTGATGCGGGTGGACTCATGTCCATCAATCAACTGGATAACAAGGCAAAAATAAAAGCTCAGTCATTTCTAAAAATAGCAAGAGAAACAGCCAAAACTCCAGTAACAAACACTGTATATCCAGTCTGTTCTAAAACTTTTTTAGTGTGTTATGAATGTGATCTAATAACATCCTCTTACCACTTTTCCAAAGTCTGGGTCATAAAACCTCTCCAGAAGCTGAACACTAGTACTCTTGCCACAGCCACTGCTGCCCACAAAGGCGAGAGTCTGACCTGGCTTCACACCCACATTAAGGCCATTTAACACCTGCATATCTGGCCGGCTTGGGTAGGTGAACTTACAGTCTAGAAACTCAATATGTCCCTTAAAATCAGCCTGTAAATACAGAGAAACGAAGACATAAAGGAAGACATTTTGTGTTTATTTTTTACCTTAATGGCATTTTTCTGCTTAGAACTAATGCATGTTTTTAATGATTTAAAAATTCACAATTCACCCATTTGTCTCCTTTGTCACTGTAGACATTGATTTTAGGAACGCGGTCGAGCAACTGGAAGAACCGAGCTGCAGAGATCTTGGCTTTGGCGTAGTCAGGTGTGTATGAGGAGGCTCTGCCCAAGGCGGTTCCACTGGTCACAATGGCAGAAATGACCCTACCATAAGAGACAGAGAGATTTCCACACTGACTTTGTGAAAAATAAGCATGACATTTTATTCTTTTCAAGATCCAGCAAGCTAATTGTACAACAACAGTGTACATCTAACACATTTAGTTTTGCTTCTAGTGATGATTTTGCAGAATATTATCACAATCCTTATCACATGCACCTGATTTTTACAATCAGGTACTGATAAAGGTTTCATTACAACTGAAGTTTGTAAACAACTAAAAACTGATGAATATGAGAGACTGTTGAGAATGTCGCTGTACAACAACATTTTGAAAAAAAAATGCTTCGGTACTTTTGGCTTGTAGTGTTGGAAGTATTTGAATACTCCTCTTCAAATAATGTTATGCAATTTGTCAATTTTCAATGTAAAAATAATGTCCATAATGTCAATTTTGTCCATAATTTACATTTGTTTGCTGAACTTAACGTTTCAGAAAGAGTATAACATAAAACGCGCCCTTAGCTACACTGCACACCATATTAAATAATCAATGAAACTTGTCATTTGAGCCGGTGTGCCTGAATTAGCATACGACTGTATGTTCATGCAGTTTCTTGAGAGAAACCCTGAGCTCAGAAACTCAGATTCACCTGAAAACTAAACTGAAGTGGAGACCCTCTTGCCGGACCAAGTATCCTCCAAACCGATAGGATGCAGAGTTTGCCATGAAGACCACACACTGAGCAAAGCCATAACAGGCACCGTAAACATTTGCCTTCTTCAGGGCAGCTTGGTATGGAGCCTCCAACTGAGCTTCATACATCTCCACAAACCTGCGCTCCTTACCCAGGCCAGCGATGGTGCGAATGTTGTTCAGCGCCTCACCAGATATCTGCCAACAGTGAAGAGTGACTCAATAAGAGGGTATTTCAATCAGATCTGAATAAAATCTGTTTCATACTCTTGCCTTAAATACACTCCAAAGTTTGCTTCATCAGTTTTTACTCTGAAGCTACGAACCTACTGCAGCTTACAAGTTATTGAGGTTCATGTACTCTAGTTGGCAAACTGCATGTCTGAGTCATCACACATGTGCTTACGTCAGTGGTTCCCAAACTGGGGGGGCGGGCCCCCTATGGCGGGCGCAGAGGTATTGCAGAGGGGCGCACGAATGGGATAACCTGTGTAGTTTGAATTGGGGGGGGCTCATTAATGTTCTTATCTAGAAAAG
>JBBPCY010000037.1:15552582-15568870 GCA_037974405.1 Brachyalestes nurse
TGTGTAGTTTGAATTGGGGGGGGCTCATTAATGTTCTTATCTAGAAAAGGGGGGCCCTGCAGAGAAAGTTTGGGAACAACTGGCTTAGGTAGTTCCTATGAAAAACAACAGTCTGTTACTGTTTAAAGTTATGTAACCAATTTTTGTACATTTTATCCATACAGAGGTGTAACCATTTAGCCCCTGTTCATGACTAAAGAACCAAATATCGTGAAGCTACCATGCACACTAAAATAAGAAACTGTTGTAAAAACCTCAAGGCGACTCAAGGCCAAAAATATCAAGGCAACATCATGTTGCGCACATTGTGCTTTGGGTGACTGACTACATTTAGGCTACCTTAGGGTGCATTAAACTGCTTCTTCAGACTCTACCTGCCCAGCCGCTTCCATGGCTTGTTTGTCTTGCTTTGCAAAGCCTGTGAGCATCTTGGCCTGGAAGCCTCCGGAAAGGGCAAGGAAGGGCAGAAAGCACATGATGACAAGGCTGAGTTTCCAGCTGAAGTAGAAGGAGATGATGATGGCTACACCAATGTTGGTGAGAGAGTTCACAATCATTCCGATCTGCGAGCCTGTGGCCTACAAAGGATCAAAGGTAGTTACCCTTGCTGTGAAACCCAATTAAGCTTAGTGGAAGATCTAGTCTTGATGATACTTACTCCCTGGACTTGTGAAGCATCTGTGGCCAGTCTTGTGGTCAGAGCTCCAGGGCTGTTTCTGTGGTCATCAAACCAGCCGATCTCCTGGCCTAACATAGCCTGGAAACCCAGACGCCTCAATCTACGGGTCAGCAACTCCCCAGACTTCGAAAAAGAATAACCCTGAGCAAGAAACATTGGTCAGGAGTGTGAGGTACAAGTATAAAGGATGGAAAAACGAGGAGAAAATACACTTGAGTGAGAGTCAGGCTATTGCAATATGGCTGGATTTTCCAACTGTAAAGGTGAATGGTACTGGGTAGTTCACTCTTTTATAAAATATAGTCACATAGCCCTGAGTGGCTCATCCATCAGAGCCAATATAGAGAGACACCGAGCTCTATATCTTTACACAAAGGCCTAGTACTGCAAATCAAAACACCCAAGAGGCACATATGCTTTTCAAGTGCACACTATAAGCCAAAGGCATCTAAGGTCATTGAACTGTTTGTCAGTGTTGTATGACAAGTAGTGTGGAAATAACAGCTGGCACATGCACTGAAAAAAAAAAGTTCATCTTATGGTAAAAGAGCAAAAGCACTGAGCCAGTGGTTGGATAGAAGAACTGCTTACCTGTAGCATTTGTGTGAAAAAGGAGATCAGTCCAACAAGGACAAAAAACAAGCAAATTCCATTGATCTCTCTCCTCTGGGCAACAGGGTCCTGCATGGAGAATGTCTAGATGTGGGGAAGAAAATAAAAATGTTCAAATTCCTCCTCTACTAAGTGCAATAATGTAGATTTCAATCACATAATTGCACTTAGTACTTAGTATTCACTTAGTATTCAATTCTATACATTTTATTTACATTTTATTGTTTTATATTGTTCTTGTGTTTGTGTGTCTTTGCAGTCATTGCATAAGCAATTTCCTCCGGAATCAATAACATTTTCTGATTCTGATTAAGAGCTAGACCGAAGCAGTCTTTGGCATGTATTCTTACCGCCAGGATTTGGCTAAAAAGTAGCGAGTACACTGGATTGACTCCTCCATTTACAGCTGCTCCAATAGAACCCATTATCATGTAGGGCCATTCGGGGCTGTTGTACTTCAATATACGAGCTACGGGAGCTGGTTCAACCACTTCTTCCTCGTCTTCAGAAAACATATCCTGCACACAGCACACAAACAGTAAAGCTAACTGTATCATCAGAACTGTGGATAAAAGTTAAAATAAATGTGTTTTTAATAACTGAGTTATTATTAGGGGTCAATGACACATATCAGTGGCTGAATATTGTTATCATTGGCTGATATGGGACTTACAATTGATCATTTTTAGACTCACACTATGACATGTAATCACTTGTGGTGGGAATTTCCTTCTTTGAAACTCAAATGTATAGGATAATGGATAACACAATACACATTAGAGCAGGGATGCTAAAACTATATCAATAAGAATGGAAGGGCTACCGCTATAGAATTAGATTGATGTGAAATGTCAATAACAAACAAACAAGGCTCCCAATATTATATGCACCTGTTACTGTGATCTGCTTTAGATTAGATTTCTGTTTGCTAAATTAAGTGAAAGGAAATGTAAAATGTAAAAGTAAAACATTTTGTTTAATTTAGCTGTATCAGTTCTAAAATACGAAAACAGTAAAGTGTTTAGATATTTATATTTGTCTTAGTCAGAACAAGATGTTTAGTATCGCTCATCCAAATTGGTGTACACCTAAATATTATAAATGTGTTTTGAAAGTAAAACATGAGAAAGAAATATTTTGGTGATCTTTAACCTGTTTCTTGGCTTCTCGAGAAATGTAGGTTTCAGAATATGACCTGGGACCTAGTTCTCCAGCTATTGGTACCGAGGACTCTGGGATCACATTGGACAATTGTGATTTAGATCTTTGACGAATGGAGGCCCTACAGAGAGACATAAACTTAATTAGCATATTTAACACAACATAATAATCGTTAACCAACTGAAGATGAAAAACAGAAATTCCTTTTCTTCCTGCAGACGAGTAAAAGGTACAGTAAAAATGGATCTCTGTTTCTGAACACCTGACTGTACTAAATCAGATTGTTCACTTAGATGTACGCACAAGGACCAGATTTGGAACAGAAAACTGTCTGTTTTGCAGATGCCTCAGCTTGTCTTAAAACGTATTCTAACCTTAGGCTTGCCCGGTAGCTTCCTGCTCGAGAAAGATTCTTCTTCCCTGCATCAGGATCTCCATCAGCAGTCTCTGCCACTGATTACAAATATAAATGATTACTGTAGTGTTTAATGCATGTGTAGTGTATGTGATCAAGTGTGTGTATTTGTGACCTACTCTCTTGGGCTTTCTGGTTGAGGGCTTTGTCTCCCTGGCTCTGCAGGGTGACTAAGGTGAAGTAAACTCCCTTTCTCTCCAGCAGTTCGTCGTGTTTGCCTCTCTCTACAGCTCGCCCATGTTCAAATCCCACAATAACATCAGCATTTTTTATCGTTGACAAGCGGTGCGCAATGGAAATGGTGGTGCGACCCATTCTGACCTTCAACAGAAACATCCAGTTATAAGTTGTTATACATGTAAAAGCATATTAGGTACAGATATGTTGGTCAGCAGAGAACTGTCAGTCATCAATGATATCTATTTTGAAGAAATATTATTTGGAAAGTGGGGTTTTGCAACTGTTTGATTGAGTCCGTCTGTATCCATGTGTATCTGTGCACACCACTCCATCACACATCAATGGCTGACCCACTTAATTTTTACAATGTAATTCTGCAGCATGTCACAGATAGACGCAAGTTGCCTCAGCGCTGTCAGACCCAACTGAAGTCCAATTAACTAAATTGTAAGCTTGATGGCTATTGTGTGTGTTGCTGACCTTGTCCAGAGCCTCCTGTACAACAGCTTCACTTTCATTGTCAAGCGCTGAGGTAGCCATGTCTAGCAGGAGGATCCTAGGATTCCTCACCAGTGCTCGTGCAATCGCAATTCGCTGCTTCTGGCCTCCGCTCATTTGCCCACCACCCTCACCAACCAATGTGTCAAATTTCTGACAAGGAAAGACCAGGAAAGAAACATTATAAAAGACAGTTAATCAAATGCCAGGTCTGTCAGTGGCACCACTGAGGAATCCCTGAGCAAAATACCGTCCCCACACACTGCTCCATAGCCACCCTTGTCGGCTGCCTTTTTCACTCCCACTTCACAAATGGACAACTAGTATTTTCCTTGCAAAGCATTCACACTTATTTGTGTGACGCTAAGCTATCCAGGGTAGTCTGATAGCAACCTACCTGAGGTAAATCCATGACAAAGTTGTAAGCATTTGCCTCTTTGGCAGCTTTGACAATATCTTCATGAGACACACCAGGGCGTCCGTAGCGAATGTTTTCAGCGATGGTGGTGGCGAACAGGACTGGCTCCTGCTCTACAATGCCAATGAGAGAGCGGAGCCATTGAATATTCAGACCCCGAATATCATGACCATCCAGTGTGACCTGGAAACAGAGGGTCAATCAAGATCAAGCAATGAGAGTAGAAAGCCTGAAGCATTACTAAGAAACAGAAATTCATCTCAAAATGACAAATCATTTTGCAAGACGTAGTCTAAATAATATCACTATCGGCATTAATAACCCATGATGAAAATACTGGATAATCCTCTTCTTACAATTAGTTTTATCACATATCTCATTAAAATAAGAAGACACTTTCTGTCCAAAGTGTCGATTAAAAACTACATTTGCTATATTTGTATTTGTAAGTTAAAGAATAGATTATCTGTATGTAAAATAATAGTTTTATCTCCGTTATATAAAAAGTTTTGTGTAAAACACATCCCTTCTGTAAAACATTTTCGTCATGTTTTTATATAAATAAACAGATTCAGATACAAACTTAAAGTTGTAATTTACCACATAACTAATTATGTGCTTGACATAAAACAATTAAAACACAAAACAATTTAAAGCTGTGGCTCAGAAATCAACAGTATAACACATTCTAAGCTGCTCCTTGCTCCTTACCATGCCCTCCTTAGGGTCATAGAAGCGTTGGAGAAGCTGTATGGCTGAGCTTTTCCCTGCTCCGCTTGGCCCCACGAATGCTGTGGTCTCTCCAGGCTTCACCTGCAGGCTCAGCTGATCCAGGATCTGTGACCACAGCTCAGCTTTAGGAAACCTCATTGTGGTGGAATGACTTATCCCTGGGCCTATCATTCAAATATTAATCTTAAGATTAATCCAATATCACTATGAGCTATTTGGTTATTTCTACACGACTCACATGTAAGGCGTGTAGTTAAAATAGATAGTAACTGAAGTGTGAAAGTCTAATAGTTTACTGCAAAGTGCTGGACAGCACAGGGGTCTGCTAGTGGTAAAACAGCTGAAATGCTTTCACCTTCACTTCAGGTCTGGAGGGGTAGTAGAAGGTCACATTATGAAACTCTAAATCTCCTTTCACTCTGTCCAGCTTGTATCCGGCCTCAGACAGGCAGTCTATCTCTGGCTCCTGCAACAAAACCTCTCGCTCTTACTGCTCCCAGAACTGGTAATTCAGCTTTTTAGCAGTTTTATAAACAAACTAACAAATAAAACATTTATAATAATGTTGCATTATCTTGGATGATTCATTTTACATATACGGTATAAAAATAACAGAAGCCCGCCGTGCAGTTTGTAAGTAATTTGTTAACAACGCAATTTTTACAGAGAATGTTTAGTTTTGGGACACCTGTTTATGAAAGAACACTTAATAATTTAAAACAATTGTTGATGATAAAATTCACAGTTACTAGGAAACCTTAAACTGAGCAGAATATCTCATGGACCTGCCCAGGGCTGGACTGGGACCAAAAATCTTACCGGGCATTTTGAGACCGGCCCACCCAGGGAGGGAATTCCGCGCCGGCCCAAATTGACCTGACCGGCCCAATTTTACCATCGGTATGCCTGATGGCCAGTCCAGCGCTGGACCTGCCCAATCCATTGCTACTCAGGACCTCATCATTTACAAACTAAGCTCTGTGCACAGGCATTCACTCTCAAGGTAGAGTGAAAATAACACATATTGTGTTGAAATACTGTTGGGCAGCTGGTGGGCTAGTGGTTAGGGAGTTGCCCCTGCAATTACAAGGCTGTGGGTTTGAATCCCAGGACTGCTAGTGTCATCCCTGAGGTACCCTTGAGCAAGGTACACACTGCTCCGTGGGCGCCCCTCATTGGTGGCTGGCCTCTGCTTCATTTGGTGAATGGGTTAAATGCAGAGAAAGAATTTCACATTGTTCACACTGTGTGCTGTGTTGTGTTCACACGTGACTATAAAGGGCCACTTTACCTTACTTACAGACTGCAGTATATTTATGAAAAGGTTCTTACACGTTCAATGGTTTCAAAAATAATGGAGGCGGCGCCTCTGCCTGCAGCAAAGGCCTCAAGACAGGGGGATGCCTGCCCCAGGTTCAGCGCTGCAATAAGCACTCCGAAAAATACCTGCAGTCAAAACACACATCAATTGTAAGAATGACCATGTGCGCATGTGTCCATGTGGCAACTCATTCAGACAATGCAGACGGTGTGTATGTGTGTGTGTGTATATGTGTGAGATACCTGAAGCAGTGTTCCAGGGCTGTACTCTTCTGTGTCAACAACTAAACTGGAGCCATACCAAAAGGCCAGTGCGTAACAAAGGAAGATAATGAACCACAAGTAGCCGGTGAAGAATCCCATGATCAGACCTTTCCTAATGCCCCAGCGCTGAGCGGAGATGAGATTATGATCATACCTGAAAGAGTGAAGGGTGAAAGAGAATAATGTATATAAAACAGAATATAAAAGAAAACGTGAATGCTCTGCAATATGACTATGGTATTAACTCAGTGACACCTGACATGAGGCCAGTCTGAGGCATTTCTGTTATAAATGTTGTTGACTGTGTCTGGTAATAAGGAAAATAATAAAGGCCTCTAAACTCACCTGTCTACTTCTTTTTTCTCTCCTCCAAAGGCTGCCACAGTTCGGATAGAGGACAAGACCTCGTCTGCCACAGCGCCTGCTTTAGCATACGCCTGCAGCTCCCTCCCTGTCAGCTTAGCCACAAACTGCAACACAACAAGAAACAATTATCATTTTTCAGCATGCACACTTCAAATGTCTATAAGAGCCCATAACTTACATTCTTTCTTGCATTTTATTTTTCTCCCTGAGGAGCATGGGATATTTTTTGTGGATTTATGCACGTAATTCACTTATCAATTAATTCTTAATTCACTTTTGCATGACCATTTTTCCAGCTGCTTGTTATCCCTTTTGTTACTGTGGCTTTAAGACTAGTATCGCTTGCCTAATATTGTATAGTTCCCCCTCGTGACTTCTATGGAATTGGACCAGACGGGTTAGACTTCGCTCCTCATGAGCATCTGTGAGCCTTGGATGCTCATGAAACAGTTCAAAGGTTGTCCTTCCTTGAACCACTTTTGGTAGGTCCTAACCACTGCATACTAGAAACAACCTACAAGACCTGCCTGTTTGAAGATACCAGTCCTCTAGCCTTGTCAAAGTACCTCAGATTCTCATTCTTGCCCGTTTTTCCTGCAAGAACTGACTGGTTCACCCCTTGACAGGTGTCACTGGAACAAGACAGTCACCACTTTTCTCTTCACTTATCAGTGGTTTTAAAGTTGAGGCAGACTGGTGTATGCAAATGACCACTGTTCTGACTGGCTGTCCTGTATTGTAGTTTATACAAAAGTAGACCAGACATAAATGTTTCTTCTGGTTTTTCATGACATCACAGAAGTAACAGATTTAAAAGGTTTTGCAGCTTGTTTTGCATATATGGACCATATGCCTTGTTTTAACATATTTACAAACTACTCCACTTGCACACTTGCAAACTCACATGTTTCAAATAGTTAGAAGGAAGCTAGGCAGCTGTATTTTTATGGGTTCAGAATAAAGAACAGAGTTATAGATGATTTTGAAATGTCTGAGAAAACCCTTATTGTAATTATTATAATCCTTATAGATAATGAAGTACCTAGTGTTGATCAAATTAATACTTAGATTGCATGTTATTTCGGAAGAAGTGATAGTTTACCAAAAATATTGAATAGATCATTACAATTCATAATGATTAAATAACAAACAAAATATTCCAATTAAATAAAAAAATATTATTTACCTGTGCATATACTGTATAATATTCCAGTCTAAATTGTGTGTATTATTACTACATGCGAAATAAGAAAAAAGTAACATGACAAGCAATTCCAGACAATTAAATGGAGCGTACCTTGTCTCTAATTAGTTTGCTTGTCCCTAAAAGTGACTAATGTAATATTTGGCATCTTGTTTATTAAAAAAGTATCTCACCAAAGCCATGAGAGCAGCTCCCAGTCCAATGAGTGGAGACACAGAGATGATGACAAGGGTCAGTTTCCAGCCCCTCACGAAGCCCATGAGGAAACCGCAGACGAAGGTGGTGAAGCGCTGAATGAAGATGCTCACCTGGTCTGCTATGGCATCGTTTATCTTGTTGATGTCACTGTGGTGCAGATCCCACATTTTATAGGTACATAAACACACACACAGTATTACTGAACTCAGTACCACACCATTGTGTATTCTGTGTGTTGGTGTGTTTTTAATTGTATGCGTTCTTACTCAGACATGCGTGTATTGAGCTCTCCCACTGAGTTGCAGTCGAACCAGCCGATCTCCATCCTCATGACCTTTCCGAAGTACAGCTTGCGGATGATCTGAATTTGTCGAGCTGCAGACGTCACCCATAGGGAAATCTGAGCAGAAACCACAACACCCGCTCAGAGTTCCTTTCTTTTATTATAGAGTTTTCATAATTAAGTCAGTTATAATAACTTTGCAATCTGAAATAGCAGAGTTTGTTAATTTACTGAAATAAATCTAAATTAGAGTCAAAACTGAGATAAAACAAAACTAGGATGTCAGTAAAGTCCAGTGCATTCACATTACATTGCACTGATGACTCACTTGTAAGTATCCTAGGATGAAGACAGCACTTCCAATGCCAACGTAGTAGTAAGCAAAATTGGTCATCTCATATTCAATATCTAAAATCCTAAAGGAGAGGGAATGGATATATTGTTAGTTTTGTAGTTTCATGTAGTTTCTTATACCTTCTGTGAAAGTGTGATTCACTAAATGTTAACATATACAGAAAAAATATGTCGGTAATCAAGAGACAAAGAGATTGCAAAATTAAAATATGTATGAGTAAACAAGGTGAAAATGTGTTTTTATTCTACTTGTGTATTGTACATTGTACTTGTCCAATAAGGAGGGGAAGTTCATTCCAATCAACCATACCAATTACACAGAACAATTTGTTTCAATAAATGGGAGGGTGGATTCAAAGATTGATTTTTAGAGGCATAACTTTCAATGTTATTATAAAAAACAAGACTACAAGAAGCCAGCTATGTTGTACCGAGAGAAAATAATGGATAAATGAAGTTCAAGCATGTTGTTCATAATATGCCTTTCAGTGGGGCCTTTATGTTATGATATTTTGAGGTTAAACTGAAAACACAAAAGATAAGTATTTGAAATCATTTTAATTCTTCAGCTCATCAAACTCAGCTACACTAACAAATAATAATGTTAATTAAGATAATTGTCTGTGTACAAACAACATGTCACATCAACTCAACTAGTATGGATATTTTTACATTTTTAGCAAGAATTATGTTGACTTATCATATTTTAGATATACTTTTGAATAATGTCAATCCAAAGGACAATGTTCACAGTGCTCTTTTCTCCTGGAGATCTTACAACCCACACAGAATGTAGGCAAATCTCCATGACAAGGTCCAGTGGCCACTGGGGTAATGTAAAGAAGTGACTTTAGGTTACAGAGTGAAAAAGTGTGGCCTGGTACACTTTGGTCAGTGATTTGTTTTGTTACCCGCAGACCCTGGTCATGTTCAGCTCCAGGTTTTGCTCAGCAGTGAGGTTCCTCCACTGAATGGTGTTGTTGATGCAGTGTTTCTCCGGGTCTCTGAGCTCGTTCAGCTCCATATCGTACTCTATGAACGTGTCCGTCAACAAGCCGAACACAAGCAGCATCAGCGGCTGAGCTGAGCCGTGCAGCATGGCACACACACTGCCAGCAACCATCATACACACCTCCCTGCAGCTGGCAAAGCGAAACTGAGCGAGGAGAGGTATGAGATTAGCATTAGCATCTGCAACATCTGTAAGTTACTTACATTACATTACAATCATTTGGTAGACACTTTTATCCAAAACGATTTTCTATTTGAGGAAACACTTACGTTTGTGTGAGAACCAGTTCTAAATGCAAAAATTTTATGTAGGGAGTAATGTAAGAAGGTTGATCGTGCATCAGGATAGGATACACTTTCTGAATATAGGATACACTTTCTGAGACTTCAGGAGGTTTTTGAACTCAAAGTCTACTACTTTGTTTTTTTTGCCCTGGTTCTGCAAGGCTGTCGTTAACAATTCATGGAGGTCACCTCCTATTCGGTTTTTACACTATTATTATATTGGCCCGAAAACAAACTGAAGAATATCTCCAAAACAAACTGAAGAAGCAAACCTCAGGTGTCAGCATGGCTTGGCCAAATGACTACACTTGGGGTAAAGGAGAATCTCTGCAAATTTCATTTTTTGGTGAACTTTTCCTTTAAGTGTGTGTCACATTGCAAAGGACATTGCTGGACGAGTCAAAACCATTAACCATACCAATGATATTAATTCTGAGCTTTTCCATCATTATACTGATTTTATTTCAAGTCAGTCATCTTCAAATGACCAGTATTACCAGCTGAAAGAATCCGATGCGGATAGCAGGTTCCTCCTTCTTCTTCTTTTCAGTTTTAGAAGTTTTAGAACTTCTAAAACAGAGAGAGAGAAACAGTTTCGGTCAGTCTGAAAAACTTCTGTTTTTTTGGCCAAAATAAAAGCAAATGTCAACTTACTTCTTATCTTTTTTAGAAGATGAGATTGTCCTGTGAAGAGATATGAAATCAGTATAACTCAAAAACCCTTGACTGAGTAAATGTAGTTCCTATATGTAATTATGAAACAAAATTATAGAACAGTGTACCACCTGCACTAATCCTTTGGCTTTCCCCGTCATGGGAAAAGCCATAACAAGCAAAAATATAGATAAAAAGAGATACTAATAGTGACAAATAAATACAGATTTGCTTAGTTTAGATGCAAAATATTACATGCTGTAATTCATTTTATATTAATCCACTTTTTTTTGCTTTTAACCCAACTTTCCATCTTCTATCTAATTGTTTGAAATCTGCTAAGCTGCGCAGGGCTTACATATTAAAATCACTGAATTACATATTAAAATCATTCTTTCAAACATTACATTCGTCCAGGCGACTGGGAGCCTAAATATCTACAGATAATAAAAGCAGCTCAAAATGTTAGTGTACGCCATGAGAGGAATCTTTACTACTTTACAGCGTGTAACATTTCAGACTTTGAGTCACTTTCCAATCACCTTCTATGCAACTACGCAACTGTCATTCATTTAGAGGTCTTGGTCTCGAAAATGTAAGAATATGTTCACTGAGGCCAAATACTCATTAGCCTTTCTAAAAAGAATTTAAACCATTAATGTCAATATTTATTTTTATTTTATGTTCACTGAGCTTGCCTGAAATGTTTTTTTCACATTCATCAAGGCTAATGAGCCTAATGCTACTTTTAATAAAATGTATTGTATGAAATTCAGTTTTTATGGTATCTGATTTTAAAAACGGTACTGTTAGACCACTTAACTTCTGCAGCATAAAACTGAGAATAAAATAGAATTGCAGTGGAAACATCTGGCCTAAGAGACGACACCCAGGCCACAAGGTGAAGTCAAAGTAAAAAGATGCTACTTACATGTAGTCTGCATTTGGCTCTGAAATTAGAGTAAGAATGTCAACAATATTGTAGGTAGAAATAAGCTGAATGAAGCAGAATAATATTACTGAATACTGAATACATAACTTCTATAAAATAACCTCCATACCATACTCACGTTCACCTGAAATCTCATAAGCATCATTCTCCTGACCAAACTTCCTGATGCTGCGTAGCTTCACAGACCCCGGCATGGTGTTTCCACCTCCAGATCAGTCAATTTTTTAAAAATATTTCAGATATCAGATATCCAGTCATATGATTACTCTGGAGTAAAATGTTACCCTAATACATGCACCATTCAGTCATTTCTTTTCAGTGTTGGAGAGACCAGTGTTCCGGTGCCAGAGTAAAGCAGAGACGACTTGCGTAGATGGTGGCGTAGATACGCGTGTTATTAGACCATGTGGTTGGTCTGGCTGTGCGAGGTAAGTGGCCGTCAGGTTTGTGCTGCAAACAGGGTGAATGACCATCATATGTAAACACTGCTGTGATAATCACCCAAAAATCAATTATACAATAACCGCGTGTATTCATACCTGTTCATCAGTAATAAAAACAGACGGATTACATACTTCATTATGAAGTTGGATTTTATGCTGTGCAGTGTTAATAAATCATTTGTATTCAGTTTTTTTGTGGCACCAGTTGTTCCTATTTATAGGCGTATCAAATCAGAAAAAGTCAATTCTATATACATATTGACATATTGTATGTTGTGAATTGTATACATATTGACCTATCGTGTATTGTGAAAATCTCTTGAAATAGCATAATTTCATATTTTTGTAATGCTGACCACCACTAAATGATCACCAGTCAGTCTAGATTATATTTAACTGATTTAGTGATCATGAACAGCAACCCCCCAACACCCCCCCCACCCCAGTCTACACTTTCTTTCATAGCCTGTATTTCTGTGAATGGGTTTCAATAGAAATGTTTCTATATTCTACAGAATGTCTTATATTTCTGCTACAACACTTTACTCACACAACAACACTGAAATCCTGCTGATGAAATTCAGAGACCTCTTCCTCTGAAAGCTTGAACCCTAAAGTGAGGTAAATGGTCGGCAGGTCATTGAACCCCTATGTTTCTGTCCGGGCAGTACTTGGGTCAGTCTTACACACAATGTGGTTTTAGAATCTACATACAAAGAAAATGGCTCCCTGACAAAAGTGCAGTGTTTAAAAGTGAAAATACTATGTAAAAACTGCTCAAAATACTATTACCAGTCTGTTATTAAGACACTCTGCTGAAGAGCTTGTGCTCTTTAATTCAAGTTTTCAACTTTACATTCAAAACATTCTAGAATTGCTCAAAAATGAGCAGTATTATCAGTATTCAATACTTTTATTGAAAATTAATTTGTGAATAATAGTCTGACATAGTATCTATTAACTTAATTTAGCTCGGGTAAACTAGCTTGCCCTACTTGAAATAAAAGATTACTTGAAATACAGTGGCTAATTAACATAAAATTTGGTTATCCATCTCTTAACTCAGAGAACACACTCATGTTAAAAACGCAGTTTCTTTTAGCAGCTAACTTTAGCTTTGAGGTGCCAAATGAACTTAATGAAATTAACTACAGGTAAAGCTGGCTAACCTCTTGTTACAACTATTTGTGAGCAGAGTTTACCTGGTGATAGTTCATGAACTGAATAGAACATCACATTTCAAGGGCTTGAAAACTAAAACACCACCCAGTTCTAAAATCTGATTGACTATGATCACCTGGATAATAACACCCCATATTTGTGGTCATGAACACTCATGGATTATTCCTGTATTCACTGAAAACACAGTTTGCCACTTCACTTTATTCCACACACAACCTAAAAACAAGCAGTCTCTGGGTTTTGTTTTCTTGCACTAACAAGTAGGACTTGATTGTACACGGCTTAAGGCAGCTTCTTATTTTTTTTCTTCAATCTCCCTTAAAAGGAACTGCAATCATAGGAAAATCTGGACTTCATATACACATATTTTCTCTTTCTGTTCTAATACCAGCTTTTGAGTAAATAATGGATCAGACACAGGTCTAACTAAAACTTATGTACTTAATACCTATGTAAGTTTGTTTGTCTTTTAGAACACTGTGATGCACCTCCTGGAGAACATTGTTGCTATGTAGGCGTGTGTATATGAGGCTCCTGGGAGAGTAGCCACAGCTGTCTGGTGAACACACTAAGAGGCTCCTCGACAGGCAGGAAGCCATTTATCAAGAAAGAACTCCTTTAACATTCCTAACTTCTTCTCCTCCTCCTCTTTGCTCCAATTAAAACTGTTGGGATAATTTTTATTCTTATCAAGTTTCACACATAGTAATTAGTTTTATACCCATATAAACCTTATATGACCTTTAGTCTCACAAGTTATGTATGCATGAATCACGAATGAGCTTTGGGATAGAGAACGAAGCTAATTATGTAACCTGTTTGCCTCCGTTTATTTTAGTGTAAGAGATGTATCCACAGGAGAGGCCTATTTCTTGATAAGCTGGAATGCCCAGAGGGGAAGTGTAGTTTTGGGGGGATTCTGCTGTCTCCGTTCTCAGAAGCCCCTGGAAGATGGCAGATGCAGGGAGGGCGAGATGATCTAGCTTGAAGCGTCTGGGAATGAAGATAGTGGAACTCTCTTCTATATTAGTGCATGTTTTGACATTGGATTGATTACAGGCATTGCTTTGGCAATGAACTAAATCAGGATATCACATAGTCGCTGCTGCTGTGATGTTACACATTTAGGTTTTGAGCAACTCCTCTGTAAGACTTAGGTCTGCTGTTGTGACTTGTTCTCTTGCTGCAAGAATAAACCACCTGTTTATTTTTAATTTTTCTGACAAAAACCCATTCCCAAGCATTCTTTTTCACGTATTGACTTGTCTGTTACAATGTTAAATCACTTTAGTATAATGAGTTACAATTACTTTTACTGCATCAAATTATCTATACCACTGTACATTAGTATCAGCATTGCCTCTTTATTGGATACACCTACACTTTTTGGACATTTTGACAGGTAAATCTTCCAAACGGGGCACTGCCCTCTACCCCTACAGTGGAAAAGGACCAGCACAGGAAAGATATGTTTTGGTGATGGACCATTATCAGCACAGCCATATATATCAACATGTATATCCACATGTCATTCTTAGTTATAAATCACAAGATCACTTGTAGTTGAATGTAATTCTGGGTAATGCTGTGCCTGATACTCTTATACCACATCAATTTATGGCTTTCATTTTAGGGTCGCTGCTGTGTTTAGAATGCTCTGCCACTCAAATATTAAAGTGATTATTCCATTTCAGTTAACCAGTGGTGTAGAGGGTTGCAGCAACAGATCAATATTGTCAGTAGTTCCTACATTGTCAGTAAGTGCCTACATTTTGCACTTAGGATAGGTTTAACTGATACTATGGCCAATAAATGTAGGAAGAAGGCAGGTGGACCTTATAAACTGTACATTTTTGTTATGCAGCATATGGGGGAAAAAATCCCTGACTAAGAAATAATTATTTTTCATACAATCGCCTATTCCACAATTATTGGCACCTCTAACAATTTCTAGGAAATAAATGTAATTGAAGTATTTCTGTCATTTCTACAGTAGTTTACAAAGTTGATCAGAGTATCTAGGAACATTTCATTAGTAATTCATCACTTCCTGTTTCCCTTGGGTACAAATATGACGTGACACAGAGGCCATTTCTCTTATCCACTCTTCAACATGGGAAAAACAAAGGAACACACCATTTAAGTAAGGCAGATGTGTGTCGACCTTCACAAGTTAGGCAATGGCTACAAGAAAATAGCCACTCGCCTTCACCTGTTTTGCTTGCCAATAGAAATTTTATTTAAATAGATATAGAGAGAGACATACATATATATGTATAGTGCACTAAAGGTGCTTGCTTAGAAAAACAACAAAATATTGACTAGAGTGACCAAACACTTGCACGCAACTGTACATGCAATAAAGCAAAACAAGTACTATGAAACTGCACCTGAATGTTGCAAAGCAAGTTTCACGCATATTTACTAAAGATATTTGTAGTGCATTCACTACATTCATATCACTCATATAAATCCATTTTCTGAGGATCCCAAGAGCTGCAACTGTTCCACTTCACTGAGTCCATCTTTCTGTCATTTGTGCTGCTCCATGCAGAGATCACCAGCCTAAAGTGCTTTCCTGATAAGACATTTCTGAGTGAGATGGAAGAAAGGGAGCAAATGAGGAGAGAGCCATATCTCTCTACAGAATCTTATGCTTAATCTTTGTCTCGTCCCTTATCTGCTGTCATCGAGACAGCTCTACTTAACCCACATTCTGCCTCTGTGGCACCCAGTTGCCACCAGTTAACAGACCCAGGAAGAGCAAAGCCCTCTCATTTTGGAAGTATTGTCCCCTCGTCTTTACATTCCTGTTCTGTACCACAAGGCAGTCTACCCTTCAAATTGCAGCCATGAGAATAACTGCATTCTAAGCCAGCAGTTTAATCCTATGAGCGTATCAGCTATAGCTAGAGGCTTTTATTTTCATGCAATTTTCTTGGTTCATATAGTGCTGTAAGCTTAAAGAGAATATCTCACCAAAAAGTCATAACTTATGTAACTTCTTTCAGCCCTTAAACAGGTTGTTTTTGTTATTGTGCCTTTAAAATTGATATATGTATGTAATATAAAGTGAT
>JBBPCY010000037.1:15577080-15627791 GCA_037974405.1 Brachyalestes nurse
ATAATCATCTCATCTGTCCTGTCTTCCCTGTCATTGGTTCTCCCTCTGTCTGTCTTGTATTTAAGTTTGGTTCTGTCGTTTGTTCAGGTGTGGGAGCATACGGTTCACATGTCTTGTCTTTTTGTACCCGGCCTCGTGCCTGATAATGTCTCTCACCTAATCGATTAAAGTAAGCCTTTTGTAATGACTCTCTCTGCCCGAGACTCCTTCTATGCCTTCTTTTAGGGAACTAGGCCATCCGTGACAAAAATAAAGTCTTTATTTTGAGCGAAATATCTTTTGTCAGTTTGATGATTTTCTCACCTGCCCTAACACATTGTATTGAACATGTAAAAAAAAAGGAACATGAACGAGTCCATTTTTTAGCTGTGAACTTCTTTCAAAATGTTCAAAAATGAACTATGAACGTGAACTACAGTAGTTCATTTTTATGTGAATAAACTGTATTTTGAACTAGTTCTTTTTCAGTGTGAACTGGCACAACCCTGCCTGTGTGCATATAACTTATAGCTGCCACTAAAATAATATGGCAATTCATTTTGCCGTAACAATACATTTATGTTACTAATGGCTTATAACAGCTATCAAATTCCTTTAGAGAGGTATCTTGGCCAAAAGAAGGCAAATAGGCTGTTGCCCAGGAAACAATAGCATAAGGGACTGTGCTTCCATGCCATCATACTGATAGTCCCTTTAGGCTGTACAAAGATGTTTTAACTTTCAACAGCCTTTCATCAGGCAAAACTCAATAAATTATCAACAGTATTAGTCAGATTTAAGATTAGGAGTAGATTTACGTTTTGGGTTATGGTTAAGGTTAGAATTAGGTTTACAGGGCTTGAATAAATATAAAAAATGTAGCTAATCACTGAATCAATTTGTTAAAATTTCTACATCAACGATATGAAATATTTAATATTTTAAATTAAAATTTTAATGTTCAGATATAGTTCTTTAATGCACACTAGCATTTCAGACTTGGCAGCAGGTTTTTGCAATGGCTTCAATTACTGTGACCCCCCAGCCCATGTACACATTGATATGCTTCATCACAAATACTCTATTATGGACTTCCTGGACCACAAACATCTCTCATGTACATTTAATGGAATAGTAATGGAATGTTCCTTTATATGCATTTCAGCAGAATTATCTTTAAAAATACTGCAAATAAGGAACTTACCAATCAGAGGTTTCAAATCAGAGAGTACACTATTATTTTGAAACTATTATTTCAGAAGACTCGCACTTGTACTTTTCCTTAATTACTCAAATTACATTCCCAAATTCTAGTCATTCATTACAAATATATTAAAGACCATTAGATTTTGTTTTTGTGTTCAGTCTAGTCACGTTGCTGTACAATTAAAATATAATTGTGTATACTGAGTGATCTTTTGTGCAAAGACCTGTAATCGCCTCACTATATACAAAGTCCTAAAAACACAAACAGCTTATGATTTTTGAAGAGAAATGTTTTCTATTATATAAGTCCAACAGATGTTCAGAAATTTATGACACACAGTCTTTCAGATTCAGCGGCAGGTTTTTGTAATGACTTCAACTGCTGTGACCCACGCCCCGTATACACAGTGATGAACTCCATTACATAAATAACTTCCAAAGCCAGAATCAATTTAACTTTGTCTCTAAATTTTCTGAACAGTAACCCTACATATCAGGGATGGAAATATTTGTGACCTCACTTAAGCAGCATTTTGGAAGATTTTCACTTTGCCTGAATAATACTGATGTTTAATATTCGTACACCTACTCATAAAAGTTCTATGAATACAAACACACTTTTTTTATTTCTCACCTTTTTAGACCCTCGAAGTACAAAAATCTCAAAATGTATGAGATTTTTCTTTTTTTAATAAATGTATTAATCTTTAAATTTATTTTACAAAACTGCCCATTATACACTTGTAATTTGATCAAAAAGAGAATGATTACCTCAAGCTCATCTTTACAGCTACATTAATATAATGTAATGTCTCATATGTAGCATGGTATCATGGTGGAACTTTATTACCCATTTTGATTTAAATTGGCCAGAATACAAAGAAAATATGTGACTTTGAAATAAGTCACTTTGAAAAGGCATAATGACTGAGGCGTGCATGACAAGATCTTTAAAAACTGGGTAATGTTTCAGCATAAACACTTACTACAGTGTAAAAAGATCACAGTAAATAGGGTATGATCAGCCTGTTTCAGCACAGTTTGTTCACAGCTACACAGTGTGATTGTATTAGGGCCTCTAATGCATAATCCATGTGAATGCATGCAGTAGTTTTGTATAGTGTAAAGGAGACAAGAAATTGCATTGGTTTGAACATGTGCTGGGTGTGTTGGGAGAACGTGTGTTGGGAGAAGCTCTGTGTGTGTTGGGAAAAGGATGCTGATTTCTCAATTTTTTTTATTTTTAATAAATTTGCAAAAACCTCAAGTAAACTTTTTTCACGTTGTCATTATGGGGTGTTGTGTGTAGAATTCTGAGGAAAAAAATGAATAAGGCTGTAACATAAAATGTGGAAAAAGTAACGCGCTGTGAATACTTTCCGGATGCACTGTAGCATGAAATGAACCAGTGTTCTATGTGGAGCTCCTTAAGATATGAAAAAAGGTTTTCCACTGTTTCTAAAATTACATTAGAGTAATTTTACACCTCAGTGGTATACTTGAAGCAATTTATTCCAACACTCCCATTTAGCTGTATTACTGTTTGAAATTACAAACTTAGATATTATTGTCCACAGAGTTATTAGAAAGAAAAAGAGTAAAATGGAAGAAGGAGAAAACCAGTAAGTATTTATTAGTAGTCTTGAAATAATAGTAGGCATAGACGTCGTTTTAGTTTTAATTAGCAATTTTCTTCTACAAAGCAGATGGCTCTTATTTACTCCACTCATTTATGTGTTTTGGGGTGAAGACATCCTGCTGTGTGTTTATGTACCACACACAGTAATACACAGCTGTGTTTTCAGCTTCTAGGCTGTGAGCATGTAAAGTTTTCTGAGAACTTCATCTGGTTAATTGCTTTTCCTGTTCGATTTATTTTTAAATGAATCCTGGGGAGCCGCTGATCCACTCCACTCCATTGCTGAGTATCCTGAGACATCACAAGTAATAGTAAACAGCTCACTGGGCATTACATGTTTAAACTGAGGCTGATGTAGTAAAGCACCACTTTTAACATTGTGTCTGAAATCAGAAAACTCATCTACAGAAAGGAGAAGCTCACGCCCTCGTTTCTACAAGTGAAAAGTACTTGGCGAGCGGAGAAACTATATTTTGAAATAACAATGTTTGCAAAGACTGCAGTCCTTTGATTTATTAGTTGAAGTTTGAAGTATCAAAACTTGTGGAATTCTTCAGTCTCTTCGTCCTTATCTGCCCACCCTGACGTGACACTGCCTGGCAAACATTTACAAATGTAGTTAATAGTGATGAGCCAGATACTCGGCTTAAACAAGTTTCCTGTACGGATAAAGCACTTTTGACGAGTAGGTCTATCATACGAGTAATACGAGTCAATATCTGTGCTCAGATTAAATAAAAATTCTCATTGGGTCGCTGACTGTGTCTGCGTTCTGTGATAGACTAGTCACAGCGCCCCTCCCCTCCCCTCTCTCTCTGTCTCTCCCTCAGTTACTTTGGTTTGTAGTACTTACTTATTAACCAGTACAGTTTTGGTAAACGTGGGGTTTGTTCAGATGTGGTGCTTGGTAGAATGCGACTCGTGTCTCTGCCTGTCCGAGATTTATTTTTCTTTTTTAAACCGTAAACTAGCTCTAACCAGTTTTTTTTACTTCATGCACTGAGTGTCTGACACTTTAAAGCCACGCCCATTTCAAGCCAACCCGACCCACTTCCACGTTAAATCCCGCCCACTTCCGGGTTATACCCCGCCCAGTTCGAGTACAGATACAGATACAGATCATTCATATGGTTAACAGATACAGACACAGATACACATAATGCTGTACTCGCTCATCCCTAATAGTACGTATTTTTGTTCATTATATAGCCTGAGAGAGCAGGAGGTATATAAGAAGAAAATAGCTTCCATAAAAAGTATTTTTAGTATTAATCCAACAATTAAACAACAACAACAACAATAATAATAATAATAATAATAATAATCTTTTGCCCTCTGACTTGCTGGGACAGCCACCCCCTGCAACTCATAAACAGTTCAGATAATGAATGGATGAATGGACGATGTATTTGTTTATAGTACTGATGGCTTTGAATAGTCAATTTTGTCTGCTTTTTTTCTCCTCTCACTACAGGACACCTTCCACAAAAGATATATCAGAAAAGCACCTCTTGCCCCTCACATGGACTTTTCACACTGCTCTCATCTGCCAAACAGTATTGCAGCATCAAAGCCCAACCAGTCAGACTGTGTGAGAGCTTTTCCCACAAGATTTCAGACTCTTCAACACACTGCCTGCCCTCCCCAACCAACCAGAAATGTAAACTGACTCAACTTTCCTCCTTGAATTTTACAGATCACTTCTTTTATAATGTACATGCACCTACATGCAAAAACAGACCCGTGTTATTCTTGTTCTTGGACACTGTCTCAGAGTTTTTGTATTTTTCATAAATTAATTGCATTTTTTTATTTGAACCACTGCTTGAATGTTAAAAATGACCTTGTACCCTATTGCACATCCTTATACCAATTGGGCACTTTTACTTCTAGTTTAGACTTTTTATTTACAGTTTATTTATTATTTATGTTTACGCTGTGTCTTTTGTACCCTGTAAAATATGGAGCCACACCGTCTTGTCTCGTCTTACTGCATATGTGTTTATAGCTGAGATGACAATAAAGTTCACTTTGATCTTGAATAAATATTTTGTATAATGTAGTGAATGTGCTTCTTTTCATAATTTTGTGTACATCAGAATGTCTAACAACTGAACTTACAGGCAAAAGAGTTCTGTTTTGCTTTTCCTCAGAGTAGCTGAAATATCATTCCTCTAATAGAAAAATTTCTTGTATCAGTAAACAGTCATAATTGTTCAGCAGCATCAGATATGCATTAGCCCTTGTGTGTTTCAGGTCTTTTGTTTCGCAATCCCATTAAACTGAAAACCTGTGCCTTAGATCATGCTTGTGTGGGTTTTGTGATGCACGAAGAAACTATGCTAATAGCGACCTCGCAGGGAATATTTAACCTGCAGTTTGTGACATGGTAACCTGGTGTTTAGGGTCATTGTTTTCAGTTGACTTTCAGTTCACAGAATGCTCCGGCATTTACCTTTAGGATCCGTTGATGCAATCCAGCATTCATATCTCCTATAATAATGACAAGCTGATCTGGTCCAACAGTGACCAAAAAGCTCCAACTTGTGATACTGCCACCACCATGTTTCTCAGTTGGATGAGAATCATATGTTGGAATGCAGTCTTTGGTTTTTGCCAAATATAATATCTACTATTTAAGCCATGAAGTTCTATTTGTGACTTATCAGTCCACATCATTTCTCAGTAGTCTTCTGCTCATTCAGGTGGTTTTTAGGAAATGTAAAACACGCAGCAGGATTCTTCCTGCAGTTTTATGGCTTCCACCCTGCTACCATTCAGTGTTACCAAAGGTGTTCTTAGTGACTGTGGTCCCAACTGCCTTCAGATCATTAACAAGATCCTCCTGTGTAGTTCTGGCCAGATCCCTACCAAAAGTTTTTTTGTAGTTTCAGTAAAAAAGGACTCAATTTCTCTGTTGCATGGGTCATTTATTTATTTTATATACACTTACAATAAGAAGGAAGTATGAACAAGCAAACAAACAAATTAATCTGATTTAACAAACATAGGAAACATAGGTAAGAACATCAAGAACTGTTAGATATACTTCCCGTTAATGCTCATCAGTGTGCTCATTTCTTGCACTTTTATGACCCTGTAAATGAATGTTTTGCAGTACTGGGCCCTAATGATGGTTTAATGGGCCGGAATGGCTACCTGGGCCTGTATAATGAAATCCAGCCTCTCTGCCTTTTTGATAACACTGTAGCATAAATACACTCATAAGAGTACAAAAGTAGTTCAAAATTAGCAATGCTGTTCTCTCACTGTAGAAACCTTTCTTTGCACCATATTTTTACATTACAAAATTGTATTTGCTTCAATGAAAGCAAAAGCTCAAAATCATTTTTTGGTTTTGTTTTACCTCCCTAACCAGCCTTGTGTGTTTTACAGCCTGCTCCTAGACATTTACAGTCCTCTTTTACAGCTGAGTTATGGCTGTGGTGATGGAGCAGCGTGCACAGGTGGTGCAGCTGCTGCTCTCCTGTGCAAACACGATGACAGAATTAACAGCGTTTGCCGCCACATTAGAATGTTTGTCCTGGATGCACAGGCACCTGCACGGTAAGATAAGATTAAGACATTTTTCGTAACAAGGGTGGCAAATCAGTATATCATGTATTTTACAACACGGCATGCTCAGTGGTCTTACATTACAAGCTACAGTTTATATAATATTGTGAGGAGACAGCCTTCCCCACCCCCCGACTAACGATTTTTTCTCTAATTGACTTATAATCCTCACCAACATTAGTTTCACAGATGAAAGCAAATTTGCACACAGGCCTCCTTATTCTTGAAGAGAAAAACAGACGAAACAAGGAATGTCAAACATGAAGAAAACACAATCATCATCAACAAGTAACAACAGTTTCCAACAAAACATCTTAACAAAAAACCACAAGCCACTTATATTCTGCTTTCTGATAGTTAGGCACAAATTATACCATTTTGTTGTTTTGGTGTGGAGTTAAACACGGATATATAAATCCAGTCTGACAATGTCTACAGCAGTCAAAATTCAACTCCTCAAAATTAAATCCAAAACATCAATTCCATACTTTGTGTACTCATGTTACATAATGTATATAATGTAATTATAATTTATATCATAAAAGCATATTCATCTTAATAACTAAAGACAACTTTTACATTTCCAATAGCTGTAGAAATGCATGGAGAATAACAATAGCATACCCATAAAAAAATCACAGCTCCTTGTTTATTAAAAGAAATGTGCTGACATAATAATGAACAAAAACAGCTTACATGTAACGCAAGCGATTAATACTAAGTATTATTGTGGGAGTAGTTCTCTAACCTTTTTACTCCTCTTTCTGTTCAACATGTATTATTCATTTTTAACAGATTACATAATTACTAAGCTTTTGCAACCCAAAATCCCAAAAAAGTGCACATCACTGAAAAGCAATTAGTAAAAGCAGTAAAAGCAATTAGCTGAAATGACTAGTGAGAGTGAATGATATGAAAGATATCCCTAAACATCAGGTCACAATATCTGTCACAGTGAGTCAGCGGGATGAGGTAGAAGTCTTTTCTTCTGTCCTACAGTCTCATCGGTGTGAGACGAAGGCATCATGATGAGTTTTTCTCACTCCAGCAGTCAGCCTGACTGTGCCTAATGGAACTACGAAAAAGAAAGCAGGATACTTTCAGGACAAGCGCCTTTGTACATGGCAGTTCTTAAACACTTATGCCTCTTTTGAGTCACTCTAGAGATTCTGCAGTAAATGTGAGGTCGGGAAAGTCTGAAAACTGCAGTGTCGGTCACTATAATACTGTAGACAGAGTTGTTGGTTTATTAGGTCCACACTGGCCATTTTATGTGATACACCTAAAATTTATAAAGAACCCAAAAAAAAGAATAATACAAACAAGTACATGGTCATTCATACATTTTTTTGGGAAACGTGGTCTGATACTAAAAGTCTTTGTAGGCAAAAACTTGAATTGACCCATTCCTCTTTCAGCTCATCCAACTAAGTGACACTGAAGGGCTTTCATGAGTAACTCCTTCAGGTCCGACACAACGTTTTGTTTTAAATTAAAGTCTGGACTTTTCATGCAAAAATGCAAAATTCCTTCAACCATTTTTTGTTTGATTTACTGGTGTGTTTAGGATCATTGTTTTCAGTTGACTTTCAGTTCACGGAATGCTCTGGCATTCTAATGTTCTCCATTGATGCAATCCAGTATTCATATCTCCTATTATAATGATAAACTGATCTGGTCCAATGGTGGCCAAACAGCTCCAACTTGTGATACTGCCACCACCATATTTCACAGTTGAATGAGAATCTTATGTTGGAATGCAGTGTTTGGTTTTTGCCAAATATGATATCTATTACTCAGGCCATGAAGTTCTATTTGTGACTTATCAGTCCACATCATTTCTCAGTAGTCTTCTGCTCATTCAGGTGGTCTTTAGGAAATGTAAAACATGCGGCAGGATTCCTCCTGCAGTTTTACGTATTCCCTCCTGCTACTTGTTCAGTGTTTGTCTGATGGTGAAGTCCCCAGAGGAGTTAGAACAGCACAGCACATCACCAGGACTAAACTGCCAGCCATCCAAGACTCAGAGGATTCTCTCTGATCCCAGTGACAGATTCTTCATGCTCCTACTGGTGGACAGGAGCAACCCAGACCCACACCAACAGGTTTAATGACAGTTTCTACCCAATAGCCATTAGGCTACTACTGAGCACTGAATACTAGGGCTGGGTATTGTTGCCGATTTCCTGAAACGATCCGATTCCGATTCACAAGGTCATGATCTGATTCAATTCTCGATCCGATTCGATTCGATATCGATTTATTTGTGTTTATACTAGTTTGGTTATAAATTTACTTGAGTGGAGGATATCCCTATGTTGATGGACTGTACTGCAATATTACCTGTAAACTTTGCCAATCATAGTCGACAGGAGAAGATCGATCGATATTTTTAATCAATATAGTATTTTTTAATCAATATAGTATTTTTTAATCAATATAGTATGTTTTAATCAATATAGTATTTTTTGAACGAGAATCGATATTGATCGGTGAATCGATTTTTTGAACCCAGCCCTACTGAATACTGAACACTTTCCACATCTCCCTTCTACAGTCACTTTAAACTTATCTTCTGTACATTTGCAGGTATGTATATGTACATGTACACACTACACTCTCTTGCACTACAAACATTTTATAAGCACTTGCAAATGCTGTTGGTCTACTGTGCACCTTATTATTTTACCACTTTACAATTTTACTACTTTTATTTTATTCTACTGAAGTATTAAATGTTATTTTACTGTGGAAACTTTGAGGGGGCTCCAAGTCCAAGAAACCTTATACTGGTAATGATAATGGTCTGTATATACGATTTGTGCTGGGTTACTGCTCCTACAGTTGATTTAACCTCTCGACCCCAATTATACAAACCTGATCATTCTAGATGTTCACCTACTTTTGCCCATAAGGGCATTCAATGTGGAACATTTTGTTCATGTCATCTATTTATATGACTGTCTGCTAACATTTCAGGGCAGTTTTTTGAATAAACTCTGATTCTAAAGGGTTCACAAACCTTTTTAGCATGACTTTGTAGGTTTACAGTTACTGACTGCAGCTCATCGGTTACTGCACTGCAATTTATCAGTCCCCATACCCTATACATCTATCCAAAAAGGGACCCCATAGGAACACAATAGAGCAGATATTATTTGGATTCTAATTCTAAGCTCAGTGACACTGGTATGTGAGTATTACACACAGTAGTGTCACCTGCATTTTGTGGGTCACAATCAAAAAAATGGTGGTCCTGTGCCCAAAAATAGGCCACTGGTGAAAGTCTCAAGGATGAGTAACACAAATTACTGTGTACTGTGTACAAGAAAAGTTTAGGTACCTGGCACTTCAGTCCTGGTTATGGAGCTGTCTCATCATGTGAGGGGCTCAGTGGACTAGTATCATCTCCTATTGAAGATAAATGACAGGACAAACTATCATGATGACTATCATTTGATAAGTTGGTGGTCTCTGATGGGTGGAGCACAACTGCAGGTGAGTGGGTGGGGCTGGAGTGGCGAGAGGAGCATGGGGAATTGGTTGGGCTGAGCTGAATGGCGGTGGTGTCCTGCAGTGTGTGTTCACTGGCCTCCATCTCAAATGCGGTCCCTCCCACTCTCATTAGCCCCCAGTGGTTCTGCCCAGCACCCTTGTGGGACGGGTGGGCTGTGGGCTGGCGACTGCACACACAACATGCCCCGAAAAACGACAGTGCCACCAGCAGGAGGAGAGGCCCGATGATGATGGGCGGGTTGCTCAAGGGCAGCATCTTGCCCAAGCCGAAAGCCCCCACAAGAGTGATGTTGATGCCTGCCAGCATTATGCAAAGTCCACAAGCGCAGCACAGGGCTGGGGATGGGTGGCCCTGCACACGCAGGAATTTCCTCTGTCTAGATTTCTTTCCTGGCACCACATGTGGGTCTTTATCGGAGCAGATCATCATCTCAGTGGGGACTTCTTTATCTTCTAAGTGAACACTTTACAGCTAGGCAAAGAGAGAGGCAAAGAGATGAAGAGGCAGCAAGGAGCACTACAAAATAGATCATTACTGGTTTGTGACAAACTCCAAAAGAAACCACTTCAGACCTGAAGCTGCAACTGCACTGCTGCGAGCCAGCTGCAGTATGCATATTTTTCTCCAGTTTAGTCATTGTCAGTTCCCACCCACCAGCTAGGCCTCTGGATTACCCACCAGCTAGGCCTCTCGATTACCCACCAGCCAGGCCTCTCGATTATGTGGTCTTTTGAGCCACATGAAGTCAAGCACCATAGTTAGTGTGACATCACTGACCCGTTCCAATGGATGACTGTGGCATCACCAGGGATCGAACCTTGCTTATTAACCTTAACCTTATTTTTTATTATTATTGTTGTTGTTGTTGTTGTTGTTGTTGTTGTTGTAACTTGTAAATTCGAGCTCATAACACCTACTTCTAATTTTTTGGTGCAGCCCAGTGTATACAAACTGTGTCAGTGTTTATCAATACAAGCTTAAATTTGAAAAACATTGGAAAATACTGTGAAACTGATTTTCATCATTACTGTCTTGCACTAGCAGCAAACGAAAAGAAGGAAAATCAGACAGCAGAATTAGTGACTGGAGCAGAGCAGTGGAACAACATTTGCTGCTGTTCTAATATCCGTCCGGTTGTTTGTTGTGTCATTTCAGCAGTAGTTCATGGGAGGGGTAATTCAATTAGAGCAGACAGGTCTAGATGACTACAATGATGAGAAGCACTGGAAGAGGACAAATTTACCGTGCCATATAACTTTATTACTTGCTATGACTATGGACAGACCCTCTGGACATTTTTTTGCCATTTGCTGCTGCAATGAGGAATTCAACAGGGAAAAAACAGCAAAGCCACTGTTACTGCACAAAGATATTTCACTGAGTACACATCGATAAACATGTATCTGTAAAAAATAAAATAAAAAAATCAGGACCAGTGGCTGTGGAAAATAGGGTTAGCTATTAAAAACACAGGAGCAAACTGAAGATTCAAGCGTAGAACATCTGTTCTTGGGTAATGAAAATGGACCTACGTAAAGGAAAAAGCATTTAAGACAGCGAGATGAAGTTCAGATATAGCCTAATAATTACATTCTATTACATTTTATTATTACATTTTTTAACAGTGAAAATGAAAATGTAATGAGGATAACAAACAACAGTAGCATCACTGCCTTATCTCATCTTCTCTCATTATTATTATTAGGCTGATCTTTATGAACAGAAAAGTGAAACACATTTACACTTTTGATGATGTGACAACACATTATAAATCAGCTCCTTATCAATTATAAAGTTAGAACATCTTCTACATGTTTCCTAACAATAAAGACTACAATTCAAATGTAGAATTAATACTCATCTACTTTCACTGTACAAAACAACTCATTTACTGTCCATTAAAAAGAAGACTGCAAAGAGAGCACATTTCCACTCACCAAACTACTAGACTCAGATGGTGATTTTTCCGGGTGTGAAAGGTCGCAGAAGAAACGAAATCTGCCAAATGTGGTGGTGTAAGTAAATAACGCATCCCAGTGCGTTACACCACGCTGCAGCTTCATTCAATACGATAGTTTTTTTCACCCGTTTTCTGACAGCGCTCGTCCTCCTCGTCCAAGGTTGGCTGCTCGTGTCCCGCAATCGATGCTCTGATTGGCTGGTGCTTAGCCACGCAGTGCAGGAGGCGGGGCCTGTCGTAATACAGGTGAGGAAACAAGCATCGAAAGCTCACTAAAGACAGCATGATCCCTAATGACTAATTTCACAAAGACCAAACGGGGGCTGCAATCTCAGTCAGAGAGTCTGTGCGTCAGTTTATTTTGACTCAGACTTATTGTAGGGGGATGGGGGCACAGAGTAATGATTTTGTGTTGGGAGGGAATGCTTTTGACGGAGGCTGTTTCGTTCGAGTATCAGCTAAATCCATGATATGGTCAGAAAAACAAATTGTGTATTATGATGAAATAATGATTATACTTACTCTAAAATGTCATACAATGCTCACCTCTACCCACAACATTCAATATATGTCAGAATATTTAAAAATCGTCATTATAGTCAGGAGTAAAACACCATTAGGCTACACGTTTTAACGCCAATGTCCAACTTAATCAAAAGAGGGTTTGCATTTGATAACAGATTTCCAAAGAAGAGAAAAGTTCCATAGAAGTTTAGAACTTTCTTATTCTTTTTTGTTCTCAGTACATAAAACCTTGTGCAGCAACTTGGATTAAAATTGTTCTCTAATTACACCTCTTTCCGGAGCTCTATACATGCATCCAGAGCACCCGTGGAGGTTCCTTTATTCTACACTTGTGATAAATTTGGTCATAATGATTGTCTACTGCACTTGAGTTTAGAGTGGGTCTCTAGATTAGATTGGGTCTTTAGATTAGGCCCCAAGTGTGCTTGAATTAATTGTAATTAAGTAATTCTGGCATATTTTAGCCCATTTATATACAGCTAAAGGTGGTGTAGCAGCCTGTCCCAGCACTGTGTTGCAGAGCAGATAGACCGACTAGGGGCATTTTTAGTACCTCCAGTTCACCTGACATACATGGAGGAAACTGGAACTCATGGCAGAAACCCACCCAGAACTGTGGAGAACATACAATCTTCACACAGAAAAAGACCCTGGCCATCCCAGCCAGGAATCAAGCCCACCTTCTTGCTGTCAATACAAATATATAAAGACTGTTGAATGACCACAGATTCAACCTTCTGATACGGTCGTAACAGTCCCTGCTGAAAACCTGCTGAGTGAGCTGAAGAAGACAGTCCAAAAAAGAGGACCTTGGAAAGTGGGAGTGTTCTCAGACTGCTTGTTCTGTATTCTTTATTTTCATAAGGCAGTAAAGTAGACTTATTATGGAAGGTTTCACAAAGTAGTAAACACAGTGAGACCAGTGACACATTTTCGTAAGATTTTTTGGTTGTCTTAGGTTTCAATTAGAGGTTAGATCTGCAATATTTTCAGTGAGACACTGAGATAATAAACCACAAAGACCTTTTACATGACCTTCTTACCCATCTTTACCAAAGGTGCCAATAGTTGGAGCTGACAGTATATATAGTCTCTAATATACTTTAAAGTGGGCCACTTGCAAGGGGCCATCAAGGAAGGCTTGCTTAGTTGCTATGGGGATCACGTATCTATGGCAACTAGGAAAGCATTACCCATTAGTGAATAATGTGTGGATATAATGGGGCTAGGAAATAAGCCGAATGAACTGTCAGTGTCCAAATTAGTGGCAAGACACAAAATGGTGACCTTAAGTAAGCATTAAATACACTACCATTAAAGCCAGTACAGGACAGTTAGAGTAAAAAGATCAAGTAAGTAGCCTACTTTTTTTTAATCCAACACAAAAGTGATGTAGATACTGAGCTGCTTCAACAGAAGCTGCATGAAAGTAAGCTGAAAGGAATACACTTGATCATTTCAGAGCAAAAATCTGGTTTATTTATTGTGATGGTGAATTTACCAATCATTTTATATCAATTATAAATTTTAAACACTTATCTTCTACATTTAAACATATAAACCCCTCCATTCAGTTTGTGGCACATCAACTGAGAACACAAGGGAATCAACTATAAGACATAACAGTGGCCTCTAGTGACATATCTGGAAAAAGGCAGGACCATTTACCACTTCATGCTTTCAGTTCACCTAGATTTCACTGCACACCAGACAAACTGCAAAAACCACAAATTTGTATCATTAAATCATTGTAAACTAAACACTGCTTACACCTGAGTGATATTTTAACTAATGATGCACACTCATCAACAGGTGTTAGGCATACAATGTGCATTTATATGAATGGAACATTGATTCTATTACTTTTGACGGCTAATGAGTAAGTTATAGTGCTGCCACAGCAAAGCCACTTTCGGCAGTTGTAGAGTAAAATCTGAATAATTCGACTCCCTTATTCCCTCAGGAGCCGGACTCTTTTTAAAAAATAAATTATCTATTGAAGAACATTAAAAAAAAATAGAAATAAAAACAAATACTCTGAACAGTGAAAAAATAGATATGCAGAATACAAAACATAGAAGACAAAAAAAGTTGGACAACACAGCTGTTCATCACATACTGACCTTTACAAGTGGAAAATTAACCTTTTGTTTGTCGACAAGTCCAGCAGCATTGTATAAAAATCATGCTACTTGCCGGCAAAGTATGGAACAGAGAGCCCTGCCTGTAGTACAAATGTGCAAATATAATGTGCAAAGTGTTTTCGAGGTAAAGAGAAAAGACGGCACTCTTACCACTTTTTCTTTTCTGATAGTAATACTGATACTGACACCTTATGCAATTTTTTTTGTCTTCAAAAATTACAACACTTTCAAATAAGCTATTTTTCATTGAAGCACTTTACTTAAAATGAGCTTTTAAAAGGTAGGCTGTCATGCTCTACTTAAACACAACCAAAAACATGAAATCAAATAATGTGAGTGTGTGTTATTTCAGGTTAGATTTATTAGACGTTTGCGACCAATGTTCTTGTCTCCAATATCTGATAAAACCTTTTCTGCTCATGCTTGTTACTGATATCCATCGATATGGAAACGATATCTAGTAAAGACAAAATAAATAGAGACATGAAGGCCCAGTAACCGTTTCATCTTATTGTATACTAATGTAAAAAGGCTATATGATCTCATGCAAACGTAAGCATAACACTGTCCCAAATGTTAGCATAACACTGTTTGCACTGGTGACTCACAATTACTACTCAGCTGTAGTCCTAATCGGAAACATAGATTGAACCATCCCAAAAAAAATGTTCAATTGGAAAACACACAAATATGCAACAAACGACCAGTGCTTTAGCTAAAATATTCTTAAAATCTTAAATATCCAGTAAAACGGGAGAAATAAAAAGCCATACCTAAGTAAACCGAGAACAAGTACCATTACTAAAATCTAAGACATCTAAAATATCAGTATTTTCCCTCCAGTTTCCCTCCAAGCACCTCTGTAGCTGGCTAAAATATTTTCAGCCTCAAATATTAGGTTATAAATACTTAAATATACGTAAATATTTTGCAGCTTCATATGCATTTTACTGATCATGTGGTACATCATAGATGTACATGAGATGTTATGAAGCTAACCTGAGGATTTTCATGTTATATTATTTTTCAATTCATAATCTTAAATCTTTGCAATTCCTTAAAGCCTGCATGGAAAATGCTGAAGCATGTCTTGTAGGTGCTTACATTAGGGCTAATGCAAGTTCCACTGCTGTTTGCTGACAGCTGGTGCTGGGCATAGTGTGTGTGTGTGTGTGTGTGTGTGTATGTAGTCATCAAGTTACTCAAGCTCATATTCAAGTACTCAGTGGTGTTAGCCTTAAGTGTGCACTTGAGCTGAGAACAGATGTTAAGAATAACATGTTTACATATTGCATCTTACTCTGGCACCTGAGTGGCCAGGTACTGGCTAGTGCTGCGGTGGGCAAGGGACTGTGCTCTCCGTCGGGCCAGCCTGGAGTTAGAGGGGGGCGAAAGTCTCATGGAACACATAATGGCCCCACTGTCATCCTGCTCTTCATCCTGCTGGGACAGCTGTCTGTTAAAAGCCATGGCCTCCATCGCAAACTGAGTCAGGTCCTTAGTGCTGCACTTCCTAGCAGTCACAGAAACCAGTCAAATATTATAGTTAGACATACATTCTGACTGAGTAGTGTAGCAGCACACAATTCATGCTTTCCTGATAAAATTAAAGATGACTATTAAAAAAACAAAACTGAAATATAACAACAAACCTTTGTAAGACATGTGGAGTTGGAAGACCTATTTCAGGGGCATTCTGCAAGGCACAAAACAAATTTAAAGATTTCTTTAACATAACATTCTTTCGTTTACATATGGTGCAACACAGCACTACACTACACTGTTTTGTATGTACACTTGCATGTAAAACAATTTATCGTGAGTAGCTGCATTATTTTGTGTCGCTGAACATTATTTTGTGCCAAAATTAACCACATTTGTCTTACATGCTTAAATCGGACCCCAAATATATTTTTCCATTTAAAAAGGTGTGCGTCTGTTATAGCTTTATGAGCAGACAACAAAAGCAGAATACATTTAATACTTTCAGTAACTCAAATCACATCCATTTTCATCAGGTGAACACAAGGTTCACATGATCATGAATACCTAGTTGCATGTTCCAAGCAATGAGTGTAAAAAAATTAAAACGGTGTGTTAACGGTACGGATGGGCATTATTATATTAAAATATATTACACAAAAATGTGCTGGTACAACCACATTCGAAAACTGCTATCAAATGATTTTTACTCAACATATCACATGTTACACTGAATCCAATTAGACAGGAGCAATTAAGCTCTTCACACAGACAATATGCACAACACTGTGTATGAAGACAACAATAACATATCATCTGCCTCTAGTTGATTGTATTATTTTCTTTAAGATTTCTGGTGATCCTTTGAAAGCTATACTTTACACACCACTATTCTGGAACAACTGAGTTTCTCTTTCTGGATTTCTTTTATCTTGTCTTTAATACACTGAAGTACAGGGAGAAGGTGATGGAGCAGCATCCTCACCCCCTGCACCCAAGGGTGCTGCAGGACCTGTGCTGCACTGAGCCTCAGCATGGCATCTCGCATCAGCAGCCGAGAGATCAAGTCTTTGGCACTGTCTGAGATATGAGCCCAGTCCCGGTCACCAAACTCATACTTTCCCTCCTGGATACGCTCAAACAGGTTGTTCTGCACACAGACCAAATGACTGCATTAATCCCACAAGGAGGAGCAGTTAACCTCACTAAAGGGTGAGTTTAAGACATGAGCTGAGCAGGGTGTTGAGATGAAAGCCAAAACAAGTAGTAGTTGCTGTGCAGTTGATGTAAATTATTAACATACACACATACGTGTAGCATCTTACCTGACAGGCACGGCAGGTCTCCCCTCGATCCCAGCCGCAGTTAGTACCACAGTGACCAGTAAAAGGTGGACTTCCGCTAAGCAGGATGTAGAGGATGACCCCCAGGCTCCAGAGATCACATCGTTTATCATAGAACGACGCCTCATCTGTGAAAACCTCCACCACCTCTGGAGCCATGTACTCAGCTGAACCACACTAAGGAGAGATGATCAGTCTTGGTATTAAAAAAAAACATCTTCATGACTCATGATCACTTTCACAATATAATTCTGTATATACGCGTACTACATGTAATCTAATGCTGATATGAGGACAAATCCTCAGACAGGGGAGAGTCATTGAAAATGGATGGTTCTCATTCCTTAAGCTGGTAACATGATAAGATATGCAAAGATTGTCACAAATCAGATTGTTAACTATTACAGTTATTTAGTCATTACAAACTTCAAAGGCAGCCCACAACTGTATTTATCCACTTTCCAAACTTTTGTATAGATTTTAAAACCAACAGTTAAAACATTTCTACCAGATTTCTACCTAGATCGTTTTGGTTGATTTTGAGAGTTACTCTAGGCATTAATTACAAAGCTATTTTTGTACTCTTCTCGTGAACCTCTCTTTTAATCAGTAACCTAGGGAATCACAAACCTTAATTCATCTTTCAGAACATATAATCAAGCAAGGCTTCCCAATAGCTAACAAATGTGATAAAGTAAAACCATATTGAAAGGCACATTCTACCTAAGAGGTTTATACAACTGTAAGAAAAAAAATCATGCTTCTTTTTAGTGATTTAGTCCTTTTGGAAAGGGGCACTCATTTTGTTCTGCTGTCCTAATAAAGTGTCATGTTTAAATATAATATTATTTACCAAAATTGATTAATTTTAATATATGTCTATATAAAAATATGAATAAATGACCTACTAAAGTCCTACTATAATTGTTTGTGTATGTGCCTAATGAAATTAACAATTTAAAGATTGGGGCAAGACACAAACAGCTCTGGACGAGGTAAGCAAAAAAGGATGTGTGTGTGTGTGTGTGTGTGTGTTTGTACCGGTGTGGTAAGTTCCGGAGTAGTTATGGGAGTACAGGCACTGCTCAACTTTACTCCACTTCCCAGGTCAAAATCGCAGATCTTTACAGGAGACACCTACTCATAAAGAGATAAATATTTTAACAAGATTTCATTACTGAAACACCCGGTCGCCTCCGTCTTTTGACCCTGAGGATCAATGTTGTGTTTGAAACTTAGACAAATATTCAGATATATTAAACAACACTGGCAGTAGAACTAGAGTGCTGCAATTAATACTGCAACAAAATTGTACCTTGTCAGCGTACACACAGAGGATATTTTCAGGTTTCAGATCACGGTGGGCAATTCCTATAGGATAGGAGTGCATATAATTAAACAGACTCCATTTTCAACCATTGTTAAGAAATGCACAGAATGTAAAGACAATACCTTTAGTGTGCAGGAAGTCGAGAGCGTGAGCTATGTCCCTGACTACGCGACTGGCTTCCCTTTCATCAAAGTGCTTCCTCTTTTGGATGTGTGTTAGAATGGAGCCTGAGGAAGTGAGCATGTAGAAATGATAGAGAATAAGAAAGAGAACGAAACAAAGTGAGAAATGAAAAAACAAATCTAGACTAATCAATGTTTGAGAGATTCATACCTCCAAGCAGCTTTTCAAACACCAAATAAAAGCAGCTGTCATCCTCAAAGAACTGAATGAGTTCCAGAATGTTTCTTTGGCAAAACACAAACAGGTATTTTATTTACAGGTCTTTTATTTTATTGTCTACACAATTAAACCTTTAGAATGTGAACACCGTCTTTCAGAGTAGTCAGAAATGCAGCATACAAGAAAAAAATTATAAGTCAGAACTAAGGTGAAAGGAACCAAATCACCTAAACATGGCTAATGCTTGAGACGCTGTTTTACACTAGTTTTGCAACAATGTAAAATAGACTGATGGCCAGGAGGTACAAAATGGCACTAAAATGTTTTGGGATTTAATACTATTTTACTTATATCAGCATTAGACATAAAAACCAAGAAGGCTTACTAATCATTTTGGAAATTACATACATTTGTATAAATATATTTGTGTTTATACAAATGTACCATCACAACTCTTGGTTGACTTAATTTACATCTCAAAAGGTTGTATAAATTATATTTCAAAATTAGGCAAAATTTCCTTTAAACAAATGCTGGAGATTATAATAATTAGTTGATTTATTTTATAAGGGCACTGCAAATTATGTTAGACAAGGATCTTACTTGTTTCCTTGGCACTGATACAACGTCTCTACTTCTCTGAATACTCTGCTCCGACTGTGGCCAGCAGCTTTTTCAATGATCTTTTGAATACAAATACAGTAACATATTATTACAAAATAAGACTGAATTTGCATGTATTAATTAAAAGCATTAGTCATAACATGCATATGATTTTTCTGATGCTACAGTGATGGGTCACCTTTACAGCATACTCTTTGCCATTTTGTAGGTTCACACAGCACTGGACTTTGGCATAGGCCCCTTGCCCCAGCACCTCGTCAGTCAGTCTGTACAGATCTAAAATAAAAACATAATTTATACCGGCAGCTTAATCTCAATGGTCTAAAAGAGCAAATGTGAGAAAAAGCCTTGGCTGATCAATGAACAATCTGGGTTAGAAATGAGTTTATTGCCAGCTGATACTCTTAAATGGCATAGAACAGTGAGATATACCACTGAATGTTTCTGTGGAGCTTTCAGCTGCCCGGGTCCTGCGTTTCTTCTTCCTGCGTATACCTGAGTCTGTGATGTTAACTGGCTGACTGCTCTCCATCGCCACTACAAGATGACCACAAGAAATGCTACTGCAGTAAAACCAAATATCCAAATGCATCTCAGGAATGAATCAATCTTACTCCAAGAAGTTTCTATGGGTTAACTGTCAAAAGTCAGCTCATCTTAGGAGAGAATCAGTAGTAAGCAGTGAACTCAATCTTAATACCTGCAGGGGTCTGGGAGGCACAGCGGGAGGCAGGGGTGAGAGGAGGAAGGCCTGCATCGCTGTCAGGTGGCCCAGATGCCAAAGAATCTTTGGTTGTCTGAGGGACACAACAAGCCACACATAAATAAGTGTAGAAAGCATCATGACAAAGTCTACAACATTCCTATGAATTAACTAAAGCTACAGTACAGTGCAAAAGTAATGAGCCACCTCTGATTTCATGCTATTTTTCATCCAAAGACTTTCTTGTATTTTTTAGTGTAGTCTTGTGGAACAGTTTTCCAGGCTTCTGAAGGACTTTCAAAGACATATTCTAAAGGACTTTCAAATACGTTTTCACTCGATCCCTGAAACTGAGCAGTTTCAGAGGAATGTTTACTTGTTAAGGCACACAGTAATCTTCATATGAAGATTAGTAATAACAAGGCCAACACAGGCAGATGATTCCAGATGATCAGGCGGTGATCAGTATACTGGTGGTGCTGTATTGTATGTTCTGGACAAATACAAACAGATCTGTGTAATAACAGGGCTTGATGTCTGTGAAGTTCCGTAAGCTGTGAACCTGCCAAGTAGGTGAAAAGAGGCCAGCTGTGAAATTACATTTGCAGGAAAGCTAAACTGTGACCTACATTTTCTAGGGCTTCCCTGTCCATCTGTTGCTTCCAATAGAGTCAGACATCTTAGCACAGTCATGATACTACATGTTACAGTTTTATATATAGATGGTTAGAACTTTATCAGAGACAGGACGTGTGAGAGAGCTTAGTCATGACATAATTCAGAATGACTCAGCTTTGAAGAATAGTTATCATTCAGCAGAATTAGGCTAACAGATTTTACACTGTGATAAAGTTCCAACACATTAACAAACCAAAGAAGGGAAAAACAGGGTTTCTACAGTCAGTGTGTGAAAAATCAGACTTAACATACTTTGGGTACCATAAATATTGATATAGTCTCCTGTGATGCAATGTGTGTCCTTATACATATAAAATATAAAATATTTTGGACTTATGAAACATATACTTTTGGTTACACAAGGCTGTATGTAGAAGACATTAATTTAACTGTAATTTAATGTTATTATTGCTTTGTCTACTAATCTAAAGAGACAACAATAAAATAATTTTAGCACAGAATCAAACCTGGATTCATTAACCCTGTAACACTAAAAAAAGAAGAGTTTTTTTCATCAGTACAGTGCAAACAGAGAACCAATACCTGGCATGTGGAGTGGAGCTGGCTCTGCCTCACCATCCCTGCAAGCTGTAAAACAGTGTTCGACAACTTAAGTCCACTTTTGATTGACAGTCTGTCTGCCTGTCATGAAGTATAATTAGAAATACCTGGCTCTTTTTAAGGAACATGTTAGACTATCATTTCTATCAACTGGTCAAACAACGTTTCTGCAACTGTGCATGATGCAATGCTGCCATAAGAATATTCCTTAATAGACCTAGAGCAAATGAGGTATTTGTGGCTCCTTAAATACTTTATACACAGTGTTACAAAATCTTATGCACTCATTTTCTGGCCTAATTAATCTGAAAATGAAAGTTCCACATGCTACCAATCCCAGTTGTAATTTATATGTTTGTGTGAATGTATCTTTATGTGTAGTCTGAGACAAGGTTTGATCATGATTGGTCTTGTTGAGGGGAAACCACACAACTGATGACTGTCAGCCAGATTACATGGCAGATAACCAGCAATATAACATCCAACTGTTAGACTAAATGAAATATGGTTCACCTATATGAAGCTTATTTTAAAGTTTTAGTCAGCTATGCAGCTCCCAGTCCATCACAGCCCACCAGCTTTAGTAAAGTAGCTGATATTTCCACCGGGATGAATAGAATTTTCTGATTCTGACTACGTTACTCTGCTAGCTGGGGAGGGCAACTGTCTTCAACTGCCCATAGGAATGGACGTATAGCTGTATCTTTAAAAAACAGTTAACTTTTCTGGACTGGACGAGTGGCAACATACACAACATAGTTAGCTACCTTATACAGTTAGAGATACTACACATCACACACATTTCTTCACCATTAGCTTAATAAATTCCTCGAAAAATGTTTATCAGTTAGCTTCTCTGCTAATGAGCTGTTGCTAGCTAATGCTGGTACAGGAACCTTGTCTTAAGCAAACATAGAACTACGTGTACTTTACAATGTAGGTAAATTTAATTTACATGGTTCTGAAGAGAATATTTAGCTTGTTTGACAGGAGAGGAAGCAAACCTGGAGACTGCCTTCCCCGCGGACTCTGGAGGGACCGGGAGGGAAAGTGAAGCAGAAGCACAACAGCAGCAAAAGACCCGCCCACTCTACTTATCTGAGCTCCCATTGGCTGTTGACGCTACGGCTCTTAAACGCCCCCCCCAGTTTAGCTAACTTAAAAATATTGACGTTGTCTCACTCTGCTAATACTTTAACTGTAAGCGGTCCTCTCGTTTCGATTTGCTTCGGTTAGGGAGTTGTCCCTGCGATCAGAAGGTTGTGGGTTTGGATCCCTACCGTCCGACAGTGCTGTATTTGGTGGTTGGGTTAAATGCAGAGAAAGACGTTCTCACTCTTCACACTGTGTGCTGTGCTATGGTGTGGTGTGTTCATATGTGACTGTAAAGGGCCACTTTACGTTACTTTACTTTCATTGCACATTGCACTTTCAAGAAAATAAACCGAGGAGCATAACAAAGAAGTGGTAAGGTTTGCAGCGTTGCATATCTTCATTGTAGCAGAGGTAGGATGCACTCATGCACTTTGCATTTTTCCCAGTCCTTTGACAGTTCAGCTGGTTTGACAGGAAAATATGTTCTTTGGAAGATTGTTTCATTTAGAAAGGTCTAAATGAAAATAAAAGCATGCACAAATACAATTATGTAAAAACCACACAAAGCATTTTTATGATAGTGAAAACACAAGAAAGGGCCTTTTCACTGCTCCACCCCCTCCATATCTCCACCCCACTGGTCTGTGGTTCTTTCACAAGGCAGACCAAAGCTAATGTATTTCATACTTGCCTTGGAACCTCAGGCATTTAACATGTCCCAGCCTGCAGTTCCAGAAAATTCCATGCAAAAAACTAGTCCTACTCAAATCTCAGGACCTACGTCATAACACATTGCATCTTGTCCAGAAATGCAAATATGGTGCAACTGTTTTTTTATATCAGTCCTCAACCTGTAGTGTGACACTTTGTAACAAAAGCCATATTCTAGGTACAGTTTGATGTCACCCGTGACAACTAGAATGGTTTTCTAGTTCATTTTTGCCATAATGTATAAGACCCCAACATTAATGAAAGAAGGATTTTGGCACAGACAGCATTAATAAACCCAAAAACCCTTGGTTATTTTTAAAATATCAAGTATGTTCACAGCTATCTGTCCCCATGACTCATCTGAGTATAGGATGAGATCTCAACAAGTTAAATTTAGACCCGAACACATTGTTCTTCAATACTCTAGATACTTGGTCCATTGATCTGTCAGAGAGCAGACTATTTTTTTGCAGTCCACTTTTTCAGTTGCAGATCTTCTCTGTCATGGGTCTCTGTAGGAAAAGCAAACACATGTTTTTTTGGTGTTACCTCCAAATAACTGAATATACTGCTAGCTCGCCAGTGCTTTTTTTCTTCAACAACTTCAACAAACATTTTGTTCGGAAAATTGGCAGCATATACACTATTGTGTCAATAACAAAAATCCAAATGTTTTCATATGTCATACGCCACCAGCATCACCACAGCCACTGTAGTTCTCACCCACAGGCTGCTTTGTAAATGAACTGTAGCCTCCATGTTAAAACATGTTCTTCTCACCAGTGGCTCTAATTCTGAGTGATCGATGAGGCTGAATTCAGAGATGAAGTAGTAGTAGTGCTTGTAGCAGGTGTTGACGTGCGCCTCGGCGCCCATGTTGCAGATGCTGTCAAAGTGGTGGATGTACACATGCACAAACACTCGGAATAGCCGACTTAGAATCTTTTTACACACCTGCTGGAAGTTTTTTGGAAAAGGAACACCTGAAATGAGAGAAGAATTATTGTCAGGCTGGACGCAATATTCCTGAATAGATTTAAATGAGGTGATTTAACAGTTGCCCACTCCCATGGAATATGTAATGTGTCATCTCACAAAGCTACTTACAATCAGTTGTGTTTCAGTCTTTTCAGATCTTAATTTTAATATCACACATAGAAACTTTGGTGTTTCATTGTCAGATCAGTAAACTGGCCAAAAATCTAATGTGTACATTTTCTTCTTACCCCAAATATAGGATGCAGATGTTTAGGGTTTTGCTCTGGAGCTACAAGCCCGATGTGGGTATGTAATCTCTAACAGACCTGCTTACGTGTTTTAATGTACTGTATTAAATGTGTGTTAGTGGCAAAATTGTGATTGCTGGTAGCAACAGTGATGGCCTAAGGTCTGATGTTTCAGAGTTTGCTAGTGTTCCACTACTACTTTAATAACAGCATGCACTCAGAGTCCACAAGTTTGTGCAGAACCCTCTAATGAGTAGATCAGATCCACCTGATAGTAGTTTTCTTTAATAAAAACCTTGAGAAAATAATTTCTTTTTCCCCAAAGGCCTTAACATGGTTGGTTTTTGTTTTACATGTTTCAGACATCAAAAACTTTAAAAATTCCAAATCTTTATATAGTTTATTTTGAAGTTTAAAGTAAAAAAAGTCCCAGAATTCCAATATGTTCTCCGACTTGGCTGCTACTGTATGTGATGTATTCTTGTCAATTTTTAAGGATAACAGTATATCACTGTCAGAAGCTAAAAAATCTAATCTATCTGAGATGACTTAACACAACATAATTAATAATATGATTAATAAGATTAGGCACCCATGAGAGAACTGGCTTGTTGTTAGTCGAACAATGTTGACTTGCACGCCATAGCTCTATATTTTAAGCCCTGCCTTCACGGTGTGTTGTATTAGTTTAGTCTCACACTCAGTTTTGTCCCCACCCTAAAACGTCCACGTATGTTTATCCCAAAATTTGTCATGAATGACTTTCTTGTTATAAGATCATGTCTGGCCCTGCCAGACTATCACAGTGCTAGCTGGTGGCTATAATTTCCCCTATTGATTGAACAATAATTAGCGATAACAGCCTCAAAAGTCAATGAACAGAATTAATTTTTTCCTTCTTTTTTGTATGACTGTATTTTATGAAAAAGAAGAAGAAATTCATTTTCTTTGAGCAATAACAGTGACATTATGGGTTGGTTTCGTGGACAGGGATTAAGTCTAGTCCTGGATTACGTAGTGCTGTGATTAGAGATTTTCCATTGAAAAGGAAAGGGTAGTCCAAGACTAGGCTTAATCCCTGTCCGGGAAAGCAACCCTATATGTTTATCTTAAAGCCAGTGCAACTCTAAGAGACATGGCAAAAAATTCTGCTTAAAATGTTTAACATCACGGACACACTGATGCAAGACTGTGTGTGGGGGGGAGGAGTCAAGAGCCCTGAGCACCAAAAGCAGTAAACAAACAATAGGCAACCATGGGCTCCAAGGTAAAAATAGCATTAGTGTTAATGTATACTTTTGAAAACATACTTTTGTTTCTTTTTTGTACGTAAAACTGTATCCTTTTAAAATAATGTAAATATTGATATATAATAATTGTCACCCAAGTTATCATTACATGTTAGCTATCATTAGCTTTTATTTGTTTGCTATATTAGCCTGGCTCCTGGACAAACCCTAAAGACACAAACGCTTGCACAAGACTTACTTGATTTACTGCATCTGGGCTAAGGAGAAAATTGACAAATTTTTTACTCTAATAATTAAACAAATCAGTCAGGTCTCAATAGCTTCTTGGCACTCAGTTTCCATGGTAATATGAAATTTAATTAAAATAAAAAATGGCCTCCTGGTGAAGATCTAACTGCAGATCGATCTCTCTCACACACACACACACATACACACACACACACACACACACCTACGCGTGTAGGGAAGATGTCCTCATTGTTGATGAGCATTTCAATCCAGTCCATCAACAGGTTCATGTACTTGAGGGCAGGGAGTTTGGTGGGCTTCTTGTAATGGTCCCCATCTTGCCATCTGTACTCATAGCGAGGACCTCCGGACATGACAGGGCAGGTCCTTTCTGTGCAGAATTCGCTGACCGTTCCATAGATTAGGTTGATACGGTTGAAGAAGTCCACGACGTGCACAGCGATCCAGTCATTAATGTTTTCTCCTTCGGGCAACTGCACCACCTTCCTCAGGTCCAGGCCGGACTTCAGCGACGCCTGCGCTCTCTTATACAGCTCAAAGCGCTGGGTTCCTGGCTCAAAGCGCTTTCGAGGCCTGAACGTCTTGTCTTTGCTGAAGACTTGCCCCAGACATAGAGCCATATCCCTATAGACTGTACTAATAGAGGAATCTGTGCCAGTAATAGTTCGGATGGATGGATGAGACGAAGTTTAGACCTCCTATTCCATCAACAGACAAAGGTTCTAGAATGCAGACGGAACAAAGAGGATGTGTTGAAATTTCCAAAATTTCTTTCACTCAGTTTGAAAAAAACATAGAATCATGTGATTATTTGACCTTTGATATTTCGAGGGAAGATATGCATTTTTCTAAGATTTTCTATTCCTCCCTGAGGTCCACAAAAAAATTCATTTTTCACATGACTGTTTTCAAACAGGTTATGTCCATTACACTTAAACATGCTGTTTTTGCTACTGAGCCTTTAAGCCTGGGTTATGTAAATAATTTCTGTTCTGAAGAAATGACAGACATTAAACTATGAGGCACAATATCTGGGGAATTAATACTCCTGGGTCTCTAAATCTAAATAACACTGGCATTTCCTCTGTGGGCCACAAATTAGAATATGTCCGTGTGCGTATTGATGTGAAGATATTCTGTCCGTCTGCCGTGTCTGTAGATTACTCAAAGCACAATTATATACAAAACACACATATTTCAAACAATGAGCTGTTGCTAAATCTGTTACGAGAAACTTATTTATGTAAAACTGTTGCACACATTTTTAGTATAATGTAATTGTTATTCATTATTTCAAGTATGTGTCAAGTACTCATAGAGAAATGGTGGTACTGATCCTGCATGGATACTAGAAAACCTTAGGGAAAGCAAAAACAATCCAGACTGCTTATACTGTATTGCTCCAGTGCTTAAAACCTGTGGTAAGATATTAATTTAGGACATGTACTGGTTTAGACAAATGGTCTAGTTTTGAAAGCAAGTTACTCGCTCATGTATTTTGATTGAAATTGAATTCAGTAGAAAGATAAGAGCAACTGCCTTTGCATTTCATTGTAAGTAAGGTTTGAACCAAAGGTTTTTCAGTTTTTTAAGGATACATTTAGATTATTGTCTGTTGGACTTGACAGGCAGTATTGAACATGTGGCAAATGCAGATTAACATACCAGTCTATAATGCATTTCACATAGAGATAATATTGTCATAATACTGATATGCATGTTGACACACACAGTGTTTAACATTACTCGTCTATGTAATCACCTTTTTTCACTACTTCCTTCGTTTCTGTGCAGTCTGGCCGGATGAGATGAGATAACGGTCCTTTACTATGGTGCTCACCCCTTAAATTCACAGCCTGTCGTTTATCTCCATTTACTTTTATTGGATTTTTTAGTCTTTTTGCCTTCTCATTTTATACAGTATCAATATCTAAGCTGAGCACATTGTGCTGCTGACCTGGAATTAACCTTCTTATTTAATCAAAGGAAGAGCACATTTCAAACTGACCACTGCCTTAGCCTGCGAAATTATACTGTATACAGACATCTGTGGGGAACCCATTCAAAATGGCTGGAACTAGGACTCTTTTGTTTTCTGTGTCTGCGTCATGTCTGTCTTTTACTCTTTTTCTTCTAAATGCATTTGTCTCTGACCAAAGAAGACTGGGGGGGAAACAGAAAAAGGGGCCAGAAAGGGTTCTGTGCTATAGAAGAATTACTTTTGGTTTCCTTAAGAGACTTTCAATGGACAAACTCAAACCAAATGTAATTTCATGGCAGTGAACCATTTGTAGCACTTTTATGTTTAAAAACAAAACATTTGAACATATCGGAGCCATGAATCTAAAGTCAGGTAGGACACTTTTAAAGTGTACTTTTGAAACAACCTCCATGCAGTCATTGCACAACACCATGAAGGACAATATTCTGTTTTTAAAAGACTCTCAGGTCATTCATATTTAGTCACAAAACTGTATGGGTAAAAGCACTTTTTGTTAGATGGCAAGATTTTTTTTACTTTGTTTTAATAATTATGTAACAAGTGTGAGAGAAAGAGCAGATGATTTATTTGCACATTCTCAAGTACTTATATCCCTCACTCCAGCCAATTTATTATGTCTGTGTTTTCTCACAGTATCACTTCAGCACAACTGCTTAGCATTCCAAAAGGACCTCAGAATCAAATAAAGTAAAAGTGATGTTTACTTTGTGGCAAAGAGAGGTAGAGAGAGCGAGAAAAATCTTCTCTATGGTACCTGGCTGGAGTCCCGGTTTGAATGCTCGGAATGCTGTGGGGATCTGTGGGAACGCTCGAGAGAATTCCTCTGCCTCCACTTATCTCCCAGAGGACATAGATCACACTGGATTTCTCCTCCGAAGAAAGTCTAACTCCTTTTTCAGTCATCGGCAAATCTGGTCACTGGAAACGTGGCTGAGAAATACCAAGAGAACCTGAAAAACTGAAAGAAAAGTTGTTTGGCTCCTCTTCCTGGGATGATGTCACATCCTGATTTTGTCTGCTAGGCCCCACTGCCTCTGTCTGACTGTATATGTGTGTATATGTGTGTATGTGTGTCTACTTGGAGGAAAGCTAAAAAAGGGGATGTGGGAGGGGCAGAGGCCTTTGCGGCACAGCCCTCACTTTGTTCCCACCTCTTTCATCCCTAGCTTCTACCCACAGCCACCACCCCTTGAAAAACTCTGGAACTTCTGGCAGAGAGTCAGTCTGGCAGCTGCTTCACAGAGTAGAATTTGTCAATAGACTGGAAGACCAAAATGAGGACTGCATAATGTAAACGGTTAAGAATGAACAACATGATGGATGATTGTTACCATGATAAATTAGTCCACTTTTCGAGTGGGTACATGTGTCATAAAAATGCAGAGAGCATCTAAACAGCAGCCAGTGTGCATACCATAGTAACAAGAAGTGGTTTGGATATCAGCTGTTTATGCCAGTATCTTATTTAACTAATGCCAGTATCTTATTTAACTAATTTATTCATTTGATTTTACACCAGTTCTATGAAATATTTTTATTTGAGTGGCCCTGATGACTAGTCATTTTTAGCTAAAGTTATCCAGCAAACATTAGACAGCCTATGAAACACCTCTCTGTCAAACACACATATTTTTGTAATGGAAAAAATGATTCCTAAAAAAGATGAGAATTGTTTAGTTGTGGTTGAGTGCATAGTTCTAGTTGCTTTATCTGACTTGTGGCAGCATAATACAACAATTAACACACAGTGTCACAAACTAGTAGGCAATTTGGTTTATCCCTCAGCACCGGTTCTGCTTATCAAAACGACCCAACAGACCACACATTCCAAACTGAAGGCAAAATGCAGAAAAGTTCCATCCACAAAGTTTGTTGGTATTTTTCACTGGTATGCTGACAAAGTTCTCTGGAGTTATTTAAAGGCCAAGCAGTGTCAACTGTCTTTTCCTGAAAGCCTGAAAACCGTTTAATGTATAAACGAAATCTGTAAACCCTAAAAGCTCATCTGACTGAGCTCACAAAATGTCTGGAAGTCTGCTTTTAGCAGAGACCATTTCTATCCAACAGATGGAGACATTTCATCTTGAAACTGAGGTTCTAGGGGCCTTAAAGCAAGTTCACATTCACAGTGGGTTTTTCTGCCTCACATCTGTAAGCATTTAGGCCGATGAAAGAGAGAAAATATAAAAGTATAAAACGTGAGGTGTTTCTTACCAAATACGAAAGAAAGGCAAAATGACAGAAAAGAAAAGAGAAAGGGTCCCTCTGTTTAGACATTTACTGCGTCCTCTGTTAAGAACGCTTAATTGTGTGCAACTAAAGTGGTTAGAGCTCTTGCATTTGTCTTCAAAGTACAGGAAGTGAAACTAACCAAACCCTCAGTCCTATTGCACCAATAACCTTCCTGTAGCGTTGTTTAACCCTCAACCCACTGAGATCAGAAAGAGGAACTTTTAACACACGATCACACTGCAGAGCACATGGATGTGACCACGACAGACTGGAAAGCGAGTGGAAATGAAACCTGGGTCTTCTTGAGCACCTTATTCCACTACACCACCAATCCTCTCTGTTAGTGTGCTAATAATGTGCTCATTTTATGGATTCGGTCAAATTAATCTTCTTATTAACCTATTTATCTGACATCCTGAGATGGGGAGCATTAAATTATACAGAAAAGTATGTCCTCATCAGCTATGTGTCAAGTCTGTAGAATTATGTAGGCATTTAGGCTGTGTGTATGTGTGCAGCATATGACACAATTTGAAATGGGTGAAAGGTAAATGATTTACAGGCCCTCAAGTATTTCTGGATTGTGCACATTGTAATGATGAGTTTGAATATTTCTTAATGAGTTCATTAAATGGGACAAGCCTGGATGGTGATCCTTCTACACTAGAAAAAGACAAAAGAAAAAACAGAGAGAAAATAGAAGGCTCTAATAATGACAAAGTATATTTTGGTAACAGTTAAATAGTGTTTAAAAAAAGCTTACAGTACAGTACAGCACAGTTGGTGCAGTGAGCAGTGCTGTCACCTCACAGTCAGTAGGTTCTAGGCTGAATTCCCAGCCAGGATGGTCAAGGGTACTTTGAGTGTGGAATTTGCATGTTCTGCTTGGGTCTGGTTTCTGCCCTGTACACTGAGGTCCTCTCACAATTCAAAGACAAGCACTTCAGGCAAATTGGAGGTGCTAAACTGCCTCCAGGTGTGAGTGTGTGTGAGATAAACATGAAAGTATGCACTAATTTTGTACAAATGTGTAATTCCTCCTAGACCGAAGTCTAGGGGGAAGTACAAATGTGTACGTCCTATAAACCAAAGTGTAGGGGGAAGTACAAATGTGTAAGTCCTATAAACCAAAGTCTAGGGGGAAGTACAAATGTGTAAGTCCTATAAACCAAAGTCTAGATATTCAGTTCTAATACTATGATATCTTGAAGTACTGGATTCCTGAACAAGGCCTACGAATTCTACAACTGTGTTAAAAATCCAAGTTATTCCAGCTATCACTCTGACACACTGTAGAGCATTTCCTATCAGTGCTGCTGATCAGTGGCTGTCATTCAGAACTCAGATCTTCAAAACACTTAAACCCGTGTGGGAAGAATACCTATTTTACTGAACATGATCTAATAATAGAGGCTCAGGCCTATGTAAACATCCTGAAAAATAAGGTATACACTGTCCATTTGTGGGATTTTTTTTGTTTTTTTTTTAACAGCCTACATGGTGAAATGACATATGCAGGACTATTGACTCTTTGGATTCTAATGTCTTTTTGATTCTACATTTCATTTTTCAAATATATATATATACATACAATCCCATCAATGACACATTCAGTTTCATACTATGCACATATATATGTGTGCATACATGCATAGACATGCAACTGAATGTCATTGATATTAATAAAAATGACTTACAAATATGGGCCGTAATATTATACTACCAATTTTACTAATAAAATGCCTTTCATTAGTTTAATGAGGTCTACGGTTTTTGCTGGATTTTAAATGAAGAAATCACAGGCATTAAGCATTTTTATTTGGGCATGATATTTTACAGAATAAGGGTGTGGGTCCTTAAACTGCAGTTCTGTCACTTCAGACTGAAAGGGGAGGGGGGTGTCGCCCCTCCTCACTGTGGAAGAGTTTGGAACACGTTAGCCCAGAGCAAACGTAAAACAGATATTTAAAGATAGATGTATTTTAAAGCTTTATATCGAACTCATTTGAAAAGTCAAGTGTGCTGAAGACGATTCCAACGCCATGTCCTCGATTGGTCGCTGTGTCTGATCTACTGTTTGCCTCTGCTCGTTTTCTGACCGCCCACCTTTCCTGTGGCCGGGGGGGCTGGGTCAGAGCTAACAAAAGATCAAGGAGGAGAGCATTTCCTCCTCACGGAGCCGGCTCGAAGAACTCTGCATCAGGTAAGGTTGTTTATTTCAAGAGCTGATGTATGAAATTTAACGTCTCCAGCAGAAGATTGAGGGTCAGGATATTTCACTTTTGCTGTGACAAGGAGTTGTGGGTTGATCTGAGGACAATGAGGGTATTTTAGGCTTCAGACTTTCAGGAGGGATATTTGAGCTACAGGGCTTTCCTAAAGTCGGTCACACTGTAAACAATCATAGTTTTTTCCACTTCGACCTCTAGCGTAGGGTTTATTGTTTGTAGGGATCACGCATGTCTTTGGCGGAAATGTGTAGTTTTGAATGAATTCCAGAACTTTTGGTATTCCGTTTGTGATTGGCTATTCTGCATCTCCTCTCGTGTTTCTGATTGGTGGAGTGAGTGGCTCGCTCTCGTCCTCGCAGGTGACCGCGTGAGCAGCTCGCGCTGTTCAGGTGTGTTCGCCACGCGAGGGAGGAGAAGGTGGACGGGGAGCAGGTGAGAGACTGAAGGACAGGTTCCTCTTCCACAAACTCTTGTCCTGTTCCATTTTTGTCATGGATTCCAGCAGTTTCTGTCTTATTTTTTAAATCATCTTAAAAGCTGTCTGACCTTGTAGGTTTGACAGCTGCATGTAAGAGGATAGTTATGAGTTAGACGTTTTCTCTTGTAGTTTCTTAAACCATGTGAGGTTTTCCTGCTTTATTTTGTCTTCAGATAAAAAGAGCATCAAAGTGTCTTTATGCATAATGTGTGTAGTGCACAAGTACCTTCAAGTATTGTGTTACATTTTTACTTCAACATTTTACTTCAAATGCTTTCTTATAATTATAATCCACTTGACTACCATTTTAAATCAGGCTGGTCAGTGTGTGTGTGTGTGTTCTGATGACATGGTGTAATAGGCTGGAACTCAGAAATATCAAGGTGACTTTCCCCTATTGCAATGTTTGAAACAGAAACGTAGCACCCAATGAGAGGAACCCACTGGTTGACTTGTGTAGGTGAATAGAGCCTTCTGGCTATTATCTGAAATGTGATAACTCTGTAAGTGTGTGTGTGTGTATGTATATACAATATATATATTTTTTTCACACCTTAGCCTAAAACAGTGATGCCCAAACCTTTCTTTGTGTTACTGGTGAGTAAGAAGGCTTTATGGTAGATAGTGGTTGAGTTTTTATAACATACTACACTTTGTTAGTAAGTCACAAAACATAAGCATTTTGTAAGTTTTCCTATTGTGTCATGGTGGGGTTAGAGTAACTTTCTAGCGGCCCAAATCAAATATTTTGGGCATCTCTGGCCTAATACTTAGGAAACTAGTTTGACTTCCATGAGGATGCATGTTCATGCTGCTCTAAATGGTTAATTAAATAAACCGAGAGCCCACACTCTTTAAACTTAGCCTGACAAAGCACTTTTTGAGCAAGAGAAGCAGGATTCCGCCTCTCTTTGCGTTGTGAAATACCCTGTAATTATTGTTTCTGTATGAATGACATTGGTCTAGTCTGTCCACATTCAAAGTAACCACATTTATCGTAATTTTAGTACAGATAAACCCTGGGGGACTTGAGTCTCTGTCATTTTGCCCTGTGCAAGTTGGTTGTGGTCACCAAAAAAATCAGTTTTAGTGAGGCTCAGGCCTGTGCCAGGAATAGAATTGGCAGGGTTGGTGTTAGTCCCACAAGCTTCATCACTCTTGAGGACCCCCTTTGGATTTCACCTCATGTCACAGATGTATGCGGTACTGCATTGGAACAATACAAGGGATGACACACTGGTGTTTTTTGAAGACCCATGTAGGTTTCTTATGGTTAAATGTGGTTATTTTGAACAAAAACTTTTCTAGAAATAGCTAATAACTCTCTGAACCCATTATGTTATTGGTTAAAAACACCTATGGCATAGTGACAAATGCTAGTGCTCTGTGTTAGTAAAAATGTCCCGTTTTAAATGTCTCTTAAGTGTCTTAAATGTTTTAAATTAGGTGCATATTCAGATTACCCCTCTTTTCCTTGCCCCCACAATGAACGTGAATAGGCTTGTTTGTTGCATTATAACAAATAAGAAAGTCATATTCTCTTTGCTTCAGATTCTTTAACTTTAACATTGTTCAGCAGTGGGATCATGATATACATTATTGCAAGTAATGATTTTCAGTTGTGATGTTAGTTTTTGATAGTGTATCTTATGTTAATGTTTTGATTCCACAGAGTTTGAACTCTGTATGGGCAGCAAAATCACACATTTAGTTGATTTTTGAAGCAAAAATGAGTAAATACAACCTCAGCAGCAAACTTTAAAAAATGCTGTAAATGTTGATGGAAACTGAGCTGGATGCGCTTTATTTTTTTTATAGGGTTGCCTGCATTGTAGACATCACTTCGCTTCATATTTTTTATGCTGTTCAAGGTGCCAGCTGTTGAGTGCTGGTATGAGGTTTTTCACTCTGGAACTGTCCAGATGAAAAAGTCCTAATAATTCTTGGCCTGCCTTATCCTTGTCCTTGCATGTCACTTAAAGCCCAATGATTTTGACATTTGATTTTCAAGTGAATATAATAAAAGGTAACTGCATATGTGTATATTTTATGCTTTCTTCTGCTTACAAGAGCTGCCTAACCGTTTGCTTGCCACTGTATGTCCTACAGATGCGTAATTTGTCAGTGACCGATTTCTACAAACCAGGCCAAATGAAAGACCCTCAGAAGAGACTGAGGGACATGATTACAGGATGGTTTTAAATGTCGATACACTTTCAAACGCGTATTGTTTGGTTTTACAACACCTATTTAAATCCTGCTTTGGAATCTCATGCTTTATAGGCATTCATCCAGACGGTGCGACTAAATAGAGCCACGTGATTATGAAATCCAGCACACAAGGAAAGAAATTAAGAGACCCGAATTTTTTTCTTGCTGGAGTAAAGGCAAATGTGCCCGAGCTTGTTTCTGCACCAAATGGTCTATTTGGTCACTGAAGAGTATTCTAGAGAGACTTTTATTTTGACTTTATATTACATTTTATATTGTTTTTGTTTTTGCGTCTCGGTGTGTCTGTGCAGTCGTTCCGTAAACTATTTCCTCCAGGATCAATAAAGTCTTCCGATTCTGAACTTTGATTGGAAGGCATGTTTAGGCAGTTATTTTAAATAATCATTTTTAATCATAATCAAGAAAAGGTTAATGTGCTTCTTTCATCAATATGCATTGTTTGTAGACAAATTATGTAATCAGTTACTTGTCCAGTATTTTGACATGTCTCTTAGGGTGTGCATCATGTTTCCTAATATGGTAATCATACTAAAGCCTTTTTAAGAGAAAAAAGCCTATGAACAATGCCCCATTTATTTGAAATTAAGTGTGAATGAGCTCAGGTGTTGTATTCTAAATGGATAAGCATATCTCCAGTAATGATTTAGTTGTAGTAAATTCCACTCATACCTGTAGCTTGGGCATTTCTGTCTCAGTGTCATTCCATGAATACTAGAATGATGACTAAGACCTGGCTTCAGCTTGTAGATCTCCTTGAAATGTGCTGATGTTTTTGTTTTTTTTTTTTGTCAGATTAGAGAAGGTATTTCCCCAATAATTTAAGATTATTCTGCTTCTGTAATACATACTGTTGACTTGTCAAGTGATTTGTTTGACTTCAAGCACTGTGACTGAGGGCATCTAGAACAGTAGAGGTTGTTCTAGAAAAAAAAAAAAGTTTTGCACGTTACCGTGGTTCAATGTGATAAAGGCCTGTTTGCATATGTTCAGCGATTAACCAACCGGTTTAAGATAATGCTTTCGTGTGCTAGGGCTTTTTGAGCACATCGGATCAGGAGAGTGAGGTGAGTAGGAGGTCGGCAAGAATGGCTTATGTTTGGTTTAGTCTAAGTGACGATGCATAGGCAGCTTAGACTGTTCATTGCATAAAAGTTCCTGTCTGTGCTCATTTTACAACAGTGGTGGTTGCTGTTACAGTCTGTCATGCTTTCCTCTGTCTTCACGCAACACAGTCAAAGAGTGTTGGCCACATAGTTTCATCTTGCCGACCTTCAAGCTTTTGGAGTTCATTGAGCATCACATAACAACGCTTTGTCTTTGTCTGACTTCAGTGTTTGCAGTGCGTTTGTAAATGGTTAGTGAATCACAATGTTTGAAATTTGAGAGCTTGGACCAAGGGCGTAGTAGTTCAGTCAGTGTATTCCTCACTGACCTGTAACTTGAAGCCTTAAAAAGAGTCCTCCGATTTGTTTTATTGGAATGTTTTTGGAACTGCGTAGATGCTCTACATATTGGTCACTTTTTTCAGCAGGACAGGACCATTCTAGACCGAAAGTACTGCTGCAGAAGAAACAGCTTTGAATATTTCATTGTAAACAGGAAGTGAATTATAAATTCTGTTGTTCACCTGTTCCTGTCCAGTCTTCTGGAAATGACTCTAAACCAAACATCTTTTTGCTCTCGACATCAGTTTGAACCATAACTTGATCATGCCACTTCTGCCATTAAACAACTCTGCATCACTAAATTGCTGAAAGACACTGAAAAGGTTCTAAACTTTAATGAATGTTAATGTAAATGTTACACTTCTCATCAGTTTGGTGAGTTTCTGTTGAGCCATTTATTGTGAAATGTTCACACGACTCAAAGGGCAGCTGGTAACTTTAAACTAGGGATCCACTCACATGTGGGTCAGTGCCAATATTGTCATGTACATATCTGCTGATACTGATACATAAACCTTTACGAACTACAGAAACTGGGACTTTGTCAACCTGAATTAGCACTACAGAGAAATGTAACATTTGTAAATATGTCCTCTTTGAAATATCAATAAAATCTAAATTTTTAAAATCTTTTTTAGTCACTCCCAACAGTGTTATCCCAGCAGTTCCCTTACTTCAGCAGGGAAATGTCTCAGTCATCTGAGTGAATGTTGGTTTTAAAGCACAGGTGAATGCTCAGTTTTAAACAAGCCTGTTGGCCAGGCCTTTGTACAAATTCTGTGTTAACAAAAACTACATGGTACTTCTTGTGTTTGTCCTAAGGGGACATTGTCACTGCTTGAACTTCTTCAAAAGGGAATTAAGGGCTAAAGGGGCATTTTTGTGGTCAAGCTCACAGCTGCTACGTTGAATGACAAGCTCCCCATCAATCAAATTTGTTTGTCATTCAGTGGAATGTGCCAAGTTGCTTTATTTAATGTACCCCACCAAAAAAATCAGGAACTTATGAGCTGTAGGTGCGTGCACAGATCGAGAGTGAAGATAGCAATGTTTGGACTGCCATGTGGATTTTTTTTTGTCAGCTAAGTGCTGTCACTTTCAGTATTATAGGTCATGCCATTCTATGCAGAGATTGGCTACATTGATGTGTTTTGAAGAGAATGCTCATTTGATTGCTGTAAAGCAGTCCAAAGCATTAAACATTCAGGACTGGCAGATAAATGAGATACTGTTGCTGTTAAAACATTTGAAATGAGACTGATTTCAATCTGATTATAAAAATACCAGTAGAAATGGTTTAACATTACAAATCTCATGTAGCTAAACTGACTTTAATATCCTCAAAGAGCGTATAAGGTTATGTTTCAAAAGAAAATTTAAACAATGATTTATGTTGTCTATTACGTTTTTTACTCATTTCAAATCATCCAGCTCTGAGCCCCTGGCTTACACCTGTTAATGCTGTAACGTTCTACACTGATGGCCATTTCTCATTTCTAAAAATTATTGGAAAAAAAAGTAATATAATTTAGTAGTTAAAGTAGTTTATGTATTACATGTGCTGTACAAAATGAAGATTGTTCACATTTTTTGCATTTTGCTGGGAGTAAGGGGTGGGGTAAGAGGTGGAGTAGAAGTTTTCCGGCGAGGCCTGCTCTCCTGGCAGTGGGGTAGAGAGTGAGAAAAGGGAGCTGCTGTCTCGTTCTCTCCCCTTTCCTCCCTCCCTCCATCTCACATTTGACTTTTTCATCCTCTGGGAGTAGAGGGACTGGTCTGACAGGCTTTGGCTGTCTGAGAAACTGAACTGTTTTTATTGTGCAGGTGTTCATCTCAGTGGAAACCAAACACCTGATACCCCCCTCTCTCCCTCCAGGCAGGCCACTGGCTCATCCTTCACCAAGCCAACCTGACCTTAGACCTTGACCAGTACTTAATCAGTACAGTTTTTACTTGGCTTTCATAAGCTGAACTTAGAATTTGTTCTTGTAATAATATCCCACCCCTGCCAGCACCTTAATATGTAACAATAATCCAGTTTTCATACTATGTGCATTAAAAAATGTTAAATTAAAATTAAATTTGACATTTAATGTAGCTAATACTCTGAATGTGTTCTCTTTGTCTAGCTTTTAAAGCATGCTTCTGACTACCTACAGATGTAACCATGGAACATGGTAAATAGAATTTCTTAGGGCACAGTTTCAGGAACATTTCTTTTGTGGCTTCATGTTAGGATTGTGGCTTTTATTGCAGCAGCTTTTAAAGAATCATGTTCATCATCTAAATTCCAAAGTAATGGCATCACAAGTAATATGGGTGATGCACCTTAGCAACCGATACCTCATACAGAAATGATAGGATGACATGTCATGTATAACAGCATTGGTATTTGAACCTTTTGTTGACTTCATTGTTTTCCAAGATGCTTTGATTATCATCCGTGTTTGTTTCTGGTCTACTGGTTCCACGTTATTGTGGTCCGTGTAGCATAGCTGCTTACTGGCTGAGGCCTGAGCAGCATCATGAAGATGGCTCCGTGTGTTTAGAGGCTTGTGTGGGGTTATAGATGCTGGCTTTGTGTTCAAGGGCGTGTTTCTGCGTTCTCCCCGCTCCTCCAGGCGGCTGGCGCAGAACAATAGCCCTTTTCATGCTAACAGTGAGGCTACTGATTTCTCGCCCTCAGCTGGTGAATAATACTATTGGCGCAGGCCGGGGGGAAAGCTGTGGGCCAGGCCGCGCTCCTCAGCTCACCCCTGGGTTCAAGAGCAGAGTTTTGGTTTCAGAAAGGTGGGAGGGGACTCCCTGTCCCATACAAACATATGCGTAAAAAATCTGTGTATTTGTACACAATTATGGTGATCACAGAATTTTCTACTTCCACTTTCCAGTCTAACAGTAGTTCAACAGCCAAAAAATGTTCGGCGTCCAAATTCTGTGTCCTTAGAGTAGCATTGAAGCTGCAAGGCTAGCTTTGCCAATAAACACCGGAAGTCCTGAACAGACACCTAGATGACCTTCACTCTAGTAGCATTCAGCCAGTGACTGTGTCCTCTCTCTTCTTGTTACCAGTGAAAACATGGAAATGGGTGTAGCATTGAAATGAGTATAGAACAGCCATAGAAATGGGTGAGTGTAGTGCTATCATGGCAAAAGGGTGTAGTTTAACCGTGGTGAAACACAGTTTAATCGTAGAAATGGGAGCAATGTAACTCTAGCAGTATACTTGTAATTCATTTTAATAAAATTTTTGTAACAATGATCTGCATTACAATAGGTGTGCAGCAATACCTACATTATTTAGTGACTTTCAATATTGCTGTTCTGAATGATTGTTTTTACATTGAAATTGCAGTCTGAAATTTTAAAATGGCAAGAGCTACAATTTTAATTAAATGCCAAATTATTCAGTGTTTTCTTAAGCTTGAAACGGCAAAATGGATAAAACGGATTTTAGACGGTTTGTCTTGGCTGGGGAAATAAAACACCTGTAGCTTAAAACTACTTGTAAGGTGTCCATTTGTTATAGGTAAACACACCACAGTAAATGGTGTGAACAGCATGAAATTGTTTTCTGCATTTAACCCATTCACCAAGTGAAGCAGCGAGCAGCCGGGAACACAGCACCTGTGGAGCAGTGTGGGGGGGACAGTAACTTGCTCAGGGGATTCAGTAGTACCAATATCAGTCCTGGGATTCAAAAGCATGACCTTCTGACCGCAAGGGCATTTTCCTAATCAGCAGGACACCAATTGCCTGAAAAATCACAAATGGATATTATCCGCAATTAGAAATTGCCCAAAAATCATTCAGCATTAGTCTCTTGTTTGCTTTGAATGTAAAGGAGACATAAAACAAACTTGAAAAGTGCTTCCCTCTGCCCACGCCCATCCCCATCCCTAGTGGAAACTATGCCTGTGCCGGAGTAAAACAGAACGGGACAGGAGAGAAGAGGCAGGGCATTTCAGGGAGGGGTGGAACATCAACCAGCACCGTCATCATTTAACCAGCCACTCACGTTTCTTTCCTGTTTAACCACCATTGGTTAAAGAGAGCAGAATTTCTTCCTGCTGTTGCTCTTTACACACGGAGAGCTAATATATACACACACACGCGCACACATCCTTTTTCCGCTCTCCTTCTCTCTTGCACTCTCTCTCACTGCGAGCCAGTTATTCATCTGCTGGGTGAGTCAGGGTGGGAGGAGACTGAGGCCAGCAGTACCAGTCACCCCGGCAGATCTCACTCTTTCTTTCTCTCCCTCTCCCCTTCCTTTTCTATCTCTGGTTTTCCTTCTTTCTCTCTCTCTTTCACGGTTTCTCTGCTACTGTCTAGGCCTCATTTTTTACAAATCTGAATCAGGAGAGCAGGACTTGTTTTGGCACGCTGGCACTCGGTAGCAGCCTCTGAAGAGGGGGAAAAGGGGGAAGTTGGCCTAAAGGTGAGTGGAACTTTAACTGCGCTGACAAAATTCAGGAAAGGCCCCTTCAGTTGTGAAAGACCCCTCCATGATCATGTTTCTTAACTTTTCCTCTCCATAGCCACTGATTCAGAGAGTAACACATTGTACTCTGGTCAGTTTTTATGGTTGCTGGGTGATGGTTTTTTTTTACCTCCTGCTGTGTTTGTTTTAAAATAGTAAGATTGTCTTTCTAGCGGTCACGCCCCATTAACAGACGCAGGTCCTTGTGTTTGCCTAATAGCCTTGCTGGCTTGATTCTCTGGGATACTCTCCCCTCCCTCTGTTCATCATTAACTCTAAACTGTAGGCAGATTTTTCCACTGCATGATTCATTGACAGGATGCTTTTTTACTGTGGCTAGTTTGCAGCCTCACCCCTCACTTTGGACTTTTGCTTAAGCGGTTTTGTGTTAAGTGGCCTAAATTTGAACTCAAAAATGTTTCAAACCTAGGTGAGGCTGCTGTGAAATGGCAGCCTGTTGTGGTTCTCATCTGACTAAGAGGTTATGACACTCTCTGTTCTTCTTGGATTCCCTTCATGGCTTGCCCTGATGGACTGTAATCACATGACAAGCACGCACAGACCAGGGTGGTTCCTCAGTGCCTATTGCAACCATGTCATTTCACACCTCCTGGTGAAGTCAAACACGATGAATTTAAAGTGCCAAAAGACCAGGCCTGTATATTTTGAGGCTATATTTGCACTGTATTCTTGGCCATAAAGTTTTTATTCTTTGTTCTAAGTTTTCATAACCCAGCTGGCTGGAGACTAATAAGCCTTCTAAAGCCGAATGGAATTTGATTACTAGCTTAATGAAGAGAGAACTTCAAAGTCATTTTTTGTATTCATTTTAAGCATTAAAGAACAAAGTGCAAGACCCAGCTTTATTCTGAGCCACTTAATAAACAATGGCGTGTAGCAAACATTACATGAAGTACTTGGGGAGTTGTTAAATTGTGGATTAGTTCACCAGACACTTATGCTGTAATCTAATCATCTGCTTCTGGCAGGATTGGTCTCTAGCTGAGGCTTTTGGTGCTGTAGATGCTGGGTGTGTTTGGTGGCTGGTGTTTACACTCCCAGTATCTCTGAACCTGTTCTAACATATCCGTAAGCCTACAGTCATGAAGCCCTGCTGTAGTCGCCCTGTCTGGGGCCTACATGGCCTTGAGGCTTTCTATGACTCTCGCATTTATTTAGTATAACAACCACTTGTCTGTGTTAACAATGTACTGAGAGTAGGGACACATATGGTGTAGGGCTGAGTATCAAAGTTAAGTACCTTTTAATGGAACCAAAATTACTTCAGTACTACTGAGTACTGACAGTTTTTTTTCCATAGTGGTTTTATCAGCATCTATGCTTGTTCCAAAATCTTAACTGCTGATCTGTTAGTCATTTATGCCACCCCCTCTTGATTCTAACACTGCACGCTCATTTTTGGTTTAAGCCACAACTACTTTCATTTTTTAATCTTAAAAAGTTTCGAAAAATGAGACCGTGTTCAACGATAGCCAGTCAGGAACCAGTTACTGAAAACATTGTTCTCACTATCAGTACCAAAAAAAAAGCCAGTTGTGCCTTTTACATATTGAAAGTTCACAGTTATAAAGCAGAGTGTACCCAGAGTGTACTTCGTAAAGAGGTCATAGCCATGACTTACAGTAGTGTGCGGAAGTCTGAGAACATATTTAAAGTTCTTTATCTGACCTTTAAAAATAATTAAGGAAAACCTCACTAAGGAAAGGGTATTTACAGTAAATCAGGTTCCAATCCCTGAGAAATAGAGAGCATTTTTGAACTGTCCTATCTCATTTTACTTTGTTATTGCAAGGCTGCACAATGTTTATACTGGTATCGCCCCTTTTGCCGAGAAAGTTTTCTAAACATTTTGACTGCCTAAGACTTTCGCACTGTAATAAAGGTAAATGTATGCTATTAGAATTTGCTTAGAATGTTGCAAATGAACGTTGTGTTGCCCAAGGACTCATGGAATTCCTACTGCACATAGGAAATGGAAGCACTCCTCTTCATTGTGTGAGGTTATATTATCAAGTGCAAGAGCAAGTGGGATGCCAAATTACAAGTTGGAATTACTTACTATTATTCCAGTATCATGCTGATTTGTAGGCAAATGAATGTATAAGGATGTGAGGATATAAATAATAAATGTCCTGGTTTGACCTTCTGAAAAGTTACTGTTAATTATATCTGACTTCACTGTCGTTCAGAACTCTCCAGGTTTTCTCTGCTTTTCAGGAAGCCTGCTACTGTCCTCTTTGACATTTCTCTCATTAGAACGTGATGTTACCATGATACATTTCATGTCTGACGGCACAAAGACTGTCAGATTAGCCCGCATGCCCATGTGTGCGTGCACACGTGAGTGCGTATGCTAGGGAGGGGTGGTCAGATGTTCAGATTGGAGACACTTGTTGATTAGTGTTACTCTTTCTGCAGGGTGTCCAGTCTTAGAAAGAATTGTGCACAATTTTAAGATTACATTTAGAGGACAAAGAGTGCGATCTAAGAATTTCAGGAAGCCATTAATCTGATAAACATTGCCCAACATAAGACTCACACCACTGATATCCTCTTGCACCTTCTGGGCGTGTATTATAGATTTTATTTGTCTGACGCATGGCTTTAGATCTCCTCCTGGATTTCTTAATATTTGATTGCATAAAGTCAATATGGTCTGCCTTAGAACTCAGTGCTCTCCAGTTTTTAGAGGCTGCCCACAAAGCACAGGAATGTCACCACTCTCTTACAGTTACAGGTGAAACTGCGTCCATGGGATAAGGTCTGAACCGGAACAAATGTGGGCGAGTAGTGATTGATATCACCAGCTAGGTGAACGCTCGTCATTGCTATTATCTGTGTGCCAGACGTATTCCAAAAATTCCAACAGCATCTTAAACAGCATTCATGCACAACGGTCTCGATAGATGAGTGAGTGTGAGTAAACCAGTCTGTTTTGCTGAGGTATGCCAAAATGTGAACCACTGTATGAAGCCTTTATGGTATTAAATAAGGGATTGCTGGGCTACACTAGCAGTTAGCTGAAGAGATCTACTGCTATAAGGTGAACACTTATATTGCCATGGAATTAAACTTAAAAATGAAAAGGCCCTGTCTTTATGTTTTAGTTTTTTTTATATATATATATATATATGTATTTGTATTTTGAACAGATATAAATTTTTTATTGAAACTATATATACCTATATGGTACATGGGGGCACATTTAATGTGGTGGGATATACAGTAATCCCCCAGGTTTACGCGGATCAAGACTCGCGGATTTTTTTGAGACCCGAACTCAGTTCGGGAATCCCCACAATAACGCGGAAACTGCACATATCCTCCGTCATTTTTTGCTTTTTTGTGGCAATAAATATATTTTTTTCTGGATGTTTTCACACCAGGGGAGCCATTCACATTTGTCCCACGACCTTCCAAGTTGCATATCTCGGCTGGGAAAGCACTCAGAGACTTCAAACTTCACAGTTCGGTAGATCTTCAGGAGACCTTTCCAACGAGCCCTCATTAGCCCGAGTAGATCAGTTTTTTTCTCCGAGAACCGGGTGTCCCAATTCTTTTGTCACGCAACCTTCTGAGTTGCATTTCTCGGCAGCGAGAAATTAAAAGACGGGTTTACCTTGAAAAGAGGCGAATCACTCTTGAAGTGGATGTATTGGAAGCAGGAAAAATGGACAGGCATAAGGATCTAAAGTACTCTGATAAAACCCAAACTAAATCGCTAGACGACTGGGTCAGATCTCATGGGTTGTTATGGTATGCAGCAGTTAGTATCTACTGAAGTGGTAGAAGGAAGGACAACTGGTGAACTGGGTGCCCAAGGCTCACTGATCCACATGGGAAGTGAAGACTAGCTTGTCTCCCACAGAAGAGCCACAGTAACACAAAATACTGACTTAATGCTGGCTCTGTCCAAACACACAGTGCATCACAGCTTGCTGCATATGGAGCTGCGTAGCCGCAGACCAGTCAGAGATGGCACCAGGATGCACTATGGGAAGTCTGACAGAGGCAGTGTGATGCTCTGCACAATGTTCTGCTGGGAAACCTTGGGTCCTGGCATTCATGTTGATCTTACTTTTACACTAAACATTATGTAATAGTCTAAACCTTATTACATATCCAAGTGGTGTTCCCTAATGGCAGTGGACTCTCTCAGCAAGATAATGGGCCCTACCACACTGCAAACATTGTTCAGGGATGGTTGAGGAATGTTAGAGTTCAAGGTTTTGACATGACCTGTAAATTCCCCAGATTTCATGTTGTGCTGGTCAAATTTGTCTGATCCATTTCACCTCCTGGTTTACAAGAGTTTAAATTTATCACAGAATTTTCCAGTGTTTCGGTGATGTGATAATGTGATATTAAATAAACAAAATGAATAATTGAGCATTTTAGGAGCTCAACAAAGCAAATTAACATTTTGTCCTCCTCTTGTGCTCAGATGAGGGCATCTGAGGGCATTTCCATGTGAAGTATGTTATCTGTATTTTAGCTGCATAATTACATTACATTACAATATTACATTGTACTACAAATTACATGGTTTTCCATTTTCCCTTTTCTCCACTTTTCCATCTTTCCTTACTTTGCAGTGAAATTGTTCTGAGGTGAAGGTAGATTGAAATGGCTTGAGTAAACCTTAAACATGTATAAAATTATATTGCTGATGTAACTTGACCTTGTCCTCAAAGTTAGCGTCTGTTCCAGTGAACCCAATGGGATTTTTCTTTTTGGAAAATGGTTGAAGTGGAAAGATATGGCACAAAAGATGATCGGTTATGTGCATGGAGGCGTAAGGGTTGGCTACTAGAGAGCCACTGTTAATGTGGGAGGTTGTGCTATGTGGTACTTTGCACTGTAGCACACCCTTCGTTTCCTCTTGCACGACATCTGCTGTGAATGTACGTTTGTTCCGCTGCAGGCTTGAGTGCTCCGAGAGTCGTGACAGTATTCTTTAATACTGATTACATTCCACCCTTCGCTTCATATCGTGCCTTTCTTTAAGCCACACCTGCACCCCTCCCCTGTTTGCCTAAACCATGCCAGTGACTCAAAGTGATAAGAAAAAGCTCTCTCCGTCTTAAGTGAACTGCTTAAGGCTTGTCAAAGAACCATTATTGTCCTCCGTAACATTTGTCAGGTTGCCGCTTTTTTGCATTTGTTTTGCAGAGGTTATAGCAACGCACACTCACTGTTTCAGGTTTTTGTTTTTTTTCCCCCACTCCCAGCTGTAGCTCCTCCCTGTTAGCATCAGGCCATGTCGGCCGAGAGAAAGAAAGGAAGGGATGTTTAGAGGGAGGAGGGATATGGGTGAGGGAAAGAACAGCCAGAGTCACTAGTTAACCTCATGCTCATTTTTTTCCAGGCAGGCGTATCACATGGCTTCAGCATGCAGGTCATTATGATCATTCACACTGGCTCCTCTCTCCGATTTCTTTGAGAGGTTGTTCGTTGTTTAAAAGCTCAAATGTTCCCTGAGGAGATGATCTAATAAAGTATAATTATTTGCATTGTGCTGATCTATTGCTTGGACTTGAACATGTCTTCCTATTTTTTTCCGCCAGGTTTTTTTCTTAGCCATAAGTAGTCCAGAAGTTGGTGAAAATGCTGGAGGGCGCCACAGACCGAGTGCTGGAAATGTACAATAAAATCCTAGAATGGAGAGGTATGTACACAATGTATCCACTTCCTGGAGAAGGCTTCATAAAAGAGGATTCCTGTTAGTAACCACTAGTTAAGATTGCCCTGTGTCTCCTTAGCTGCTCTCCTGTTGGACATTTCTTTTTTGGCATTTAAATTATATAGTTTTGGGGGGAAAACCCACTGTACACAAGTTGAGCCAAAATCTGTCCATGCCTTGCCTCCTGTGTGTTCTTTCGCAGCAGCTGTTGCGTAGTTAAACAAGTTTATAGAAATCCAATTCAACATAAATCAGGGGCATCATAAGACCTGGGCATCTGAGGCTATTCATAAAACATTCAAGACTGCAGTCCTGGATGTCCAAGCTATATGGCGCCCCAACTTCATTAAATTTCTGAAGCTTGTATCTTATGAATATTAATTAGCAAAAGTATCCAGTAGCCCCAAATGTAATGTAATTCCGATCAACAACAATCCTGCTTTCAAGATCCTAACAATAAAAATATAGTTTAAATTCACTAAACTATAAAGTTTAGATTCACTTACCTAGCATTGACTCTCTAATATGAAATGCTGTGCTGAACTGTGTTGATGCCTGAAACTGAGCAGGCAGGAAATGCCAACAGTTTTGATACTGTTGTCTTAACTAAACAACAATAATAACACCTAATCTATAATCATACATTTTTGCATTAAAATGTCATTAATACTCCAAATTTCCATGTTTGTTGTGTGGACAGGAGCATGTATGTGGTGACTGTCCATTAAATCCTTTTCTGGACTATTCTAGAAGAGGGGAACCTTTCATCATCAAAACCTATATTTAAATCAGGATGTTTGCTTTAGCTAAGATCGCTAAATGTGTCTTGTGGTTTGGTGTGTTTCCATCTCAGACCCACGGCTAAGGGGATATCCGCTGATGGAGAGTCCAGTCAACATGTCTGCAATTCTACTCCTCTACATCTTCTTTGTACTGTATGCAGGCCCTCGGATAATGGCCAATCGCAAACCCTTCCAACTGAAAGGGCCTATGATTTTTTACAACTTCTCCTTGGTTTTTTTGTCTAGCTTCATTGTGTATGAGGTGAGACAAAAGAACACTCTGAACGTTTCATTCTATATACATATGCTACTGCTCTTGCTTGTCAAAGATATATGCTCTATTCCCTACTCTGCCAAACTAAACTGGACCTTTTCTTGCTTTCTAGTTCTTGATGTCAGGGTGGCTCACAGGATATACATGGAGATGTGACCCTGTTGATTTCTCTGACAGTCCTCAGGCACTGAGGGTAAGAGATTTCTTTTATGCTCAAGACCAGTATACCATACCCAATATAGAATTTGTCAATACTGGTCATTTCTATTTGCAGTATGTGCTGATGACGAGCACTGTTAAAATAACTTTTTTTTTTTTTAATTTTATAGATGGTAAGAGTGGCCTGGTTGTTCCTCTTCTCAAAGTTCATCGAACTCATGGATACAGTAAGATCCGTGTTTATACCCATTGTAAATAGCATTTCATTCTTTGTGTGGGTTGTTCAGACATTGATGTAATTATTGTTTTTTAGGTGTTCTTTGTGCTGCGTAAAAAACACAGTCAAATTACATTCCTACACATTTTTCACCATTCTTTCATGCCCTGGACTTGGTGGTGGGGTGTCAGCTTTGTTCCTGGTGAGTGGTTCAGGTCTGAAATCTAAGATGTTGGTTATTGCTTGCATGATTGTAAATTACTGTGCATAAAGGATGTAAAAAAAAAGTTTAGAAAAAGGGATTAAATGGGATTATGTCTGAATGTCTCTGCAGGTGGAATGGGATCGTTTCATGCCATGGTTAACTCTGTCGTTCATGTGATCATGTATTTCTACTATGGCCTCTCGGCTGCAGGACCCCAATTCCAGAAGTACCTCTGGTGGAAGAAATACATGACCGCCATCCAGCTGGTAATTTTATGAACTGAGTCTTATTACAAGGTTCCTGGTGGTTCTGGCCTCAGAACAGGGGTTCTTGGCTGCTAAACATGGCAGGACACAATAGCAGTTGGCTGCAGTGCATCCATACAAGAAGATTTTTCCTACACATCTCCTACCCTTAACTTGCTCTGGTGGTCAAGACTGTATGTCGCCGAACACATCTTTATATTTTCCTACTCTAACACATCCACGTCAATACAGGCTTATTAATCTGATTACTTGGATCAACTATGTTGGGAGCAGAAAAATAAATTGCAGAGCAAGTGGATTCTGGTCATAGGGTTGGGAACCACTGGTCTGAATCACTTTAGTGAACTTCAACACTTAATCTAGCTCATAAAGGGCCTGCTAAAGAAGTGGATGGGTTGGATCTGGTGTTAAGGGAGGGAATATAACTATAAAGGGCAAGAAATGGAGTTGAGAGCTGCTTTTCCAGACCAGGTGTCATCATTTCCAATCTTAGGCTAGGGTCCAGCGCAAGGTGGAAGTGGTAAGTCTTTTCAGTAGCCTCCATTTAATTTCATATGCTTGACTGGATTATGTCTTTCTGTCTTTTAGACACAGTTTGTGCTGGTGTCCCTTCATGCTACACAGTATTACTTCATGGACAGCTGTGGTTATCAGATGCCTGTCATTCTCCATCTTATCTGGATGTATGGCACCTTCTTCTTCATCCTCTTCTCCAACTTCTGGTACCAGGCCTACGTGAAGGGCAAGCGATTACCCAAGAACGCCCAACAGCTGAACCTGGATAGCAAGGCCAACAGTGCTCTGTCCAATGGAGCTTCAGTAGTTTCTAATGGCACCAGTCTGCACCATGAGAATGGCTTGACTAATGGGAAGAAGCACCATGAGAACGGAACAGCCCACAGCGGTAAGATGAAGAAAGCCTAAGTGGGCAAGAGAAAAACATCCAAAGCGCATGACCACGAGTGCCTGCACAAAACGCCATGGATTCCAAAGAGTGTTTTGGGACTGTTTTTCTCACTGTGTAATTTTCATTTCCCTTTATTTTGTAGTTTTAAAGCACAAATACATGGGGAGATGAATACGTCTGGGATCCCTGTTTGTATTTTTGTTATTTTAATTGTTAATCTAAAAAAAAAAATTGAGCACGATGTATGAAGAGAAGAGCAAAGATGTTGATAGAATATATTCTTCACTGATGTTGCTCAACTTCACTTGAGCAGAGTTTAATGCACTCCATATCCCTCCCCATCCTCACAGAGTCCACAGTGACAAACACTATATATAGTTCTTATAAGTCAATTTGGGCTTCAGCTGTAAATACTGTAGGTTTACTGTCAAAACTAATGGGATTGATAAAATAGGGTTCTGAATTTTTGTTACTCAAGAATGTTGACTTCAAATAAATTCCATCTTAAAGTGGGACCATATGAATATTTGTTTTCTTGAGTTTATTAGCATGTTTGCTCAACATCTTCAAAGGCTCTTACCTCGCATTTCTTCAGCATAACGCACATAATTTCAAAATTCCTTTAACTACTGATACATTAGTTTTCTTTATGTATTGCTGGTTCCGGTGGTTCAGTGCAGCCTGAGCTGTTACTTTTGAATCAGTTGGTTGAGCAACATCCCTTTGTTCCTGCAAGTCCGTACCCACTGCATGCTTTGTGTTGTCTCTGTAATCTCAATTATGTCAAGCATGTAGGATGTAAACAAGACCTCCATTCTCCTTCATCTGAAAGGGCAAAATGAGACTCTAATGCACAGCTGGCTATTCAGCAAGCATCCTACGGGGGGGGGGGGGGGGGGGGGGGGGGGGTGGGGGGGGGGGGGGGGGGGGGGGGGGGGGGGGGGGGGGGGGGGGGGA
>JBBPCY010000037.1:15627891-15658644 GCA_037974405.1 Brachyalestes nurse
GTGTGTGTGTGTGTGTGTGTGTGTGTGTGTGTGTGTGTGTGTGTGTGTGTGTGAGAGAGAGAGAGAGAGAGAGAGACGGTAAGCAGAAACCAGAATGTTGGGTCAAGGGGTACATTCAAAGAAAGAGAAAAAAATGCAGTCTATTTAGTGGATATTGACAAATCTGATTATCGTTTACTGCTCCAGAAGTTTAGTTCCTTTTTCCAGGGCAGGAAAATGTAGGGCAGAGGTCGGGCCACACCCATTTGTTCAGTTTCATGTGGAAGAGTAAAAGATGTTTGTACAGCCACAGAGTTGAATTGTATTTGTACAGTGACACATAGGGAAGGGACCTGTATAATTGCAAACCAGGCTCAACATAAAATGTCCCATAATAAGCTCAATTCATGGAAGACTATGAATGCAGCAAAATTATTAGCATAAAAAGAACTTGCTCCAGTTTAAGGTCATGCTAAGTATCATTCAAGCAAACATGGTTTTCAGATCCCTTTGGTCCTTTTTTTTTCCCCAATGTGTTTTGCACAACATGCATGTTAATTTCAGAAAACTGCATATGGCATCCTAAACATGTACAGATAATGCTACTTCGTCTATAAAGCAACAGAACGGTTTCTGCTGGTGAAATATTTTTTAACATGATTTATTTTAGAATGAATAAACTGGCTTGGATCTATAACTAGAACCCTCACACAGATGTATGGGAGAGATATGGAGATCATTCAGCATTACTAATGTAAATCTGCTCTTTTCTCCAAGTCACCTAAAAAGCGAGAGCTGTTTTGGGTGGGATTTGCATGACACCTTTGGCACAGTGCATCTTCCATATCATCCAGCTGAGGATGACCAGACAGATGGTAGTGAGGTGGGGGGGGGGTCCTGCAGATGTTCTCTAGGATATGTCCTCCAGGATGTAGAAAATGAGCTCTAGCTGCAGGGCAGCGTGTCCTTGGCGCTGAGAGACGCTCTGTACGACTGCCGTTAATGACTGGTTGAGACTGTCCTGGTAGCGCAGCGGCAGAGTCTGGCCATTACTGCCTGCCAGGAACTCCATCTGAAACCAACAGAACATACAGCTCCAACTAAAACACACCCCCAAATATTAAAGACATGACCAAATACAGTGGCCTCTACGTAAAGAATCTCTTCTTTGACTTGATTTTATTCAAATTATTATTATTAACTGGCACTATAAGATGACAGGCGTGTAGACTAAAAAAAGTTAAGTTATTTTTTCCTCATAAGCTTCATTATGGTTTTTTTTTGGTAGTAATACACCTATCAAGTAATAACACTGTAATTTTCAATTTAAAATAATTATCTGCCTCCAGATTTGAGTACCAGAAAAATGACACATTCTGGATGTTAATTCTATTGTAACTTTCCTAAAGTTATTGGAGTAGTTAAACGATAAACAATTGACAATAATCCCTTTATTTTGTGTGGTTAAAGGTGATTAATTTCATTTATTTGCTCAAATTTTTTCACATTCACATGAACTGCACATGAAAATCATGTGGTTTCCAGAGTGAATAGTTTCCAATCACTCCAAGAGCTCCAAATTGCGTATCCAAAAGGGTAACTTTCTAAGTACAAGGGGGAAAAAATTACTGTAAAAATTTTTTTTTAATTTCTAATGGCAAATGTATCTTGAGATTTTCATACAATACCAAGGTCAGCTGTTATTTTTTAATTTAAAAGTTAAAAAAGTGGAAATACAAACTTTTGTTCTACCAATAACTATATATCATTCATTCATCTCCTGCTTACTGGCCTCCTGCTTTTTTAGTGCATCTTTATGTCTTTGCTTTTATTAGTTTGCTACTCGTTGATTTCTCTGTAAGCACTGTACAGCATAGGCTGCTGAAGTTTCTTCTGCTTATAAACTGTACTTTGTTCTTCATTTACTTTGGTGAGGAATATACTCACCATGCCAATAGGGAGAAAATAAAGTTGATTAAAAGTGTCATTAATAGAACTTTCTATTTAAAAGCTGTAGATGAACGAGAGGGCTTTAGGTCAGATTCAACTACAGATGATCTGGATGATTAAACTGAATGATTGTTTAATGATTAGGAAAAGTGTCACTAGGAAAATTAAGTGTTAAATGTGATGTGTTTTTAAATTTGCCAGAATTAAAATAGATATTTTAATATTCTGCTCTTCCTGAGTACAGTAAATGTTACGAAATATCAGTTTAAATGTAAACATCTATCCAATGCTGAGCATTTTTTGATCAATATCAATAGAGATTATGCACGCAGTGTAGGCAGGAGTCACTGCGGTTACACCCACTAAATGGCAGCATTAGCATTCAGCTTGCCACAAAAAAGATATCTAAATTGGGAAAAGCTGTCAGTCTCACTTTCACAGTTTCTCTTACTAAAGGCAGCCATGTTGTAGCACGTTTTGTCACTCAGCAAGGCTGTCATACTCGAGTCCAGACTTGAGACGTTTGTTCTATGATCTCAGACTTGTCTTGGACTTGCTAATTTGGACAGGTACCAATCATATGCCTGCCACAACTCATCTCTGTGCATGAGGTATCAGTGGTATTAAATGGCTTTAATACAGTGGTATTAAAGAATCTTCCATCGTTTTCATTTCGGACACAGAAGTGATGCTGGCGAGAAGAAGCGGTTCTATTTGAGGTAAAGAATGTGGACCAATATGATCCTCCAGTGTTGTTACATTGCACTCACTTTCTGATCATTAAGCACTTTCATGCAGAATTACCATCTGAAAATAGACGATATACCGTGTCTCAGCATCAAACAGGAAAGAGAAAACAGGCCAGTAAGTCTCAAAGAGGATTCTTAACTCTGACTGTAATCTATTGGAAAGTGAAAACAGTGCATGCCCTCTACACCGACCAGTTCTGATGTACACTATTTGTGGTTTTCTATCCTACTGCAAAGAGTGATTCACAACAGTTGAATGGTAGTATGTTTGAACTGAAAAACCAAAGACTTCGTCTTTCTTTGCAATGTTCTCACCTTCTGCCCATCCAATGTGACCCGCAGCGCTAGTTTGGTCATGCCATCCTCTTTTAGCAGGCTCAGAGACTGACACAGCGCCAGGCAGAAGGCCCGTGCCAGTCGTTCCGTCAGGCGGTTATAGTTAGCATTACCGTTTGGCCCATTTGACTGCTCCTCCCTCTGAAGGAAGAACACCTGCGGAGCCAGAAATGGCCGCTTTGATTATATAACTCCATAAAATGCAGATAAGATCAGTAACAGCAGTTTTGTAGGTGTTCACCTCTGTCCAGCGTATAACCTTCCCATTGGCTCGATACTCTAAACGCTGGTGTGTCTTGACGCAAGTAATGGATTCCATAGATTTGCCATCAATAGGGCTGATTATGCTGTGAGTCAGAACAGTGGCGACAGATGGGTGAGTGAAAGGGCAATAAAACTTCTGCTTTGGTACAGTAAATGTTTACAAGGTCATTGACTCCTGTGCAGTCATATTATTGGATTATTTGTCAGGTGAATTCTAAAACACCAATCATAAGCACAGTCAGTCATATCATGCAAACAAGTCCAGCCTCTCACCCCTTATTGAAGCGAAGCTCCTCATCTTGCCACTGAATATGTACACATTCCTGTCTGTCTGACTGATGGAGTTTTCCACAAGTGATGGTAAAGTCTCTCATGTCACGGAGAGCTCGCCGCAGCTCTTGCATGGTTTCCATAGTTACCTGCACCATCAAGCCATCTGAAAAGAACAGATGCATCAGCATGGGCAATTATAAAGAGCTATCCATGAGCAATTACAAACAGCTTCAGAGAATAATTAGGCAAATAATCTAATTTACACAATTTTGCCAAGACGCCAAGACAGCCTGTGTTGAAATTGAGCTTCTTTAATTGAGAACAGAAGCTACAAGATTAATGTTGTTAACACTAGAAGTAAATATCAAGTTTTTTTCTATAAGTACATCCCCAAAACCTCTCTCAGTCTGCTTAAACCACATGCAGCTTTTCAATAAGATGTCTCACACTTGTTGATGTGTTTAGGTATGACTGGATTTAAAAAATGAACAATACCAGATTTCTATATTTATGGCAGTCATTTTTTAATAATAATAAGTTGTATCCATAGTTGATCATATTTCTTTAAATGTGACATCACGTGTTCTTTTTTTGTACCACTTCAACATTTTGTGACAATCTGGGAAAATGTCTTGAAATGTCATGATATATTTTGCCCATATCATTAACAGTTTATTTTAGATGTCGGAAATATCCAGTAAGAGACGAGTAAAATATATATTAATATATCGTGTTTTACAAAGCAGTATATTTTACACATTCTTAGATTTTTATTTAAACATAGCCAGAACTAGGAAGCATTTAAGTACTACATTACCTAATGAGAAAAGTCAAATAAAACCCAGAAATGCCCATTTTTCCTCTGTATGTGAAGAGGGTCAAATGAAACTGCTATGTTCAGAATTTCTTTAACAGTCACCTACAGTGCGTGACCCCCAGTCATCACCTGACTCTGGATCTCCTTTGCAGTAATGCTGTATGGCCATTTTTTAACTTGTTTTGGATGCTTACATTCTGTTCAGTTCAGATTCTGGGTGGCAGATTGACCCAGACAATCAAACATTTCAAAAAAACAGACAGTTGAATGCTTTGGATTATGGAAATTACCTCAATCTCACTATGGTACAGGTCATTTTTGTCTTATTTGTCCATAAGTATTTGCACTAAAGCCCAAAAGCAGAGGATCCCTAATCCAGTCCTGGTAATCTGGTGATTCTGCTCATACACACCTGCTTCAACTCACTGCCCGGTTAAGTCAGTGTGTTTGATGAGGGGAACCACCACCAGCATGTAAAGACCGGATTTGGCCATCTCTGCTCTACAGGATCTTGTTGTTGTTCTATGTGAACTGTAAACTGACCTTCGTGTTCTTGAGGATTATCGGAATTTACATCTTGAGGAAAACCTAATGAGGTCAAGCAGGTGTATCCTTCTCTTTATGTGAGTTTCTGAGACATCTATAGCTAGAGATGTTCCACTGTGAGTATTTTATTAGCTGTAATGCGGACAATATAATAAGGCAAGAACCAAGCTGGCCAAGAAACGTGGGCTGCTAACTGCCCGGTTACTTATAGTGAGAGGGGGAGGGGAGCCTATGTAAAATGGTCTGTGAAACAGATGTAAATTTTATATGAAATTTCATATTGAAGCTGACAGTCTGCAATTTACCATCCTACTTATTGTCTGATTTCAAATTCAATGTGAGGATTTGTCCATCCTACCTACACCCCCTCATAAAACACGTGTCCTCCCACATTTCCTCAAAAGCAGTGTATGCAAACCATAAAACCATCAATGTGTACAGCCAGCTATCCCACATTCAAGTTGCAACAAACTACTCAGACAAAGAATTAAAACAAGAAACCTTCGACGATGCTGGACTTGGCCAGGTATCCTGAAGAGGCTTTCAGGGCTCCACTAAACACAAAAAAGCAGGAGCCAGTCACTGAAAAAAACAACAACAAAAAAATCAAATTTAAGTATCAGTTTAACCCTTTCTGCAGAAAACTGAAAACTGATTACTCAAGATAATTGTATTAACCAAACCAAGTATGCAAATTTCCATTATAAATAAAATTCAATTAAAATGTGTTCACTTTTAACAAATAATCTTAAAATTTAAGGTTGAACTTCCAAAAGTGAAATTTCATTTCATGGCTGCTGCTTCTGCAAAAAAAAAAAATTCATTGACAGTCTTTGAACTGTACTGGTAGTGCCCCCTGATGGTTACTGATTAATATTACTGCTAAACATATGTCTTTGGTATCTGGACAGTGTGTGTTCGTTTTTGTACCTTATTTTGTCAGGCAAAGTGTGTAAAGCTGTTTTATAAACACAGATTTTTTTTTTATTCTATGTGTTTTTAATTCAACATTTTAGCTATTAATGTTAATCTAAGGACTGGGTTTAAGATTAGACTGTTTATTACATTACATTACAAATATTTTTTTTTAAATATATGGGACTAATTGCATATAATTACTTACAGAGATGTTTGGAAATATTTGGGTGCCACTTGTCAAATTACATGTTTTGTTTATTTTTCTAAGTAAAAATAAGTAGAGAACACATTTCTGCACATTTTAATACACATTTCACGAAAATAAAATTGGGTCTGTCCTGAAAGTCATGGCACATCTCATGTTTTATTTTTCCCCCCAGTATTCCCCCAGAAATACATACAAACTGTGCACTAAAGTTTCCAGAAAATAACATATTTAAGTGTGTTCTCTGTAGAGGACGTGTTAATATGTTTTATTTATCTTCTAAAAGAAAAGCAGTTATTGGGTCAGGGGGATTCAAACTTAAGCATACAACAGTATGTATAAGACATGCATACACAAACCTATGTGTGTATACAGTACCAGTCAAAAGTTTGGACACACCTTCTCATTCAACGATTTCCTTTGTTGTTATTATTGGCTCCATTGTAGATTCATACTGAAAACATCACCTCTTGCTCTGATGACAGCTTTGCACACTCTTGGCATTTTATCAATCAGATTCATGAGGTTATGGTTATGACCTGAAATGGTATTTAATTAACAGGTGGTGTTCTTCAAGAGTTAATTAGTGGAATTTCTTTGCCTTCTTAATGTGTTTTAGACCATCAGTTGTGATGGTCAGGGTGGTACACAATAATCCTATTCCACTACCGTTCTTCTCCACATTATGGCAAGAACCACTTAACTAAGTAAAAGGAAACAACAGTCCATCATTACCTTATTACAAAACATACTCTGGTTTGTTTAACTCATTTACTGCATAATTCCATGTGTTTCTTCATCATTTTGTTTGTTTTCAATATTAATCTACAAATAAAAGAAAAGAAAAGAAAAAACATTGAATGAGAATGTGTGTCCAAACTTTTGACTGGTAGTTCATGTATGTATGTGCGTATGTATCTCCTCAATTGTGTTTGCTTTGGTGTCAGGCCCTTTGTACTATGTGTGTGTGTGTGTGTGTGTGTGTGTGAGAGAGAGAGAGTGTGTCCTCACCTCTGCGTGGCTGGCTGTGGATACTGATTGCCTGTGTCTGGTACTGTCCATCTGCAGTCTGCACACAGATGAGGTGGGAGTCGGCACGCTCATTAAAGCAAGCGCCCATAGCCAGCACTCTCTCATTTGACTTATTCAGCGCCTTCAGTAGCTGAGTGAGCAGCAAGAGGAGACACATAACCTGATTTAGTGACTCAATATCACAGCTGCTGCGCGAAGCTGCAGTGGGTACAGCGGTACAGGATGTTCAGGGATGTTGCCTTACACTCAGTGAATTTAGACAGAGACATGGTGCCAAATTTGAGAAGAGTAACTGTGTGATTAGGCAGGAACTGTTCCTTACTCATAGCTCATTTAAACAATTGAGGAAATTCTACTGAATGTACAGATCCTATTGTCAGTCTAATACATATTTATGTTCCTGATTAGATTAGATATTGTATCATAATTTGAATTTGATGAAACGTTAATGTTGAACAAGTAGTTTTGTTTGTCTATTGATTCTGAACAATAAACAAACAGAAGTGGAGACTCAAACCTGTCGGTACAAACTAAATCAAAAGTTATTTTGTGTGTATGTAAGATTATTACTAACTAATTATACAATAACGGCAATATGCAATTACATTTAAATAGAACAGCAAAATGACTGAACCTCTAAGGGTTAATAAGAACTGAGCACGATCTGAGAATTTGTTTCACGCTTCCTACAATGGGTTTCATTACCTCAGCATGCCGAGTTTTTGGGATCGTGATGCAAGTGCTCCGTGCCTCCAAATCAACCATCAGGCCCGTCACCACTGGCAATGTGTAACGGAAGAAACGAAAGTCCTAAGAATCACACAAGAACAGAACCAGATCAGAATTTAACCTTCTACCACGTAAATGCACAGCATCAAAAAGAGAGTCCTACCACCAGCAGCCTCATGATGCTGTTGTTAATCTGGCCAAAGAGTGGCTCTCTGAAGCGCACACTGAACAGAGGACAGGGATAGACTGCAGAACAAGAGACAGACAAAAAGCACCAACCAAACAGTCATTAGTATGTCGTCCCTTTCCAATATTATTTATAACATTGTTATTTATTTTATATTGTATATACTATATTGATCCTGGGGGAAACTGCTTGAGTCCCCTGCATTTAAAACATTCACAAAGTGAAACAGTGGGCAGCCACCGACGTGGCGCCAGGGGACCAGTATGCAGGTACCTTGCTCAAGGGTACCTTAGTGGTGCCACTGGCGGTCCTGGGATTCAAACACATGACTTTCCAATCACAGGGGCAACTCCCTAACCACCAGGCCACCAGCTGCTCATTGGTGTGGCTTCATGTGCAGAAATTAAACCTCAGAAATTAAATTCTTCTCTTTTTCAAAGCACATCAAACTCAGTTGATTTTCCACAGCATGAGGTCTGTTAGCAAACATTGAGGTCCTTACATCGGTACTCAGCACCCAAACGCAGCATGAGGCGCAAAGGAAAGGCTCTGGCCCAGGGGCTCTCAGCCCGGAGGATCAGGAGGCCGAACAGGAAGGGCTGGGGGGGCAGCGGCAGGCCATCCAGGGACTGGAACGTGGGCCGCACATACAGAAAGCCAGCGTGCTCCTTACTGCCCAGGAACCCCCGCACCGCCAAAGAGTGACTCAGGTGATTCAAGAGCTTCCCTGCTGTGACATTTAAGCCAAGAAAAATATCACCCGAATGAACACCATGTCCTGCAGCCATGAAAGGGTGCCAAAATGACTAAATAATAAATGTAGAAATGGGGTATCACCTGTCTGCGCATCCCAGTAGATCTGAATGAAGTGGTTGAAGATGTCTGTGGGGAATCGCTTCTCTTCAGGCAAACACTGCAGCAGCACGACCACTTCTGGCTGACCCACAGCATGCATCCCCTTAGACATCACACACCAGCATCTCCGATTCACATCTGCAAACACACGCGCACACACTCACAAGTCTGCATTTAAAAAACATATTCCTATTCCTAAGGCCTGTCTGAAATGATACTTTTGCAGCCAACACCAATACTGATTTTAAGAATGTAAAAATACAGATCATTGATAATATCGGGTGATATAACTTTATATAACGTTTTTTTTTTTACTTGGTTTGTAAACAGTGCAGATGTGATTGTCAGTTCTGTTACACCTTCTTAAACTTCTAAAAAAAATCTGCCCTGAATTCAGACCTATCAGAGCAATATAGAAAAAAATTAATATGATACACTATAAGGACGAAAGTATTGGGACATACATCGTCCGTGTCACCCATTTTTTATCTCATGTCCAATTCAAATTGTGAAGCTAAAGATTAGAGCTAACTGAAAACAAATAATGCTCAATAAAGAGGATCTGATAGTCTCATATCTCTCTCTGCCTACAACCTTAAGCCAGAGCAGCATCAGTAAAACTATCAACTGTAAGTAACAATACAATAAAAACCTCAATTAACGATGAGCTCTATTCCCACCTTTTCATCACACTTTCACTGACAGTATTCTGAAAACAACATCTACAAAACACACACATGCACATTCGCGTACACAAAGATAACCATGCCATAAGCTATCAGAAAAATGTCCACAGTCCCAGACCGCATGTCTAATCGTCCTAATCAGGACACGAGTAGTGGAGGGAGACATTAGCAGACATACAGCTGACGATCTTCACCATGGCCAGAAGGTTGGCATTGAGCACAAACAACAGCGGCTCAGTCTGACCTCGCTCCAACTCCTCCAGCAACGAAGACTCTGTCCGCTTCTCCTCCACTGTGTAGTCTACACAACACAAACACATTCAGACAGTTACACAGTTTAATCAGATAGCCCTGAGGATTTGCAAGCGTCAATAGTACATTTGCAGTCTGCATGAACAGGCAAGTCAGTAACGTGGAATGTTTTACCTACCCCCTTTAACGCCTGTAGACGTTAGGATGGGGGGAAGTCCTTTGTGTGGTAAGGGTTTAGCCGAGCTGCCTTTGGGGCTGTTAACCACCTCCTCTCTTTCCAAAGAAGGTGAATTTGGCATCTCCTACAGTAACGAGAAGCATATAAAGTGCTCATGTCAGCTCCATACTGCACAGTCATCTACAGTTTATCTACAGACTAGTACTTATTTAGTTCTCAGCAGCTTCAGCTGTTTTTAGGGTGCAAAAGTTTGTATCCAAAGCTACAATTCAAACATGTTTTGTAGCTGGTCTATAACTTTGTTAAAAAGCAGATCTGTGCAACAAAATCATTATAAAGTTTGCATTATTGTATCAGAGAAGATTGGCTTCCACACACCATTAGATCAGCATACCAACTAAATTATTTAAATACAGTTTAAATTTTAATTATTGGAGTGTGTGATTTGACTTACAGTGTATGATTTAGGCTTCACTTGCACAAGTTAAAACAGGTCTGAGTACTTTGATGAGTGTTTTTAAAACAAAAACATATCTCTTCTGTGTAATTGCTTTGACTATTATTGCTTTTAAGGGTCATTTTTAAAAAGAATATTTCAACGAAAATAAATAACCCATTCAATTCTTTTCAGACCAGCCCTAATGAATTGTTTTTACTAAATTTGAAAACGCCAAGTAGTTTTCAGTTGCCACCAAGGGCTCAGCATATGTGAGATCTTCTTCAAGCCTCCTGGAAAGGCCTCCTATGTGTCTCTTCCTCAAACTGCTTGAAAGAATTCCAAGAGTGTGTACAGCTACATTAAGGCAAAGAATCTAAAATATAGCAATTTCATAATTCTATATTTGTTTTCATGGTCTGTCACTTTCGTACTGTATGTGTTGTATACTGCATACTGTATGTCACCTAAGTGTTACCCTAAATGTGAAAACAATTTTAAAAAATAAGGGCAATTTTTCCCCTGTCCAAATGTCATCCTTTGCATTTCCTCTATAAGAAATTCTACATCTACTGTCAAGCGACAAAGCTAGACAAGAACACATTAATGCTTCTAGTGAGTGAGGGAAAAAGCTCACAGACAGGTCTGCTGACACCATTTGAGCTACTGCAGGAGAGAGTGTCTGGATTAAATCCCCGTGGGTTGGAGTAGTGCTGGCACTGGAAGACTCATTTTTGGGTTGGATGCTGTCAGCAAACCAAACTTTCTTCTGCTCCTTGCGAAGGGTTCCTGTGAAGTGGAAGACAGGCAGAAATACAGGGTCAGACTGTTTGAAGAGAATTTGAATGGGTGCTCCAGTTAATAAAATCTGTATCTGTGTAACGATGAAATTGGTGCTATTCCTTCAAATACCCACTGTTAATGAGAGTCGAGTGACAGGTGACACACACACGCCCCTCTTTTCCACCCAGGTGAGTTAACCTGAACCTCAAGTCACAGCACACGACACAGAACACCTGTGGATCATGAAGAACATACACACACACGCGCGCGCGTGAAAGACACACAGACCCATGTGTAACAGACATTTGCTGCGACGCAGACCACAACGACCCACATAAGGGGAAACTACATCATCACTAAATTAGTGGTTCTCATCTCTAGTCCTGAAACACCAGCACTGCACATTTTGAGTTGGATCAAGTGTGTTAGAATAGGAAAAAACAACAACATTTGCAGGAAATTGAGAGCCACTGGTATTACAACTTCTTTGCAGAAAGAACTGGGCAATATAATAACACTGGTACATCAGTATTGGTGTTTCCCAAGTATTGGTATTCAGAAATAATCCAAATGTATTCCGATACCCATTCTAAAGTGAATTCAGCCATTTACAGGGCACACATTATAGAAAACTGAATGTATCTAATTTTTCTTAAATAAAAAGGTTTGGACTCCCAAGTGGTACAAATGTCTAAGGTATCGTCAAGTCCAGTCCCATGGCTATACCTCCATTTTTAAATATACATTGGTCTTATAGACACAGTAACATAAACAACATTGTTCTAAGAGTTAAAGAGAGGTTAGATAAATGTCATGTAGAAATTTATTATGACTGTTTTACTACATAGACGACACAACGTAAGAAGACCTAAGAAGGTGCAGGATATATGCTGTTTATGGTGCACTTATTGCTGAAGAAAGCTGCACACACACAGCATATATAAACACTGGCAAAACAAAAAGGAGAGGAAAAAACTATGGACTCACTCAATGTGGAGGAAAAAATTACAGAATCTTTTTTATTATCCTTTTAATTTGCATTTCTAAAACAAATGTTGACACAAGTATAAAGTTTGCAGTTAAATAAGCTTACTTGCAGACCTTAACGAGCTGTTGGACTTGGATACACGGCCCCAACAAAAGAGTTGTTAACTTCCAGAACGGAAAGGATTATAGTCCTTCAAGAGGAAATTCCGCAGCAAAAGATGTTGGATGGTTTTAGTCAGCTGTGAGTAAATGAGGTGCAAGTATAAACAACATGGGAAGGTTATAAAATGAAAACAGTCATGTAGACCACAGAGCAGGTCAAAGAATAAAGAAAGCTCAATGCAATATGTCTTGAAAATCCGCAACAAAATGAATGAAAATGAGCGTGAACATGGGGTCGTTGTTCGTGACAGACCTGTAAGGAATCACCTGAATGAAAAAGGATTCACCACCAGCACCTAAACAGAGAACAAGGTCCCAGTGGGCTAAAGAGAAGCAGTCAAGGAGTGTGTATGATTGGATGAAAGTTGTATTCAGTTAAAACTCACAATGGTGTACTAGCAGATGATGGAGCAGACAGGATGTTTTCTAACGAAACATAATGACTGCCTAAAGAAAATGAGCACACTCTACCCACTCATTTGTAATTTGGGTCATTACCTTAACAGAGGTGTACGCTGGCATTTTGAACACTTTTCTCAATTAATTGCTAATTGCTATGCTATTGCAAAGACTAACTGCAATGTTTTCGATGATTCCATTATTCTTTGCCCCTCGCTGAGTGTTTTCATGTTTTCCTCCCCTTGATCTGGAAGGAAATATGACATTAATTGAATTTATTTGATTGGTTTTTAAGGTGTGTTTCATGAAGCTAGAACATTCAGTTATTAATAAAAACTATGTAGCGCATGTTTAAAGGCAGCAGTTAAATGTTCAATCATAACTTGGTTTAAAAATTGTATTCCATTAATACAGTTAAGTCTATAAGCATTTGGTGAAGTCCATAAGTTTCAGGCTTCAAAGATTGCAAAGATTTTTCATCCAAGTAGTAAGACATAACATATATTTTATATTACACTGGAGCCTCTGAAAATGAAGGGACTCTGAAAAATGGCTGTAATTTTGGAAATATTTAAAGACCTAACTGTATTTTACTGGCCTGTATAGTTTATGTTAACCGAAAATACTTGTTGAATCATCTGAAGGAGCTGATTCATCCACACAGACTCATCTGGTGATTGGTCAGAATGCTCCAAGCAGTTTTCTGCACAGTTTTGCAAAAGTTAGTATCACACTAATGATTAACAAGTAATATTTTGCGCACGCGTATATACTTTGATAGTACAATATTTTTAGCTGTGATAGGAATTTTGGTATGATGATGTCTTATTATACTGGATTTTATAAATATTGCCCAGCAGCATCTGCAGTTCCATTAAACATAAATCACCCCCACTCCCATTTTAATTAATATGTAATTAGTCACACTGAAGCAACTCTGTTTCATAACAGGATTTCGGGCCTGTACCTTCCCACAGGCTCTGCAGTGGTGTCTCCTCCTTGTGAAGGAGAATTTGGAACCACATTTCATACACGCTGGAGCCTGAGAATCAGGGACCCACTGAGGGGCCGTAGAGCCCAGGGAACTGCATCGCTGAACAGGGAGGGCACCAAGAGACCCTCTCCTCACATGGGACGCTCCACTCTCGGGGCCTGTCACGTTCACACTAGCTCTGCGAGCTGATGGTGACTCAGACTTGCGGGCAGAGGACAGTCTGTCCGTATCAGGGCAGCCTGGGTCACCCTGGCTCTGGGTGTCCTCAGGAAAGGGGGGTGCGCTTCCAACAAGCGCCTCTGGTTGCTCCTGCTCGCTGTCAGCCAGCTCCTTCTCTTCTATGACAGAGTCCTCCTTCAGGCCAGGCATGAGCCAGCCCTCGTCCAGCAGAGCCTCCCTGGAGTCCTTCAGCGTGGAGTAACCGAAGCGTCTCTCTCCCCACACCGAGAGAGTGGCGGTCACCGCCTGCCTCATCCTTCTCAGTGAAGTTCAGCAAGGCTTGCCAAGTCACTCAGCATGCTCTGGTCTGCCTGACGTCACTCTCAGCTCTGGGTTTTAGCCCCCAATCAGCACAGTCTGGCATGGTCTGCAGGACAAGACTGCCAGTCAGTCGCTCCTTCCCTTCAGACAGATGGGTGATCTCATAGCTGCCCTTGTACCTGTGAAGATAAGGAGTGAGCCAGGGGAGGTAAAAAAAAAAAGACAAGACTGGTCAACACTGCCCTGCAACACTAAAAGAGAGGGGGGTTGAGAGCACGCGCTGCAGTTCGATCCAGATTTACAGCTATGCAAAGTATCATGCAGCAGCTTTTGCCCATGCAGTCCGCAATATGCTGACTTAGCCCTTAGCGTTATCGGCTACTCTGCAGCTGGAAACCGTCAGAAGGTCCATCATAGCACCATGTAAAGGTTTTAACGTTTGCATTTACTTTATACAGCATCACCCCCAAAGCATTAAACCTGCGTCACAACACCGCGTGCTATTGTTACCAGCCTTTTGAATGGAGGGGGTCGCCTATTCATCTCCGTGTGACTTCACTTCGCCTCCTTTACTGGTCTGTCAGCAGTTTTCCAGTGAATAACCTTAGCTCAGCCATCGCAGTCAGAAGTCAACTCGTTTAGGCAAAGTATACGAAAAAACGAAAAAAGTTCACGAACCACAACGCATCGCAGATGTTCTTACCAGGTTACATTAGAGCAGCATCGCAGGGCAGCGTTTTGCAGCCTCATTCAACATCAAACCGCAGCGTCTTCGCAGCTAAAGCACTTCTGAACTGATGGGAGGGAAGAAACCCGCAGGCAGGCGGCCACATGGCACTCGGGCGCTCAGAGCCAACGACTGCAGCACTGCGACAACTACCAGAGCCGGTTTAAGCCAACCTCACATTAAATCTGCTCATCACTAACAACCGGTTAGCGTTCACCCTCGCCATTGAGCCAGAAACGAACATAAATACACCAATGTCGAACCTTACTCACCTGGATCAGTGAACTCCACCCAATAGGTTTATCAGAAACAGTGACTTCGAATCAACCATCCCACCCCTGTGCGTTCATTCCTCTGATCTGCTTCATATCATGAGCTCACTAACTACTGGAAGGCTGCTGTGAATGACAATCTCCTATGAGCAAGGCAGTGACTCAGGCTCGTCCCATTAATCACAGCCTTTCCTTAGGGAGGGTCTTGGCAGTGCAAACTTAGAAATTCAAATATGCTCTGCTGAATGTCACCCCCTCATTGATTATAAACAAATAACTGGTCTTAAATGTGGATGCAGATTTTAAAAGCTTTATTAAACGCTGTGCCTTACTCTGCCATAATTAAGCTTTTATGATGTATTTGAAGTTTTATTATTGCATTTATCAGTCAGCATCTCCCCCCAGAACAGTCTGATATTCACACTTTATTTCAGTGCAGCATAATGTGAATTGACTTTTAGTACATTTAAAAACATTACCAACCCTGGGTTCAGCCCACACTATAGACACTTTCCACAGCTATAGAGACCACAGCACTATATAAAAAGGTTTATGATATTTATTGTTTCATTGACAAAAATAATAATTAAGACTAGTTATTCCACAACCACATCAATCATGGTCGAGAGAGACGATGTGGTATTAATTGGGAACCGTAAGTCACAGCATGAAACCGCCTTCTTGTTTAGGTGCAAGAGACAGGCAGATGCGGATTATCAGGGCAGGCTGCCAATTTAAAATATAAAAGTCTCTGGTTTGCTGGATAGTGTTGAAATGATATGTCGGTATTCTAATTTAAAAATACTGCAACAGGGTCTCTCCTGAAGTGCAGCCCCAATTAAAGATGTCTTGCGCAATCAGTTTGCTTCATTCTTCGATGCTTCGTCGAAGTTCTCTACCAGATCTGAAGAGAGAAAAACACTGTGAGATCCTAGCAAATGGTCCGAAAACATTTCTGCCACTCATACAAAATAGAGCTTTATTTTATACCTGGGACATCATCATCCTCCTCATCAATATCTTCTGCTTTGGGGGCTTTGTTGTCGAGAACTTTGAATAGAAGAAAAGCAAAAATATATGACTGACTAAACCTCAGATTAAGGGAAATTCCTTTATAATTCTAGCACCCTTGAATTTGTCCCACACTACCAGCCATTGCTTTGCTAAGATCATAAAAGACTGCATTACACACACATCCTCTAATCAGCCAGAATGTTCTTGACTGTCAGGGTCCTTGACTCATCGCATTTTCATGTTCCTGTGTATTTTGATTATTGTAATCCATGTAATTTACAGGAACAGTAAATTATAGGCAAAATAATGGAAGTCTACATTTAACCAATATGCTTAATGATGTGAGCTGTATGGCAAAAGTTCTACTATTTTGTCCCCACTGTAGCTGCTTTATCCCTAACCCACCTTGTCTGGGGAACTGCTCTGCGATTTTGCGCAGACTTGTAAGACTGTCTGCTCCAAGTTGACTGAGGATGCCAGGGAGCATCTCTGTCAGCTGCTTGGTCTCTGCATGGCCTGTGATAGCAAACGTGTTGGCAGACAGAGACGCCTGGACTTTGGGGTTGTTGAAGTGGATCACTGTACCATCATCCTTTATCATGTTTACCTGAGGGTTGGGTGATCAAGTTAGAGGTATGGTAACAGTATGATTATGGTTTCTGACAGCAATATCCCATGCAACTGAAGCACAAATGCTCTACCTCTTCAATGCCAGCAATATTATTCACAGCAAGCTTCTTTAATGAACTCTGAAGTTTTTTGTCATCAGCTGTCGCTGTTCTGTGGACTACCTTCTTCTTCCTACGCGCTGTGCCCTGAGAAGAAAAACACTGAAACTGTAGACAATGCATCTTGGGTGGTGGCTGGATCAATAAATTAATTAAAAACGTAGGTGCCATGTGGCGGTTCTTGTCAGAATTAAAAAGACCAGCACCAATATACCACATGATGGGTTAATCTTTATTGTTACGGCCAGCAGCTTATGGATTCAGCAGTATATCTTACCTTGCCCCCTATTCGGACTTGGGCTTGAAGTTTAGCCAGTTTCTCTTGATTCATATTGTCTTCTGTAAAAGTAAATACTAGCATGAGGTAAACAAAAGATTCACATCACAGTATTAGAAGCTGCAAATGAAAAGGGCTTGTTTATTCAGTACAATGAAAATACTGAAATTGAGAGGAAAATAATGTTTATTACTGTATTAATGCCATTCTTCTATCACTACTACCATTAAACTAAGCTCTTCGTGTTTACCGGTGTAATACCTCTCACAGGGGCCAGGGTAACAACTTAGAAATCAATTATTTCCCGTTAATTAATTATATGCTTATCAAGTTTGAAACGACATCCACATTCACAGTTTAAGTGAAGTTTTGGCAGCATATTACTAAAACGACACCTTAGGCATCACAGATAAACACAACCTATTCTGGTTCACTCTGAGTGGACAAAAGCTGTGCAAAGAGATACACTACATGGACAAAAGTATTGGGGCACCTCTTAATTACTCAATTCCGGTGGCCCCTTACTTCCATTGAAGTGTAAACTTAATGCTTCAGTACACCAAGACATTTTGGTCAACACCATGTTTCCAACTTTGTGGACACAGTTTAAGGAACAACCTTTTTTATTCAGCAAGTCTGTGTCCCAGTACACAAGGCAAGGTCCATAACGACATGGTTGGATGAGTTCGGAGTGAAAGAACTTGACTGACCCGCACAGAGAGCCCTGATCTCAACCCCATCCAACACCTTTCCGAAACACTCCAAAATCTTGTGGAAAAATTAGTGGAAGCTGTTACAGCTGCAAAGGCAGGTCCAACTATTTGAATGCAATGCCAATGAAGTCTCCGTTGGTGTAAAGGTCAGGCGTCCCAATACTTCTGTCCATATAGTGTCATTCTGAAATAAAATCTAGCAAGCGAGTTCCGCACAAGTTAGCTAGACGGGAAACGGGCTAGCTGTCGGGCGTTATTTTTTGAGACAAAACTACCCAGCGACTTACAGATAACCTCCCAAACGTCATGTACGCGAATGAAATATTCTCTAAAACCGCAAGAAAAACCGAGAGCGTGGTAACGAGCTAGCCAGCTTCAGATTAGTCACTTCGAAGTTTAGCTTGTTTGCTAGCTCACGCGACTGTCTGTTATTTTGACTGGCCTCAGTTTTAAAGACACGTTATGTTATCTTGTTAGCTAACCTGGCAAACAAGATAAACAAAAGATCAGAGAGGTGAAAAAACATCGTCGTCTAGGTTATAAAAGCGTTCATCAGCGAAAGAGAGAGGTGGACAGGCCAGACAGCTAATGTCCCAGCGATTGAGAGACAGCCCGCACTGGATAGGGAGCTATCTCTCTCTCCATCCAGAGGAGGATAAAAACAATCCGCAGTGTCAACACTAAATATAACAAAGAGACACTAACCAGCCTGGCCGAACGAAGATACAAAACGTAAAGACGTATAATGTATCACTGGCGATTCAGCCAGATGTTCTTATAAAACGAACTGGTCCTGGATTTAATAACAGTTACAGACCTGTTACCCACAGCTGGTCAGAAAAAGCATGCGGCGCAGGAAGAAGGAGGAAATGAGGACAGCAGTGACGTCACCTCTTTTTTATTTGACGAGACGTAGTGCGTTTACAGCGCGGCCTCTTCTGGTCAGGACAGAACCTACTTTACATGGACAAAAGTATTGGGACACACCTGTTTCAAGTGTTTGTGGTAGGACCCTTACTCCCGGCGAAGGGGTTAATCTTAATGGTGGACACAGTTTAGGAAAAGCATGGCTGTGCGCCAAGGTCCATAAAGACATGGTTGGATGAGTTGGGTTTGTAACTTGACTGGCCCACACAGAGCCCTGACCTCAGCCCTGACCTCAGCCCATCCAACACCTTTGGGATGAACTGGAGTGGAGATTGTGAGCCAGGCCATCTCATCCAACATCAGTGCCTGACCTCATAAATGCTCCACAGAATGAATGGGGACAAATTTCCCACAGGAACTCCAAAATCTTTTGAAAAGCATTCCAAGCAGAGTGGTAACTGTTATAGCTGCAAAGGGGTGAATAATTCCATATTAAAGTCAATGTCATTATGGTCCCTGTTGGTGTTATGGTCAGGCGTCCCAATACTTTATAGCTACTTTATAACTACTATTTTTAACAGACAAAATGAAAAAGACATTTAGATTCTACTCAATGAATTGTGAGCACATACAGAAACACACTGAACACATTTAGGAATATAATACACAACCTCATAACGTGGACCTTTTTCCAGTTCGCAAATAAGTACAGACCCCCTAAAGTGGAATTCCATTTGCACAATGTCCTTTTTAACTGAATTCAGTTAAGCTGTATTAAGTCATTCATATAACTTTGATTTGAAATGCTTCATTACCTATAATATCATTCCTTTTATCAGGATCACAAATCATATCTCACTTTTTACTTGTGCTAAGGACTTTTAACTTCTTCAGTTGAATTTCTGATGACAATTAACTATGAACTATTTGCACTTCCCTCTTGTTCTCAAGGAGAAGCTTAACCACTGTTTTAATATCTCCACCGAAAGTGCTGTGAAATGTCACTTAAATACAGCTCAGGTCTTGCAGGAAGAATACATAACAGACAACTAGCACTGTTAAGTTCGTTATTTCTTTTTCTAGCAAAACGTTGGAAAACTTGCAGAAGACTTGGATAAAAACAGCGCTCTACAGCCATAACGCCACTGTCTTACTCGAAACACTTTCATGAGTTTGTCCAGCATTCATTGGTTTCACATTATCAATTTTTTAGTTACAGATTAAAGAGTAGGTTACAGTGTGTATAGTGATAAAAAGCCCAATTCAAGAGCATGTTTTGAAATACATGACACATCTGCACTCAAGCTAACTGCCTTAAGAAAGATTCTATATTGGTTTTTCTCTGCAGAGCACTATAACTGAGACCCAGAAACCTCTTCCTTTAGACTGTGTCCAAAGCTAAACTTCAACTCTGTCCTGCTCTCCAGCTCAGGGGAGGTGCCCAACAGGTCTCCTCAGTGTGTCTGGTGGAAATGGACCATCCAAGCAGATGAAGTCCGGTCTGCTTTTCACCGAGCAGCTGTTCTCCACAGAACTCCCCAGAGCGCTAAACCTCCACCCAAAGGCCTGTTTTGGTTGTTGCCCACAGCACCTCTGTGCCAGCAGGAAGAGCCTCTTCAAGACAGCCTTGCGCAGAAGAATGTACACCCATGGGTCGAGAATCTGGTTCCATGTGGCCAAGCGCACGGTCAGTAGCAGGTAGCTATATGCATCTTGTCCTTGCTCTTGCAAACTTACGATAATGACTGTAACCTGGAAACCAATAGAAAGTATGTCATCTGTGTGTAATGTGTAATTATGCAATAGTACGGCTCTCTTAAAAATAAAGATGCCAGAAAGTTTTACACCAATTAGAGATTTTTTTTACTAGAACCACACATTAAAACCATACAGGAGTCCTTTTGTGCTCTTTGTAAAATGCCAATTACTTTATTCTCATAAGTTAGGTTTCCATCAGTATTACACTCTTAAAATGAAAGGATTCAGAAAGGGCTCCATGATGCCATAGATGGATAATCTGTGGTTCCTTAAATAACTTTGCAATGGATGGTTTTGAAAAGATCCAGTTTTCAAATAAGATGTGTGAGTGTGAAGTGCTTTTTAAAATTTAAAGCTGTTTTCAAACTGTTCCTCACACATTTTTGCTCTGTTGGACATTGGATTGGAGCAAAAATCTATGTGTTTGCACATTTTAGAAAGCACAAATGAAAACTTTTTCTGCCAGTAGCCCATTTCCATTATGTATAGCAATAAAATGCCTAATGTACTGCCATTTCCGGACTCATTTCCATCAAGCATTTCATGCATATCAGACATTATGTGAACATTTTTACTCTGGTAGAAACCTGCCTAATTTATTTAAAATGCTTTGGAAAGATTTTGCTCAAATGCTCAAATATCCACATTATATCTGGCATGGAAGTGATGTTCTTACCAGCAAAGGGCCCCAACACACACAGGATACAATCATGATAGCAAGGAGCTGGCACAGCATCTCAGAATGGTTGGAGCTTCTGTGATGGCGGTGGTAGTTGTGTTCACGTCGTAGTCTGGACCTCAACAGAGTGAAACCAGTCACGGTGTTGCACACAAATGAGACAAGAAGAGCCAGCAATCCCAGCATAGAGAAGATCATTGGGAGGAGGATATCCAGCCAATCGCGTGTGCCCATCATGTGGAAAAAGCACCAGCTGCGAGACCCCTGAACCTGGTAGGGCCGCTGCACCAGCACGGGTAGAAGAGCTACTAGCAAGGCCAGGAGCCAGGTGAGGGCCAGCAGTCTGTTAATGCGGCTGGAGGTCAAAGCCATTGAGTGAAAGAATGGCTGAGTGACTCCGATACAGCGCTCTACAGCCATAACGCCCCCAAGAAGCAGTGGGCTCAGCCCAAAGAAAGCCATGCAAACACCAAAGAACCCACAAAGGACCTGCTTGGGGTCAAAGCTCTCCCAGTGTTTGCCTGAGGCATACACATAGAGAGCTAGAGAGCCATTAATAACATGACCCAGGAAATCAGTCAGCACCAGACCACTCGCAAAGAGCAAGAAGGAAGCTTTGGACTTGAGACGGAATCGCCGGTAGGCTTTGAGAACAATGAAGAGAGCCAGAGTGTTGGAGACGATCCCCACTGTCATGGTTATGATAGAGGAAGTCACAGACACATCTCCTTTCCTACAAGTCTCATTATACATACTGCTGGAGGCTCTTGCTTTGGGTGTCCCATTGTAAGACATGATTGACTGTTCTGTTCTGTAGAACAAACAAATAAGAACACCAGTTAAAGAACTGTGATAAAATGGTCGAGATCAATAAAAAGAATAGTATTTTCTTTTACTGAAATACACAGCTAAGGTTCTACGTAACATATGACTGAGGAGTCCGGTCATCCACTACTTAGAGCAACCATGTTAAATTAAGGGACCTATATTATATATTTTTAAGATTCAAGTTTTTTTTGTCACATACAGTCCAACTTAATACAACATACAGTGAAATGGTTTTCCGGCAATACTAACCAGCTGCGCTACAAGAAAATATCAATCTACCTAAATAGAAATATAAGAAAATGATTATAAATTTAAAAAAAAATGAACAGGTATGTGCAATAACTGCAAGGGTTGGAGGAATGGAGACTGGAAGGGAGAGTCACTGTGTATGTGTGTGTGGTTGAGAAGTCTTATTGCTTGTGGATAGAAACTTCTCCTGAACCGTTCAGTTTTTGCTTTTACAACATTAAATAATACAACATTGAACATTTTAGTGAAAGGTTTTACTCAAAACAATTTAGTAAGGCCCCACACTCAATCTGTTTACTTGTGTATATTTTGAAATGACATCCAATTGCCCCAACCTGTAGTTGAATCTGTGTTATATTTACATGATTTAATACTGTCTTTTGCTCATTTTGCTGTCTCTGGAAAGGTACTGGTTTCAATCATGTCTCTCTGTTTCTTTAAACTTTGGTTAGGGTGTGGGATCCTATTCCATGGCCACAATTTAGTAATGAGTGGGAATGGGATGCATGACTTGGTAAGCCATGGGAACAAGATAATTTATTCATGGCCACAACTTAGTAAGGCATGAGGGGAAGATAATCAAGTTCTGGTTTGGGCTCCTAAGGCAATGGAAAGGGATAACTTAGCTGTGAAACTGTGGTCACTGCTTAACAAGTTGTGGTAACCAGATAATTGAGTTTTATTTGCACCTTATTAAGTACATAACTGAGCTATCTTGTTCTTACACCTAAGTTGTGGCCACACCTTAGGATTCCATACTCATGCCTTAATTGTTATTAAGCCTCCAGCATATTTTTCCCCATCATATTTTTAGACAGACTTGATCAGGGTGGTAACTAAGACTGTTATTCGAAGAAATAAGACTTACAGTCAGGTTGTCCTTGTCTCCAGTGTTCAGTTGTTCTGAGAGCTTGAGGAGATCAGCAGTAGAAGATTTTAGGAAAAGCTTTTTCTAAACAGCATCTCTGTCCTTTACTCCAAAAAACACTTAGACGCTATTGGACGTAGAAACTAAAGTGCTGCAGTCTTCTGGTTCAGCTCGCATTTCTCCCCTACAAAACAGGACTATTATATAGGGGAGCTCTGTCTCTCTTCTCACTCACAGTGCACTGCTGTGCTCTATCGTGTACTGCGCTCTCAGGGTGGAGCGTGCGCATGGTTAAGAAAAAACAGCTGCCTTTTTATAGCCAAAGTGTACAGGAATTCTATTACAGGAGCAACAGACTGTACATTTTTCTGCTAATTAAAGGCTTAATTAACAGATGCCATAAGCTGATATACACAATCATAGACATTCCTACAATTAGAATCTGTCATTGTTTTGTGCAGATCTACGGTATCAGGACTACTTTAACACTTTCTGTGTCAATTATGGATGTCTGACAAACATACATGGTTAATAAAATCTGTTTTAAATCCAAAACGAGTCAAGTGTTCACGGCGAATGACACTAAAACAACACAACATGCGTTACCTCTGAGCACACTTACCACTGTTGGAATTCTACACAACCTGTGTAATTTTTAACATGTAGAAAAATCTCAACAAGTACAGCAAGTAAAGTTGAAAGTCAACCTTAAATCACCACCGTATTTATGTTTTTTATGGCTTGTTAGTTAATGGTCTATCTTTTGAAATAATGAGTCATATTCATTCATAGTTTTCCATCAGAATGAAAATACTTCTGCCCTCTTCTTAAACGTCTAAATGATTATATACACATTATATGTGATTACATCGACATGCACCAGAAACTGAGCTAATAATATAATGTTTCATCTCACTCTTCCACCACCTGTACAAGAAAAGAAAAACTTTCAAGCTCTTTATGACTGAGCAGCTTATAAACAAATAGACAAATAGATCTAATAAGTAATAACTCTTTCCTCAATTTATAATGTAAAATATGTTAGAATAAGACTTGACTGGGTTGGTTTGGTGTGCCTCTTGAAAATAAAAAAAAAACACCACTGATCATGTCTATGATAACATAAAAATAATATACAGAAACATAAACAGAGAACGTCTCCTTTTATTCACGAATATTGTAGCTAGGGTCCCTCTACTTTCCCTTAAGAACAGGATACTTTGAAAGATACCACTGAAAGAAACACACTGTGCCAAAAGACTTCTTTAAAACGTCATTGTAAAACACCCCAGGCCTGTGAATGGCAAAGGGGATAATAAAAAAGACCGGATTGCAGAGGACTGGACTGGATGCAGTGATGAAAATGTGTCCTGTGAAATGAGAGGTGAGATTTGTGATGGCCATCACAGCCTGTCTATTGCTTCAGATATCCCTTTGAAGGCAGGTCACATTAACTCACAGTGTAGTGTAGAGAAGCATTAGGGTCCCCAATATAGCGATAGTACTCCACAGAAAAAAGGCCCTTTATATGTGTGTGTGTGTGTGTGTGTGTGTGTGTGTTTGTGTGTGTGTGTGTGTGTGTGTATGTGCATTTGTGTGTCTGCATGTGTGTGTGTGTGTGTGAGAGAGAGAGAGAGAGACCATCAGTACCTGCAGTGTAAGGTCTGTGAAAACTGAACAAGAACAATTTTTGCGGCTCTAATACTTTGTCCAGCAGGTGTTGCACTTTCTTTTCCTACACACTCCCTCCCTTTGGTGCTGTCCTTTGAACATAATGTGTTCTGTGTCCTTCTTTCTCAGTCATTCAGACCGGCCTCTTTAACAGACTCTCTTCAGTGTAATGATCTGCTCCCTGGCCAGCCTGACAGAGCTGCAGAGAGAAAGTTTTTTAATTTGCACTTCAGAAAGTGTGTGTCTGTCCATTGTGATGTAACAGATGCAAAGGGAAAGAAAAAGCAAACTGGAAACGTAAAAAAGTAAAGCATAATAGTAAACATAGCGTACTTTTACATTGTGGTCAGAAATTTAGACCATGCCACCGTGTATAACAGACCGATAACAGATGTGGTTGTGATGTGGTTCAAAAAATGCCAATTTTTGCAGTGTATACCCTAAATATGCCCCGAAATATGCTCCCAAAACACTGTAATTTCATTTAAAACTCAGTTTAATACATTACCCTTAAAGAAAATGTAAAGGTAAACCTGTATTCGTACTGTACAGTGTACACTGAAGTCCTACAGTGCTAGAACGTAAAATACTGACATTACCCCTGTATAGAATGTACTGTAATTCTTATATGTGCTGTTTGGTATAAGCAGGGTAAATACAGTAATACATTAATTTAATTCACAGTAATAAAGATGCAGGGCTTTAAGAAGAACAAAATGAAAAACACGAGAACACTCAAGACGCTCCGCGGGGAAATTCTGGAAGCAGCTGCCAGAGAGGCGTCAATGGGCAGCAGCCAATCAGCAGCAAGGAGAAATAAATAACGTTCTCGGATGGACTACTTTCAAACCTCCCACCTCTGAGTACAGCGGTATTTTACCATGCCAGCCCCCGTACATTCGCAGAAACCGCAGATATCCTCCACATTTTTTTGCTTTTATGACGTCTGCCACGCCCAACCCCCCTGGCCTTGTGCTGAGTTGTTAATGTCTGGGCGCATTCCGTTCAGGTGCATCTGATTGCCTTGCTAAGCGCTGCACCTACAAAAAAACGAGTGAGGGCGAGTGGGCATGGCGGACGAGGCCCACACGTCACAAAAGCAAAAAAATGTTGAGCATATCTGCAGTTTCCACATTAGAACGGGGTTTCCATGACCAATTATTAGCTGAAGCTGCGACTGCTGAATAAGCGGGAGTTTACTGTATATATTAATATCCATAAAGACAGGATTGGATGAGTTCGGGGAGGAAGAACTTGACTGACCCGTACAGAGCCCTGACCCCATCCAACTGTCACGTTCTCTCCTTTCTCCCCAATGGGGGCAGGCGCAAAGGCAGAGTTCCATTGCAAAAATGTTTACTTTTATTTTCAAAACAGGACTGACACTAGGGTCAGACACAGGACTTCAGCTTAAACAAAAGGAGACAGGAGAAAACCAAAAACTATAACGACAGCTGACCGACAACACACGACCGACAAAACAGCTGACAGACGGTCACTCACGAACTAAATACTAAATACAAAACCCCACAAACCAATAACCAAACACAACTCCTAATCTTAAATTAAACACAGCTGTATCTAACAAACAAAGCCCACCACTACTTCATAATAAATGTAGCCAAAACAAAACCCAAAAACAGAAAAAGGATGGCCTCTAGTGCCCACATATCATCACAGTCCCCAGACATGACAGTACCCTCCCCCACGGTGCCCCGCAGGTCACCCAAAAACCCAACAAGGGGCAGAGGAGGGGCAGGCAAAGGAAAGTGTCCACGCTTTATAAATGCTCTAAATGCTCTCACATAAACATTCCAAAAGCCTTCCAAGAAGAGTGAAAGCTGTTATAGCTGTAATGGGGGGGGACTCTATAGTAAATGTTATATTAATAACATGCAATATGTAATATTAAAGTTTATGAATGCGATGTCTTTAAAGTCCCTGTTGGTGTAATCCCAGGCATCCCAATACTTTTGTCCATATGGTGTGTATAAAATGTGTGTGTGTGTGTGTGTGTGTGTGTGTATACACCTGCATGTAGGTACACTATTTTCTTCTGAAATCAAGGGTACTGACATCAGAGTTTTTCTCTCCTTTGCTGTTTTAACAGCCTCTCCTATGGGAAGGCTAGAGGTTAGGACATTGCTTTGAGGATTTCATGCATTCAGCCCCAAGAGCAGATGATCTGAATTACAATTGCAGCTCCTGCTCAAAGATATTTGATGCAAAACCCAGTGCTAAAGGGCTTTATACCCCTCTAGGTGGCATTGGTCATGCAAATAAAAGCATTGTTATCTTGGTGCTAATATGACACAGCGAATTTCACAGGGGCACTAGTGGTTAGCATAATGATAGCAGTGGTGATTGAATGAAGTCTATTTATAAAGGGGTGGTTTCTATTAATTACTGCAGATGTATGTTCATAATTCCATGACAAAAATGTAAAAAATATGAAATGATGGAATATATGGAGATGATGTTGAAACTAGTTTTTCATTATTGTTTGGCAACCATAGTCTGTTGTTAATGAACTATGCTTCTTGCTGAAAGAGAGTATTACAATTTATTATTCATAATAACAAATCACAAATTAAATTATTAATATAAAATTGAGTAACTTTTATAGACAGGGTAGCATTCCCTGTGGTCTTAAATGACACTCATTGTCTCCAGTCATTGTCTCCAGTGGATTCATAAAATACCATAAGCAGCACACCTAATTTAATCTAATGAAGTAAAATGAGCCAAACCAGGTATTTGATTGTAGCTAAAATTAATATTGGACTTTCATGAGGAAAGAGGTCTGGAAATGGTTAGGAGAACACTTTGCCACGCATAAAACCACTCTTTACTGTAATAATGTTACTTGTATTTATTGTCATGTATGTAGCATTTCCAGATATACTCCTTCAGTAAAGAACCCTGCCTGTTAACCATTTGATTAAAACACATTGGTTAGGATTCATTCTTATTTGCAATCAGTAACTTGAAATTTGCCTCACAAAAATGGTAATCGTAAATTAGGTTGGTAGGTACCCATCGTTAATTAGGTTGGTAGGTAGTCAGACACAGCAGGACTTTAGGCCTAACTAATACTAGAACTACCTTAGCTATAACTACCTAGATGCCACAAGGACAAATTTCCAATTCATAGTTTTCTTTTGGGCATTTCAAGAATGTTGCCATATTGCTACCAACCAAAACCTAATAAGGAAATAGGAGTAGTGGTTCAGTACTTGCTGAATTGAAATGTACACATGATGAATTAAAACAATCTAAAAATTAGTGGCATCATTTCTTTTAGAACCCAGAAGGCCTGCAGGATTCCCTTCACTTTAATACGTAACAGCATCAATGAGATCAACAGAACCTTAAGTTTCTTTTATTTGGGTGGTTCCCAGAGGTGGGTAGTAATTACTTCCATGTACTGACAATATGTACTCAAATATTTATGAATTTGTGCTATTCTGAGCATTTGATGATAATGATAATATTTTTGATAAGTTTATTTTTGAAGAAACAAATCTACTTTTTACAGCATGTTACTTTAGGCAATTTAAACATTTTTTAATGAAAAGTATTATCTTACATGTTTCAGCTGTGCCGATGGATGTTGGATGTACTAATATGTTTCACTGTAGTTCTATAAGTTACTGAGAACTTAATTACTTTTACTTCTTTTGTATATTTCGTTAAATATACTGTACTTTTGTACTTTTACTGAAACAATTGCATTTTAAATGTTTAAAAACAGTGATGAGTGGTTGTTCTCCCTCTGTTAAGACACACAGAGCCACTAGATGGCAAAACTGGCCTGCTTAATTTTCATCAAAACAGAAAATCTGCCATGTTTGTTTTTACGTTTATGCCATCACATTCAGTGAAATGTTCCTTAAAGAACTATTTTGTAAATTAGCTGTGTGAGTATGAAGAAGCTTTTTATAGTTTAAAGAACCTTCAGATCCCAGAATGCTTCTGTGTTGGGTTGTATATTTCAGTCAATGGCTTTTATTTATATGATTTTGTTCAGTGTGTCACTAATCCTGGGCCAGACAAATCTATCTGTGGGTCTTTGGGCAGTGATGTGAGGGTTTTGTATATCTGATCAATCAAGCATTTTTCAGAGATTTATCTTGGTATTTCAGATTCTATCTCGACTTCAACAGTCCTAATGACGTTTTGGACAATGTTCTTTTCTTGTTTTGTTAAAACTGCTTTATTAATTATCTTTAGTTTAGTATTTTCAACCAGCTGTTTACCTGAATCAATGATTTTGAGTGTAAGCCTGAGAGGTGTAAAAGTTCATAGAATTCATTACGCACAGAAATTGTCTACATTTGACTTGGATTAAGGCCTAAACTATAAATGTTTATTTAGGTGTATGTCAGTTGTAATGAAAGACTTATGTACGGTTCATAATAGTCTCATAAACACTGTTGTACAATGTGCTACCTAGTGTTCAAACATAGTATGTCAAATAAAATTGCCATTACTCAGTACTCTGTGTTTTCAGTCATATTAAAGACTTTTTCTTAATACTTATAATAACGAAGTACCAAGGTTATAAACAAAATCTCTGTTTTCCTGTTCTTTCACTATTTCAGTATTATTATTATAACATTAATAGTAAGCCATACTGTAATTAGTGAAATAACAACACAAGCAGTATTTGATAAAATACAAACAGAAATCTTTTGTAACCAGAACTTTGCTAAATATTAAACTCCAGATTGTTTCATTGCCGAAAGTAGTAATAAAATGAATACAGTGGAAAAACAGCTCAAACAAATAATTAAGCCTAGTAGCCGTGCATAAATTCTATCAGGACTATGATTGTCGTGTTGTGCCTGTGCTCCACTGGATGTATTTACTCTCTATTTAAATAGTGACACTAATACAGTAACATTCATTCATAGACATTTTCTCTCTTATTAGGACTGGAGGTGTAAGCACATCTCTGAAAGATCTTGTCAGTGTACTGTCAAAATAGCAAGGGCAAAGTCACCATGCTCTCTCTTTTATTAGCACAGGTGGAAGACACACACACACAGTGCTCCTCAGAAAGAGTCATCTGATCTTCCTCCTTATAGACCAGACATCCTCCAAATGAGCTGTCTCTCACCCTCTCTCTGTCTCTCTCTCTTTCTCTCTCTCTCTCAATTTCCAGCTCCATAACTTTTCTCCCTTTTTGGGCTCCCTTCTTTCTTTCTCTCCCTCTATTCCACTCTCGCTCTCAGCTGATGGTCGTCCTTTCAGGGTCACTGCTCAGCTATTGGATGTTGTTACATGAGAGACGTGGTATTTGCTGACTACCGTCTGGCTGGATATTGGAGTCGCTGACCCTTCCGAGTCACCAGAGGTCATCAGGAAAGCCCAGTGCTTTCTCAGTGCAGCCATTCCTAAAATTAACACCGCTTACACTGCAATTATCCTCGTCAAATAACACTTTTTTTGGAGTTAATCAGATTGTGAGGCTGATCTGGCAGATGCATGTAGCGTGAAAAATGAGTCTGAGTACATTTAGCAAAGTTTTTAATGATTTCCCTTTCACTGGCTATAGAAAGTGAATTGCAATCACTAAATCAAACAAAAACATAAAGTTCATTCAGTTGCACATAGGTTATCAGCAGGCTATCCCTCTCATATCTAAGCCTTGCAATCCTTTTGGTTTTCATTGTTTAATAGCATTTGAAAACACCAGGAGCCTACTTGGATGAATATCTGATCATGAATGGGGCAATAGAAACGGTCCAGCATTAACAGGAATAATATCTTGTTACATTAATAGACATAAACATAACAAAACATAAATAATGATTTTTCCATACGTTTACAGAAGATTTATGAATGATTTTATTAAAAATTAGAAAGTAATGAAAAGATGCCGGCCGCACTGTGAGCCCTA
>JBBPCY010000037.1:15658744-15677355 GCA_037974405.1 Brachyalestes nurse
TTATATATAAAGGTTACAGTAGTTTAATGGGTAGCAATTTCTTTTACAGTCCCCTAATTTCTAGGTATTAACTTGGTAAATTTGTGAGATAGTTAACGTAGGGTAAATACCAGGGTAGTTACACTGGAAAACCCAACATATTCTAGCTATCAAGCAGATTATGCCTGTAGTAAATTATCTAAAAATTGAACAATTATATAGAAAAGCAAGGTGGCCAGTAGAATCACACTCACACCAAATTCTACTGTAAAATCACACGTTTTGGCAGGAAAGTGAATGGAAAAGATCCAGCAAAAACACATTGTTGCTTTCTTTTGCACTCCATATCCAAGTACATACTATATAACTCTTATGTTTTTTTTCTATTGCATTTTTACCCCATAAACGCACCCCACAAACATTTATCAGATTTGCTTTCCTGCTTGAACATGATACACAAACACAAATAATTATAAGCATTAGATATTGGAATGTGGCCTTTATTTACTTCATATCGACATTATTAGACATTTCAGGATAATTTAGCTATAATGTTTCATAACTTACCATAATTTACCCAAAATAATATTGGAACTACTAATGAATTACCTAGTACCAGTTACCAAATTTGCATCTCGCATTTACCCAGTTAATACACTGAACTAAGGGGACTGTAAAAGAAAGTATTATCGGTTTATACTAGCTGCGGTTAGATGTTTGATGGGCACTGAGAGTGTTTTGGAGTGACAAATTAAGGTAAAGCAAACAATCCAGCATATGAGCCCAAACAAATAATACTTAAGTCATTTTTACAGAAATGATCACTTTCTTGTGTTCACATTAGCACTTCCATTATCACTCATGTATCTCCATATGTGTCTTTTGAGGCCTCAGTCATTCTGTTCATTAAAATCACAGCAGGGGATGAAACAGTGTAGTCTGGCAGCAGTATAAGAATAGAGAGAGAGAGAAAGAGGGAGAAAGAGAGAGAGAGGAGAGAACAGCAAATGAGAGCGGCATCTAAAAAATAGGTAAATATGGATGACTTGGAAATCATTATAGGTGTATCAGTGTCACACACAAGTTACATTTTAATGGATGACACCCAATTTAATAAGCTTAACCCATCCAGACTTTATGCAGTACATGCCCTTTCAGGACAGTGTGAATGACTGTGAATGAAATGAAAATTCAAAGGAGTGCAGACAAATGGAACAAACCCAATAAGTGATGCATTTATGCAAAAGTCAGACGTGATGCATTTATGAATATTAAGAAATCTATGACAGATCTTGGAAATGTGTTTACAAATTGTTCTGTATCTCTGTCTCCAAGCTAAAATATACGAGTTCATCGTGTGAAGTGACTTGTTCGAAATGTGTAGTAATTCAACTGAAGTGACCATATCAACCATGGTCAATAGAGAGACAGCTGGTCATGTTCCCAGCTGTGTCATGAGTCCAGGGATTTAAGGAGATCTTGATGTGTTTGTGTATGTGTTCGTGTGTGTCGTGTCTGTTTAGTCAGTGTCTAATGATCACTGCGCATCTACAAATGCGGGTGTTACCTCACTAACTGCGTAAGCAATGCACCTCTGGTTTGCTGTTGACTCTCTTGGTATTGCCTGTCTAGTTGCTTTTGCAATTTTCTCGGGTAAACAAATGAACAGATTGATGTCTGTGTTGTTCACCTTGCCTCAGGTGGTGAAGGCCAGTGAAACCATATTGATGCATCTTTGAGATCAAAAATAGCCTGGTGTCTCTGTTGCGCTGTATTGATCCATCTTTAAAACACATACTGGTTATATTGCGATGTGCTTTTGACATATAAAAGTTACTTTACCTACTGGTGTCCCTGCCCCATATGAAAACACAAATGAACAAAAACATTCTAAAAGAGTTTAAATGGGTGTTCTAGAAGAGTGAGGATGGGTGAGGACATTCTAGAACAGTGAGAATGGGAGAAGACATTCTAGAACAGTGAGAATGGGAGAAGACATTCTAGAACAGTGAGAATGAGGAGCCCATTCTTGAGCAGTGTTAGCTGGGAATTATATTTAAAAAATAATGAAAGTGATCTGATTGATTGTTCATATCCTAGAACATTGTGAACAGACAATATATGGTGAACAATTTAGAAGATTGTGAATGGGAAAAAAATATTCTAGAACAGTGCAATTGCGGAGAGCATTCTATAGCTGTATAAATGGGGTAAGAAATCAGAATCAGAAAACTTTATTGATCCCAGAGAAAATTGCTTATGATATGACTGCACAGACACACCAAGATACAGAGAGACAGAGACAAGAACAGTAAATCAAATAAAAAGACTGCAGAAAAACCTCGATATGAAAACTCCATGCTATATACACAAATGCTGAGGTATTAAAACCATAGAAAAATAACCCACTGTTAAGTGAATTACTAATAACACAAATAATTAATCCTCTTGAGTGCCTCAGGAGTACTTCTTACTTTCAAAAGGTTTTTGGATCTCTAAGCTGAAGAGCACCAGAGGAACACATTTTTCAACACCCAAACAGCACTCCTAGTTACTTGTTTTTTGGAGATAAGAATAAGATTAGATGAAATAAGATTAAGCTTTATTAGTCCCACAAGTGGGAAATGTAAGTTGTTACAGCAGAAAGTGGACCGTACAAAGGTAAGAGCAGCAAAAAACAATAGATGAAATCTATACACAACAGTATAGTATAAAAAGCACACTATACAAATAATACAAAAATATAAATACAGACATTTTTATATACAGTATATATATAAACATATGTAAGTATATGTATGTATGTATGTACACATTGGATAGCAGCAGGCATTGACAAAAACAGTAAGCAACAGTAAGCAACAAATAGTGTTATTGCACATAACAAAGATCAGTAGTATATTAGTAATATTGCTATAAGTAGAAGCACCACTGTTCATATGCTAGAATGATGTGGATAGAAAATAGTATTCTAAAACAATGACTGATGGGCGGATGTACGTCGGCCCTCAGTTGTGGATCTGTAGTGAGAAAAGATGATGCACTGCTGGAAAGGCTTCTGTGCAAGCTGTCGGTATGAACACACCAAGCTGAAGTCAAGGGTCAGACTGAGCAGATGCTCTCTCGCTGATGATGCCTGTCATTTGATGGATTAGATGCTACTGGGGCTAACCCAGCCATCATCCTTAAGAACATCACGCTAACATCTTAGCATCAGGACTCCTATAGATATTGCTCCGCATCTTCAGCGGCACCCACAATTCAGCACAAATAACAACTACCAGCTGCCCCAACAATAACGAGGCTTCATACGAGTTCTACTAATCCCTTTCCTGCAACAGCTTTCTTGCGTTAGGACCAATTAAATGTGATCCTGTCAGACCACAGACCAAGTGTAGTGCCTCCAAACAAGAAGATGCTGGAAGTAATGGCAGCAACAGGGTGGCCTTCTTCAATTAGCTCTGGTTCAGTAAGTGAGAGACCTCACACAGTTAATATTCTCTATAGCAAATACAACTGCACATATGTGTATTTTCCCATCATTTGAACTTAATAAAATATGCCACATGATATAGGGCAGGTTAACTAATATCTCTGTCTATTAAACCTCTGGATTGAACGTTCACTCACAGATACAACTCACACTAATGCCAGACCTGTATTAATATTGATCAAAGCCGCTGGAGCACATACATTCCATTAAACTAAAGGAGCAATGATATTCGATGTGCAGAATGTCAAGTTTAATCAGAGTGATATTGATCTTGGACACCAGGTTTGGTGGGGAAGCAGGAGAGGAAGTGTGGTGCTGGCCAGCTATTTCTTACAGAAGCATAATGAAAGTCTGGGTATTGAGATTCAAGGTTGAATTCATTTGCTTGGAGGACAGCGCTCTCTGGTCATTTGCAAATGGCATCTGATGGGATAAATTAGGCAGGGCCGACTTGAATATTGCATCATCCGATGAAAACAAGGTAACTGAAGATATTTCTTCAGCTGTGAAAGAAAGACAGACCTGCTTACTTCAATAAGAGAAATAAACTATACAAGGTTTATAGATATCTGCTCATACAATGTTTCTTCTGAAAGTAAGCGTACTCATGGGAAGCTTTGCCCCTGCTTGATTCTGGTAACAGCCTATACTCTTTTAGGAAGGTTTTACTCAAGATGTTGGAACGTCGCTTGTCGATTTGATTGTATTCAGAGCAACCAATAGCATTACTGAGGCTAGGTAGGCTACTGATATTGGATGATTAGTTCTCATTAAAGATACTTCAACTTACTGGATGGGGCACCATCACTTCAGAGAATGCAGTTCCACTGCTGCACAGTCCAGGCCTGGGGTTGGATGTGGCTATACCCCTCCAGATGATGCTTGGCCCTACCTGGTGGTTTAGGCAGGTGCTCCATGCGATTGGAAGGTTGTACATTCGAATCCCAGGACTGCCAATGGCACCACGGAAGTACCCTTGAGAAAGGTACTGTCCCCACACACTGCTCCCTGGGTGTCACTGTCAGCTGCCCACTGCTTCACTTGGTGAATGGGTTACATGCAGAGGACAAAGTTCACACAGTGGCGGTGGCCTAGTGGGTAGGATACTTGCCTCTAGACCAAGAGGTCATGGGTTTGAACCCTACATTCAGTACACCACCACTGGGTTCCTAAACAAGTCCCTTAACCCCAAGTTGCTCCAGGGAGACTGTGCCCTGTAGTTAGGGTATGTGTGCTGCGGTGTGACGAATGGTTCACTTTTCACTTCATGTGTGCATGCTCCAGAGCACCCTACGTTACCACCAGTGCTTTTGTCCAGAAATTAAACAAGCAATGGCTGCAATGGCTGCAAGTCCAGTAACTTTTGAACATCAGTGGTTCACTATAGTACAAAAGTATTGTGACACACCTGTTTTTCAGGGTTTGGGCTAGACTTCTTACTTCCGGTGAAGGGCAATCTTAATGCTTCGGCAGACCGAGACATTTGGCACAAAGCCATGCTTCCAACTGTGTGGTCACTTTTCTATTCCAGCAAGACTGTGCCCCAGTGCAGAAAGCAAGGTCCATAAAGGCATGGCTGGGTGAGTTCAGTGTGGAAGAACTTGACTGGCCAGCACAGAGCCCTGACCTCAACCACATCCAACACCTTTGGGATGAACTGGAATGGAGATTGTGAGCCAGACATTCTCGTCCAACATCAGTGCCTGACCTCATAAATGTTCTACAGAATGAATAGACACAAATACCCACAGAAACACTCCAAAATCTTGTGGAAAGCCTTGCAATAAGAACGGAAGCTGTTATAGCTGCAAAGAGGGGGACCAGCTCCATATTTAAATTTATGTATCCCTGTTGGTGTAATGATGAGGCGTCCCAACACTTCTGTCTAGATAGTGTTTATGTGCTTCAATAACATTTCTTCAGACAGATTAAAGACCTGTTCATATGGATGATTTTGTGGATTTTTCTTTCAAACCAGCAGTGTGTCTCTAGGCAGCTGGCTAATCAATTTCCTGGATCAGCTCAGACTGGGGGCAGGTGTGGACAGAGCTGGCAAAAGCACAGGAAAAATATTTTCTTGATTCCAGTTTAATGTGGTCAGCTTTGTTTTCAGGATGGAGTGACTGAAGTGACAGAATGACATTTTTTGGATGTGAGAAAAAACATCTGAAAGTTCAGAAAGTTATGAAGCCTTTTGTTCTTGCACAGAAGTTTATTTTCTGCTGCTCTATTGCCTGTTGGGAAGAAGAGCAACATTATCTAGCTATTGCTGCCATTTGAAAGCATTTTACTGGTCTCGTTCTATCATCGTAAATACAATGTACTGTAGCCACAGTGCAGAACAGCAGCGGCATGCCGGAGAACTTGGTGTGTAATTAGCAGGCAGAGAGCATCCTGTGTGTCTCTCTTGGCCCTGGATCAAGTCTGCACGCGCAGATCACTTTCAGAGACATTTGAAATTATTCTCTGCAGTGCGTTACTGGACCACTCACCTGCTTAGTCATATTGTCCCAAGGTCATTTCCGTCCTCAGTATTTAGTACACATAATACACAACATCCTTGCTTTTAATCCACACACTTTACCTTTTTTAAAGGAAGACACTGAACTTCAAATGACTCCCCCAGTCATTTTCACACTGTCTTTCCCTCTCTCTCACACACACACACAAACACATACACACACACACACACAATGTTGCTCCCACCACCAGTGCATCATAGTTATTCAGCCAAATAAGGGAAGATTGGAAGGTGGGGGTGCAGGGAGAAAAAAAGAAGGGAGGGACAGAAGAGAGAGAGAGAGAGAGAGAGAGAGAGAGGAAAAGGAGGGGGGAGGTGGGACACAGTGACAGGGGAAAAGGTAGTGTAAGGAATAAGAGCGAAAAAAATATCACCAGAGCTGTTGCAGTGGATACACAGTTTTTTTTACTGCACATAGAAGCTGCTCTCTTGTCTGATATCCTCTCATTTGAGTTTTGAGAGCTCATTAGGCACTGAAATGCTAGTTCTGTTCCTGATCAATACTGATTATAAACTAATGCATAGTTTAAAATGCCTCAGGGACAGTGATCCTCTTAGTGCTTGCTCATTGAATTGAAAGGTTTTTTCCATCATGGTCTCAACAATTAGAAAAATTTCAGACATGGAAGAGTGGACCAATTAGCTGACACGCCGCTGAGAGGAGCCAGGATGAGTCCAGTCAGAAGCGTCCAGCTGGTCTTGATGATCTGCCTTCAGCATTGTTACGGTAATGTCTCTCACTCTATTGTCCTCTGCTCTTTTCACAGACCTTTGAGTTGCTATTACGGAATGCGAGAGGTCAAGTACTGGAATGAGCCGTGAGAGTTTGAACCAGAAAGTTTCTGATCAAGAAATGGCAAGAGGAAATCTCTGATCTGCCTCAAAGATGTATTTCGAAAGCCTACTTTTGACACACCTTTCTATTTAATTGGATACAGGTTCATATTCAAACAGCACAGTAGAAAATGAAGTGAATAGTGTTAAAAGTTTTAGACCCTAAGTTTTATATTCAGCACTTTGGCTCCTGAAAGATTTAAATATACAGCATTATCCCTTTATCCCTTAATGCAAAAACTACAGAAATATCCATTTTGATTCTGCCAATCATTTTAGATTAATGAATGAATTGCATCTATAAACTGTTGTTTCTTTTTAAAAATGCCAAAACTTGACAGAGACGTATTTATTTCAGTATGTTTAGCCAATTTGTGTCAACTCAAAATTGAGCAACATTAATGAAAACGTACCTCCGCCCACAATCATGTTGTGTCATATAACCAAATATTCAACATGGAATCCAAACATTCCATGCTTTTCTCTAGATTCAGAAGCAAACATCTCAGTCTCTGGACTATGGGCATTCATTAAATGTTATATTTTAATTCCTAACCACAAAATGTACTTTTCATAGCTGAATTTATGCTTGATTTTGTAAAATGACCCCAATAACATGTTATGATAACAGTGTTTTCAGTATATTCTTGATTAAACATCGCTTTAATTATCTGTTCTATAAAATCCTTGAGTCTTCACAACGAGATAAACATTTAAATATTACGTCATCCAATATCAACGTTTTGATTGAATTATTCAAATGTTTGTATTTTTAAGTAGATCCCCTCTCATTTGCATATTTGTGTCTTTCTATTCACAAAACCTTCAACACAAGCATTTGCAAGAATATTGGTGATCAATTTTTTAAAAAATCGTTAATTGTAGTTGTTTAACAATGTAGTATCTCACCATAAGCATTTACCATAAGATATATACCGAAGATATTTTACAGAAGCATCCACTGGAGATGGTGCAAATGAGTTTGGTGTTGATTCATTAAATGGGGTGGAGGTGGCCTAGCGGGTAGGATCAAATCCTACCTTCAGCACACCATCACTGGGTTCCTGAGCAAGACCCTTAACCCAAGTTGCTCCAGGGAGACTGCCCCCTGTAGTTAGGGAATGGAAGTCGCTTTGGATAAAAGCGTCTGATAAATGCTCTAAATGTAAATGAGAAAGACCTAGTGTCACGATCAGCTAGAGACTAGAGAACAACTAAAGATATGAGATCACACTTCTTACACATTAAGACTTTGCACTGAAGAACATCACTGCAAGCTTCAGGGTAATGATCAGCAAGACAGAAACTGTGTGTCCTATTTGTTTAGAAATGTACATGAATATCTTGGCATCCTTTGTAAAAACGAGCAAAAAGGTAATTGACAAATGTTTTTAAGGTAAATTAGCACACATTGACAATGTGAATATAACCTTGAAATGCATGTAGTCATTCAAAAACATCTTCAGTGACTCTAATTATGAAGCTGACTGTATGTGCATGTATGTCTTGTTTCCTTCTCACTCTTTCAGAGTGTACACCCACACCGGCGCGCGCCCATGCAGAGGAGAGACTGCTTGAGGTTTTATTCAGCCGCTATAATAAACTCTCCCGTCCAGTAGCCAACATCTCCGACGTGGTGCTGGTGCACTTTGGCCTCTCTATTGCGCAGCTCATTGATGTAGTGAGTCTCACTGGCAGCAAGTACAGTTACTACAAACTCTAGCTACAACTTACATTTGAAGAATGCAAAATCATTTTATTCACATATGTCTATCAACCTGTTTCTGCCTTTCACCCTACTAGTATTGGGATAAGCTCCAGCACCTTCCTGCAAGGCTGGGGGGAATAAACACCTGAGCTATTGATACATAGCAACACTTTCTGATTTCACGACCATTCATTTAGTCAAATCACACCTTGAAGAAAAGTGTGATAGTATTAAATAGACATATTTGATGTGAAAATACAATTTGAAACGTTATTTTATACCTTCCTGCAGGACGAGAAGAATCAAATGATGACCACCAATGTGTGGGTGAAACAGGTATGTTTTGATCAGTTGGAGCATATAATTGAAAATTAATGAGATTTTTAATTGGAACCGGGCTTCCATTACCCCACTCTCAGTTCTTCTGTCATGCCTGCTGATTCAGAACATTGATGAGAGTGTATGTGTCCTGACAGGAATGGAGCGATTACAAGCTGCGCTGGAACCCTGAGGAGTATGAGAATGTCACCTCCATTAGAATCCCCTCCGAGCTCATCTGGAGACCTGATATTGTGCTATACAACAAGTGGGTGACTCTTTATATTAAGACTCAAATTAGCCAGGCCACTCATATGCACACTTATTTTTGTCCATAACTAAACATTTAATTAAGATATATAACTATATAAATATATAACTGAATGTAAAGTTAAAAGGAAATAGACTACATCAAATTCAACACTACACCTAACCTTAATGTCATACCTATTTCTGAACATAGCCCTTGCTCTTATAACAATTGCTTCTAATCAACCAGATATACTGTTAATCTATATGGAACTCTTACATTAAAATGAGACTAAATAGTGATTATTAAAAGACTTGTGACAGTCAGGCTTGCTCCCTGCTCCAAAGTCAACACGCGCCTTAGGAACAGCCAGGGGTGTCATCCGTCATCCAGGGCTACAGCCTTGAATGTTTTATGAATAGCCCCAGATCTCAAAAATAATAAAAACATGGAGACCTGGCGACACACTGCTGTGGCGAGAGCAGCGATGCAGTGCACCCCCCACCCCCACCAGACACTGACTTCTTGCCAGAAAGCTAAAACTGAGTAATGGTCCTAAATCATCCTTACGGACATTGAGCTAAGGCATATACAAATTGTTGTAAAGGCATATAAATAGTTGCTGGGCATCATAAAACTCTAGTGGAGACTATCCAAGTTCTCTTATCACACTCCCAATAAGAACCTTTAGAAAGACCTGCACAGAGGAGTTCAAGAATGACTTTGTTTGAAATGAAATAATTTGAAAGACATTTACATGTTTCTCCCTCCTCATCCAGAATAATTAGAGAACGCAGTACTATTATCTTGGCAAAAGGAGAGAAGAAAAGTACTAAATGTAGGGGTGCCAATAATGTGAGAACTTGTTTTGGGAATATAATGTTTCTATTACTTTTATATTTCACCATTTTAGTATCATATCATTGGAAGCTTAGATTTCTTGAGGATACAATTTAATTATAATTATTTGCAGTCTTGTCTGCATAATTGGTGAGATGTTATTCTACAGGGTTCTACAAGCTATTATTTCCTTGTAACATAATCATAACTTAAGATCCTTCTTTGCAGTGCTGATGGAGATTTTGCCGTGACACACCTGACTAAAGCTCAGCTGTTCCACGATGGCAGAATCAAATGGAAGCCTCCAGCTATATACAAGAGCTCCTGCAGCATTGATGTCACGTTCTTCCCTTTTGATCAGCAGAACTGCACCATGAAGTTTGGCTCTTGGACATATGACCGAGCCAAGATTGATCTGGTGAGCATGGACAGTGACGTGGACCAGATGGACTACTGGGAGAGCGGAGAGTGGGTCATCATCAATGCCGTGGGGACATACAACATCAAGAAGTACGAGTGCTGCACGGAAATCTATCCCGACATCACCTATTCCTTCATCATTCGGCGGCTTCCTCTCTTTTACACCATCAACCTCATCATCCCATGCCTGCTGATCTCCTGCTTGACCGTCCTGGTGTTCTACCTGCCCTCGGAGTGTGCAGAAAAGATCACACTGTGCATCTCCGTCCTGCTCTCCCTCACTGTCTTTCTCTTACTCATCACGGAGATCATCCCCTCTACCTCTCTGGTCATCCCTCTCATTGGGGAGTACCTCCTCTTTACCATGATCTTTGTCACGCTGTCCATCATCATCACAGTGTTTGTGCTGAATGTGCACCACCGCTCCCCTCGCACACACCGCATGCCCCACTGGGTACGGCAACTCTTCCTTCACCTGGTACCTCGCTACCTGTTCATGAAGCGTCCACCAGCTTCTGGCAAGAGGAACTGCCGGAAGCTTATCGAGATGATGCACAGGCCAGTAGTGCCACAAGCCCTGCTGCTAGGAAACACCACTCTCCCACCCTCCGAGAGCTCCTGCCCTGATGTGAGTGTGCTCTCTGGTGATCCCTCAGGTGGGCTACAGAGGGAAACGTCTACCAAAGCCCCTCGTTTCTGCAACTCCCCCAGCAGCCAGTACTCTATCCTGCAAGAGGAACTCCCACAGGTGCCCCGTACACCTGCACTCAGATACACACAATCATGCAACTCCTCTGCCTCTAGCCCTTCCCCATCTTTAGACACAGCCCTAGGCCCTCTGCTTCACACGCTGCCCCTCACTGAGGTTTGTGAGTTCTACTGCCACAGTGCTGAGAGCGTATTTGTAGATACTAAAGAGGGCTTGCATGAGACAGAAACTCTTCAGCACTGTCACAGGCATGAAGAGGTCCCACAGACCCACTGCAGTGCAGATGGAGGTGGAAGCACAAACCAGTGCACAAGACACAAAGTCCTATACACAGAAAACTCAACGTCCAACTGCAGCAAAGAAGTCAGAACGGGAGAAGTGGACAGTCCAGTGTCTCAGTCACTGCTGCGGGCCCTCGAGGGCGTCCAGTACATCGCCGACCACCTCAGAGCTGAGGATTCTGACTTTTCGGTAAGTTTCTAGTTTACTCCAGTCAAAAGCCAGATCTACTGTCAAATGCAAAACAGCTTAGAAGTGTGCCGGGAGAATGTGCCGTGTCTCCTGGCAGGTAGAGTCTTTTCCTACGGCTGTGAAATTCAATTCTGCTGCACTTCTCACCATTTCATGTGGATATCAGCTTGACGCTGTATGCGTGGGCAAGACACAAGCTTCAAATACCAGAGAAGGTTTAAGTTCCTTTACAATTGTTTGAGCCACTTTAGGTTGAACATTTTTTGTCATTAATTTTTCACCAGGAAGAAAAAAAGACAGATCTATAAAACAAGCCTCTCACAGGAAACCGGTCATGCACAAAAAAATCAATCAGAAATGATTGGAAGATGTAGCTTGAGATTTGATGCTTATTTGATATCCTGTTGTTTTTTTCTTTTTAACCAGGTAAGAGAAGACTGGAAATACGTTGCCATGGTGATCGATAGAATATTCCTCTGGATGTTTGTGCTGGTGTGCATCCTAGGGACCGCTGGACTGTTTCTTCCTCCCTGGCTGGCGGGAATGATCTAGAATTCGTCCTGGAACACAGTGCTGGATTTGAGCAGGAGGGAGATGGGAAAGAGACCTGCCAGTCAATTTCTGTGTCCTCATTAAAACTGATCTGCTGTATTTTTTTTCGACTGTCTATATACAGTTTCACAGTAGCACATGCCACAGTGTTGATGAAGCCTTTTTTCCCCCCAAGGTCAGCTTATGTACTGATATCCTTGACATCCCTTCATAAAGTAAATATATTAATTTCCGTCCTTTCAGCAATATATATTTTCCGGTGCAGCTAGGCTGCAGTGTCATTATGTTCTCCTTTCTGTTTTATTCCTCTCAGAACTAAAAACACTTTCTTACTTGCCACAGGCCTTCTATACACAAACCTTCATGCTTATTTTATGCAACTTTTAACTTTTTGAGGGAAAATAGCACTTAAAGACTGAAATAGTATAAGAAGCTTTGTACGTAATGTTGATGGTAGATAATTGTTATATGTGTACGCACTATTTGTACTGTGCCACCGCTGTTTTTCCAGCTAAGAAATGTCAATAAATGAGATACATTTTATTCTTGTGGGGAACTGTTGGTGTTCCGTTACCTGTGTAACGTCTCTCTTCCTGTACCCTTGGGACAAATCTCTCTGTCTGAACAAATTTTGAGTAATAGCCCTCTTCCCTTGCTGGTTTTGACAAATGAGTTGGCATAAGGTCATTATGGATGTCGATGGCAAAGCTAAATTAATGTTCCAATACAGGTAGAACGTCCCGTGCCTGTCCACGTACAGGCAGACCAAAGAGAACGTGTGACGAACTGCTTTGAGGGTGCCACAATTCAACCTGTTGGCAGTTGCATTAGAACACCCACAACAGTGAACAGAATTCATTTCCACACTGCTGGGAGATCTAGCACAACAAAGTTGACCTTTATCTGAAAGATTCATGGATATAAACAAAATTGCCTCCCAGACCTAAATGAAGTCTTGCCAGTACATTCATCTATTAATCACATAAACAGTTACTCCTCTCAAATGCTTTAATCCAACAATCTGTGTCATTTGGTGCAAATAGGGCTGTTACGAGTAAATGAGCGTATTCAGAGCAGCTTCGCTCAAAATTAACCTCTTTTGGGTATTAAATCTGCCTCTTTTTATTGCTACACTATTATAACGCAATATTTTTTGGCCAAGCTATTCATCAAATATCCAAAGCTGTGGGGCAAAATAGAAACTACATGAAACAAAAGGATCAAAATCTGAGCTTTCTACAGCATTAAAATGCACTAAGAGCTGCTTATTCATTAGTTTGTTATATCCCGTTCTGTCCTCTTGAGAGGAAGACAGACATCACATCATTATTACAAGCACAGTCCACTGTCTAGCTCAGCATATAAATAGACTAGGATCCCTGGTTAACCTACCCGTACCCGTAGCATCCAGACATTAGCGAGACCTGCACAGTTGTTTTTAAAATTTATTTAAACGCATGGTCTACCACCCTAGTTCAAGCGATGAAAAAGATTAGGCAGTACTTTAAAATGGCAAATAGCATTCTGAGAGGAATCACGAAGTGAAACAAAGGACAAAACCATTTCAACCATTACACTGGCTACCTGAAGTTCATTTCACATTTGTATTCCTTTTCATTAACACAAATGTCCCAATTAAACACCTCCATGCTCACCGCTTCAAATAAATGAAAATTTCTCAGCAGTATAAACAAGGCCATAGAACATTACTTGCAGTCTATTATAGAAAACAAGTATCGGATCAAAACTCTGTCATTTTCTTATGTGTATCTGCTTTCTTTTGAGCTCTCTGGATGGACTGCTCCTGAGCCTTCAGCTGCTGCAGCAGCTTACGAGATGCTGAGAGCTTCTCCTCCACACGGCTCATCAATGTGGGATCCCTGAGGAAGGAAAGAGACAAAAACAACACACTTCAGGAGAAGAGAACATGAGAAGGGTGGAAATAATAGGGAACAAGAATCCTACCTACCTTCCATTTCGTCGGCTCAGAGACTCTGTGAGTCGCTGGATTTCTTTCTCTACCTGGCTCACTCTCTCAGTGGTCTGGAAGAGCTGGACATTAAGGGAGCGCTTCGTGTTCTTTCCTCCCTGGTAAGCCTCTACCCCACCAACCGGGCAACTAACTGAAGAAGCTGTAGCAGAACCAGTCTCATCTCCTAACTTAGAGTTCAAAAAGTCAAACACATTAGGTCGCGTTGAGGTGGAAGATCGCTTCTTTTTCATTTTCCGTTTGCCAGAGGCTGGTTTGTCTTTGGCGATGGTAGCCTGAGTCTTCCGCTGAGTCAGCTCTGCGCACTGGTCCAGTGATCGGCCTTTGGGGAGGACCACAGCCTGCACAGGTTCCACGCGGCCCGAAAGCGTCTTACCCAAACCTGCACAAATGCACACAGGCCTTCAAGTCTGCTCTGAAATCACTGAAGCACTGCATAATTCCTCTTCTTCCTACTCCAGCTGAGCATTAATTCTAACTAAACGTGTAAATACCCCCTATTTTAGCATTACATGGCCACCTGGAGTCTCTTACCTTTCCCTAACTCGTAGCCCATCTTCATCAAGAGCTTGGAGCCAATACCACGAGTATGAGCTTCCCAGCCACAGAACTCAGCACTGTTCACTTGGGCGAAGTCCTCCTCTTTGTTGGAACTGAAGACTAAAACATTTTTTTTGCATTGTTTGTTACAAAACAATCATTATTATTGTTTTTGTGCCATCAAACTTAGAAAATTTGTTAAATTGAGTTTTCAGTTCCAAAATGTACGACCTTTAGGTAAACTGTCCAATCTTGAATGAAAGGACAAACCTTTAGCATAGCCTGCATCACATTCCTCAGAGTAATCTTCTGAGTCAGAGGAAGAAAAGGAGGATTCGTCTGGCCGAAGAGGGGGAATAACACTGTCAGCCTCCAAGACTGCATCCTTCAGCAGCAAGGAATCATATTTTACTGTGTAAAAGCCATCCTCGATCTCTGGGCATGTTAAAGGCAAATAAAACATGTCAATTTCAGTATCTACTTCAGAATATAAGCATAAGAAAAGAAAACAAACAACCAAACAAAGCTCAATTTCAAATCACTGGTTTTAAAACAGTGAAAAAAAGATTCAGGACAGAATGGCTGAGGAGTTGCACCTGTGATTTTGGCAGGATACCAGATGCCGTCTTCATGCTTGGCCAAACACGAAGATCCCGGTTGCATGTTTGTAAGATCTGCTTCAAGAAAGTCCCTCAGCTCAGACACACATACCACCTCCCCATGAGAGTATCTGAGTGACAACCAGCACAAATACAGGCGCAATCAACAAATTATTTCTGTGCTCTTGAGAAGGACTGAATAACATAGAGAAATAGCTGAAATGTCAATCAAAAACATTCAGTGCAATAGCATATGATTGATTTCTACTGTCTAAATGGTCTAAAGTGAATATGCTTTTTAATCTTGTCTGTCTATATTGCTGCCTCATTTTCTTGTTTCTTTCTTTTCTAACCTGTAGCCCTTAGTGATCTTGTCATTTGATTGTATTATTATTTTTATCATTATTGTTCTTTTATTCTTTTATTGTGTACAGTGTCCTTTAGTGTTCTGAAAGGCGCTTTTGAAATAAAATGTATTATTATTATTTGTAAATAAGCACTTACTCAATCTTCCACATATTCTTTAAAATATATCCAAAGAGCCACTATTTAAATACAGTATTTAAATACAGCCAAGCACTGTCCCTGGCTCACAGTGACAGTAAGGAAAAACTCCCAAATGTTTATAACATTAATTTAAGATGACAAGACAAACAAGCTTGAATACCTGCAGTTGTCCATGAAGCGGCATTTGCCCTCAAGAAAGAAAGGGCAGGGCTTCATGGACTTGTGTGTAGGATACAGGTAGAGCACTCTCACTTGAGCCTCTGCCTCATCTGGTTCCTCAGAGCACACAACCATAGCATTATGGTATTCTAGTGTTCCCCAAGAGGTGCGATAAGGTGCTCGTACTTTAGTGCCACTTAAGTCTCCCTCTTCTTCCTCCTCCTCCTCCGGCTTGGGGCTTTGTGTTACCTCCCCAGCACTCTCAGAGAGTTCAGAATAGAAGGAAGCAAACTCGCTGTCCAAGCTGACCCCCTTGGGCTGTTCTTTGGTTTCAGCTGGTACTGTGGAATCCTCAAGTGAAGCTAAAAGTTGGCTCTTCTTAACTGAAACCAAGCTGGACTCTGTGAGCTCAATAAGCTGTACCAGATCCTCCTTTAATTTCAGCAGATCTGCTTGCTCAGACTCATCCAGACCACAGGCGAGGGCAGCTTCGACTTGCTGAAGCTGAGCATTGTAGGTTTCAATGGCTTGTTCCAGACTGCCTTCATCCATGATAAGGATAAGGAGCTATGATAGGAGCACCTAGATGTCTAAAGGAAGATGGGGATAATCAAGCAAGGGCCTTTTCTGTAACCTGAGTTCCATTCAGTAAGCTGACAATGAGAGAACAAATCAAGGTTATACTTTTAGGCTATAATGATTAATGACATATTTGTGGAACAAATTACCCCTTTAAGGGCACTTAAAGCAGACCTTTAATCCCAGTCAGAACAGTTTTGACTGGACTGTCTTCCATGTTTCATAGACTGTTGCCAAGCAGCCTGTATTGACTTGAACTCTAACCAGCTCACTTGCTTAAAAGACGTCCCTTATACTGCTACAAATAAACGGTGAGACTAAAGGCAAAATGACGACTGGTAGATGACAAATTGATTTATACAGCTTCAAACACAAGCTACAAAATGAGTACAGTTTGAAGCACAAAGTAGCCGGCTAAGCTAATAACAAACACCGGTTTTGGTACACCCCGGCTAGCTAGTTAGCAGCCAACTAAACTTTTGGTCTCTTTTACTGACTTAATTGCCCGACATTTTACGTAAATTAAACACAATTTAGGATTTTGGTCTTACATGGCATACTCCTTAAATCCGGGTGCAAATATTTCGCTGCATCGTCTCTAAAAAGCTATACTTCAGGCTCTAGCAGCGAAGCAGGGAAGCACCAAGGGTGCGTCCCAAATCACATTTACGTAATTCAGACACTACATGCCTGAAGGCATCAGTAATGAATGTGCACTATTTCTACAGACTATGTAGTGCAGTAGTACGTAGTGTGGGACGCAGCCTGAGCTTCCACTGCCATTACGTCACGATAAAGGACCAAGGTCTTCCCCACAAATAAAGGAGACTAAAATAAGTAGAAAAATATTTTAATGTAGAAAGATTTTAATGTATCTTTGAATGTGAACATAATATGTTTATTAAATGTTTATTTAAGAAGCACACTCATACATTATGTTTTAGATATTTTTGTTCCTGCTTGGTCCATGTATAAAAAAAAAAATAAAGAAACGAACTGTCCCCTTATATAGAGACAAAAAAGAATTTACACCAAATGAACAGGTCTTTTTTTAAAAGACGGAAATACAATTCCAAGGGTCAGGCGAAGAAGGAGGAGATCTTGCTCTGTGATTTTCTGGCTGAGGACTGTGAAACTGGAGAAAAAAAAAGATAAATTAAAACTCATATTTGCGTTACATATTTAAAAAATATAATGACATTTTACTTTTTTGAGGGCTATATCTATTTCAGAATGCTGTGGTCATTATACTAATGATCTGAACATGATCTGTAAACGTGTGCATCATTGGTGTAGGTATAAATATGATTTTACCTGGAACTGTGTGACTGGACACCTCATCTGTGTCTTGGCAGGTCACCGAGGGACTCCCAGTCAAAGATGTTAACATCTCAGAAAACTGCTTACTATGGTGTGGCGGAATGAACACTGCCAACCCTAAAAAAAAAAAAAAAGAACTGACCAGTTTTCATATCTCTCTACATTTGAAAATACCAGGTAGTGCAAAAAGACTTTCAAAAAGCTATTACTGCCTCTTGGTATAAGACAAAAACTCACTTCTTAGAAGAATAATGTCTTCATCTCGTTCCGTTAGCAACCCCACAACTGTTGATACCATCTGCTCATAATTATTTGTCTTCTTGTACGTCTGCAATGCTACAAACAGCTGATTAGTTTTTTCAGCACCAATGGCCTTTTTGATATCAGATAGCAGGGCAGCGCTGAATTGACTGTCTTTGCCTGACTTCTCTGGCTTCTTCTCTTTCACACTTGCATCCACTGTAAATGGAAAACAACCCACTGAGCAAATACAATCTATATCATGTATAAGCAATACAAACTCCACAAAATAACAGTTGTTCATTGTTATCACAGTTCTTGCTTTTGCAAACAACAATATTGCAGATAGCTGCAATATGCAAATTACCAATTTATCCAATCACAATGTTTTTTTTTATTGTGTGCTGTGAACATTTAATCTAGTCATTTTCAGATGAATGTTTCAGGTTTATGAGTTTTTTTTCCATTCAAAGGTTTCCATGGAGACCAACAATAAGGTCTTCAGTATATACAGTGCATCCGGAAAGTATTCACAGTGCATTACTTTTTCCACATTTTGTTATGTTACAGCCTTATTCCAAA
>JBBPCY010000037.1:15677817-15692264 GCA_037974405.1 Brachyalestes nurse
CTTGAGGCTGTAATTGCTGCCAAAGGAGCATCGACAAAGTATTGAGCAAAGGCTGTGAATACTTATGTACATGTGATCTCAGTTTTTTATTTTTAATAAATTTGCAAAAACCAAGTAGATTTTTTTTTTTCACATTAGTGTGTGTGTGTGTGTAGAGTTCTGAGGGAAAAATGAATTTAATCCATTTTGGAATAAGGCTGTAACACAACGAAATGTGGAAAAAGTAATGCGCTGTCAATACTTTCCGGATGCACTGTATATAAAATACATTTCACAAATGCAATGTGTTACCTTAGCATGATACTTGTAGTCCATCTCTATAATTTAACTCAAGACCGAATTTGGGGTATACTTGCCTTCACACAAATCGTGAATTCCCAGATGAGATCCACCTTGATTCATTTGCTTGGTTGAGTCTAGTTGTTTGATTGTGTTGGTTTTACAAGTCTCCACTTTAACTGAAAGAAAACAGAAGCTAGAGCAAGCAGTTTTCCATCTCATACTAAATGTTCTCTGTGTGTTTTCCAAGGTAAAAAAACAAACACACAAAAAAAAACATACTACCACACAACAGTAAGCACATCTTACCTGTTTGTTGCATGAGCATCTCCCTCTCCTCCCGTGAGAGCGAGTGCTCGGGTTTGTAGCCACAGCCCTCGCCTGTTAGTGACCGACACTTCTCATCAAACTGCTTCTTGTGGTGCGGACGAATAAACTGGTAGAGCCCTAGAGAAATTATATACATGGGCACAAACAGAATCAGAATTGTGTTCCAGTGGTGACTTACTGGTGAGCTGAATGAGGTGGCCATACAGCAGGAATACATGCATCTTTGATCTTTGTGGTTTGACATGGTATGCATGTGGGATTTCACTAGTAATATTTGTGCCAACATGTGCATTCTCTGACACACCTCTAAACAGTCTGTGAGTGTTAGGGTCTTGTATAAGGAGCTCTGCCACTTTCGTTACTAAGTCATCCAGGACATCTGAGGTCTTGTACACCTGAAGTGCATGCATGATCTTTGTGAAGCTATCGTGACTCAAATTTTTCTTCAGCTCCAGCATGAAAGCCTTGCCTTTGCCTGCTGCACTGGACTCAGGTTTCTAAAATAAACATTAATGAGGAAAAAACACATACACAGGTGTTGATTATCAGGTAAAACTATGTTATATGTTACAATTTATGCAGCCAGCACACAATATTCCTGCAATGCATCCTCCTGATTCTTTCCGCACTAAACACAAATAATCATAGATGCAAAAGGGCAGTTACCTGTTCTTGAACTACTCTGATTTTGCGTTTCCCACCCCTACATTCATCATCCAAGCGCTTATCATGTTGCAGAGATAGTGTGGACAAGCGGCTGGCCTGCAAGAACAAAGGAAAAAAGCAAATCAAACTGTTATAATACATAACTTTTCATTCTTATATATTTAACTGTTCCTGATTCTAACTATTAAAATAATAGTTACAAAAGTGTAGATGAGAAATCACAGGAGTTAGTTTAAGGCAAAGGTTGCAAGGATTTTGCTTTCACCTTCTCTTCCCCAACCACATCATCTTCCCCTTCTGCCCTTGGTTCACTGTTGTCCAGGGCATCAAGCAGGCTCAGAGGTTTCTTTTTGCTGGAACTCATCTCCATCTCGTACTGAATACACAGCCTGGCTGTCCCTTCTCTCCCAGAGTGCTCCTCTACATCAGTCATATTACCCGAGGATGGAAGACAAACATATTGTTTGTTATAGTTCTCCAGACATACGTTTTCTTATAGTGCAATGATACATTTGTCCCCTGACAGCCATAAAGAGCACATCATTTAATCACCAGCTAACTGTAGGCTTTTTTAAACACACACACACACACACACACACACACACACACACACACACACACACACACACACACACACACACACACACACACAGTATAGTATTAAAGTTTTGAAAAACGTAACATATTACGGTTTAAAACCATGTTTAAGAAAAATATTTAATGGTGTTAAAGATAGCTTCTTTAACACCATCTTCAGTCAATACAGAAAAGAACCACTCCCTTTTTTGTTGCTTGGCAACCTGAAATGCATACACAATTTTTCCAACTATATTTACATAACTAGAATATAACTTTAGAGAAAAGAAAACCAGAATTTGCATGGAGTAAACACAGCTGGAAAAACATTTTTGCGTGTGTCTTCATTTCAGGCTGCAAAGCAATACAATGTGAATATTTTGAAGGGGGTGATCCTTTTCTATATCCACTGCACATTTAGTTTCTCTTACCCAGTTTCCTTTTCTTCAAGCTGGGCACATGAGAGTCTAGCACTTTGGCTTTCAGAGAGGAGCTAGTTTGCCAGGCACTTTGAGCTGGACGAATGCAACCTCCACCCTGGCCTGCATTTGAAACTGGCTGACTCTCACGCTCTGCTTCTTTCACCTTCTTCTGTGGTACTGGCCTCTAACATAAACAAACACCAGCCCAATGAAGACTCAACAAATTACTGTTTTGCACAACTGCTTTTAAAGAAAGTTGTTCTTAGTGTTAACAAAGAATACACACACACACATGCACACCTGATGGCAAGCTGACAAGTCAAGCTTGTTACTCACCAGTTTCTGGGCGACCCGGAAGAACTGAGCTGCATCGCGAATCACGGTGCCAAAACTGTCATAAATCCGTACGTAAGGCCTGACCCAAGAGGGAAGCTGGGCTCGCACATCTGTATTTTTGAACCTAGAAAAAAACATGAGAGTCAGAGTCCAAGTGAAATGACATTTATAATCAAGGAAGAAATGCACTCACCTACAAAGTGTTACCCATTTGCTGATTACTCTCAGGTTAGAGAATCTCTTTAGGATTACATAGTAGATGTTTGTATTTATATTCAGCTAACTGCATGTCAAGTTATAATTTCATCAAATATTCAAATGTAATTACGCACATACATGTGAATATTTAATTCCATAGTAATACACAAAGTAATTTATGTAACTGATTGCATTTATAAGTCAACTTAAATCAGATTTAAATTTTCCATTTCAATTTGTGCATTTTTTAAAACACAACAGCAGAAATTCCTCAGAAGTGATGAGCTCTGACCTGTGGTCACAAAGAAAGATGGCTCCGTAATCCTCTCTGTGGCGGATCACTCTGCCGATGGCTTGGTTCACTGCACGAGACGCTTGCTGCCTGTACCACTCCTGCCCAGACAGATACTGAACGAACACCCACCCACACCCACATGCTATTTAGCACATCTACAATATATTAACCACAAAAAACTAACTGCATTGAAAGTGCATAAATGAGTTTCAGACTAAATCTAGACAAAACTTTGAACTGAAACTTTACAAATGCAGCTACCTTCATGCCGCTGACTTTTTTCCTGCACATTTCATCCAAATACTGCATTTTCAACACCACTTTGGGATCCATTCTGGGAGGGAAAGGAAGGCCGGTAATGACCACACCACGGCCATATGTGTCTGCAAAGTCCAAGCCTTCACTCGCCTTGGCAGAAGATAGTAAAACTATTTCAATGGGATGCAGGTATACAGAGTCTTCACATAATGAGGTTTCTGAAGAAATCTTGTATTCTTACCTTTCCTCTACATACAGCAAAGAAGCTCCCTCCATTTGACTTTGGATCATTTATCTTGTCATAAAAACCATCTATGACCTGTAAGATGAGGAATATTCGAGCGATTATGATTATGATTGCCTGTTATAGGAAGGTATTAAAAGGCTGATGTCCAATATACTGTTTTATTTGAAGAATGTGATTATTTAATAACATTAACTGTACGTGTAAAAAAGGAAAAGTGTAAAAAACCAAGAACCATTCCGTGACCTGAGGGACTGTAAAACACGTACCTCTGTAAACGTGCCTTTTCCTTTAGGTTCAATAAACATAGGCTTCATATTCTCAATGCGGTCGGCATGGCCATTAGCCTGTATGAGTCAAGGAAGGAACATATCGTTTGGTTAATTCAGTTCCTTTTCCTGCACTTTGAGCTCTTTATTCCAGAAGAAGATTGCTCTTAAAGTGAATTCTGAACAGAAGTTCAAACTATTTCCCCTTACATCATCACGCAAGCATATGTCCATTAAATAGCATTCTGCAAATTCCATGTCAAAATTAAAGCACAATTTTGCTTGCATATGTGGTTTCATACATTGCATTTCACACCATTACCTTTAAACCCAGACAAAAACAGCACATCAAAGTCACATGTCTTCCTGTACTATTCATCAAATTTTGCTTAGTAAATTTACCTTATTTGGGGTAGGGGGCATTGTTTTGGCCACACTATCACTTTAAAGCGAATCTAAATTAAAAAACATTAGCCGAAAGAAAAATACTGTGTAACTTATGTTTTATCCTTTCTAAAAAGACAAAGAATAAGGGGATTGATCATTAATAATGAAAAACATTATCACAAATTAATTACTAGAAGTGCTAAGAGTTGATATATACAAAATAGGTGTATCGTAAGTATATGTACCCTCCAGAATTCCAAAGTTTTGTCCAATACAGGGTATGAGGGGAAGAACACCAGCAGGCCATGTGGAACCACTCGACTCAGATTTACTGTCACAAGAGAAAGAGCTAAATTGTTACAGAAAGGATTAATAGAGTAATTTGCTGTTTCAGTTTGAACACTGGAAGCCAAGCGTTTGGGCATGAGTGACAGTGTTATTTAATTAAAGTTTTATTGATTTCTTACCAACAGTATTTCCTAAGGACGCCATGTTCTCAGGAACAAACCTTTGCACAAAAAACATAATGTAGTGGATTGATTATGCTCAGTATCTTGTTAAACTAGTACAATCAAATGAGAAACAATCTTATGTAGATCAGGGCACCACTACTGTGTTGTCTTTTCCCAAAGTGGAATCTTAAGGTAAATTGACGCTCCAGGCAGAGTATTGCAATGCCTCTTAAGTGCAGCCCATACTTGTATGGGACGGCTGAAGCTGATGTAATATGGGGAAATATCACAGTGAGCATTTCCTTACAAACTGCTAGAGAGAGATGCACCCACCTCCTGTCAAAAGCCGTGCTCAGCTGCACGCCATCTGGCCCTTTGTCGACAATGCTGACGAAAATCTGGTCTTTTTGAATGACATGAGGGTTCTCCAAACTTACAGGGAAAGGGCTACAGAGGAAAGAACAGAAGAGGAGTGGGAAAAAAACCCATATGAGCTATGCTCATAAAAACATAAGTGGTTTTTGGGTTGGATGTATCTGATAGAGCCTTTACGTCCTTCACACATATACAGGTCCTTCAAAGAATTGATAGGTTCTTTTGGGAGTGAGGAGTGCTTGCTCTTTATTTTCAAGAGCAGTAAAGAGGACCTACATCTGCATTTCGCAGGTGAATGATGAGAGTGGTGAAAGGGTCCCGCTTGTCAGGATGATGCAGCGCACTTCCTGTCGGAGCAGCTCTTGCATGCTGAACCCCGGAGAGAAACACCAGTAGCTCAGGACATTCCCTGGGAGACACGCACATGCCCATACATTCACAATGCAATCTGTACATATAGGGACAGATACAGTTCTCGTGGTTTTTGGCTCTGTACTCCAGAACATGAAACACGGGCATTGATTGATTTGTATGGCTCATAAAATTCTCAGAGCCATTCTTATGCTTAGCTGCTCCTGACCACAAGTAACTGGACAAATTAAATAAACGTCATGAATACTACCTGGTTGCCAATTCTTTGCAATCAATGACCACCAGACGTTTTCGCAAATTACCTTCACTGGTGATGCTCTGCCACACCCAGCCAGTTTGTTTCATCTAGTTCTGCTCAGTGAGTCAAATGCTCAGGACTGGTCAGTGGTGATTCACAGTGCCAGCCAAGATCATGCCATATTTTGCCTTCATTCCCTGCATATTTGTATCAGGTCACAGTTATTCTGCAAAACACCAGCCACTAAATATTGAGCCATCTTTTCTGATCTACACTGTAATGCTTCTGTCCACTTTAAAATTCATCCTGCAACTGCCATTCGAATGTTGCATCTTCAACAAAGAAAACTGAGCCAGCTTTACTGGCAATCATGCTGCCTCATTTCAGTGTTCTGCTAGTCTGAAATTGCTGATGTTTAAAAGTGCTTTGAATAATGAACAGACCCCACCATCCACATGTTGCATTATTCTGTTTCTACGCTAGCTAATGTATGCTAATCTGTATCAAACAGTTTATTTTGAAACTTCCCTTTCCCTGTTTCATTCATCATGGAGGTAAATATCTTCCACTTATAGCCAAATCTGTGAACTTTTATAGTTCTTGGAAGTTATAATCAATGGAGAACAGAGCCAAAACAAATGTCTTCGTTCAATTAGTTATGGCCATATTGGAAAGAATAAGCAAGATTAAAATGCATGACAATGCTTTTGTTCCTTTAATTTGTTTCACTGGGAGGTTTGTTTAAATTAACCCCAATACCTTGTTTCTTCATAGAGGAGGATGCCCATACATCAGTGTTCTGCTTTTTCTTGAAATTACTTGTGTCTGGATGAATATGTACCTGAGGGGAACACAAGTTTCAGTTTCATAATTATGAGGACGCCTCTGTAATAAAGTAGGGCATATTTTGTACACATCTATATGAAAATGAATCAGAAACATGACCGACCTTAAATTGCTGCATGCTGTTCACTTTGTGTGAATGCATACTGCCCTCTGCAGGTTCAACTGCAAACACCAACTGATCAAAGCGACAGTAACAGATCAATGAAAAATCCTTCATCCAATATATCATTCAAACCAAATCTAGACTTCTGAAGTATTATTCCAGCTGTAATCCAAACATGTTTTCACTGAAGACAAACAAGAAAAAAGATCATGGGGTCTGCATATACTTACCTGGATTATATCAGCAACCTTCTGCAGGCCGCTGGTGTTGAGGAAGATACCAGGCTCTACAGTGAAGTTTGAAATGTATAGTTATCTTCTGGGCAAAATCAAGCTCATGGATGAAAACAATAAATGGATCACATGAGCCATCCTTGCTAATCTACCTACTTCCAGCCAAATATGAAGTGATCTGCTCCATCGCCTCCGCAATCGCGGTTTTAGTGTCATAGTTCACATGTGCCTTTTGGAAAAGTTCATAAACGAAGCTAGGAGGGAACATAAAAATAACAGAGAGAAGAGCAACATTTGCATGGTTAAAAGACGACCAGAGGTTTTACACTTAATAAAAATTATAATAAAAATACTCCACAAACCTGCCTGGCTTGGTAATTCCCTGGTTATTTGCAGGCATCTCAAAACTATTTATAGCAATCTCTAGGTCCATTAAAATTTCTAAAAAAAAAAAGAAAAAAAGTAAATTGGAAAAGTAAAGACTGAAATACCCATCTGTAAAATAAATAAGTAAAAATGTCAACAATCTGTGCTCCCCAATCCCAAGTAGTGGTTTCAGAACCACTGTTTCAATGTTTTAATGTAATGTAATGTGAGGAAGACTTCCTAAAATTAAAATTACTTAATAACTTACGTTTTATTTTAGCAATGGTTGTGATGTCCAATTTCAGTCCTGCATAAAAAGACACAATAAAAGAGAATTAACTTTTTCACATGATTAAATTGGCACAAAGAATAAAAACACAAATAATGGTTGTACACTGTTACAAGCCAAACCTGAACTAAGAGATTCGACATTAAAATCCTCTGAAGATTCTCCTTTTCCGAATTCTTTGGCCTCCTCCCTCAAAAGCTTGTCCACAGCATCAATAGCTGAGGTCAAATCGTAAGGAGTAAGGTCAAATGAGGTTGACTCCTCACACATTTTCTCCTATAAAACACGACAGTCAAAATTAGTGTAATAAGATATCGTATGAAAACCTAAAGTCACAAGGGTTTAGTAAAACTGCAAAACTGCAAAAACAAAAAAAAGAACAAATCCTCACCACATTATGTGCCTCGTCAAAAATGACGACAGCTCCTTTAAGCTCAATGTTGTGTGCCCGGCGACTCTGCATTGAGAGCATTCAGTTTATTATAATCCATCAGGTGGCTGCTATTACAACTGACAGAAGAGTCATTTCTAAGAACAAAAGTCTAGGGGAAACACTCTTGTCACCTTTGGATCAAGTAGGTAGTTGTAGGGCATGAATATGAGGTCAGCATGCTGCTTCAAAGAACGGGACAGATAATATGGACACACTCTGCAAAACAACATAGCTTACTAAGCAAAACAATACATATTTTCAATTCATTAGCAAAGAGAAAAATTACTCCCCCCATTCTGATCTCAGTTCTATATTCGCCAGTATTGTGTCTGATCCAATTTTCCAGCCATACAGCTTACACTTCATGCACTCACATTTTACATGCAGTTAGTTCACCTGTATTGCTACTGCTTGCACGAAGCTCCAACCTCTACTCCACCCCACCCCCAACCCCCAAGGAATCGCGATATAAACCGAATTGTGGGTTTGTTGTGTCGTTACAGCCCTAATCATTTATTATTTTAACTCTCCTCATAATTCATTCTCTAATTTCACTTGTATAAGAAACACTGGAAAAATATGGTTCATTATAAATCACTTAGCTTTAGACTCCAATGTAAATGAAAAAACAGACCTTTCCTTTTTGCCAGTTTTCACAAGATCTTCAACATCCAGGATAGAGTTTATGATGTCTTTGTCAGTGCTCTTCTCTAAATATAACACAAAAGAATGAACAGATAACACAACAAAGCATCAGGATTATAAGAATATAAGTTCATTCAAATAGCAGGTTCCGTATCTCAAAATGTCACGTAAAATAACTTTCACTGAATACTAATGAAAAAGAAAACATGAAAGATCTATACACTAAAGAAATTAGAATCCAATTCGGCCATAAAAATTCAAGATTGACTCATACCTATTTCCAGTTAAGAATTTACACACAATAATAAATGGTTCATACCATCAACATTGTTATAGAAGACGCAAGATCGGGAAGAAACTTTGGCTCGGCACATATGGACCTGAAATGATATAATACAATAACATAATATAAATGATCTAACTGAAATAAACTACAAAAACAACAGTAAAGAACTAACACTTTTAACATGGATCTCTAGAAAATGCATTGCATTTACTTATATTATCTCCTTTGCAGTAACTATACCTTAATATGGTTGCTCTCCTGCTTCATTACATCTTGGTTAATACACAGTTGTTCTCTGGAGCCTAGGACACAAACTTTTGGCCTACAATTGCAATGACAATGATAATTATTGGAAAATTTTTACAACAGTAGCTAGCTCACTTGTTTAGCACTTTTTACTGCAGTTTGAGGCTTTAAAAGCCTATAAAGAAAACAATTGTTTGCCATTGAAAAGTGTTATAGGACTTTTTTCATGCCCCTTCAAAGTACTGACCTGTAAGACGTGTTCTTCAGCTCACTGACAACTTGTGTCAGCTGAGAATGTGTCCTGGATGCATAGATGATTTTGGGGATATCTGTGTAATACGCTACTCAGAAGACACAAGAGAAATTACATTATCAAACGACTCATAAGGCATCCATAAAAGGCTACACCTTCTCATGATCACACTGATCACAAATATCAGGCTAAATATTCTGACAACAAGCCAGTCCCACAGTCCAAATGACATTAACTGGTGAAAATATTTGTACAGTATATTTAAACTCCAAGCTACGTGCAGAAGTTACAAAATAGGACTCAAAAATGCCCTCTCTCCTCTTCATACCTGGTACGTCTCCGTCAGTTGCTGCTGTTCCCCATGAAGACAGAGGCCGATCAGGAAAAAGCTCAGCACCTCCCATTTTCTCCACAATCTTGCGGGCAGATATGGAGTCCTTAAAGTATTCCCTCCAGCCAAGCGTTGCACAAAGCAGACACAGGGTTTTGCCCGTGCCTGTGGGACTTTCAAGAACTCCATTGACTTTCTGTAACAGGAAAAGTAGCACATTTGGTTTTCATAAAAGAGATGGCCATAAAATATTCAACCATGAAGGTTCAGTTCTTGCACCAGTTAAGAATGGGCATTACCAGTCATTCACTTTTTGATCCAAAAGAAAGGCGAATATCCCAAAACCAATTACTTGCTTTATTGTTTCACTGTGAAAACCAGCACGAGTGTGGACGGTTATATTTGAAAACCTTTTCAAATATATGCATGTATGAGTGTTTAAAAAACAGGTGCATTAACTGAATGTTCAGTGAAATAACGCCAAATGTCACTGTTAACCATCCACTTTATCTCATAAACTCGTGACTGTGTGTGTCCAATCCAAAACTTTGTCATGAACACACAACACACAGCGTGAACAGCACTAAACTGTTCTCTGGGTTAATAATGGGTTAAATGCAGCAAACAATTTCACATTGTTCACACGGTGTGGTGTGGTGTGGTCATGCGTGACTATAAGGGGCCACTTTACTTGACTTTACTTCTGATCGGCTCATCACTAGTGGAACTTGAGAATGAAATAAGAGAACACTGCTGCTGTGACAGTGATGGAACTGAGAAATTACAGAGAGAAGTATTCAGACACTTAAAAATGTTCAAGTTCAAATTTATTTATGTAGCATCCACAAAAGGTCACTCAATGTGCTTTACAGAAATATCATATAAAATAAAACGAAATAGAATAGGATAACGGAAGAGATAAAACAATAGATTAAATACATAAAAGAAAAAAGAAAACATATAAAAAACTGAAGGTGCAATAGAAGTGCAAATTTTTAAAAGAAGGCAGAAGAGAATAGTGCCGTTTTTAGCAGCTTTTTAAAGCTGGCAACAGTTGGTGTAGATGTCACAATGTCACAAAACACAAACAGGACTCACGTTCTGCAGGCACTCGATGACTTTAGTCATATAGTCCTGCTGACAGGGATACGGAGTGAAGGGGAAATCCACAGAGACTCCTCTGAGAGTCAGGGCAGGCATCCTGCTGTCCCGACAAGTCCGACAACACTGGGACAAACTACAGATCTGAGAAGAAACTGCTGGAGAGCATATAGTTACTCAACTGAAGCTTCTCGTTAATTTAAATACGAACAACAACGCTTGCATTATAAACAAGAACTTTCACAACAAACCCCCGTGTTCCTATCGCGCCATATTTCTTGGTCTTCTTTTACGGCTTGCCGACGTGTAGCCGCTTGCTGCCCCCGATAGGACACACAGCGCATCTGCACTCTTTTACCTGTAGACGTTCTTCAACCTGCTCAATCCCAAATAAACATGACTCTCTAGCATCCATGAGACCGTGCAATAATTAAAACACGAGAATATTCCTGTTTCTAGTCGGACAACTGGGTTCAAATTCTTATACTTTTCCTAACAACATGAATTTAATGCTCAATCACATTTCTCTCTCTCTCTCTCTCTCTCTCTCTCTCTCTCTCTCTCTCTCTCTCTCTATATATATATATATATATATATATATGTGTGTGTGTGTGTGTGTGTGTGTGTGTGTGTGTGTGTGTATGTGTATGCATTGCTACTTTGTTGTTATACTGCTACTTTGTTGTGCATGTTTTACAGATTTATATAGAATACACTGAATAATATGTTGTCAAGGTTTTTGGAAAATTATAAAAAATAGCCAAGATCAGCATTCCTAAGGACAGTGGTGGATTATCGCAATGAAACAGCTTCACAAAATGAAGCAAGAATTCTGGCAAGGTTCTAGAAATTGAGAAATCAGTTTTGAGCTGCAATCTACAGCACACTGCATGAGTGTACAGCATGAAAGTAGTATTTGGTTACATATGGCAGTAACAGTTGGTAAGCTCCATTTACTCTGATACTTAGTCATCTGTTGCTATTTTATTACATTTATTTTTATCGCATTAACACTAAGTCACTTTCATAAACCATTTTGAGGAAAGGAATCTACTTTTTTAAACAGTATCATTTTTGTATTTCATTAATAACTGATTTTGTGTTGAATTATTTTATGTTACAGTCATGACAGCGTCTGTTGAGGTTTTATCTATTTGGTTTTGTTTGACCAAGACTTTACTTTGTACCTCTGATCACATTATTATGATTATTATTATTATTATTATTATGAAAAATAACTTTTCTCTAAGTCATTATAGTTCTTCACAGGAAGTAGAAAATTATTTAGAATATCTCAGAAGTGGCCCACACAGGTTTTATACACTGGCTGACACCTGCAGATGAACAGATTTTTGTTCATTTCCTGGTCTATGACAAAAGAGTAAAAACTGATACATTACTTATGTGGTTACTTATGACAGTAGTAAGCAGTGGGTGAGTTCCGTTTACTCAGATACATGTACTGAGTACTTTAAATAATATTTTAACTACTCAAGTATATTTGCGAGATAATGAATCTACTTTTTTTTATTTGAGTATTTCATTACAAACTGATTTTTGTCCTTTATTTTACATTGCTGAGTCTGTTGAGGTTTCATCCTTTTGGTTTTATATTTAACCAAAAAATATCCCCAAAAAGTAGAATTTGCTATTGTACTTCTGATCAAGTTTTTTTTTGAAAGATCATTGCTTTAATCGACTTTTCCCCAGTTTTGAAAATCGTAAACCGAAAAATATTCAGGTTGATCTCAGAAGTAGCCCACACAGGTTTTAGAGATTGGCTGACACCTGCAGATGAACAGGTGTCTAAACCACAGATTCTGGTTCATTTACTGGTCCAGAGTAAAAGTGTGAAACGAATAAATTATTATAGGCCTGGTTTTGATTAAAACCACAGACAGATCCCGAAAGCTGAACCTGTTTTCATGTTTCATCGCCTTTATTTATTCCTGCTCCTCGTTTCGTCACAACATGGCGACTTACTCAGGCGCCACGGTCGAATTAAACACTGAAAACATTCAGGTATGTAGTCTGTTAAAACATCAGTGTGGGGCTTGGTTAGCATCTTGTAGTTTCAGCTGTCTCTTTTCTATGTGTATACCTTTTATCTAAGGTAAATAAGGAAAGACCCAGCTAAACCAACCATGGACATTTAATGAAAACAGCTGAGGTTCCTCACAGGACGGGCAATATTTACGGAGGAAGTGTCTAACGCTAGCTAGCTAGCTCATCACACCAGACACCTCGAGGTCGATTTAAAATTTATATTAATTGTATTTGTCAGAATAAGAATGACATGTTGTTTTATGGTGATATCTTCGTGTGGATGGTATTCATAGTTAGCCACGAAAACACAATTAACCAGGCACCTACGCATCTATGAAACATTACCTAGCTAAGCTAACCAACTAGCCTGAGCTTTCAGATTTGTTTCCAGCAAACTTTGCTAGCTAACCTGCTTTCACTTGCTCTCTGGCCCTGGGAAGGGTTTTTTGAGATTCAAAGGTAAAGTAATTGAGCTCACTTGCTATCTCTGTATTGCCAGGATATAGCCTTTTTTCTTTTAAAGAATATTTAGGAGATGACATTGATGCATTTCTAGCATTTTATATAAAATAGCCACATGAGGCAAGCCTTATCAGGAGTCAAAGTTTGTGTATTTAATCGACTAAATTAATCTCAATCTCAGCCAAACCTGTGAATTTAAACGGATGTACTAGCTATTTGTATACCTTATTAGCAGGTTTCTCTTTTAGTAACGTTACTTGCTGGTTTGGTTTCAACCTGTCAGTCAGCAATACTTCAATAACTACAATAATCACTGGTAAATGCCTTGTTACATTCACTTCAGAGTGGTCAATTTGGAACAACGTGATTTAATTATATGTATTTAGTACAGTTGTTCCCACGAAATTTTTTGTTTTGTCATGCTTTTGTGATTTAAACCTGTTGCCACTGGTCCCATGTGGTGGCTCTTGCTGGTGTTGGTGCAGCACGTGGTATGCTAATCTAATCCTCTTCTCTGCCCGGAGCCCACTCTGCTCATTGTTGACGGGCCACTTTTGGACGGTGTTTTATGCCTAGTTCAACAGTATACTGATGTACAGAGTTTAATTCATGTTAGAAGGGAACTTTAGGCTGTGTTAAATTTAATCTGCTTCCGGATGCCGTTCCTGGGTGTCCTAATAAACCCATTCAAAAGACCGGCAGCAGAACAGCGCCAATATTTACAGCATATGTACAAAAGTATTGAGATACCTGTCTGTGACACCCACAGGGACTTTAATGACGTTGCACAGACTTTAATACAGAATTGGTTCTCTCTTTTATCAGCTATAACAGCTTCCACTCTTCTTGAAAGGCATTCCACAAGGTTTTGTAATGTTTCTATGGGAATTCGTGCTTATTCATTCTGTAGAACATTTATGAAGTCAGGCACTGATGTAGGACGAGATGGCCTGGCTCGCAATCTCCGTTCCAGGTCATCCCAAAGGTGTTGGATGGGGTTGAGGTCAGGGCTCTGTGTGATCCAGTCAAGCTATTCCACACCAAACTCATCCAACCATGTCTTTATGGAGCTTGCTTTGTGCACTGGGGCACAGTCATGCTGGAATAGAA
>JBBPCY010000037.1:15692364-15709438 GCA_037974405.1 Brachyalestes nurse
CATGTCTTTATGGAGCTTGCTTTGTGCACTGGGGCACAGTCATGCTGGAATAGAAAAGGTTCTTCCCCAAACTGTGTATAAAGTTGGAAACATCTCGTTGTCCAAAATGTCTTGGTGTGCTGAAGCATTAAGATCGCCCTTCACTTGAATTCAATAATAAGTGTACCCCAATACTTTTGTCCATATAGTGTAAGTCTGTGTTGTCTGTGAAGATCATGGTAAATTAACCACATTATTTTGTCAGTTTAAACTAAGAAAACTGTTCCACAAGCTATCTACTCCATCAGCATTAGTCCAGACATAGTTTTGTTTTTTTAAACCTGGTTATCATAGACCTTAGAGTTACACACCTTGGGCCAGTAATGGCTGAAACACACTTTAGTCCAGATATGTGATGTACTGTATACAGAAAATATAAATTCACAATTTTGGTTAACTATTAGGTTATACAGCATGGGTTCATTTACATTGGATGTTACTATAGCTGATCGCTGAATATTTTATTACTTTTTCCACCAGTTCGGGGTACATACCATGGAGACCACTGGCGTGTGTGGAATAGAGGCTGCCACACGTGGACTGGTGGATGGGAGCAGTTCCCCTACTTCACAAGATAATCTTGAGGAGTTTGAGGGGCTGGTTAAGACCTGCTGCAATGAAGAAGTGAGAGGGGAGACACCTGGGAGAGAAGATTGCCAAATTGACCCGCTTGAAGGAGAAATGGAGCCAAGCAGTGATCAGACCAAGGAGCAAAACATGTTTGGTGCGTGCTATCATCAAAATTCTGGATGCTAAGCCATTTGCATTGTCAGGCCACTTAGTTGTTAGGCTTTCAGGAAAAAAATAGTCTGCTTTTTTGTTTAACACAGTGTGTTTAGACATGCTCATGGGATGTTTAGCTGGTTTGAGATGGAAAAGAAAAGCTTTGCAGTCATGTGGTTGTAAGTCTTTTCATTTGTGAAATGTGGTTTGCTGAGTCTTGTGATCTGCATAAAAGACTTTTTTATGCATCATGTAGTACCACTGTTCTTTTACCATAGGGAAAGAGGTACTGCTTCTGATGCAAGCCCTTCACACCTTAGACACTCCAGAGGAGAAACTTGCTGCACTTTGCAAGAAGTATGCTGACCTGGTAAGAATGTGTTGCTTTAAAATACCCATACAGTTTAACTGTGTGTTGTGCAAGTGTACATAACTATCAGGCTAAGCTATATATATAAGAAAAGATGTAGTAATCCCAATCTAACACTGAAAATGTAAGGGCATTTAATGGAATCAAATTTAGCAAATAAAAAACCCTTAAACATTTTGTCACACAGAAACACAGTATAAAATATAGTATGTCAAAATAAACTATTCACAAATGTAGACTTTATCTCCATGCTAAAAAATTATTTGCAAGGCATGCTGGAAGAAAACATGGCTGTAACTCACAAATGTCAACATCTGTAGCTTGCTAGACACTACTGGAACTCTGACTGTAACTAGCTTCTATGGTCAGATGACAAAAATACAGCCTTTTGTGAAAGAAGGATGATAGTACACAATAGATATCCACACTCTTAAATATTTTGGAGGATCTGTGATGTTGTCTGTGATGAAAATATGTTTGATGCCTCCGAAAAGTCAAAACAGGGTTGTGGTTGAGTCTTCCAGCAGGACAATACAAAACATACATCCTAATGGAGTAAGCTGAAGAGTCCAAAGAGAGGATTGTGAAGAATTTGGAGAGATTCTGTTTTGAGGAGTGTGCTTAGATTGCTTGCTCTGGGTTCTCAAATCTCATCAAGACCTTATAGCAGATGGCTCATTGTGTTTACGGTGTCAAATGAAGGTTGCAGGAATACATGTAATAGTCAGGTCAACTAGCAGGAACAACACAAGACTACATACATGCAGACAGGACAAAATACAGAGTCCGAGAGAGAGTGCAGGAAAAGCACACAACAAAGCATGACAAGAAAATATTTGGTTTGGTCAACATTTGAATTAATATAGTATTATTTCAGACACTGAATTTTACCTGTGGAGTTGTTCGATGTGTAAAAATACAGATTACAGGCACAGTAATAAACAATTAAGCAAATAATTGGGATGTGTTTTTGTTAAAAAGGGTGTGGTTTTATTAAAACACAAAATGGTTTACCAAGGGTACCAGTAAGTTCCTAGTAGATAAAGTGATGTGCTTGACAAATTACTATAATAGCACTTGCCATGTGTCACCTTACTGTCCTTCAGAACATAATGGGATTTTATTTTTTAAAAGCTGGAAGAGAGTCGCAGTATGCAGAAGCAAGTGAAGGTGCTGCAGAAGAAGCAGACGCAGGTCCTCAAAGAAAAGATTCATCTGCAGAGTGAACACAGCAAAGCCATTCTGGCTCGCAGCAAGCTGGAAAGCCTTTGCAGGGAGCTACAGCGGCACAACAAGACCCTGAAGGTAACACTGCAGTGTTTTTCCTGTTCCGATCATCTCTGTCCCTCTAGATTACTAGTTTAGCTTCACTTTACTGATTTGCATAGCTTATTATTCATGAAGACAAGGATTGACATGTTAAGTGTCAAACACTTTTTTTCTGGCCCTGTCAGTGCTGCCAAAGCTGTCTAAAGTGTTGGTATTGGTAAACAGATTCTTGATGTACAACGTTCTTGTTTTATTTGGTAGGAGGAAAACGCCCAAAGGTTCAGAGAATATGAGGAGAGACGTAAAGAGGCCACGCTTCACTTCCAGATGACACTCAATGAGATTGAAGCCCAGATGGAGCAGCACAACGCCCATAACACCAAGTTGAGACAGGAGAATATGGAGCTGGCAGAGAAACTCAAGAAACTTATTGAGCAGTATGAACTGAGGGAGGAGGTAAGAAAGCTAGTAGACAAGTAGGGGCACTATTTAAAAATGTATTACATCTGACACCAGTTCACCTAGACATTATGACTCGTTCTGCTCTCAGGATTATGCATATATTGGCTACTTGCTTATTCTTGCTTAGCTTGGAAAGTCCAAGGGCGAGGGAACATTAAACTGTATTTAGTTCCATTCTAATAGTTAGGTGATGTGCAGAGACCATTGACAGCCATGTTTCATGAGTGTATCACTTATTTAAGTGCTGATTGTTATTCCTTTGTAATGTTCAGGCCAGGAGGTAATGTTGCATTTTGTGATAAACACATTAAGGTCCTTTCATAACAAATGGATAGAAGACATTTGGGTGTTTTGTGGTCTGAATATGAAAGATTAATTTCTTCTCAGCACATTGACAAGGTGTTCAAGCACAAGGAACTACAGCAACAGCTGGTTGATGCAAAACTCCAGAGGACAGCTGAGCTAATGAGAGAGGTAGAGGAGAAGCAACAACGGGAGAGAGAACTTGTAAGTAATTAATTTCTGTAAAAATGCAGATTTTTTTTTACTTTACTAACTTGGAGCAACCCTTTGAGGATTTTTCAACTGTATGTTCTAAGAACAGTTATACTATTAAATTACATGATCTTAGTTAACTAGACAAGTTTGAAGTATATGCTGGTGAGCTTATATCAGTGGTAATAGTTTATTGCAGTGAAATAGCTGAGGTATCTTTCAGTATGTACTGCATCTGGTGATGACTTTCCCATCAATTCTTTAAATTTGCCACAACATTGTAAGTCAATAATGTGTTACTTGATCTCCTGTCATTGTTCAGCTTCTGAAAGATGCAACAGAATCCAGACATAAATGTGAGCTGATGCGGGAGCAGGAGCTTCAGCTGAAGCAGCAGCTTACTCTTTACATGGACAAATTTGAAGAGTTCCAAACAACCCTTGCTAAGAGCAATGAAGTGTTCACTTCTTTCAGACAGGAGATGGAGAAGGTGTGTAGCTGCTGGATATTATTTTCGCATGAAAAAGAGTAATGATCTAATCTTTGGGAGTTGTGGCAGGTTCCTCGACTTTAGTGAAACAGCTGCATAATTCTCCTGTGTGACTTCTCTGTTTTAAACAGATGACCAAGAAAATCAAGAAGTTGGAGAAGGAGACTACTCTTTGGAGGACCAAATGGGAGACCAACAACCAAACGTTGCTGCAGATGGCTGAGGAGGTTAGAACACTATTTGGTTTTTATTATAATAAAGAAACTTACAGAAGCCTAGCAGTATTGGTAGAAATTACAGACTGTCTAGATCTAAAGCTCAAACAATCATAAGTATTGCTAGCTTGAGTAATGAGACGGTTTATTTCTGAATGCTCATGTGGAGCAACTAGCTAAAAAGTCACTCTCCTGAGCCTAAGTTCTAAGTGTGACAAATCCACAGCCATCTGTGAGTGTCTAATGCAGCACAGTGGATTCTGCTTTCTAAAAGGGGAGGATGGCTTTTGCCTGGCCCATTTAAAAAATCCTAACCAATGTTAAAAATGTTAGACATTTTCACTTATTTCTTTTTGTCCTTTGTCAGCGTTAGTCATGAAAGTCCCCACAATACCATATCTGCCCTGAATAAAACACCAGACACTTTCGAATTATGTTTACAACAATTCTGACCAGTGGTTCAGATTCCCAGAATCTAGGAGATTCTGCAAATTAGATTTCTCATTTCTTACTACTTATGCAATCTAAACAAAAAGGACAATGATATTGAAATGATTGCTCTGCTGGTGGTATGTGCCTTCTGCACAGAAAAAGCCTAGTAGAATGTCAGGAGACAGTATAGAGCCATTATAAACATACATTATTGCTGTTGCTACAACTGGATGGGTTTATCCTCCTCCTCTGTCTAGTGAGATGGTCTTTTACACATGATGTCAGCATCATGTTTCACGTGAGAGTCTCTGTGTCCACTGAACACTACAGGACACTGTACAGATTTGATGACTGGCAGTAGATTGAATGGGTAACGGTTAGATTATAGAGACCTAACATCATAGGATAATCTAGAAAGATAATAATTCAAAATTACCATGATATCAGGAGACCTGTCTATAAATTGGCCTGATTAAACTTGAGAGCAGGCATAGTTTCCTTCCAGAGAAGATAGCAAATGGGAATTAAAATGGCTAATACATTTTCCACACTTAGTATTTTCTACAAAGGTAAAAATGGTTTTGGCTACAGCAAGATGTGTAAATTGACTATGAACCAGTAAATAACTGTGAAAGATCTTTTTCCCCCTAAAACCTTTGTTTGTAGAAAACTGTACGGGACAATTATTACAAGGCCCTCCAAGGCAAACTGGATCGTCTGGAGAAGCTGTGCAGAGCCTTGCAAAGGGAACGTAATGACCTCAACCAGAAACTGGGAGCCCTCCAGGGTCCAGCAAAGAATCCTGAAGAAGAGGGGACAGGACCTCCTGACCCCCAGCCAGAGGAGCCCTTCAGCCAGTCTGTAAATGAAGGGATAGATGGAGAGGTAGAGGGAGAGATGGAATGTTTGGCTCCTGAAACAGAGAGGCTGGGGTTGCAGCTAGAGAAAGAGTCAAACACAAAGCAGCTTGATGACAACTGAGGCACACATTAGGGACTTTTTTGTGGAGGTATATATTTTTGTGTAATAGATATCATAAATAATACTAAAAAAACATATGTATGACAACTGCTCTGTACATTGGTGATTGGCTTTGTGATGAGCACTTTTTACTTGCTTTTTTCTACCACATCTGTATTTTCTTAGGAAATGGTCATATGGTCCAAGGAGGCTACAGCTTTAGTGTTCAAGGCTTAATTTTGTTCTGTTTCCCCCTCTCTTGCTGATCGGTGTTCTGATTGCAGATATGAATTTTTTTGGTGGTCATGTAGCTCTTGGATTTGGCTTCTAGGACTGAAATAAATGGACTCTGATGCATGTAGGGATACTGATAATTTGACCTAGCCATGTGCAGTTAACTAACCAACTGTGTCCAAGTAACAATGCAACAACAGGGCATTCATTACAGTGGAAGAGCTTAAGAGATCTTTTTGGGCTTTAAAGTCCAAATTAAGGAGGGTCTCATGGGTTTGATCTTCCATTTTTCTGTCTATACCTGAAATATATGTTTATGGAGGACAAGTCTTAAATATACTATCTAGAGGTATAATTTCATAGTTTTTATTTTCTTCTGAGACTATGTTGTCTATCTTTTCTTTCAACAAGGAGTTCTTGGAATTAAGGGCTAGTTTGACTTAACAAGGCTGCTATTAACAGATTATGTGAAAATATGGGGCATACTTTGACACTGTTCATGTCAAACAGTGTCAGAGCCATTGTCTTTGCAAGGTTATTTTTGAATATGACTGCAGATTTTTTTTCCTAAAGCAATTAAAGATGCTTAAGGAGGGGCATTTAAATGATTTGAGGAGTTAGTCTTTGAGAATATTACCACTAAATTCTATTAAGAGTATTTAGTTTTGTGGAAAATTTACAACAGTTTTCTTGGGTAAAGGATTAGTGTTCTTCAAGCTACAGTAGGCAGAACTTTCCTATAAAACGTGAAAGATCAGTAGAAGAAAACTACACAGGAAATAGAAGCAAAGGGTCACAGTTGTTTGTGAAATTAAAAAAAAAACAGAACTCAAGGCAACACTGGAAATTGCACATTCCGTTGTGTACTCATGCGGTCTGCCTTGTGAATAATGAGCCAGATTTGTGTGAATAACTTTGTGTTAAACTTAACCAGATCAACGCAAGCCATGCTAAACTCAGATTTCAAAAGCTACTGTCTTAGCCAAATAACGGGTAGAATATAACTTAAAAAAAGGCCTCTGAATCAATCTTATATTGTTAGTCAAGTGAATTGTTTTTTTTTCCATGCTCTGACAGAAAGCTTAGTGATCATTTCTTGGGACATGGTTGCTAAATAATCATTAGTTTTATGGCTAAGGTTAAGTAATATCCTTTCACTACATCCAATTGATTACATGAGCTGGTTTCAAATATTTGTATTATGTCAACAAAACTGCACATTACTACCTTTCTGATAGATGCAGTGATCAGTTTGACCAGACTGATGCACTGCTAATACTGCAATGATTTCCACAACTTGGAAACAAAACTGACTGAAATTCACCTGTTTAAGTTCATAAGGGGCCTTGACATCTTTACTGGAAATGCTGAATGTGATTTATTTCCCCCTCCTTTTTTGCTTTTTTTTTTTTTTTTTTAAACAATTTAACTGTGTGATGATCAAGAATGAGATGTACTTCAAGCATTACACTCAATGCCATTGCTAATAGCTGTGAGCATTGTAGTTGTTGCTGACAATGTGAAAATGTGTTGAGCGCTGAACCGATGAATGTAGAAACATGTACCCTTGTTATCAGTGCTATGCCTAATTATGCAGACTTTATAGGGCACATAGCCTTTCAGGCCTCCAATAAACTCTTTGCTAGCATGAACCGGGAAAACAGGGTGTTTGGAACACGTTCCCTCAGGTCAATGTGGACCAATCCACATGTCTGTACGTGTTCAGTGCTGACCTGCAGCAACATCCCACCATTCTTATTCCACTTAAGCAAGTGCATTCCAGTATGCTTATGTTCTTGTTGGATATAAATTGGAACATGACTCCAGTACCATTATGGTTCAAAAGTGGTTTAAGTTCAAAACGTCAAATTTATTAGAGGACACCTGGCTTTGTCAGCCAAACCTTGAGTTTCAATTTTCAACCGATGTAATAAGGGAAACATGTAGAAACATGCTTGTCTCCGCTAAAAATCTTAAAAAGAGGGTAGATACTCACCAGCCTCTCAACCACAAGTCACATTTGATGCAGTGCAGCCATTGTCTGATGCCATTTCTTTTATTTATAATGTGAACAGTAATTATCTCAAACTAAAGTAATGGCATACCTAATCTGTGCACATGGCCTTTTCAACCTATTATACATTGAGACCTCAAAAATGCTTTTTTCCTCAGAATTTGTATCTTCTGAACACTTGAATCGTCTTTTGTTCGATTTGCAACTGATGGAAAAAATGTAGTTTGGGTTTTTTGGTGGTTATTGCTTTTATTTTGATTTCTTTAGCAGTGTCCCAGGTTGATTCTCAGGTTATGCAAGAAATCTACCTCTGCAGGTAAGAATAACTGTGAAAGAGGCTAAAGTCAGCAATGCTTTGAAAATGCTTTCTCCCTTAACTGATCCTGTCTTCTCTGAGATTGTATGTTACTGTAGTCCTGTCTTGCTTTTCAATAAAAATGTTTTGTAGATTTTTCTTTACTACTCAGTGGGATTTCCTTTTATTCACCAAATGCAATTTATAGCATCTGTCATGGTGACTTTTTGTAACTGAAACATGACACTGTACACTATAAAGCATATGTACACGTCTGGGAAACTAATGTTTATGTAGAAAATGCTCAAATAGACCAGACTTGTTCAGTTTAATTTGTACTTTATTCCTTTGTGGAATTATTTAATGGTAACCATTATCAACATTGTAGGCATACAAAAAGAGCAAAAATTTGAAAAGGTATTACAAAACATTTATTGCAGTTGACATCAGGTGTATGCACAAAACTAAAAATGTGTATGAAAACTGCCTGCCTTGGCTCCAAGTTGGGGAAAAAGATTTAACAGCAGTGTCCATTCATCAAGTGCATTTTCTGAAAGCGCCAGACCTTCTACATTATTGAAACCTTTCCCAAACATACCTTTCATAACAAAACCATCCAAAACAGCCTATAAACATACCATGGAAACTGCTCTTCTAAAAAAAAAAAAAAAAAAGTCCATTCGACACAATAATATGTTTCTAAAGGAAGGTTTACACAGATCTGAAGAGTGGGTAGAGAAGGAAAGGATACTGAATAATAGTTCTTGAATAAAGTAAAACGATGGAATCCAGTAACCAGTATGACTGGACTTTGGTCACTGGGTGAAGTCCTGAAATACAGCTGTTCCTTTGTTTGATTTAATCCATCTTTAGGCTGAATCTCGGTTGGTGGTACCAAGTGTTCATAAGATATGAACCCTGTTGTCCCATGTTGAACAAAGAGGTTACGATGCCTGGCTCTCAAGCTCTGAGGCAGGAGTGTCTGGTTCCTCATCATTGTATATGTTCTCTGCCTACATGATGGATACAAATGTTTTATAAATCAGACCTCAGAATCAACTGTAAAACGTCAGGTTAATAAGCTAGTTTCTAACCAGAATAAAATTAGTACTTACCATCTGCCAAACTTGCATAATGTTGTCCTCAGACACAGAGCAGATCACCCAGGGTTCATTAGGATTCCATGAGAAATCAGAGATTTTTGCTGTGTGTCCACCATGAATGAACTGTTGCAGTTAAGGATACACAGTTTAAAAAGTTTGAAACGTGCAAACAAAAAAAACAATTTTACATATTTCACATATACATAAGTCTCAATACAGATTTGTGAACTCACCAGCAATTCAGGAGGTCCGTCCTCAGCATCTTCAGCTGACTGTTCCTCTCCGATTTTACTGAAAGCATGTCAAACACATACCATGTGCGTTACTAATTGTACACGGTCACAGCACTGCTCAGCTCAGTTAGAAAGAAAGTTTTGGTTCATGTACCTAACAACTGGTTCAAAGACATACAGCTGGAAAAAAAGGTAAACAGGCAGAACAAGTGCCCAGAGTACTTCAGCTGTTTATAAGGGACCATGTCTCTTGAATCTCTTAACCTCATACATTTAAACAGAAACGTAATGACTTACCTCAAGTCCCAGACGTTAAGTCGCCGGTCTGTACCACTAGAAGCCAAAATTGTCTCATTATGGGGTGACCACTGAACCTGCCACAAGTAATTCATTGTATGTTAAAACAAAGCCTAAAGCCATAAATAATCTAACATAGTACAATAAATTTTCTACAATTATGGGGCCACTAAGATTTATCAGTGGATATAATCGAGTGTGCTGTAAATAGGATGAATTGCACACTTACAATTAAGTCTTTTATTCCTATTGTCTTTTTTAATAATACAACTTAATTATAAAGTTTAATTATACAATCACAAACCATTTAAGATCCTGCCCATGTTTCCCATGGAAAGACATTTAATAGTTACAAATAAAGGATATTGCTTTATCATTTCAGGAAGCAGTGTTAAGACCTCACTTGTTTTTTTGAACTGTTGAAACTACAGGTTTTTATAGCAAAAAAACCCAAAACATTTTTACAGGTGTATAGTATCACAGTTTTTTTATATAAAATTGTTGGCATTAACTAAATTCTTGAAAAAACAATCTACTAACTTGTCTGAATGAAAAATTGTATTACATAAGCTCAGGATGTCTCCAAATCTGCCTCAATACAGAAATGATTCAAGATGCTCAATGTTGCAACTTTGTAATGTACTTCTAAGATCCAGCATGATAGCTTTTTTACTGGCTCACAACTTTGTAAGGATTGGTGTAGCCCCTCATGTCATCACTTAGACCAGGGGTGTGGAACTCCTGGAGTGCCGTGGTCCAGCATGTTCTGGTGATTTCCCTGCTCAGAAACCCCTGGTTCACCTCGCCAGTTAACTGTCAGGTTTAGTAAATGTGTTTGAGGAGGAGAACCATCAAACTGTGCTGGACACCGGCCCTCCGGGACCAGAGCTTGACACCCCTGACATAAACCATTGTTCATAAGAGGAGACATAAATCTGCTAATGTGTCAAAAGCTGTCTATAAGATTCTGCACATCTTCAAATATGTTGTTTTGCTTCTGTCAGTTGTAACTCAACATTCCATTTGCATACTCTGGCTTCTTATTCAGAACTCACTTAAGCCAAAATAATATTTAGTAAATATGGTTAACAAAGTGACAATGATCGAATAAAATATAATTGGTAAAAGAAAAAACATCCTCCACAAGCGTTAAAAAACTGAGGACGTATTCCATATTTGTTGTGAACAGATCTACCCTGGCACTGAAATCTGTCAAACGGGAAAACAGTTTGCCACATACTATTTGTGGGTATTACCTGGAAGATTTCATCTTTGTGTGACTCAAAAGAGTGAAGCTTTAGCTTCAGATTACGTAGATCCCAAAGGGCCACAGTCTATAGGGAAAAAAAAAAAACAAACATATGACGATTTTCATTCCAAACAAAAGGATGATATTCATGAATTTTTTTTTTTTTACATGATGTATATCACTGGGCGTGATCTTAATACATACAATTAATGCCAATTATATAAATTTTACTAGTGTTTTTATCTAGTTATTATTTATCTTTACCTTTCCAGACCACATTCTTTTCCAAATTGATACAGAATTTGGACATACAGAATTTAGTATGGACCACAAAATCAGTGTTTTGTGAACAACAGTTTAAAGAAATCTGTGTGTAAGTGTGTGGGAATATTGGCACTGTACAGACCTTATCTGCAGAGCCAGTAGCTAAGATGAATTCACTGTAGGGGTTGAATGACAAGCAGTTCACCTCTGCAGTGTGGGCATCCACTGAGTGACTGGCCTTAGATGTATTGTTGGATCTTGTGTCCCAACTATTTGAAACATTTATTTTATTAGCTCTTATGGACGTACTATTCAGCTTGATAATAGTTAACTGATGGGTGCCAGCACCCTTACAGTTATACAACAAATGTGGCTTTTTTCCATTTAAAAATAATGTTCTGATCATCTCATTTCTGACTATATAACAAAACTGTGACTTATGATTTATCACTGCAATAATTAATTGTAATAAAGATGGTATGTTTACATATTAACAGTACAGTCTTTCGTTTGCCAGTCTGCATAAGCACATATAGTTAATATGTGTTCTCACAGAAAACTTAATGTTTTATTCTTGCAGGAAATAATGAGTACTTAATGGGCAGAATTGGTTTATATCTGATTATTTGTACAGCCTTACTCACATCATGAGTTTCTGGTCATCAGCTACTGATCCAAAAAGTGATTCATGGAGCAGGTGCCAAGACACATCCTCCACCACAGCAGTGTGGCCTGTGAAAATAGTCTTGGCATCTACAATCTTTCCTTCTTTAGGAGATCCACTGATGTCCCATAGACAGATTGTCTGCAGAAAGGTTGGGTTTGAAACAAACTGTTATTCAGACAGCTGAGCTACATGGCCCTTAACGTAAGCTCTTAACATAAGCTTTCAGGACTCTGATCTCACATGGTCATCGGAAGCACTAAGCAGGTTTCCACTCAAGTTGGGGTTCCAGGACAAACCGTAGCCTTCCTTCTGATGCCCCCTCAGTCTCAGGTCTGGACTGCACTCACCACTGGGGTCTAGAGGTGAAAAAAAAAATACTTCAGAACAACGAAGAAGATGCTGGCTGTCCCAAAAGTAGTTTTGGTAATAACTGCTATTAACGTGTCAATAAGTTATATTCATGAAATATGCCATAGGTTACGAACCTAACCCTTTTAAAACCGTTTATCATCCATCAAGCAAGTTTACTAAACACAGAGCCAAGTTCTCGTATCACTATGAGTGAAATAACTAAGACAAATCGTGTTCAGTCCTGATGGCTTATCAAGTTACTTCAGTGTTCAGCCAACAATAAGCTAAACCAATTAGCTAGCCTGTTATCTCTGTTTTCCACATCAGTGCCTCAGCTACACTGACTAAACTGACTTATGATAAACTCAGCTTCTTCCAGCCAAGTGTCCCTCAACACCAAAAATTCAAGCAAAAACGAATTGCTTGCATCTTGCTATTTCCATAATGTTATCTTTTAATAACTTTAAAAAGAGGGGTTAAAAAGAGACTAACCAAAACCAAATCACCAAAATAAATGTCAGATTACTAAATTAGCAGCACTGTTTGGTAATTTTATGAACAGAATTGAATTATAGTGCTGTGCATTTTGCATGAATGTTAAAAAAAACAAACATTTCACTAAGTTAACACACCAAATACTGGCCTTATTCTGTTACTCATGAAGCACGGAAAAAGAGGCGGATGGCATAATAAATAATAATAATAATAATAATAATGAATAACACTGACCTGGTTTGGATGGATGTTTAGTGTAGTCAAAGACCAGCACATCTGATGTAGGGGTCTTTGTGGCGATGATGCAGGGGTTCTGTGGCATGTATCTGGCTCGGTTCACTTCTCCCTCATGATTGATCTTTATCTCAATTTCAATCTTGCCACTCACTGACCCAAATCCTCCAAACTCTGAAGAGAGACAGAGTACCACAAAGTGTGGTAATTGCGTGAATGTGTATATCCTAATATGGCCTGACAACAGAAACTTTTAATTATACATAGATCAAGCTGATAATAAGAAAAGTGACTTTGTTTCTTAACATGAGCATTCAGCACTGGGACAATGCCATCCTTTGTTACTATTGCCACCAGCACTGATTTATCTCCTGCCTTTCTGTGTCTTTCAGACATCAAACACACATACCTGCTGAAAGAACACAAAAAAAGCACTTTAACATTTAAGCCATATGATAAGCCAGATAAAAAAAATGTTTAGGCTGTTTAAATGGCAAACCTCCTTTTTCGCTGTCGTAATGTGATGCATCAAACTGAGCATCGTCGTTGGGGATCTGAACGCTGGCAATGACGAGGTGATTCTGTTCATCTGAAGTGTGTGTTCCCAACACCAGTCGGTGTACCACATAGTCCTTTCCCTCTGGTCTACACAAGAGATGTACGTTGAAATTTTACCAGAGCTTGCTTTTTGGAAGAAAGGTTAATGGACTGCAACTGAAAAATGTTAACTGTGAAAGTCATTCAACAGAGAAGGCAGCTGGGCTGGTTACCTGTTCACATCGGGTAACCACTGCACTGTTAAACTTGGCCATTCAAGTGCATGTGTCATGACCAAGTCATAGAGAAATGGGGTATTTTTCTTCCATATTTTATATTCTTCGTTTATTACCCGTTCCTCTACTGCATCGTCATACACTACAAAGAAAGACAAAAAAAAAAAAAAAACACAAGATCTAGTTTTGACAATGCTGCAGATCACAGCCTTTGCGGTATAATTGCCATAAAGTGTGAAAATGAGGCAAAGTGCATTTACTACTCTGCTATTTTATCATCAGCCAAGTATGTGCTAACAAAGTACACCATATAGTGTTACCTAATGGGATAGCACCAAACATTGTATTACAGAAACATTCATTCATTGAAATCAACAAAACTTATTATAAAGACAGTTGGCAACAACTTTCATTATTGATTTATTAGGTCTATGTTGTAGCATGCTGTGTCATGGAGCTGGCTACATCAAAAACATCTGAAATATGGCAGAGGATGGGAAGACGGTTTGACTAAAATCATCTATAGTATGGGAAGTGTGTTCAACTATGACAAATATGTAAAACTGATCTTGTGTGGCACGGCAGCATTACAGCAATGAGAGAACACCTGAAACGAAAACATGATGGAGCCAAAGATGAAGGGGACTCAAAATGGGTTATGTTATTGCGAAAAAAAAATTAAATATTCAATAATTAATATTAATATATGTTGTATAGCATACATCTAGGTCTGTTATTTGAGTTACTATTGTCTATTTGGAATGCCATTTTGATTTTTTAAATACAAGGATGGAAATAAGAGTTATTTGTGTTTTATCTGATTCATGGGTAATAATTGACAGATTTACTGTCTTTCAAAAAAAGTTGTTAGTTGCAGCCTTAAAATGCTGATGCACTTAAAAACTTTTTTGCTTATTTGATTTATATAACTCCATGTTGTGACAAAGTTACAGGACTGAAAGGACATAGGTTTGTTTCCTCTTTTCATCTGGAAAGGAAAAAGAACTATAGCTAAGACACTCCCATAACACTGTACAAATACTGTTTTATATGATTAACAACACGCCATCAAATATTGATTATTATTTGGTGATAACAATAAATTGTTTATTATTTAGAGACTCTGCAAATGAAATTGCAATATGGCAATATGTATCATGGCCTGAACACTTCTGAAGTGCATGTTTTGCTACAAAAGGAGTAACGTTATCATGTTGAATTTGTTTTAGTGCAGTGCAGGGTGCTAAGCACTGAATAAAAACGGTTGTGTGTAGATTCTATAGCGTTTTTAACGCATCATTATTCTGTTCTGTCTGTCCCACCTTGTAAAACAACAAAATAAATAATGCTGGATGCATCTCATTCATAGCTAAAATTTAAAAAGGGAGATGATATTACATTTTTACATATCTCCCTCCCTTTTAGTCTGTTGCACACAACAGTGTTAAAGGTTGGGACACTAAGTAACAATAGTAATAAGTACAAAGTAACAACTAAAGAGAGATGAAGAAGGGAGTATAGTTCAATTAGACTGAATGAACTAAATCCCACTACCCAGCTGAGGGCTTGTCACTGTAGCTTCCAGAAACCCTACATTTACACACTTTTTCGGGCTCAATGCTGAAGCTATGTGACTTTAACAATTACATGAGTACAGTATAAAAGCGTATATGTCTATCTCCATGTGAGTAACGTGATTCGCTAATGCTAACAAACGAGGCGCCAAAACTGGAGAGCTAATCCAGTTAGCCACCAAGCAAACAAAGCAAACATGCTCTCAACTCCTTTACCTTCCTTGTCTGCCATTTCCAAGAGTCCTCAGAAAAATGTTCAGTCTCAACGCTCTCAGATGTAATGCCTCAATGCCAATGAACCGCTAGCCAGAGTGAAATAATATTCTGAACTCCTGCCCCGTGGAGCTCTTTCCGGACTTCTTCCATTCGAGAACACAGAAAACGCCTACATCACAACAGAGCGACAGAACGTGGGCTGTCCTTCATCATCACTCTGCAACACTACCCCAAAGCGACTGAAGCTCGTCTGTCTGTACTTCTTTAAACAAACAAATAAAGCATAAAAGCAGACGCCTGGTGAATTCCTTAAATCATGTGGTAAAATGTTATCAGTCGAACAATGCCACGTTTTGACCCAAGCACACGAAAATCAACAAGAAGAGCCTGAATTGGAGACTTTAAACCCACCTGCTCATGCTGCAACACTGAGGTTTGTTTTCGAATCCTGTCTGGCTAAGCTAGCTTCTGCTTCGAAATGCTGTTTTTTATTCACTTCTTCATTATTGTCTGACCCATTCTATCAATTTAGAGCGTTTGACTCTATACAGGAAAAAATAACCTGAAACAGATCTGAAAATACTTTTAACTTTTTTCGAAATGCTGTTTTCAAATCAAATTTTCTATATTGTCTGGCCTTTTTTATCAGGTTTCAGCGTTTGATAATCTTACAGTGAGTTAATTATTGTTTCTCTTTGGAAATGCCGTTTTATAAACGTACTTTTTCTTCCATTTTCAGGGTTTGACTCTGTATAGGAAAAAATAACCTGATAGAGAGTTGAAAATATTGTGTTTTTTTCAATGTATTTGAAACATTGTCTTCTCTGCTTAGTGGAAAACAACGACGGGCCTTGTTGAAGAAAGAACGAAGGAAAAGGAAACGTCAAGCTCTTGCTAAACTCAGATCACGTAGGTTAACGTTTCTTACGCTTTACTTGTGGACAAAAGTATTGGGACGCCTGACCATTACACAAAAATTAACTTTGCATTAATGACCTTGCATTCAAACACATAGACTTCAATATGAACCAGGTTCCCCTTATATCAGCTTGCACTCTTCTTGGAAGATTTTCTACAGGATTTTGGAGTGTTTCTGTGGGGAATTTGTGCCCATTCATTCTGTTGAGCTTTTATAAGGTAAGGCACCGGATGTTGGGCGAGAATGCCTGGCCCGCAATGTCCGTTCCAGTTCATCCCAAAGGTGTTGGATGAGGTTGAGGTCATGGCTCTGTGTGGGCCAGGCAAGTTCTTCCAAACCAGACTCATCCAACCATATCTTTATGGATCTTGCTTTGTGTACTGGGACACAGTCATGCCGGATTAGAAAAAGACCTTCCCCAAACTGTATCCACAAAGTTGGAAGCATGGCGTTGTCCAAAATGTCTTGGTCTGCTGAAGAATTACGATTGCCCTTCACTGGAAGTTGGGGGCTACCTGAATTCAGTCACTTTTGTCCATCCCAGTACTTTTGTCCATTTAGTGCAGGAGTGTCCAACTCCGGTCCTGGAGGGCCGGTGTCCAGCACAGTTTGACGCTGGTTCTTCTCAAACACATTCACTAAACCAGACAATTAACTGGTGAGGTGAACCAGGTGTTTCTGAGCAGGGAAATCACCAAAAC
>JBBPCY010000037.1:15709538-15721817 GCA_037974405.1 Brachyalestes nurse
AACCAGGTGTTTCTGAGCAGGGAAATCACCAAAACATGCTGGACCACGGCCCTCCAGGACTGGAGTTGGACACCCCTGATCTAGTTTGTTCACTTAAACTATGCAACCCCTCTAAACCCCCAAAATCTAAATGTTTCTATAGAAAGGGTCTGTATTCGTATGTTGACGGCTTATTTAAGGTAACCTTGTGATCAACATTTCTGTAACCGTTCTTATACAGTTGATACGCCTGAAACTGAACAAGAAGATGGGGATGAAGATGACAAGGAGGCTGAAGAACGGTAAGCTGTGTGTGACCATTGGCTTCAGTTATCAAGTATCAGTATACCCAGTGTGTTACTGACGTATTCTGTTTTATCATTCCAGACAGCGTTTACACCAAGAGTGGCTGGAGAGAGAAAGGGTCTTTCAGGAAGAGTTCAGGCTGAAGACAGAGATAGAGGAGGCTGCACGAAGGAAAAAGGAAGAGGAGGAGGTAAGGGAGCATGTCCTGATCAGCGTAATTCCATCATTTTATTTTGTAATTTAAAATTTCAAAGATTGGTTATAAATTTTGTTTTACTGCCCGCAGAAAAGAATCAGGGAAGAATGGGAAGAACACGAGAGAAAAGAAAGAGAGGAGCAGGAGCAGAAGCAGCAGGAGAAGAGAGACAGAGAGGTGATCCCTGCAGTCGGAGGATAAAATGAAAGAGGCCGTTATCCATATATCCTCTCACTCCCTGCTTTCATGTCCATATCACTACACATGTTCTGGAATAAATTGTTCTAAATCTATTTAAAAATAATAATTATTGGTAATCTGCCTGTTAACAAAATAGTTTGACTAAAAAAATAGTCTGAGCTTCTTTCATTTAGCACCTGAGCCACAAGGCTAATGTTGCCAACAGCCCCTAGAAGTCAATAGTCACCCAAATACCCAAATTAGTTTCAGGAAGAATACAACATCAAAACCCAACCTGCTCAACCTGCTAGATCTTCATTAGGGTTTTACAGACTTGTGGATGTAGTTTGAGACACTAATTTATGACGACTTCGTGAATACCAGCCATGGTGTAATTTGAAATGGCTGCTTAAAGCAGTGCAGTTTTGTTCATTTTTAGCTTATAGTAGTTCACACTGTAACCTCAACCTCATGGACAAGTCTACTCCACTTTAATGATGAGTTGGATGCGGATTGAACGTCTCTGTTAGTTGTAGTCTTTTGTGGAAACCACTGTCAGTAGTCAAAATTAGACATTTGAGCCTGCATCCACTCTCAAAGGCTTTTTTCTAAAGGCATTTATAAATTGTTGTACATGCTATTATGGGACGAATTTTGGTAGAGCTGGTGTGGCAGACATCGAGAGTTATTTTTGAAAAATCATTCGTCTGACTCTAATCGGTCAGTGTAGTTCATAAGTAGAGATCATGACTGTAATACATTGTCATGACTGCAATACATAAAATAGCAAAAAATATAAAACAAATCTTGACCTCAAAATCAAAAGTCATATTAAACCTGTCATTACACCCCATACCGCATATCAGTGTATTTCAATTAATTGAGCCATCTGGTAATGATTATTAGAATATGCTGCAAGTCACCAAACATTTTGCTGTCTGTTAATTTGTCTTGATTGTTTTATATGATGGTTGCTTCATTGCATTCCTTAACTAAGATGCACACAAAAGAAAGGGTCACAGGCCTACAAGTGTCTTCTTCCACAGAAGAAAACGTATCTTTTGATAATGATTAATGTTTTCATTGTCTTTTCACCAATCTACAAACACTACAAGTATTAGATAAAATGCAGTTCTGTTGAAGCAAGATTGTGTTCTTAAAAACATTGCAGTTTCTCCTTACATTATTTCTATGGGGGACATTTTTGAGTTAAAAAGTCATTCATTACTTTGTGGTCTTAACCAATGCTAACAGATATGTGCTAGCTTATTGCAGGTTTTCATCAGCCACACTATATGTTTGCACCATTTATAGGAAGCGGTACAGAAAATGTTGGACCTAGCAGAAAGCCAGGTATTCTGTTCATTTGAAATAGAATGTAAATGTGAATGCAGAGTTTTTTATTTACTGTTCAGTCAGTATACTTAAACTGGGTGCGCTTTTTGGCAGCTGGAAAATGGAGGTTCCTGGAAAAATCCTGATGCCCCAGTGGATTATGGGACAGAAAAGGACAAGGCAAACTGTCCCTTCTTCCTTAAAACTGGAGCTTGCAGATTTGGAGAGAGGTAAGATATACACCTTGAGTTGTATATCTTAAATGTTGTTTGCTTTACTTTATCCTGACCATTTGTGATTGTTGTGGACAGGTGCTCCCGGAAGCATGATCACCCAGTATCAAGCAGCACTTTGATGATCCGGGCTATGTTTGTAACATTTGGGATGGAGCAGAGCAAACGTGATGACTACGACACAGACGCTAGTCTAGAATACAGTGAGGAGGAAGTTTACCAGCAGTTTAAGGACTTCTATGAAGATGTACTACCAGAGTTCAGGAACGCGGGGAAAGTTGTGCAGTTCAAGGTAACACAGCCTGCAAGGATTCAGTGAAAGCCAGACCTGTATTAGGGGAGAAGACACTAACTATTTCTTACATTGTTCTAGGTGAGCTGCAACTTTGAACCTCACTTGAGAGGAAACGTTTATGTACAGTATGACACGTAAGTAAGAACAGTGTAGGTTTTTGCAGGCAGATGGATGGATAAATTGAAAATACAACCATGCATAATGCATACTTTCATGATTATTTTCTTGTGTGTTTGTATAGTGAAGATCAGTGCAAAGAAGCCTTTGTTATGTTTAATGGCCGGTGGTACGCTGGAAAACAGCTACAATGTGAGTTCTCACCAGTAACCAGATGGAAAACAGCAATATGTGGTAAGATGTTTTAGAGAAAAAAAATATCTTCTTTCATTTTGTGAAAATGTTGGAGTGACATTCAGATTGGTTTTTGACATAATATTTCATTGAATTATTTATTTATATTGTTAGTCGATTTGGATAAAAGTGTCTGCCAAATGATTGTAATGTAATGATATTTATTCTATGTACACTCACTGGACACTTTATTAAGTACACCTAACTTGGAGCAACACTCATTGTCTGGTCTATCAGTTCCACTTACCATACAGGTACATTGTGCAGTCCTATTACAGTTGACCTGTGAGGGCCCTGATCATTGATGAATTGGATAATAAGGATAATAGGATAATAAATTATGTGAAAAATTATAGAACTACAAGGCGCACCGACATTTACATGCACAGATAATAATGGTTGAGCGTTTGTTGCTCTTAAATGCTTAAATTACAGTTGCATCACTTACAGTTGACCAGGGCATCTTTTCCGGTCTATGTACTTGATTTTAATAAATTTTTGCAAGTCCACTGGAAGGGTGTAAAGTATAATTTCATTTGGGAACTACACCGACAAACAATTTGAGTTTCAAAATGCATGCATACTGACTTTTCCACCTCTGCTTTGAATAGTTTTGCACGCAGTACTGCATATTGTTTTGTTACATAAATTGTATAGAATATCCCCTAATGCTAGTTTAAAACCTTTCTCACCTTTCTCAGGACTTTTTGACAGACAGAGGTGTCCAAAAGGTAAACACTGCAACTTCCTCCATGTTTTTCGAAACCCGGGCAATGAATTCTGGGAGGCAGACCGTGATCTACATTTGTCCCCTGACCGTGGAGGAGGCTTCACTGGACGGCATTCAGAGCGCAGGGACAGGATGTTATCACAGCGTAGCTACAGCCCTGAACGATCTCGCTATAGAAGAAGTGATAGAAGGAGTGACAGTCATGAGAAATACACTCACAGAAGGAGCAGTTATAGCAGAGAGAGGCGGAGTCGAAGCAGAAGCAGAGAGAGTTGGAGGTCCCAGCGTTCACAGAGAAGGTGGCAAGGATCTTTCAGTGAGCGTTGCAGAAGTAGGAGCCGTGAGAGACTCGAGTCTCATAGCAAAGACAAAGACAGTGGTCATATTTCACATTCAAACTCAAGAAAGAGAACTTCTAGGAGGTCAGAATCAAACAGCCCTGGAGAAGAGTCCAAGAAGGGATCTGTAAAGAAAAAGAGCAGGAAGAATCAGAGTTTAAGCCCAAATACTCATGATGCTGCCTCTACTGATACTGCAGTTACTTCCTCACATCATAAACGATCAAAAAAGAGCAAGAAAAAGAAGAAGAGCAAGAAGAAACAAAAACGAAAGAAAAGCAGGTCCCACAGTAGGAGTTCCTCCGCATGCTCTGGTAAAGAATCAGAGGATGATGATGTAGGGCCTGTGAATAACCAAGATAAACAGAGCACAGAAATGCTTACAGAGGATAGCAAAACTGATCCCCTCTCAGTACTTCAAGAAAATAATTCAAGTAACTCAAATCAACTGGAAGATGAAAGTCTGCCAACACCTGATGTCACATCTAGCAACAATGATAATGAAACGGACATGAGCGTTGCCTGATGATTGTATGTGAAAAGACACCAGTTCATTTCTGCAACAGATACTGATCATTTGGTTTCAACAAAACTGTCTCCCTGTCTGTTCGGAACAGACCCTGCTTTGTGTACCTACAGATGTGAAAATAAATGTTTTATTTTATATTACATTTTATTAGAATTTTAAGTGTCTTCATTTTGTGGGGTGATCGATCATGAAGAAACTAGATGGATGCTAGATGTCTATAAATCGGTTAATGAAAATGTAATTTGTTTTCTGGTCCCGGCTCTCAACGTGTATTGAATAAGGTTAACAGCAGAATGTCCCACTGAATATTTATAACTGCTGGGTGAATGACTCTGCAGTCCTTTTTATTCAGTTTTGAGGGAACCAAAAGTAATTGGCCATGAAAATAATTACTGGGAATTAAAACAGTTTAGCTCTTTGCAGTCTGTCTGGGTGTCTGACATCACCAGATGCTAGGTGAGACTCTTTCAGGCCTGTAAATCAGCTATTTCCAGTTTAAGTGGTGTTTTCTTTTTAGTGAGTGAAACACTTCCATCACCCTGATACAACTTAAACTTTGTTGCATAGTTCCACTTTCTTTCCTTGATAGCAGACTAATAGTTGTAAACGATCTTGTATATTCTCACCTAGCAGGAGTCTTTTTGATAACTGATTGTTCCCAGTTATTATTCATAACAAAAAGCACTCTCCAGCCATCCATTATAGGTTGTGTGCCATTGCTAAACTCACATTCCCCCTTTTCCCCTTAATGTACTAAGCAGTTGCTTTTGACAGGCCTGATATTAAGCCATCACTAGCTGTTATCTGCTTTACAGATTATCAGTCAGAAAAATATTTTGTTCTCATGTTGAGGGACATAAGCAAAGCACTCCATACGCAAATACAAATAAACTTGTGTGCCTGGACTACCACACACCGCTAGACTAGATACAACTGAGCTGCAAGTTACCCATTTTACTTAGAATGGTATATGCACAAAGGGCTGTAATTCCTATATAGTTCACTCAGTATGGATGTATGCTGAAGTTAAAGGTGACTGCTTGTCCTTTAACCTAATTGTTTAGTTTCAAATCAAGTTACCTGAGGTACAGAGCCAAAACAACATTTATCACTGTCCAATACACCCTGCATGAGGATACAAATTGAGAAAAATCTGTAATAATGTTTACAGGGAAAAAAGCAGAAAGAAAGAAGGGTTACCATACTTCACATTAACAAAATTTTATTTTTATTTCTGAGGGACCTTATTACTTCAAAGAGATATAGAGGCTACATAGTGAATCACAGTGTGATCTGAAAACCAATGACAGAAGCAAAACGTAGGTTCTTTGGCATTTAAATTAAACTGAAACCTGGAGGATAATTCATGGTTAGCCATTACACATTTAACGTGACAAAAATTAAAGGTTGTCCCATACTGCTCATCTCTTCTACTACTGGACAATCCAGAATTATGGCTTAAAAGGTCAGTGTATACTCGAGCTATATAAGTGCACAATTATATCACAATGCTGGAAAATGACCAGAATAAGCATCATTATCTTATCATTTATCTGAATACTTTTTGCAAAAGCTTAAAGAACTTAATAGGAATGTTGGTTACTATGCACTGCTTTTAGATTACCCAACTGAGAAATACTTCACTAAATACTTTCCTGATAATGCATTTGTAATCCTTATAATAAATGGTAAATGTTTAGTGTTATATACTAATAATGCCTTGCTTAATACTGACTGATCACTGAGGATTTTTTTTTCTCATATTTTGACAATTAAGCCTGCCTTGTTCTTTGTATTCAGTTTATATTGTTCCCTTTTTTCCTATTCAGTGTAAGAATTTTTGGTCCCAAACACTTGTTTCCATTTCTTACAGACAGATACATTTAGTCTCCAGTCAACACAAATTAAAACTTCCACCAAGTTGCATAAGATGCTGGCCAAATACACCAACTGTGAAAGTGATTCTTAAGGCAGTGGAGGGCACAAAGTGAGGTAATATTTCATGATAATGAACAATTGTCAATTTAGAAGCAGATTTGTTCTGGACTACCAAAATGGTCATGGTTCACAGTTACACACATACTGACTCTGAACAGTAATAACTACGTTTTCAGGTAGTGATCAAAGAAACCTACAGAATGGAATAAAAACATTACTCCAAAGAAGGCTTGGAGAAACACATTAATGTGGAAATTTCCCTTGGACATTTGGCTAAATCCAGGCACTGTCGTTATTATGAGTTCGATACAAGATGATAAACACACCTGTTCAGTGACATACATACAAATATTGTGATGGAGGCCCAACTAAGCATAAAACAAGAAAGAAGTGTTTCTTGTTGGGCAAATGGGAAATCTTGAGTTCTATGTGAGTCCAATCTCTTCCAGTACACTGCGTGGTGCTTCTGCTTCCTGAAAAGGAAGAAAGGGCAAAACTCACACTTGGCAAACATCCAGGCAGCCACACATGCTCATGTCCAAAAAAAAAAAAAAAAAAAAAAAAAGACTGTTTTAGACGGTGACAGCAAACTAAAAAGGAGAACTACAGAATGGTTGAGCCTTTTTGGTGGTATAATCTTTTAGAAACTGACTTTGTTCTGAACTTCCAGGCTCATCAAGATTGACAAAGAGACCAAAGTGAAATGTCTTCTATCAATACAGGACTTTTGTTATAGTAATGGGGAGAGTTACAGCAATGAGACAGCTTCTTTGGTGCTGGGACATTTAGAATATGGTTTAATTAATTACCAGTATTTTGAAATGGACTATGTTAGCACACAGAACATACACATGAAAAATTGGGGAAGGCCTTTCTAATAAGTTTTTCTCAGGGCAGAACATGGTTAGATCCTTGCTTATTTTTCTATAATGTATATTTTAAACAATACTGTTCCCCAACTGTCAATTTACAAAACAGAAGAAGAGAAAAATTTCCAATGCTGATATTTCTCTTTACACTATATAACCAAAATGTTGCAGACACCTGCTCATCAAATGTTCTTTCTGAAATACTGTTTATTAAGACATAGTTTGTTAAGCCCTTCATGTGGTAACAACTAGGGCCACCATAGCCAATATTAAAACAGCCTCTGACTGTCTGAGAAGGCTCTACAGTAAATGTTGGAACAATGCATTCAGGAACCAGAATATTAATGAACTGAAGTACTAATGGTGCATGTTTCCTACTGGATCACAAACCTCAACTAATCCCAAAGATATGCGCTGGAGCTTCATCATTTCAGAGTGCAGTTCTACTGCTCCACAGCCCAATGCTGGGGGGCCCCTCTTGCCAGCACTTAACAATGGGCATGTTGACTGTAGGCTCATGTCCCCCAGAGTGTCCCAAAAAAGCTTTTCTATGGAGATTATACAAGCTGTGTGTGTGTGTGTGTGTGTGTGTGTGATTGAACACGTCAGAACTGGGTAACAAAGTAGATGAATTCACTAATTAAAAAGTGTCTAAATATATCTGGACATATAATTGCATGTTTAGGCATAGTATACTACATAATACATAACATCTAAACTCATATTATAAGCTGGGAACTGAATGCATTTCCATACAAGCTCCATTATTCCCTTACCTCTTGCAACATATCTGCTTGTTCGATAGCCTTTAACACAATCTTCTTTGAAGTCTCCTGAGCTTCCCCACCTAGTATAAACTCGTCCAAAATGTAATATGCCTTCTCAAAGTTGAAGATGATGTCCAGTTCACAAACCTGAATGGGACAAAAGATGGAAAAATACAGGCAGCACAAGCATGAGGGGGGAAAATATTTTTCAGCTGGCAGGCGTTAAAAATGTAAGACTAGCCAATAACTGGATGCTGGGAATGACACAAATAGGACTTCATAATAAACATAAAACTCACACTGCCAAAATACTTGTCCAGCAGCTCTACATATCTGTGGATGATCTCAAGGGTTATCAGTTCATTCTCCTGGTCTTCCACAGCACAGCAGAAATATAGGCTGGCATATCTAAAACAAAAAGGATGCAATTAACTGGCACAAGTGCATGATTATGAACCACATAAAAAGTTGCATTCAGTTAAATGTAAAATGCTCTGTTTATACTTGTCTGGTTTTACCATGGAACTATATAATGTAATACAATATAACCAGTATCAGACATGTGATACTAGATACAAGTCTGTCTTGACCTTGACCAGACTCTGACCAGAACACAATGTGGTTATCATTTTACGTCAACATCCAGTACTGGGCAAAAGCAAGAGAATCAAAATGGCCACTGTTCCTTGTCAGCAACAACAACAAAAAAAAAACAACAGTATAAATACAACCTAGTGTGAGCTTCTGACACAGGAATCACCTTTGGCTGATAGGTAGCTCTCAATCCCATACTGACATTAAGGTGTGTACAATCCCCAGCAACATAGTAACACACACGAACACAAACACGCACAATGCCATAACAGTGTAACTGCTGTGTTGAGAATGGCACACCACTAAAGTGACATCTGATCGACAGTAGTCATGTGGTCAGACCAAAGAGAAACCTGGTAGAGAATGTAGTCTGTAACTGCACACCTGTAAAGTAGGTGAACCTCATTAAGTAGTCAGTGAATGGAAGGACAATGTAGGAATTTCTAATACAGTTCACAACTGGTGTATATCGTGGGGTTTATCCCTGACCACAGTGAAAAATTACTGTCACAGCAAATGATATTAACCTCTTGTAGACGATCTTCAAGTCCCTCCACTCCAGGAAACTACACATCTTGGGCTTGCGAGCCAACACCATCTGAATGACCTCCCGGGAAATCTTCTTCTTCTGGGTGTCAGACAGGGGCACGTACCATTTCTGCAGACGCAGCTTGCCCTGGCGACTGAAGAGCAGCATGAACCGCATCTGTGGGATATAAAAACAGAAATTAGCCCTTCCAAAAAACATCCATGGAAAGAATATAAAGAGATTAGAAGATATATATAGCTTTGAATAATACTTGTACTATTATGTACATTACTTTTATCTCTTACTGTCAGGGTCATTTATTGCTTTACACAGTAAAAGCATTTCTTAGGGCTGCTGAGGCACCAAGAGTTGTTTTTTTTTTTACCCAATTGCATTTGTTGGTGGGAAATAAGCCACAGTCAGTCTAAATATTTTTGTCTTTATACAATTCTTCTTTTATAAGTCTTTACATAAAAATAATATGATCAGGGATGGGGTATGGTATATGATACGGTACAATAAAGTATACTACACTATAGTGTAGCATTTTATATAGTATAGCATGGCCCCATGGAATTCAGAATCAGAATCAGAAAACTTTATTGATCCTGGAAATGCATGTTATTTCACAGAGACAAGAAAAATATAAAATATAAAGTATAAATAAATCCAGTTAAAAAAATTATGTTGAAAAGCCTCAATAGGAAATACACTATGCTATGTACACATATGCTGGTTATAAATACTATAGATAAAAAAATGAATTACTAATAACACAGATGGTAGTTAGGACCACACTGACAATAAATAGTGATTTTCACATGGTGAGACTACTGCACATAAGACAATGGAAATAATGCAATGATGAAAACTTCACATGGTAAAACTATACTTAAAATACAATAATAATAATAATAATAATAATAATAATGCACTAATTAAGAAAACTGCACATGGTAACGTTAAGACTAATGATATAGTAAGACGCCATAATAATAAAAACCCTCATTTCTATAAGGTTCTTTCAGAAATCCAGGAGAAACAGAGCAAAGGATTAATGTGTTTATCAGGATATTTTCAAGATATTTAACGTAAGTGTAATTCAGCCCCTCCCAGCATCTGCTGCAATATCCACACGGGCTAACTGTGACTGGCCTCGGGACTTTTCTATTTTCTCTTCTACAGTAAGCATCCAAAAAGTATTTAATGTTAGCCTGACAGCTGGAAATATACGCTAAACATTTTGTGTATTAAATAAACAATAATTTGTCCAGATAACGTCTAGAAACCAACAAACTAGATTTGCATTCACCCTGCATTCAGCTAACGTTAGCTAAGTTAACCGTCCAGTTCCCTTTCAGTTAGTAAAGAGAGCAGCAAACAGGCAAACACAGCATACTCTACACAGTCACATCCTCAAATTAACAGCAAGTATCTCCTTACCTTAACGATTATGCTGTGAATAAAACCGTTAGACACTTATCTTCCGTAGAGATGCGTCCCGTTAGACACATCTCTCTCTTTTTCTCACTTTTTATTCAGCTCGATGAGAGCAGATGCTCCCCCCATTGGTTACAGCTCTCACCGGTGAGACGCCTCATTGGTCCAGTCCAGAGAGTCTGTTTCTAAAGGAAGAGCCCCTCTGTCTGAGACTGACTGCGGGTCCCAACTGCATAGAGAGATTTTACTGAGGTTTTACTGATTTGTGGTAACAAAAGTCAGATGCTGTTATGTAATTTACTGTACAAATTCCGTTACATTGATTGTTATCTCATTGCTATCAGTTGCTATCTCAGTATCTGTAATTCCTCTTTTGTCCACTATAGGACGACAAAGCTGGCAAACCGTTTTAGATTTTCATTCACAGTTTTTCAAAACATTTTTACGACACATCATGGCATAATAAGGTCATATCTTACCTATTACTAGTAGGAAATATATTTCAGAATGTAAAATAGAGCAAGAATGTATGGCTTTTCACCCCGACGTATTTTAATAGAAGGAACAATAGAGGGTGGTAATGGCCTTGTGAGTAAAACGCTTGCCAAATGCCATTTTATTATTATTTATTATAACAATTTTATTAGTGTGATTTAATTTTATTATTTTTATTATTATTTACGTAACATTCTTACTTGTTTAGACTGAATTACACATATAAATGAATTAAAAACTAAAACTTTTCTATATAGTCATGTGCAATTGTTTTCAAACAGCAGAGGCGGTTAGTAAGATGCTCCTCGGGCTTTCGGCCTCTTAAATCCAGTAAGTACATCCAGTAAGTACATGTTCACTAAAAATAAAAAATATGTAGAAAAAAAATCTATATAAAAATACACTATGCTGTGTTCACAAATGCTGGATTTAAATACTATAGTTAGTTAAGTAAATTTCTAACAACACAAATGGTAGTTGTACGTTATTGCACGTAGAAGAGATCAGTGGTATCAGAATCAGAGTCAGAATCAGAATCGCATTACTTAGAAATTTGGTTCCGGTCGATGGTGTACGTATGTGTGTGTGTTTGTGTGTGTGTGTGTGTGCGCGCGCGTGTGTGTGCACAAAAGGTGTATAAACCAACAATATTACAAACAATCTAAATCTTATATACAAAAAATACAGGATTACAGAAATTAATACCACAGAGTGTACATAAAGTGCAGTTGCAGTCTTGTAGTGTGAAGCAGTGTGACAGATCAACTGTTTAGGAGAGAGGTGGCAAGGGGAAAGAATCTGTTCCTGTGTCGGGTGGTCCTGGTCTGCAGGCTTTGTATATAAGTAACATTGCATATAAGTAACATATAAGTAGTGCTATTTCACAGGTTTATTCACATTATTATTTACGTAACATTGTGGATTAAAAGCTAAATCTGCTTTCCATATACAGCAGTCCACTGTAGTTCCTCATGTGCAATTCTGTTTTCAAACACCAGAGGGTATAAATGAGACGCTCTTCTGCAGTTCCTTCTGTGTCCAGGAGGGGCAGTGGGTGTCTCAGTCTGCTGGTTATAAGCTCTCAGATCCTCTCTGCTTTCGCCGGGCGTGGTGGCGCGCGCCTGTAATCCAAGCTACTGGGAGGCTGAGGCTGGCGGACCGTTTGAGCTCAGGGG
>JBBPCY010000037.1:15722440-15762364 GCA_037974405.1 Brachyalestes nurse
CGGCCCAGGCCGGAAACGGAGCAGGTCAAAGCCCCCGTGCCGATCAGTAGTGGGGTCGCGCCTGTGAATAGACACTGCAGTGCAGCCTGAGTAATACAGCGGGACACAGTCTTTTGTAGTACTGAACTGTCTAACACATTTTGAGTGACTTGAGAATGATTTCTTACATTTTAGCGCACTTTTAGCTGCAGTTATTTGTGTTTTTATGGGTTTATTCATAGCTGATTATAACTTGAACCTTTTTGACACGAAGAGGCATCATTTACCAAGTAAAAAGGATTGTCTATCTTGTTTTTAACATGTTTTTTGTGTTTATTACCCGTTTTGGAAGCTTAGTATCTACCCGCTCTGCACTGCCTCCTATTGGTAAGTGATGAAAATTACACTTCAAATTTCAAATAAATAAAGTTGTTGCCAGTAGGAGGCACTGTTGGTGGAGTTTTTCCTCCAGTGATAACTAACGATAACAGTACTAGCATTTATTTTATTACATTACACAGCATTTCTACATTATAAAGCCTTCCTGTATTGTCACACCTGTGTCCCCACAACTTAAAAGGCTATGTCAAGTGCAATTTTGTTTTTAGACTTTAATTTTGTTTTTGTTTGTTATGTGCATCCAAGTTGTACAAATGTGTCTATTTGTATGCAAGCATGCTGTATGACTGGGTCACTTATGGTGTTTAAAATAAGAAAGAAGTGGTTCGTTAAATAAGGTGTTTTTTGTAGTATGAACTAAATAAAGTCTCTGAAAAACTTCATTATGGAAGCATTGTAGTTTGTACTGTAAATGTATTTGGAAACTCTGATGTGTCAATGAATTATGTATATTTGTAGGTTGACGTATTGGTCAACACCATGTCCTTCTAGTCTTCCCTGATGCTAGTTGTTCATATTCGTCTTGTAGTTTGACTGAGCGATATCTGAAAGCTGAGTCACTCTTTTGGCATAAGCACACATTGACAGGTGTCTTATGTTGACGGCACAAGATTGTATGATGGATTGCTATGTTTTTTAAAATACGTGCACTGTATCCACATTTGCTGCAAAAATATATGTTGCACTCTTGTGAGTAATAAAGCATTCAAATTGGTTTCAGTGTAGTTAGAGCTAAAATGCATTGCATAAAATGCACAGGACCCTTTTAGTAACATTATGTAAAAGGGAAATTTTATACTTAGGTTAAATTATTAACTTGAAATAAAACAGTTTGATGGAGTGTGCAAACACTTTTAAAGTTTCAGAGTATACCACTGACTCACCCACTCAAAAACTCTACATACTGAACCTAAGCTGCTGCAGCAGGTCTTTTCGAATAGCTTGCTTTCATGATGTCACAAAACAGACCAGCATTCTTATATATATATATATATGTGTTTTAAAAGCACAATAGCAAAAATAGCCTTTACAATTTAAAATGAATGAATAAAGGTTGGAAAAGGGTCATGTCAATATGAATTAGGACTGTTTTCATTTATAAAACTGTGCAAATGGCTAAGTAGACCTAAGGTGAAAAAGTAACATGCAAAAGGCATGGGCCCTTTAAAGCATTATGAGCAGTGCCCAGTTTTGTGTCTGCTTCGCTCCGGTATACGTCATTCTGTGCATCAAGGCTTGTTAATAACGTTATAAGTTAATAAGGTTAAGGTCAAAACAAAGTAAATATTAAACTATTCCTGAGGCTTCCAATGACTGCTACTAAACAATGTTAGATGTTTCATATTTTACTGCATCATGTATAAGAACGATAAGACAGGAAATGATTGTGGTTAAACATTAATGATGCGCTTATATTGTCTTGAAAGAACAGTCGATTAAGCTCTTATTCTGTATGACCCTGCCCAACCCAATTTAAAGCAATAACAATAATTATCTGAACCTGACCCATTTTTTTCTGTGCAAAACTGTTTCTAGGAATAATCTGCTTAATTCACTCACACACAGTGGTCGATAGCACTAAAGGTGAAGGGGAAACTAGAACACTTTTTGTTCACATTATTTTTTGTAACATATTCACGTCCACAGTGTTATGTTCAAAGAAACTATTTTGCATCATTTCAATGTTAGACACTCATGAAAAACTATTTATATTACTATCAAAATTCACTATAGGGACAAAAGTTTTGGGATGCATAACAATTAAACCAACAGGAACTTCAATGGCATTGCATGACATTAGTGCTTGCAGCTATAACAGCATCCACTCTTCTTGGAAGTGCTCGCCACCAGATTTTGGAGTGGGAATTTTTGCCCCTTCACTTAGTAGAGCATTTATGAGGTCAGGCACCGATGTTGGACGAGAAGGCCTGGGAATTTGTGCCGCTTCACTCTGAAGAACATTTATGAGGTCAAGCACTGATGTTGGAGAGAACGCCTGGCTCGCAATCTCCAGTTCATCCCAAATGTGTTGGATGGGGTTGAGGTCAGGGTTCTGTTCAGGCCAGTTAAATTCTTATATCTTATCTTATGCTTCCACACCGAACTCATCCAACCATGTCTTTATGGACCTTGGGGCACAGTCATGGTGGAATAGAAAAGGGCCATTTCCCAAACTACTGTGGCCACAAAGCTGGAAGCTTGCCGTTGTCCAAAATGTCTTGGTATGCTGAAACATTAAGATTGCACTGGAAATAATAGACCCGGCACAGAAATAAGAGGTGTGTCCCAAAACTTTTGTCCAGGTAGTGTCTAATTCATGCTCTTCCTTCTGGGGCCCCTTCTACGCGATGACGTCATTTCGAGACGGGAGCGCGCACGTCCGCACGGACAGTTATTTCGATCCGTTGCAAAGTGAGAGGGGCAGGACGGGAGCGAGTTAGCAACACATCCCACGGGTTTTATGTTGCTGCTTTTGAGCCGTCGAGTGTCTGTGTTACTCGTTCGACAGGTCACACCCCGAATACTTGTTTCGCTGTCGAAGCCCGCCTCTTTGTCTCTAAGAGCGAGTATATTCAGCATCAGACACTGCACGGTCTCTGCTAGCGCAACCACCCAACAGTCAGTCACCATGCCCGAGAGGAGGCCCTTCGTACGGCTGCCCACTGACGTCTACCCCGTCAACTACGGGCTGTGTCTGAAGCCAGACCTCGTCGACTTCACCTTCGAGGGCAAACTGGAGGCGGCAGTGGAGGTAGGTTGATTATAATATGATGTCTTGTATTTGCAAACGTAAACACTGTAGCCGTTACAAGGCAAGACGCGTTCACGTCTGTTAACCGTTTAGTGACAGTCACTGCTAAGCTAACTAGCCAGATCGCTATGTTAGCTGTTTGGCTAAATGATTTAGCGTAGCTGTTGCTTGAAACCTTCAACTTGACGAGGGCGAGCGAGACAGAGAGACAGATAAGCAACTGCTGAAGCTTTAAGCTGTCACCCAGCTAGTTAGTTAACTAACTGCCATCTCTACATTGCTCTTCTTTCAGGTCGGAGGTTAAAAGAACCTCTCTGAGCTCAGCCACCCCTTGCTCGTCAAGCAGACCAACCTGCTTTAATTGCTTTCTTTGCAAAGTCCAGTGATCACCACGTTAGCCTGCATGCAACGCAAGCAAGCAGATATTGATCTCATTCTTAGATCTGCTTGTTAACTGTTGACCCTCATCTAGGTAACGTTAGTAGGAAGCCTTGGCTTTATGTGAGTGCATAACTGAGAGTAAATCAGCTGCGTTCATAACTATTAACTCGTGTTCGCCCACTCCAGTTGACTTCGGGCCCCTCCTCTCGTTTAAAGGCTGCAAAACGAGGGTAATGGAGCCAGAGCAAAAGCTCTGCTTTTGGATCATTTGCGAGGCTTTATGTTGGGCTTAAGCACACGGTGGTGTCCGGACTGCATGTTTTTTCAGATCATGTCACTTAGTTACTCTAAAATATTGTTAGGTGAGTATGCCATACTCACACTGCAATTACTCACTAGCAATTTGTAAGCCAGTGACTGGATTAAATAGATAGTTGATGGGTTATGACCCTGCACATAAAAAAAAATCCAGGAGTCTGATGTTGACTATCCTTATGACTGCAGTTCAACACCATCCTTCTAACGTACAAATCCACTGCTCAGATTCCAGAAAAAGTAGGGAAGCGTCCCGCAGTTATTGCTTTTAAACTTTCCAGCTCGTTATCATTAGTGTTTCATAGAGTGTTCTGTGTGTGGGGTGTGTTTTTTCACCTATGATTTTAGTTTGATTTTTTACCTTATGTAGTTTGATTTAATTTTTACTGCATTCCATGTATTCATTTTCTGTTACTTATTTTCAATTGTTTTTAAACATTTGGCTTACTTGAAATGTGATCACAGTAAAGGTTTTAGGTAAAGAACTTGGATTTCAGTGTAAGTGATGTATAAACATGTTTTTTCTGTACTTTATTCACGTCTTTTACCGCCTTGTTGTTTTTCTTTTTATTCTCTGGTGAAATAGGTTTTAACAAGTCTACCTGGAGTTTACTTTCTGACTGCGTTTATGTTTCAAAGAATAGGTGATATAAGCATTTTTTTGTAGGTCACCACAATGACCTGTTAAGTCGCTTTGTGTCTCATTCTACTGTAACCCCATTGTGAAATTCCCCCTGCTAACTCAATGTGGCCTCTGTGCCAAGTCTTACTGAAGCATGAGATTAACTACATGCCCCACAATGCCGCATACTGTGACTATCATCCTCAGTCAAATGTGGGCTACGATCAGGTAGCATGGAAAATAAATGTGCTGCTCCATACCGTTCTGTACCTCAGAACCACTGTTCACATGCGCGTAAAACAACACCTTATTTCCTCCTCATCCTGTTTTATTTAAACTTTAGGTGTGATTCATCAGCTTAATGTATGCCCAGCCACCATTATTCACAAAAACGCTTGTGAAGAAATAGACTCACCAGGTATACAGCCGCTCAAATAGAAGTCAAGCTAAATCACATTTTGGAAGAAAAGAGTGCATTCTCTTTGTTCTGGGTTATAAGATCACAATGCTTAAAGGGGTGACTTGCCTGGAATATGTTTTCAGTGAATGTGAATAATATTCCATTAATTATTCTTCATATTGTATGGTGTATACTTTTTCTGTGTTTTGTTGTTATTTCAGGTTACACAAGGGACAAACCAGATAGTAATGAACTGTGCTGATATAGACATTATTACTGCATCCTTTGCACCAGAAGGGGGGGAGGGTGAGTGTGTCATTCTTATTACAACCTCAGTCATAATTTCAGTGCGTGACCTTGCACATGTTAAGTGTATTCTTTGTTTGTATAAAACTATATTTGGGGTGATTTGGCAGATAGCATTTTTATTTACATTGTGCCTGATGCACTCTGTATAAGCATCATTTTAGTTGTTTAGTAACCAGGGCAAGTTAAAACTGCGAGCTGAGTTTGTCGAGTTTGTCTAGTTTAGGGCTGCATATAATGATTTTCACCATATCGGTTTTCAGTAGTAATATGACACATGGCAGTATGCAAATAAGATTTTAACCATTCATTAACTAATTACAAATAAAATGGCCACTCTACAAAAGAGCCATTTACAAAGCAAACATGTGCACCACCTCAATGACTACACCATTAAAAATGACCTGTTTAAAATGACCTGTTTAAAATGCTAGAAACATGATGGCCTTTTCACATTCTCAGTGTTGCATAAAATGTGTGAGGCCATAAGGGCTACTGTCACACAACAAACCCTTAATAATAATAATAATAATAATAATAATAATTAAATATTATTATTATTATTATTATTATTATTGTTGTTGTTGTTGTTGTTAATATTAATAGTAGTAGTATTTGTGGTAGCTGTACCAGTAGTATTATGCACAATAGAGTTTTTGTTGAGGAAAAAAATCTGGATGTTTATAGATCTACATCAGATGAATGTTCTGAATGTTTTTATTGGAGGCTTTTACATGATCCAGCAAAAATACATACATACTTTTAGTAAAAAATAAACAGGCTGAAAATTAGCCATGTCACGTTGATTCATAAATGCTTTTTTCGTTCATTAGTATAGACATGTTACATTTTTTACATGATTGCATGATCGTAATTAGAGATGATTTTTTATATTTAGGCTGGGACTGTGTGTTTAGACTGTGGTCATGTTCCATAATTGTTATCAGTTGAGTTTAGTAAAACATGGTATGGTTTTGTCTAATTGTCTTAGCTTTTGTAATGATATGTGCAATTATTAAGTTAATTGTTTGCTTCTTCACTTAGAAATTAACGCTACAGGATTCAACTACCAAAATGAGGATGAGAAGGTCACTTTGTCATTTCCCAGTGCTCTTCAGAAAGGTAAACACCACAACACAACTAGCAGGCTCTATTACAGGCTCAGCTCTGGCTGAGCGAACAGTCACTGTATAATCAGTTGCTATAGTTCTTCTTTTGACACCTTAGAGCATGCTTAATCAACTTGCTGTCAGAGGATAAATGAGTCATTTTCATGTATCACAAGTTCCGTGTGATAATTTCTTCATAGCTATTTGTAAACCAGTCACAACAGTATTTTAGTCGCTGTTTGAAATCAAACAAGTTTTCTATCTGATTTTTAGGGTCGGGTACGTTGAAGATTGACTTTGTTGGAGAGTTGAACGACAAAATGAAAGGATTCTACCGAAGTAAATATGCAACTCCTTCAGGAGAAATACGCTATGCTGCTGTCACACAGTTTGAGGTAATAACATAGAAATCCAATTCCAGTGTGTATTTAGTCACTTCATTCGTTCTCGGTATATATCAAACTGGTGTCACAGTGCTCTTCCAATTTGAACTTGGACTTTTCAGCGCTTCGCTCGACAAATATTGTTGTAGTAGACCTTGTTTTTACGTTCTAGCTTCGTATTGAATGAACAGCTGTTGCTTTAATCTGAAGTCAGAAGCGACTGTGGGAAGAGGAAATTTCTGTGCCCTTATTCACTTCTCTTGCATTGTGTGGATTGTTTCTGTTTCTCCCTTATTATTATTTGTGCTATATTCAGCTCAGCTTTTCTTTGTAATGCTAAGACTTAACATGATCATTTAGCTAATAGTGGCATTTGAGTGTGTGTGGGATCTCTGTATGTATCTGTAAGTCATGTTTAGTACTGTCTATGCATGTCCTCATAGACATGTAGCACGTGTCGGAACCACAGTCACATGACTGGCTCTGTATGACCTCTCTCTTTTTGCTCCCCTTTCCCTTTTCTCTTTTACTGACCCTCATCCACACCGCCTGTCCCCCCTCCCCCACTCCCCATTCTGTTTCTCTGCCCCCCAGGCCACGGATGCTCGCCGAGCTTTCCCCTGCTGGGATGAGCCAGCTATCAAAGCCACCTTTGACATCACCCTCATTGTCCCCAAGGACCGAGTAGCCTTGTCAAATATGGTATGTGTCAAGCCTCTCTCTGCCCCCGTGGAAACACTAGACCCCAAACGGCTTGATTCACATTACTCAGCGAGGGCTTTGTGTTCCCTAGCAGACTGTGAGTGTGTGTTATGTAACAGAGGCTCAGAGGCATTGTACTTCCTCCAGCTGATGCGGGCCAGCTGTCACTCTGCAGCGCTGAGGACATCTTTAATGTCGTCTCCATTGTTTTAAACCTTATTTAGTTCTATTTCTTTAGCAGTGAAAATTTAAATGCAGATTTTCTGCCTGTCGTGAATGAAAGAGTTTCAAATTAGGGTAAACATTTATTTTAAGAGGGCTTTTTTGCTTTAACTGGATAAAAAAAAGGCATTTCAAGCACAGTTGGAGCACTTTGGAAATATGCTAAACAACATCATAATTAGAATACTTTAAATGCAATTTAAATTTAACAGAACACAGTTTATTTAATATAATTATCATGAGAGTGTAACATTGTCTGTAAGGTATTTTGTGGTAACAACAGTTTTAGTCTTGAGCCAGTCTTCGTTTGATTTTTCCAGTTTTAAACACAGTGACCTATTTACATTAGTGACATCATTGTTTGCAGCAACCACATCATATAAAGCAGCATTCCATTTAATTTGTGGATGAACCTGTTCATTCTGCAATGTCAAGCAGTGAGGGACTGTACATTTTGTAGGCATTTTTGCCTGTGGACCTGTTTCAAGTAGTAATGCACAGATTTTTAAAAATTCTTAACTGAAAATAAAATTCAGATCAAACAAAACCAGGTTAGTTATACTTTAAACGAATGTAAGGATTCTACACGGGTAATTTTAGAAAAGACGACTAGTGAGGACTAATTTAATTTTAATCAGTTGAATAAATAAATAATTTGTACATGTGATGCTCAGATCTCGCAGTTGCTTTAATGGGGCGATACTGGCCAACAAGAAACAGCAGCGAGGATTTAAGGAAGATGAGAGAGTGAATGAAGTTTTTATTGCTTTATCCTTTTCATTCTAATTATTTGTAAATCTTGTACATCTTTTATTTTATTTTTGTGTGTTTTTTTTTTTTCTTCAGTTGTTCTAATCCTCTTTCTCTTTCAACCAAAAATCCAAAGTTACTCTTTTGGCTATTTTCAGCCTAACATTTTCTATGGTTGAAATATTGCTGCGTCTCTAGTTTGGAGGGACAAAAATGTCCTGAGTTGGTCAGGCACAGGGTTTTTTTTTTGTTGTATGCAAAACCACAGTTCAGTGCCTTCTGTCTAAAAATCTTGGTTCAGGGCTGAATAAGGATGGGAGTGTCATGTCAGTGCAGCTCTAGTTTCGCTATTGATTTTATGATAGGATGCTAATTACAGCAGCTAATGGAGGGAAGATGCATGCAGGAACAGGCAGACATATCTGAAACCTGAAAGCAATTAAGCAATTTAAAAGCTTCTTCATACCACTGTGCGTAGAACAGAACTAGACACTATTATCTGACTGTCAGACCTGTGTTCCCGTATTGCAGAATGTCATTGATCGTAAGCCATACCCGGAAGATGACAGTCTGGTGGAGGTGAAGTTCGCCACTACTCCCATCATGTCCACGTATCTGGTGGCATTTGTTATTGGTGAATACGATTTTGTGGAGAGCCAGTCGTCTGATGGCGTGACGGTCCGTGTGTATACGCCTGTGGGGAAAGCAGAGCAAGGGAAGTTTGCACTTGAGGTAACATACATTTTCTGTTTTGCTCTAGCATACAGCTTGTTAAAGAAACACTGTAGTTCAGGCTTCCAAAAATCTGTTAAGCCTGAGCCTTCTGATGCAACAATGCACACATACTCCCATAGGCCATAATTACAATTTAGCATGACCCAAGCAGATCTACTCATTGGCTGCCTGCCTGTTTTGGTTTATTGTAAAAACTCTCTGTAGCAGTTTCATGCTGAGAAAAACTAGCACTGTGTTCTTTTAGAGTCCTGATTAATGTGAAATCTTCCTTTTTTTCCTTTCACATACTGTTCTAGGTGGCTACAAAGACCTTACCGTTCTACAAAGACTATTTCAGTGTTCCTTATCCACTGCCTAAAATTGACCTAATAGCTATTGCTGATTTTGCTGCTGGTATGTACTAAATGTTTTCCTGCTTCAGAAATTCTTCTGAAATGTTTCCACTGTTGGTGATTATGTTGTGTAACATTTTATTTCCTTGTCTGTTTAGGTGCCATGGAAAACTGGGGCCTTGTAACTTACAGGTACAATGAAAAGCTAATAGTATAAATTGACTTAAGAGACTTGGTGGTAAAAAAAAATATGTATATTCTGATTGTTTTATTATCACAGCAGTTCATGGTAAAAACATTTTAGAGCTTACATTATGTCGTTCTGAAGGCATTTTAATAGTATTCAACCCTACAATAATAACTGCACCGATCTGATGCCCCTCCACATTAAATTATGTTTTAGGGAGACTGCTCTGCTGATCGACCCAAAGAACTCGTGTGCGTCCTCACGACAGTGGGTGGCCCTGGTGGTGGGGCATGAGCTGGCACACCAGTGGTTTGGGAATTTGGTTACTATGGTGAGTGTGTGAACTCATGGAAACTGAGGTGAACTCACTGTCTGCGTTTGAAGTACGGTTATTAACGTAATAGTCATTGTTTTCTAAAAAACAAAACTGAGTTCCTGGTTAGGCTATGTTTTTACTTTTACAATACAGGGTTTTAATATATGTAGTTTATTGTATTAACAATGGTGAAGATTTATACTTGCTGACTTGTATTAGCTTGTAGATGGATATAGCTCCTGCATACTGAAAGTCACTCTATCTACAGGAGTGGTGGACCCATTTATGGCTTAATGAGGGCTTTGCATCATGGATCGAGTACCTCTGTGTGGACCACTGTTTCCCTGAGTATGACATCTGGACGCAGTTTGTGTCTGCTGACTACACCAGGGCTCTGGATCTGGATGCTCTTGATAACAGTCACCCCATTGAGGTGGGCAAAAAAAAATTCTGTGTCTCTGCCCCCAACTTACCCTTTTTTTTTTCTTAATAATCTTAATCTTTCCTTTCTTCTTGCTCAGAAACATTTCTGCAGAACTTTCTGAATGATGATGTTCAGGTGTGTTGGTAAACCTATTCCAAATGTTTCTTTTTAGGAAGTGTAAAGTTTCATCTTGTTTACTTCAGAGCTACACAGCTATGAAGTATGCTCCTGTCTACACTGAAGTGTCAGTTACTGCAATTTCATTCCAAGCCTTGAAGTAGCTTGATGAAATATGAGTGTGTGTGTGTGTGTGTGTGTGTGTGTGTGTGTGGCAGGTTAATGTAGGACACCCCTCAGAAGTAGATGAAATCTTTGATGCCATATCATACAGCAAAGGCGCCTCTGTTATACGCATGCTGCACAACTACATAGGAGATGAGGTAAGAGAATGAAGTGAGCTTAGGGGGGGATCCACACAATATTAGTATGGGAACCATTCAGTTTGAGCTCTGAAATCGGCAGTGTTAAGATTAATAAGAGGCTGTATCCATGTATATCCTCCAACAGGGTGCATGACTATTATGCTAACTGACCTACTTATTACTCAGCCAGTAATCTGCAGGGCAGTGTTGGTTGCCCTTGTAATATAAACACCTTAGACCTCTGTGATCTGCAAAGCAGTTTTTACTGTATGAAATACTCTTACTCTTGTCTGACATGTATTCGATGCCAACATTCTGCTTTATGTTTTTAGGATTTTAGGAAGGGAATGAACGCTTACCTTTTGAAATTTCAACACAAAAATGCTTCAACAGGTAAATGGTCTGCTCCATTCAGTCTGTTCACATTGTCTGGCAAATGTTAGTTTGTTAATTTGCTTTGGTCATTTTTAAAAACTGATAATGTTGTATAGCAGTACTATGTCCCTTTTATGAGAAGGTCAACGACATAGTCTTTATAAGACAAAAAAGTTTGAGAACTGCTGATTAGTTTTACAATAAAATGTTTGGGATTTGATGAACTATTTTTTGCAGAGTGGAGAAAAAAAGCCCACACTGAAATGTTATGGCCAAAATAAATATACATATGCAGGCAAAACAGGTATTAGGTGACAGGCTCATTGACATTAACAACACAGCACATATTGATTTGAGCAAAACTGCTGTTACTGTGGGAGTTCTGGAGTCAGTGATTTAAAGAATGCCATTCACTCTAGAATCAGACTCGTAAAAACTACAAGCATTGCAGGTTCATACTGGGTTATAATCTTGTTAAATCACTCAAATTACAGTACATTGCAAAGTAAAGGTAGTTATGGTTGTATATATTCTCCTTGTAGTGTTTTAGGCATTTTAGTTTTTCATGTTTATACACAAAAATGTAAAGTTTATGGTGTTCAGTATTGTAAGAATGGGTTTTGCCATGACATAATACCATGATTCTGTATGTAGAATCATGTTTGGACTGTGTAATGAAAAGCACAAGAAGCTGTCATGGTTTTTTTTCTACGTGCATGTAAAAGCACAAATCTTAAGTATGTAATGTATGCTGGATTATGAAATACTAGCAAGGAGGTATGCAAGTCTGGACCTGTGACTCTCCCTGTCTTTGATTCCCTTATTTTATTGTTGATGTGCTGAAGATTGTATAGGTGGAATCCTGCTAGTGGTAGTGTTCATTCTCTTTTCTTGTCAACCTCCCAGAGGACCTGTGGGACTGTTTGGAGCAGGCTAGTGGGAAACCCATTGCTGCAGTGATGAACTCTTGGACCAAACAGATGGGATTCCCTATTATTGTAGTGGACCAAGAGCAGGTACAAAGGCTTCCTGTCTAGACTTTGAGACTTTGGTGTTTCAGCAAGGTATAACATGCACTGCCTGCCACAAAAAACTGTGCCCCACCCCCAGTACATTAAATCAGCTGTGCTCAACAGTTGGAAAAATCCAATCATTGAGGTACAAAGAATGAGGTATTAATATATCACTGTATGTAACGTTTTTAAACGTACAATTATATTGTGGTAATACTAGTGTCATGCTATGGTTTGCATGAAATAAATCAAGAAATGACACTTGCTGAGTTTTTACCATAATTATGGACCCTGTTTAATTGTATACAGGACACATGCTGTTTCCCCTATAATGTGTATAAAATTACAGTGATGTTCTGATAAGCTATGCCAGAGTTTAAGAATAACAAACTGGCGTAGTATCTAATAAAAATGTTGGAAAGTGCTGGAAGCTAAAGGTTGTGTCATTGTCTCACAATATTGTCACGGTCAAAAAAACAATTATATTCAAAATGGTAACTATACAGGCGAAGACAAAAACAATTTCTCATATTAATGCATTCTAATTCTATAAATGCTGGTTTGGTTTTGTTCAGTGAGAGAAAATAAGCATTTAAATACGTATTCAATGCTCATAATAGCACTTTTCTGATGTAATACTTGTTGGGGTTTTTTGTTTGTTTTGTTTTTAGCAGGGAGATGATCGGACGCTAAAGATCTCACAGAGGAAGTTCTGCGCTAGTGGGCCACACAATGGTAAGATCCCTCATGGTTTATGGTTATCCCAGATTCTATGTGTAAGAAATCTTGAACATCTGAAAGTAAAATCTCAGTGCTTTTTGACTTGGAAATATGTTTGAGAAACTTGCACCTTGTTAAAGCATATCTGGGAGTAGTGTTTCGGAAAATGTGCAAATTGGGGAAAATCTATAATTTAGACACACCTTATTCATTTTTAAAAGGTGCATCAGCATGAACAGAGAGGGCCACATATATTCATACCCACACTCATCTGTAGTTTATGCGCTGTGTTCTTCCTAATGCATATGCATTTAGGGGAATGCCACACGAAATGTAAGATCACATAGAAAGTAGGTGGAGATTATACTTGTGTGGCTGATTTAAGATCCCTGTCGATTTACTTATGTTTGAGCAGCTCACGGTGGCTTGTTTTGTATTTGTTGTCCAGGTCTCAAAATCCTCCTTTAACAGTGACAGCAGATTAAGTGGTTAGACAGAGGAGTGAGCCTTGAACATGTGCTGACAGTTTAAACTTTTTTGGAATATGCTGCAGTTGTAATAAATCAAGTGTTAAATTAAATATTATAAGTAAATATTGAATTCACATCAAGGCACGTTTTGCGCTGCCCCGTGCTTGTATGCACATCTGGTCCAGTGTTTGCATCTGATTCCACCCAAAAATGTTGTAAGCATACACCACCAGAACTCAAAGCACAAAGTGTTTTCTCACACTGGTAATTTTCCCTGAGGTTCTCCATTTCTTTGGGGATGTCATGGGCACAACTGTTTCCTTTCATTTAGCAAGTACTGTGGTCAGTGTTAGGTTTTATATCATCCTGACATGTCTTTCTTTTCTAGTCCACTGCAGGCAGGGACAGTAAAAAACAACTGTGGAAAACAAATGCTCACTTATGTGTTTTGCAGTTAGTTAGGGGATTTAGTTTTACTTCTGCACTTAATTCTTCTTTTTTTCAGTCCAGAATTGGTCCAGGTCTTCAATCCTATTAAATGAAGGTTTCATGTTAATTATGCATCATACTTTGTCACCGTTAATGTCTTCTTCACAAAGATGATGAATGACAGTGGTCTAGGTTGTAATTCTGGAATGTTCTTCCTTTCAAGTCTTAGTTCTTACTTGCATTTAACCTGCTGTTTCACTTACCTAAATCGTATCAAGCCAGTCAGGGACTTCTGAAGGAATTAATTCGCTGCAACAAGGATAACGGATTGTAGTTAGATCTGAGGCTATGTGAATCTGTTTGTGTGTGTGTGTCTGTGTGTGTTAGGGGAGGATTACCCTAGCTGGATGGTCCCGATTAGCATCTGCACTAGTGAGGACCCCAGCTGCTCCAAGATAAAGGTTCTGTTGGACCAGCCAGAAAGCGCTGTCACCATCCCCAACCTGGGACCAGATAAGTGGGTCAAGGTTAGCCTATTTCTCTTCTTTTTCTCTATGTGTGTTAGTGTTGAACTGGTAGTTTGTTGTGCAGTACGTTTCTTCATCATGCATATCAGAAACCTGCCCTTTTTGTTCAGGTTTACTTGTTTGAAGATTTCTAATTGATTATACTTAGTACTCAGCCCTGTGTGAAATGCATTTTACCTCTAGATAAATCCTGGTACAGTGGGTTTCTACAGGATCCAGTACAGCTCTGCCATGCTGGAGAGTCTGCTGCCAGGCATCAGAGACCTCACCCTGCTCCCCGTGGACCGCCTGGGCCTTCAGAACGACCTTTTCTCCTTGGTAAGACCGGTGTAGTGCATTATACATTACCACAACCTATCCCCTACTCAGTATCTCTCTCTCTACCCATGTGTACTGCTGATATAAATGAATAGGCAGACTTTTCCATCCCCTTGTCCAATGAGTAAAAGGTGCAGATAGTCTACAGAAGTAGTGACTGTTCACCATTTCAAACCTTTGGTTCTATTACCAATTTGAAGAAGAGAATGGAATATTTTATGCATGTGCAACAAAATGATTTCAATACAAATCAAGATCATCACCTAATTTCAGTATTTCCAAAGCAGTGTTAAGACTTCCATTGATTGCTTTTTTTTTTCTTTCTGTCAGTCCCGTGCTGGTATGATCAGCACAGTGGAGGTCCTCAAGGTGATGGAGGCATTTGTGAATGAGCCTAACTACACTGTGTGGAGTGACCTGAGCTGTAATCTGGGTGTGCTGTCCTCTCTGTTGTCCTATACCGACTTCCATGAAGAGATTCAGGAGTTCATCAGAGACCTCTTCACCCCCATTGGCCTCAAGCTGGGCTGGGACAGCAAGCCTGGGGAAGGTGATTGGGAGTAAAGTGCGGGGTGGGATGTGTTACTCAGTGAGCTATCAGTGTGAAGGTAGTGATTCATGTCTTATTTAGCCTGTGTTGCCACCAGATCTTTTTCATCGATTCGGTGTTGGTGCTGGGGGGGGGGTGGAGGGGCGGGAGTCCTTTCATACCTACAAATCTGCTTTCTAGCTAAAAGAAATGTTTTAAAACTGTGATTTCAGCCAAAGTACTGCCTGAAAGGGGCCCAAACATATGTACATCCCACATCGTTTTGTTTTTTTCTACAGTATATTAAATTCAGCAAATAAATAATAGTGCAAATATATCTTATAGTAAAGTTGTTCCATGCTGTAGTGGCATAACGTTTTCATTAAACATTTTGTCATTAGGCCAGGAATGCCCAAACATTTTATGTACAACTATGTATTAATCTAGATTAGACTTATATTTCTGCTGTTCTTAATTTCCCTTTGTGCTCCTGTAGTTACATACTTCCCATTTTCTTTGTTTCTGTGCATGTGTCCTCCTTTAATGGTGTCTCTACCAGGACACTTGGATGCTCTGCTGCGCGGGCTGGTTTTGGGGAAGCTGGGAAAGGCAGGACACAAGGCCACGCTGGACGAGGCTCGGAGGAGATTTAAAGAGCATGTGGAAGGCAAGCAGATCCTCTCTGCAGACCTCAGGAGTCCAGTAAGACTTGCCCAGCCAAACACATTCAGAGCTTTTTCCTTTAGACCATGGATGTTTCTTACTTTCAGATGTACATGCATCACCGCCTCAGCCTCATTGATTTTAGTAGTCCCTTCTCTCAGATTTGGCAACAACTGAAAAGTTTTTCTCTAATCCTGTCTCTAAAGCGCATTCTGTGAAAATTAATACTTGGAGGAGAAACATTGTACAGGTGGTTTTTCTTTTATCCCAGGTTTATCTAACAGTTCTGAAGCATGGGGACAGCTCAACTTTGGACACAATGCTAAAGGTAAATAAATGTGTAACATAGGACATTTGCCACATTTAAGTAAGTACTTGAACTTGATCTACGTGTCATGTGATAAGTACAGATTCTGCTTATTCCTCCTCTCTAGCTGCATAAGCTAGCTGATATGCAGGAAGAAAAGAATCGCATAGAGAGAGTTCTAGGAGCGATCTCAGCCCCTGAGCTCATCCAGAGAGTGCTAAACTTTGCCCTTTCGGTATGTTTGTGCAGACACACACACACACTCATGTACAAACCCATTTTCACAAGGTCAAAACAACAAAAGCATTGTTTGCGTGGTTGTTCAGTTTTATGAGCAGCAATGAGAGAAAGGAAGAAATTTTATAGTTACCACAGGAAACCAGGCTCACTTGAATGTGTTTTTTTCAGAGCAAAGAGGATATTAAAAAGTAACTACAAATCTGAGAATCATCTATGTATTTCGAAAAATACTGCAAACGAAATAGTAATAAGATTTTGTTGGTTAACAAATGTGAGCTTAAAAATAAGAGGTTCTTTAGAGATGATACAGTTTAAGGATAGTTTCTTATTTTTAGCCTTTTCAGTTCCTCTAAAGTATGTCTAGTCATTCAGTTAATGATTTCCATCATTTTAATATCCAGCTAGTAAAGGTTGAGATCTGATAATAGCTTCTAAGTGGAGGCCTTTGGGTTCTGCATTGAACTAACGAAATAGCTTAAACTTTCTTCCACACTACTTACTATTTGTTAAAATACCAAATCTGTAATAGTGTTTTGGACCATTTAGAACACCCTAAATTATCAGGGTTTTGTTTTAAAGCTAAGAGGAAGTAACAGAGTATTGCTTAAGCCTTGCTTAATGCATTATACTATTGTGAAATGGCTTTAAGCAATAATTTTATGAACAGGACAGCTTATCACGACAGTAATGCTTATATAGAATTCAGTGGCTAGCAGTGGTGTATGATTAGATCACTTCCACACTTGGACTGATGTTTCAGCACAAACAATTCAAGCTTATAACAGCCATTTAAGTGATTGTTTACTTTGTATGCTTTATAGAGACTCCTTCAGTAAAACAGCAAGGCTGTCTGATTATTAATGGGGGAAATTGTTAGCCTTTTAGCTGACTGGATTGAATATCTTGTCCAAAGACAAATGCCAGACTGTTCCAAGCTGTTAACTCCTAATTAGTAGCATATTGTTAGTGTTAACAAATATACATGGAGAACTGCATTGAAATCAGTTTATTTATTTATTTATTTATTTATTACATTTCAACTTACAATTACACAAATGTACACTAAGTAGAATAAAATGGTATTATGTGTTGACAAACAGACATTTTAAAGGTAATTTGGTTAAAATACTAGAACTACAAATAAATGAAAAGATTGACACTTTTACACACAATATGTCTCAGACAAGACTCAAATGTTCAGGGTTGGTGGTATGATCCCACAGGAATGGTTGATAATCAGCTTGATTCAAAATGAATGTTTTGCTTCTTGCCAGGATCTGTATTTGTCTTCGTATGAAGCGCAGTGGATATGAAACTGATGGGCTGTATTTTAATTCTATCTGGAATGTATATACTTGCAGGAGGAGGTCCGTCCCCAGGACACAGTGTCTGTGATTGGCGGTGTGGCTGGTAGCAGCAAGCAAGGCCGTAAAGCAGCTTGGAAATTCGTCAGAGACAACTGGGAGGAGCTTCATAACCGTTACCAGGGTGGATTTCTCATATCACGCCTTATTAAGGTGAGAAAGGCAGACTTTTTGTGTTAAATAGGTGCAGTGATTAATTTTTGAGCAACCAGCAATCCGTCACTGAAATAAATGGAACTGTGCTTGAATTACTTGGCTGTGAAATTATTGTGCACCCTCATTTATGTCTACTGAATACAAGTGTAAATGTGTGGTTAGATGTTTTTATAACTCCTCTTTTTTGTATAACTCCTCACCTTTGGTTAGTTGTTCATGTCAGGTTATATTGTAAACAAGGACCATTGACAATAATACATGGTGTGAACTTACCATTAAATTGTGAATTTTTCCTGTTTTGTATTTATATCCTTCAGCTTACTGTTGATGGTTTTGCAATTGACAAAATGGCTGCGGAAGTAAAGGTAAGCCAACAGAGGTGTGAATTCAAATACGAAAGGTGTTTATATCTTCATTTAGAGGACCATAAGTTGGCAGTATGCTTCAGATGATACATGATCTAAATGACCTGTCTAATGGAGAGTCCTTTGCCTTTTTATCCAAACTTGAGTCAGGTCTAGAACTTCCTCGAAACTAAGAGGCAACTGGCTGTTTACCACAATTAGTCTTGCATAATTATTCTACAGTATTCTATTTCAAACAGTCTTAGCGTAGCAGCAGCACTGAGTTTTTTGCACTGATGTTATTTGCAATGCAGATTGGCCAAAATCAAAATAATTCTGTACACCTTCCTGAATGTAGAAGCATGATCTGTATAATGACAGGACTTGTGGAGCAGTCACAGTCAGAGCAAGATCTTAAAATAAACAACATGGTGATAAATTCTGTTTAGCTGTCTGTTCGTGCTGCACTCAAACCATACCATAGTTTTGTTTCAGAATGTCTTCGTTTGAAATACACTGCCAGCTTTACCATCAGTTAATAACTAGTTGTCACAAATGTCTTTGCTGTAGCTGTTTAGGATGCAGTGCTGAACTCTCTTCTCCACTTTTTTTGTGTTAAATCTCAGAGTTTCTTTGAGAGTCACCATACGCCAGCAGCCGAGCGTACGGTTCAGCAGTGCTGCGAGAACATTCTCCTGAACGCATCGTGGCTCAAACGGGATGCCGATGACATCCACCAGTACTTACTGCAGCGCAAGGTGCCCCCCGTCTGACCCGTGACCTCTGATCCTGGCTTCTCCTGACCTGCTCACTCACTCACTCAGATCTCCCAGCAAATCATCGCTGCCTCCGCCCCTCCGCCGTCCAGAGAGCGAGCGCATCCAGAAACCAAACTGGCTTTGTTTTTTTCTATATCCAGTGACAATAACACGAAGATCACGGCACTGCAGTTCCATCTTGAGAATTACCCAAGAGAAATCAAAATCCAGACAGAAGAACCAAAACTGTCAGAAGTGTGATGAGGAAAGCTGTACCCTGTTCTGCCTGCTGGAGTTGATGCACGTGCAAAGATGTGAACAGAAATATGTTTTTGGATTATTTTTTTTTTCCTTCTTTTTAAAGATGGTAACGCATGCATATGCTTTTTACAGTTAGCACTCATTCAGTACAGTACTCTGCCAGACATTTCCGTACGCACATTTAATACAGTAGTATGATAACTGTGAACTGTTTTTTTTTCCTCTTCTCATCTGTTTAATAAGAGGCATGCTTGCAACGTTTGATATTGATGATTTCAAGTTTATTTCAGTTTCCTGCAAAAACAGTAATCTACTTTCTTTTTTTCTGCCGTGTCATCCATGATGATGGCTATAGCCAGTTTTACCTGTCAGTACCCTCAGGCTTGGCTTGGCAGAATGGGGTTAAAGGTCATGGTAGTGTGATTGTAGAACGGACTTTTAATGGCAACGGCACTGATCCCCAACGCTAAAACGGTTTTAAAAGGCCGAACAGCGTGCGCATGGTACTGTATGTTTATTGTATAATGCAAGTATTCTTGCTAAGACCTTTGGCTAATTTGAATTGCATCATACATTTCTCTCTTGTATGAAAGGATCCCTACAGCATACTCCCAATGGCTGTTTTTTTCCCCAAGCAACTACAGAAAGGGAGGATAAACAGATGAAAAAATTACTATACCCCTGCATCTGTCACACAAAAACTGAGTTGTAAAGACAAAATGCATTTTGTAAACTGTATATTCAGCAATTATTTTAATGTTGTGAAAATCACACCTAAAGAAGAATAATCATACTGGGGCCCTTGGAATATATCAGCTGGGTTTAGTTCAAGTCAAGGCCCTCTAATCTTTGAAGTGATGATTTACTGTTATTGTGCTCTGAGGCCTTAAACTGGTAAAACTGGTTCGCAATAATAATTATTCTGATCAGAGTGGCAATTGTACTTAAACAATCAGATGTTACAGATACACATAGGCTTGCTGAGCGAGTATATCTATTAAGTATATATCTGATGTGGCTCGTAACTTTACAGGAGATCAAGCTGTCCAACTCTTTCCCTGAAACATTTGTTGTGCTTTTGTTTAAGGATACAATTGGTGTTCATTAAAGAGGAAAAGAAATGAAAAGAAAAACATACTGAAGTAGTAAAACCATTTCGTGTGTGAGATGTCTATTTGTATGCTTAGAATAATGGTCCTATTTTTAAAAAATACTGCAGTTGAATTGATTGTGCTAGTCTATTATTAATTTGCTTTAAAGAAGAGTAATGATTCAGAGGCAAATTGTAAATAAATGTCAACACAATATCAACGTCATCACTTGATATGCAAGTATAGGATTTAAGTGTTTAGTCATGCACCTGTCCCAGAGGTGGCCTTTAGACAATGCAGTTTTTAATAACGCTATTACATTATGCACATAATTCTAAATTCATCAGGTAATTCAAAACTTTTTTTCATGATTATATCCACAAGATGGGAACTGCTTCATTGTGGACATGAGTTTAAAATAAGAAAATGCTTGAGCCTACAAAGCTGGGTGTACAGTAAACATTGACGGTATCTATGATAAAAGAATTCCTGGCCAAGTTAATACTACTTGCTTTTGATTTTATTTGTGAGCATTTATATCTGGTTGCATTATTTTTGCTTTTGTATGAATTACAAATATAATTATCGCAGTGCAGTTTTGTGTACATGTACAATTGGAAACATAGGGTTGTGTTGTCTTCTAAGACAAACTGCTTAAACAGGCTAAACTTGTAAAAGCAGATCCCACAAGGAACTGTAAACAGAGTTGAGTCTACCACTTTGCCCTTCAACACCACATATACATATGTAGTACTTTTTTTTTTCTTCCAGCCACGATAAACACAGATGTTCTCCACCTTTAGGAATACAAAAGATAAGGCAGTGTATAAGAAGACAAAATATTTTAAATGTTTGTAATGTGCTTAATTTGATGAACAATTCTGTACTGTTAAAGTATCGAAATGGTTAAAGTGACTGTAAATAATTGGTAGAGTAATATCTATTTTCCATTGATTCCATAGGCCCTGTTTGACCGCCTAGTGCTCCATTTGCCCTATTTGTGTAATTCCAATATCAGATGAACTCTTTTTTACATTATTCATACTGATGATTAATACACATCCCTGGACCAATGGTTCTCAAACCTGAGGCCTCCAGACATTTTTATTCTATCACTGTGTTGTACGGTAGGTTACAACAAACGTAGACCATCAGGGGGTCCCTGTGGAACAGTTCAATAGCCACATTGCCTTAAAATGTGCCTAATAGACAAAGTAGGGTTGTGAATATTTTGGCTAATAGCAAATCAGTTAAAATCACATTGGAAGCATGGTGTCCAAAATGTCTTGGTATGCTGAAGCATTAAGATTGCCCTTCACTGGAAGTAAGGGGCCTAGGTGTGTCCCAATACTTTTGTTCATATAGTGTATCTCGTTCTCACGCCTTAGTGAGGTGGTTTTAGAAGAGATGTCACTAGCACAGCTCTGTACTATTCCAAACGTAGTTTTTTTTTAGTTGCTACTGATCATAGTAAGATTATAGACATTTGAAAAGGGGAACACTGGAAATGCACTTTTGGGCTCTAGCTACTGCTTTTCCAGAAAGACCCCTGTGATCACACCCGCTACTAAAGAATTCAGAACTAACTACTGACACTTAGCTTAAAGAAAAAATAATAGTGTTACAGCTCTTGCTAGCATGCCTCTGTCCGGCGCTGGCGACTGGTCCCAGCCGTGACCAGCAGGGGGAGCAATCGACCATGCGAGACTTCCTAGCTGAGTGAAGAAACACTATATGGATAAAAGTATTTGGACACACTTGTTTTTCAGGGTTTGGGCTAGGCCCCTTACTTCCTGCAGCGTTTGAAGTATTTGTATTTGAATGCAATGTCATTAAAGTCTCTGTTGGTGTTATGGTCATGCGTTCCAAAACTTTTACCTATTTAGCGTACTTTTTCAGTGCACTAAAGTTGCAGCTCTACATTTTTGGGTGTCTACAACTGATGCTCAGCATTTTCTCACCACTTTATATCCAGGTTCCATTCCATTCAAGTCATAATGGGGATTTCAAATGTATATGTAAACATGTTTTTTTTTTTGCTTCAAATTTGCTTGCTGCAAATGTTTATTTGCTTCTCCATTGCCAGATTTATTATAAGAGAATGTGGAGACCCCACTATTGTGGTATTATTCTGTCATGTGAGAGGTGCAGTAATATAATGTCAATTAGGTTTATTGTTTTTTAAGCCATATAGACAGTACACAGTAAAATGAAACAACATTCCTCCAAGACCATGTTACAACACAAAACATAACTGTAGACAGAACAAAATATACAGAAAGCAAAGAGAGCAGAAGAGAGGGTGCAGGAGCAACAAAACAGTGGGACCACATTTAGTACAGTCGATATTTTAATTAAAACATTATTATGACATATTGTATTCTAGCAATGGAGATGTCAGGTGTGTAAAACGTAGAAAAGACGTGGATGCAAATGTGAGTGAAAAACTACACTTTTGCACCAAAGTGCTGGACCTAGAGAGGCTGCAGCAACTTGAATATGTGAATCAATGTATTGTGTTGGGTTTCTGTTTCACTTCTTCATATTTTATCATTAGTGTTTTATATTCTCATTCCTGTAGTCCACTAGGATGGCATAGTTTCAAGTTCTGGGATAACATTGTGTTGGTGGTCTACAGGATTGAGTGTTAAGAAGTACCCTCACAGAGTGTCTCCTAATGCACAGAAGTTCTAAATACACTTTGCATAAGACTTTGCAACTGTTTTTAATTACATTTACAACTGCACTCCTGAGAATTGCATAGATTTCCTTGCTTAGGAAGCTGTTGAGCCCATCAGATGTTACTATGTGCTGGTGCTTCCAGTTTGGTTTTCTGCTAATGTATAAAACGCTTCCTCCTAATTCCATTTTTAAAGTCCAGCTTTCAACAAACTACGTCACTCTCAAAGAAACTGACACTGAACCTTCAAAAAGAGACATTTTTCTTTTGAGAGTTTAACACTTGCTGTCTGCAGTGCCACAGACTATGATATGGATTCTAAACAGGCTGTGTCCCATTCATAATTTAGTTATCTCCTAAATCTGTTGCCTGGCCTGAGTTTACCACCAAACATATTCAGAATTTTTAAGGGAGATTCTGTTAAGTAGTGAAAAAAGGATACAGCAATACATTGTTTCACTGCAATGTTTTATGGAACAAAAACCTGTGTGTGCCTTTCATCATAACATCATAACAAGGTAAAGATTTTAATCCCTAAACCTGCACCTTGTGATGTGTGTATGGAATAGGGTACTACTTATGTATCAGTGGAGTACGTTGCAGGTTCGTTTTGTAGCTCAAAGTTTTCTGACACCTCTTAGCATATTTGATGTATTGGACAAACAAACAGATGCACTGCACCCCTCACATTCCTTTTCTGCTCTCTAATAGAGCAAGTCTTTCTCATGATATTTCATTGAGGAAAATGTAAATGTACTGGGGCTATGTTAAAACATTTTAAATCAAATTTACACTATATGGACAAATGTATTGGGACACACTGTTTTTTCAGGGTTTGGGCTAGGCTCCTTACTTCCAGTGAAAGGCAATCTTAATGCTTCAGTATACCAAGACATTTTGGACAACGCCATGCTTCCAACTTACTGAACAGTTTGGGGAAGAACCTTTCCTATTCCAGCATGACTGTGCTCCAGTGCACAAAGCAAAGTCCATAAAGACATGGTTGGGTGAGTTCAGTGTGGAAGAACGTGACTGGCCCGCACAGAGCCCTGACCTCAACCCAGGCCTTCTCGTCCAACTGTGTCTGACCTTCTAAATGCTCTAAAGAATGAACTGTTGGCACAAATTCCCACATAAATATTGAGGAATGCTTTCCAAGAAGAGTGGAAGCTGTTATAGCTGCAAAGGTGGGAGCACCAACATATTAAAGTCTATGTATTTGAATGCAATGTCATTAAAAGTCCTTGTAATAGTCAAGCTTCCCAATACTTTTGTCCATATAATGTATTTTGATGCGCAGTCTCCTCTCCTCTAAGTGGCGCTAAGGATGTTTTTCATTTGTTAAAATCACTGAAGAAGACAGGGACAAACATGGCTGCGTCCGTTTGTAGGACGTTAAAATATCTTAATCTGACGACATGCCACAATGTGAAGGTATGGAATTATGTGATTATTATAGCGAGCATATTAATACATCAGTAATATTGATATGCTGCACTCCCTGACTGCCTGGGCTAACAGAGAAACAGGGTACATGCAGAAAAGCGACACTGTGTTCAGCACGTTTAGAATGAGGCAGCCTGGAGGAACGGACATTTCATTTTATGTGTTGTTTTGTCTTGATAATAAATGCAGCTTTGTTCTCTTTAGTGTGCAAATCAACATGGTGCCCATGTTTCAAAATAGAAAGGGTGCAGTCTGTCTTAATCTCGTTCCAGAGCACCCTGACCTGCGCGGTGGAGGCCAGTTCTCTGCCTCATCACCCCTGATCCACCATATAAAAAAAACTTAATAATTAGCTGATAAGCTGAATCTGGTGCCCAGAAATATGAAATCAGGCCAGTCCAGTTCATCCACAGCCAACTCATCCCATTATGGTCTTTACTTTGTGTTTTGTGGCACAGTCATGCTGGAATAGAAAAGGTCTTTCCCCAACTGTGTCCACAAAGTTGGAAGCATGGCTTTGTCCAAAATTTCTTGGTATACTGAAGCATTAAGATTCCTCTTCACTGGAAGTAAGGGGCCTATCCCAAACCCTGATTTAAGAGGTGTGTGCCAGTACTTTTGTCCATATAGTGTACTTCAAGAACAGGAGGGCTAATTTTGGCCAACTTTGATCTGTCCTGTTATCCTGAGCTTCTGTGTGAATGCCATCACTGCACAGTAAATTTCTAACCTCACATCATTATCATTGCTTTTGGAACAAAAACTTGTGTTTAGTTTCCCCATATGTGTTTATTATTTGTTTTATACCAGTTGAAAATGTTATAGTGTCCACCCTTTACACTGTGTGAATATGGAAATCGTATAAAATGACTGCAGGATGTTGTTCCTTCCTCCACACTGTTTGACAATATGCGGTACGACTATTTTTCTCAACCTTGGTCCTGGAGTGCCCTGCCCAGTACGTTTGAGGTTTTTTTTTTTTAATCATCACACACCCACTTCAGCCCAGGAAAGGCTTGTTGATTAGTTGGCTCATGTTGCAGAGCAGAGGAGTCTCTTGGACCAGGGTTGGGAAAAACTGCAATACACTTTCTGGAAAGAACCTTTTGACACAGTAGTGGAATATTAGGCAACATTAAACCACTGAAAGGGGAAATTAATAGTATTGATCATCTCTAAAAAAGTTAATACTGGTGATGATAAAGGTTTCTGAACACAGTGCATTGTGTATGGGACTGCGTACCCTGTCTACCACCAGAGGCACCTAAAAAGGTGCATGAGTATCAAAACTGGACCATGGAGAAATTCAAGAAGGTTGCCTGGTCTGTTGAGCCATGTGTTTTTTAAATCATGTGAATAGCCAGGTGCATGGTCATACCTTTACCTTGAGAATAGATGGAAATTGGACAGTGTTCTTCTGCTATCCTGGTATTCATATTACTTATAGCCAATAAATAAACACAATAAAACAAATAACATACTGATGCCTGAGGTCATGATATAGTCAGCAGGGGCCATTGATGAGCCACTGTAGGGTCATTGCACCATTGATGAATTTTCACCACTGATGAACCCAGCTGAACCTATGTTCTGTATCTTTGGATCCAGTGCATTGGGCCCCTGTTGGACGTCCGTATATCCCAGCCTGTGGTGATTCCTGTCCGGACAAAGAAGCGATACTTCATCCCTCCTTCTGTGGGCCTAAAAAATAGGACTATTGCAGAGCAGGAGGCAAAGGCACGGGCTGCAGGTGTTGTCTTCAGGCAGGAGTTGGTGGAGAGACCCATCAACATTTCTTGCACAGGTACACCAGTTCTGAAGTCACATTAGTGTTCCTCATCATCTCCGTTTCAGCTTACACTTTGTTTTGTGCTTGATCTTCTGAAGTCCTGTTCAACGTATTTTATGACTTGCTGTAAGGACTGGGATGTTTTTCTCAGCGTTTTTTTTTCTGATTTATATAATTGATAGCTGGAATCATTGATCCGTACGTCCCACCCGAGGGTGATGCTCGCCTTTCCACTCTGTCAAAAGAGGGTCTGAAACAGCGCACAGAGCAGCTGCGACAGAGTGCTGCCTCACAGCTAGCGTAAGAGTCTCTACGTTTCATGTGTGCCTCCAATACGATATCTAAAAGATGTGCACTGAGTTGTCAGTGTATTAAGTACATTTACCTTGTATCTATACTGACATGCCATATATGTTCTGTGATGTTCCTATGGTTGCCCTTTTGATGGTAGGTTGTAGCTGGAAAATTAAGCAGTGCAATTGTGCAGTTATTCAGAAATAGTAGCTACGATGTAGGTGTACCTGATAAACTGGCATGTAATCTGATACTAGTTGTGATGCTTTGCCATTAAAAAGAAAACTGACTTGTAAGAGTCTTGCATTAACATTTCTAATTTTCTAATTTTTTGTGGAAATTTGTTTTTTTGTAGGGTGCGTAAAATAAAGGACCATGACGCAAATTTTTCTACTAAGGAGTTTGCTGTGCAAGCTCAGGAAATGTTCATTGAGGCCCATTTGTCTCTGACTCAGTAAGAAAGATGTTTTTCTTATGTGCTTTACTCTTCTATCAGTGCCAGCACTTAAAAATGGTTGCCGTGTGGTGCTTTGAAGCAGCTCTCGTTAGTAAATACTGTTCTATGTCTGTCACAGTTTTTATTTTTAGCATCTACTCGCCCTATGAGATCAGCCTCATAATCAAGAAAATGGAAATTAAATCTACTGATGTGGTTCAGATTAAAAGCAATTTGATGCCAAAATTAACCCTTAATGTCTTTTGGTCACTTGCACAAAACATCTGAAGTGAATATTGGCATGATATTTTCCCATTTACCTTAAGTGAGCTACATCAAATATTTGAAGTGCCTAGTAGGTAGGGTGTTGCCCCTGTAATTAGGAGGTTGTGTGTTACATTACAATGATGCAATGTGTCTACCGGGATGGTGTATCTTCTAGTTGTTTTTATTTCAGTGCAGCTCTAAACAAAGTTAATAAAACAGTCTCCAACTGTTTAGGTTCAACAAAGAGAAGCTCCATTCTTTGGTGACTGAAAGATGTTACCCCGTATGTAAACCACTCCTTTGTTATTAAACTTCCAGAATATAAAAGCTTATTGAAGTGTTGAGAAGACAGTGATTGTATAAATAGACTCTTTTCTTGGTCACACCAGGAGACTAATTTTGGTTCATGGTGTTTCTGTGTTGTAGGAGATGGTTAGAGGGAACCGGTATAAAACGCTGTCTTGGCGCTTCATTGAGTCATTAGAGCCACCGCGGGTGGTTCATGCCCGATGCCAGGATATGATCAGCAAGGGCAATCTGTACGGTCAAGTGACAGTCCGTATGCACTCCAGACAGGTAAAGGAAGTACCATACTGACTACATAAGCAATAAATACTGCAGTCTACTTGTGAAGTTGAAGGGCACAGTGCTTTTTATAGAACACTATCTGTCCATCTATCTATTTATACTTTTTTTTGTCATTCAGACATTGGCAATCTATGACCGATTTGGTCGGTTGATGGTGGGCGATGAGGAGGAACCCAGGGATGTCTTGGAGTACTTGGTGATGGAGAGGCACCTAGTCAACCCCTATGGTCGTTGGAGGCTACATGGCAAAATTGTCCCGTCCTGGGCTCCGCCTAAAGACCCCATCATTAAGGTTTGTGGGTTTAATTGAAAGTATTGTTTTGTAGCCGAACTACATTCGTGGCCTGTGTATTGTTTATTGAGCGTTTCTTAGAGAACTTGTTGCTCTTATAGATTTCTCATTGCAAATGAATTGTACTGAACTGGTGATGAGTTAACACTCCTTCCCACGTTTCTGTTCATTAACATACTTTTTCCCCTTTCTTAGACTGTTATAATTCCAGGTCCCAAGCTCAAGCCAGATGAGGAGTTTGAGAGCCTCAATTATGAGATACCCAAGCCCAAGGCAGTACAGTGGTACAAGTAAACCAGAGGCATCCATCCCTGTACAGACTGTGTTGAATTTTGAAATAAACTGCTTTCCCTGAAAATCTGTCCTGCATCATCACTGGAGTTGTACTTTTTCAGTGTATAGGGATGGTTTGTATAGCTTTGGTCAACATACAGTTGTCCAGAAAATCTAACCTGTAACTTTTGGCTCTCTCAAATCTGCATGTTAATGTCTTTGAAAATCTGCCGTACAAAAAATAGGCTTCGTATTCTTCATTGAAATAAATTAGGGATGCACCAAATATTCGGCCACTGAAATTTTTTTTTGTCTACTCATGGTTTCCTGAGATGGCGGGACTAAGTCTGAATATAAGGGTTGCACTATACTGTACAGAGCCAAAACCACCAAAATGGTAAAAAAAAAAACCCATTTATAGATCCATCTAAATTTTAATCTTGGGTTTGCTGCCAAAAGACAGATGTTCACTCTGGTTTCAAGCTGGTCAGTCCCAGCAGAAATGTACTCTCTCTCAAAGTATGAGGACAAGACTAAAAGTGAAACTTTTATATTAAACTACCATATAAAAACCTAGCTGGGCATTACTCGTGTTATCATTCTCTTCTTTCTTTTATTCCTCAGCATTAATGGGGACTGGCTGAGCACTGAATTTTAGTAAATGCTAACGACCAAGGTCAATGACACAAAGGCTTTTTGAAAGTTCAAAATAGTTTGTTTATATTTACATTGTTTATAAACAAAACAATTCCATTAATAAATGCATACTTACATATCAAATTTAATGTAAACATAATGGCTTTTATAAATTGCTCACGATAGCTTGCAAATGGCCTCGGACATTCCTGAACACTGTTTCCCAGACATACATCACTGCCACATCAGTTGTTTGTTTAATAAATGCATTGTAGATCCAGAGTTGATTATATCACAGAAAACACGTGCATTCAGCATAAATGGATGTAGAATTAATATTCTCACCTAACGCATTTCCACTACTGGTATCAGTAAAATAAATTTGAAACTTAAAAAGCTCCTCTGACAAATGTGCGCTCTTAGATTGTTGATCCTTTGATTGGGATCAGTCTCTGATTTGTAGGTGATGCAGAGATGGGACTGGCGATTGAAGAGACTGCACTGCCATACAAACACAAATACACACAAAACAATATCAAGTTCAAAGAGGGATTGACAATAATTTAGGACCAAATGGGGATATGCACTTAGGTGGGGAGACCAGTCCGTCACAATGATTTTCAGTCTTGCCGTTCTGCATGATGAGCTGAAAACTGAGATGGACATTCACTATGGTAAGCATCTTTAGCGGCCATTGCAGTTTGTCTTTTTTTTTTTTGTTATTTCATTTGCATCTTTGAAGTTTAAAAGAACAAAGCACAGTGCTAAGTAGCTCACAGCTTATAAGTCAGGTGGGAAAATAAAGGCCTCTGCAGCGGTTTCTGCATCACCTTCTTCCTCCTCTGGTATTGGTTCCTCCCATGTAAAAACATCAGAGTTATTATCATGCTCTATAGTGGATACTTGTGATTCTCCTTCCATTTCCCATGGACACAGTGCATCACATCGAGTCAGAGCCCGAATAGCTCTCGCGCCCTGTGAAGTATGTGGACTAGTGTCTGCAGATAGAAGTACATCTGTTTTCCTAATCTCCATGACACTTTGCTCAGTGCTGTCCTCTACTGTTGCTGGTGTTTCAGAGGCTGTTTCCCAATTATGAACATCTGTACAAATGCTTTCTTGTATTATTGAGTTTTCTGGGTCCTTGGATACTCGAGGACATATGTCTGCTGGAGTGCTGTCTTGGCTTTGAGTTGGCTGTGCTGACTGTTCTGATTCCTTTGGGCAAACGTCAGAACAAACACTCTCTTGTTTCTGGATTGGCTTTTCTAGTTCACTTGCCTCCCATGGACATACATCAGCATGAAGACTTCCTTGTTTTTGATATGATTTCACTGTCTGATTGGTTTCTGTCCCACTAGTTTCCCAAGGACAGATTTCTGCAACAACAATGTCCTTTTTTGTGGCTGGCTCACAAGATTCCCAAGGACAAACTTCTGCATGTATGCTTTCTTGTTTCAGGAGTGATTTTTCTGGCTCCTTAGTTATAGCACTGCTCTTGTTTTCTGGCTCCTTGGTTATGGCGCTGCTCTCAGACTCCTCTGTCTCCCAAGGACATACATTTGCTTTTGTAGATGCAGAAAGCTGTGAAGTTAATCCTGCAGTTTCTTGATTTGGATTAGAAGATGGTCTCTCAGACTCAGTCACTGTAGGTGTAGATTCAGGGAAATCCCAGGGACAAGTTTCAGCCGAACTTGTCAGCTGTTTGGTCAATGTATGCCGAGTTTCTGTAGTTTTCACAGCTTCTCTTGATTGCTCTTCAGCCACCGTTTTTAGATTCTCCTCTGGTTCCCATGGACAAACAGTAGAACGAACACCTTCTTGACCTTGGGCATCTCTGACATCTGATTGAGAAGACTGAGGAAAGTCCCATGGACATGTTTCTGCAGCACTAGTAAGTTGTTTAGTTAATGAATGTGTTGTAGTTGAGTCAGATTTCCTTATTGTTTCTGGCTCTTTCCCTGTTTTGTCCTCTGATACCCAAGGGCACACTTTACTATGAATACTTGGCTCATATTTATCTGCTTCACTTGTTTCCCACGGACAAACATCAGTTTGAATAGTCTCTTGTTCTACTGGACCTTTCCCTTTTGATGGTGTCTCTGCCTGATGGGTGCTTACATATATAACCCTTTCCGTTGGTTTTGATGCTTCAGGAGGTAATTTGGCAGAATCGTGTTTGACCTGAGAGGTATTGGTATCTGACACATCCCAAGGGCACACTTCAGCCCTACTGCCCCGACGTTGTTCTGGTCCTGATTTTTGAGGATTACTGCCTGCTTCTTCTGGTGCTTCCCATGGACAAATATTTAATAGGTCTTTTTTCTCTGTTGGTATTTGTGTTTGTTGGCTGTCTACTTCCCAAGGACAAACATCAGCACGTGCACCTTTGGCTTCTAATTGATCTGGTTCCTCTGCTTCCCAGGGGCAAACGTTAGCAATGCTGCTTTGCCTATGCACTGGCTGAATCTGGTTTGGAACATCCCATGGACACACTTCTGCCTTTGGAACAGATAGTGAAGGTCTTTTCTGGTACAATGATGATTTGTTACTGTCAATACTAGGGGTAAGCGACAGTCTGTGCTTGCTGCTCTGCTTTTGTATTACATTTTCATAGGGATTTTGTTTTTTGACTTCCATTACTATCTCCTCTGACTCCCATGGACAGATATGAGTTGGCGCATTGGTTTTGGGGCTCCTCTCTGGGGAATCGTATGATGATAATCTTATTGCTTCCTGTTTCACAAGACAAGGTTTTGTATCGATAGTGGTCATGGCTCGTCGTGGTGTTTGTGGCGTCTTCCTCCCTAAACTTGCAGCACTGCCTGGAGTCAGTTTCATTGATGTAGCTCGGGGCTGTTGTGATGTTTCTTCTTTACTGCTATTGTCATTTCTACTTCTGTCTTTGCCACTTCCTTTTCCAGACACCAAGCCCTTAGCTAAGAGAAGGCTCTGAGTAGCTGAACGGAAAGAGAAACCATGATGATCCTTTGGTTTGGCAAACCCATGTGGTGATCCTGGAGCACTGGAGGAGATTGGAGGTTTTGGCCTTGAAGAATCAACATCTGAGTCCGCAACATTCCCTGCCTCTGCGACAGGAGGAGGAGGGGGAGGCAAAGATTCCCAGGGGCAGACATAAAGTCGTGTGGGTGATGATGCAGACTCAGGTTCTGGGGTTTGTTCCTGAGAGAGAGAATAGGTGACATGTTTTTGGTTTGGCAGGTTTTTTGCAGGCTGCTCCTCTTCAACCTCCCAAGGGCAGACCTCAGCTTTGTCAAAGGATAGGCAAAGCAAGGCATTTGAGGTTTGCTCCTTTATAGAGCCCTGCGGTCGCTGAACCTTATCTCCTGGGCTTGCTTTGGCAGCAAGTGATGCATCCTCCATGCTTCTAGTAGGACAAAGAGGAAAATGATCTCTATGCTTTTCTGTAAAACTAAGAGACTTCTGGAACCGGGTTGAGACAGGCTGCAAAAGGTTATTGTCTACTGCAAGATTGTGGGCACTGGCTGACTTGCAAATAAGTAGGGCTGTGTCTATGGACTCTGCCTCAGAGATATGCGATGACCTCTTGTCCACTGAGTTTCTCATCGAGGATTTCCGTGAGCTATCCTTTTCTGGGACATACTCATAGGCACTAAGGGATTTTCGCATCTTTGGAGATGGTAGCTTTACTGTTTCATTCTTTATACTGGCGCTGTCAGGAGTTGCCATGTAAGATCCAGACCACTTTCGTGTTCCACCAGGCCCTGAAATGTCCTTGTCCTCTCGACTACATTGTCGACTCAGGCTCTCTGGGATCTCAGCTATTCGCTTGATAAGAGATCGTCCAAGTGTGAGCCGAGAGCTGCGCTTCTTCTGTAAGTGTGGGTTGTTGTTTGCCATCTTTTTGGTCTTGTGGACCTCCAACTGTCCATAGAGTTTCTTCAACTCATCCTAGTGCCAAAGTAAATGGTGCAGAGAGAGGGGATTCAAATAAGAATGATTTTGAGGGAACACAGAAATGGTGTTCATGATAATTGTAGTTGAGAGAACGAAACACTCAAAGATTCAGGGAAAAACAGGGAGAGGAAGAAATTGGGGGAAAAAGGGAGGTCATACAAGGTCTACAAGCAAACTGAACTGTAGAAGTCATTACAGAAAGTTAGCATATTTTTATCATGTAATTATAATGAATCTTATTTGGTTAAAATTAATAGTGTGCTAGTCATTATTTGATTAGAAAAGTTTTAGACTTTATTCATGATTAATTTATTATTTAATCGGCACTGTATAACAACATCTACATTTTTGCCAGTTATATACTGCCCATAGCATCCTAGTGTTGGTGCTAAATTTCACATTTTTGACAAGATATTTTTTAAAACCTTCATAATTATTAGCCCTCATAATTTAGAATTATGGCCTATATGAAGACATTATCATACAGTGATCATTAGAGAGGGTGTGGGGGTTACTAGTAAGGCTGCATGGAGATTAAGGAGTTTACCCGGATGTCATCAGGATCCAGGCTGTGGTCACTCCAGCAGGCAGATGTAAAGCTGCTATTGAGATATGAGCATGAACGCCGTAGGTCCACCTCATCCTCATACACCTCTGCTGCAATCTCCTCTTTCACAGGTCGGGACATATGGAGGAACTATAACAACAAAAAAATTATATTTACTTGAAGTATCCTAATCTCTTAACACATGTTTATAACCGAAATGCCCCCTTATTAAGGTTATGTACCTTAGGAATGAACAGCAGGCCAAGAGTTACAGTGATTGTGACGTGAGTATGGGTGAAGAACAGCAAGAGCATCCAGTCAGGATGAAGAGATGGTCTTACAAACCTAAGAGTGTCAGAAATTAGCAGTATATTCAAAACAATGCATTATATTAGCTTATTGTCAGTGAGTATGATTTTGACTACTCACCTGAGAAGATGAAACATGGCGGAGAGGAGAAGCTCATTGTGAATGGCAATGCCCATATAGCGGGGCTCATGGAAGGCAGAGGGCACTGCCTTCACTGCATTGCAGAGGATGCTCCCCCAGCACAAAAACAGCAACTCGGCTGAGATAGAGAAATCAAAAGAAGTCAGTCTGACATGTACCCTTTATTGGATGGTATTTGGGTACGTTAGGCCATGGACTAAATAGTTTGCTACTCATTTCTAATGATTTCAAATAACAGTTTTGAAATAAGCTTGAAAATCCACTGGATTAGTCTTCATCAGTTATTTATTCAATCTCCTGATGGCTTCTCTCAGGAAAAAAAAACATTCTGGTTACCAGATAGATGGGGTTCTGTGAACCACTGTTACTAGTCAAAAAGTAAGACCATAAGGAAGTTATGCTGGGCTGTAATCCTGCAAATTTTACCCACCCACAGCCATCATGTAATCCCAACGGTCCAGGTCGCACACACTGAAGCCCTGCCCATCTGAGGTGGTTGATGTGATCAGTAGAGGAATGTTACGGTCTCGATTTTGTAAGACTCCCGCAGTCCAAGCACAAAGGAACCAACTCACAGTGAGTACCATCACTCCCAGCATCCTCAGAACAGTAGTGGTAGACATGTAAGGGACTCTCTGGGCAGTGCGTGAAAGAAATACCCTCAGCACCCTAAGGACATGAATAACAGTGGTCAGAAACAGGTTTTCCAAGTCAAAAATAACATCTAACCTAATCTCTAAAACAGGCAGGGTTTTAAAGTTTGAATGATTAATTTGGCCACATCCAAACCCAACTCCTAAACCTTGGCCTGTTACAAAAGAATGGAGTATGTAAGTGTATTTGATTAGTTATTTTTTCATGGATTATTATTATTATGCCTTTTAAAAGGTATTGCTGTGCATCCTTGTCAATGTACACTCATTCTGCAGTACTTTTGCTCATCTGGATGGGACGGGTGAGTATCAGGTTAGTTTGAAGAGATTAGAGATAGCACAAGCCGTACATACCGGTACATTTTCAGTGTCACAGTTCCGTAAACAATGGCAAAGCCAAGCAGACGGACCCAGCGGAGCAGGATGCAGCGGAACGTGCTGGGTTTGAAATATAAGATGAAGACCTGCAAACAGAGCCATATGTCAACATCTAAACCAAATGATCAATCCATCTGGAACAATTCAATGGACTGGCTTTAATAAAGGCCTATTCACACACGTATCAACAGCATCTCGAGTTAAGAAAAATGCACAAGTCTTTCACATTGAGTCTAATCTGACAAACTATAATGCTGTGTAAAATTTGTGAATGGAGTCATCTTGATTTTATGCGTTTATGATCAGGCTGGCCAGTCAGAGCTTCATTGTTACGGCTGTAGTCGGGAGAACAGCTCATCTTGTTCATGGCAGAGCACAAAAGCTTAAATGACAAGCAACACATTGAATATAAAAATGCAGCAAATATGTGGAAGAGCATGACGGATGAGGAGGGAACGACGTCAGCTACTTTTGTACAAAACAGTGACTGTTTATAGTCATTTTAGTTGTTACATTGTAGCCTGTTTAAACTGGATGTTTTGTACGATTTAATGCATCAAATGTATGTCTCTTTTAGTTTGATTATGAATTATGAATTCATCATCTCCACTACCCGAGAAATCAAATTTTCCCTTTAAACAATAAGAAACACTACAAATTGCATCATACTCAGTGTGAATAGGCCTGGAAAATCAACTCAGAGTTTCAGTGCATTCATTACGACTAGTTACCTACACTGATGAATCACCAGCCCTGAGTTAAGATAATTTAGATACCAATTAAATTTTTCAGTTATTAGGTCCACACAGCTAGGGCAGGATTAAGCAGTCAGGCTAGAAATACTAGTGTCTCTTTTGGGGGTGTAGAGAATACAGTCTTAAAAGTTGTAATACAGTATTTCTTGCTAATTTTTTTTACTTTGTGACCTACTATGCTTTCCAGTGTGTAACGTACAACATGCACCAGGCTTTTGCAGTAATAAAACTTGATTAAAATGATTCAAAATTTGACCATTGACGTCAAACATCCCAGTGCATATTACAGTTGATTGAGGAGGTGGACTGTCATCAATAAAGTAAGTTTGAGTAACCTTAGGTTATGCAATGCCTCATTCATTCTCTTCTCTGCCAATCCTGCCCCTGCTCCCATTATGAAATAATCCCAAATGCAGGGCTATAATCTGGAAAGAAGGACCAGTTTTTAATCTCACACTCACAGGGAAGTAAAGGAGCAGAGACCCAAACAGAATCATCTCCAGCAGCAACAGGCCCGAAGCTCGGATTCGCTAACACACAGAAGTGGAACAGTGGAGTCGTTGAAGGGGGTTAATGAAGGGAATATCGATGTAGGTGAAAGGAGACAAAGACAGACAAGTTATTGTATTTGTTATTGTTATTTTTCTGCTTTTAATGACACAAAAAGATGGAAAGGTTAATCTTGTTCATGGGTGTTACTGTGCTTTCCCAGGATAATTCCTATTTCTGACCTCCGCTCATTGGTGGTGACCTTTAATAATGGGTTAAGTAGTGGGAAATATTGTTGAATGTGCAGACTAGGGGTTTATTTCTGACCTAGATAAGTACACCATGTTACACCAGTAAGAGTCCTAGGGCAGACGCCTACATTACATTTGTAACATCACAAAATTGTTAACCCGCATCTGCCACATGCATGAACATGCAGAAAATTAAAGTGGCGTAACAGCTGACGCACCTATGCTCCGCCCCAAATTCATTTTATCCACTCTTGTAGCTTTACAGAATGTTGGCCAAAATCGCATTAAATTTAGTGATGAACAATACTGCACAACTCAAATCAAAATATCTACATTTAGAGTGTTATTATTACTAAATGCTAAACATAGCCTTCTGATAGGACAGTTTGTGTGAGCATGTGTTTGTTTGTGTGTGTGTGTGTGTGTGTGTGTGTGTGTGTGTGTGTGTGTGTGTGTGTGTGTGTGTGTGCACTAGCACGGCCACAAATTCACCACTGTCATTACCGTCCTTACTAGTTTCAGTATGCTAAAACAGAAGGAAAGTCAACACTTAACAAGCATCACTACAGTTTTCCATTAGGTTTAATGAGATTTTTTCCAAAGCTTTGTAAAGCTTGTCTAACCTGGCAGCAGTCACTAAGAATGTATTTGGAGCAGATGGGCCAATTAATTGTACTGATCCATTACAGTTACTGGATTTTATGCATAAATTAGCATATAGTCAAAAGCATGCATTTTGACTGCTGAAAAAAATATCTAAACAGAGCCACATAATACAATTTAGGCATAGAAAACTCAACATATTGACAGCTGAACCAAAGTGTAATATTAACAAACCCTACACTGCCCGAGCAATAAAACTAGGCATGTATTAAAATGTATAATTATGTAAGTGAAAGGAGTACTGTATTTTATGACACAACTGTATCTATAAAAAGGTAAAATACTCAACAGTGTGTTAGAAAAGAGAACTGTTGGAATCATATTATAATAACAAGCAAATATAGGGATACATTTCAATGCTTCTCTGAAATGTACTGACTCCTGCCCGCCAGAACAAACACCATAGTGGTTCTATAGAGACTCTTTACCTTTTAACGTTCAGTGTATTTTGAGCTCAATATACTTTGAGCTAAACAGCTTAGTTGACTGGGCTATATGGACTGTGGGATGTACTGAGATTGCAGGACACTATACTATAATGACAACAAGAGTATTACCCTGCTAAGATAAGATTACACTAATACAAGCAGTCTGACATAAATTCTGATATGTAGATATAATGAAGACATCTGCCCAAAGGTTAGGAAATGTAATTTATGGTTTTCTGAAGGCAGTTTAAGAAAGATTAATCTAATCTAACTGCAGGGGTAAGGGGACAAGACTGTATCCTTTAAAAAAGAGAAAGATCTATAATACTGTTTCAAGTAGCTATATGATCTATATGCTGTAGTCCTGTAGTAGCCTACTATATGTATCTACTACTTGTGTAGTGTCTTGCAGTAAAAGGCAGTAATTGTCCAAATTTCCTATAAGATTCTTATAGTAATCATGTTGGTGTTCTTTTACACAAAGGCATTTTTGCAAAAAAACAGCAAATACAGAAGTAGCAACATTAAGTAAGAAGAGACACAAATCTGGCCAAAAGATCAGATGGCTGTTCTGGCAGGTCAAATTAGGAGTGTTTTTTGACTCTGGGATGCCTTTTTGTTTACTGGCATCACAATTTAAGGCTCAGAAGTAGATCCTGTTACTACAGATTTCCACCAGAGAGGTCTCCAAATACCCATGCATTATTAAGTGCTGCTTTAGGATGATGATGAAATAACAAGAAACTCTACAGCTCTGCCATTTGATGGGTTTTGATGTTCATTTGCTAGACAAAATATGGCAATGTTATATGTCTCAAATAGGAAAACCAGAAATGGAGTCAATAACCCCACCCAGGAGGACTCACCCTGGTCCTGCGGCACTGGTATGTCCTAAGCATGCTGATGAGCACTAGGGCCATGAAGAACCCCTGTACAGCCAGGACCCCTGCTCTCAGGAGCCAGTCTTCCTGCACCCAACATGGGGAGCCGTCCTTGCACTGCTTGCAGCCAGGCGAGCAGGGCAGGCACACGGGCAGGTTAGGGTAACAAACACGGCTACCATTCACACCTTCATCCACTGTTTCACCAAACAGAATCATAGACAATAAAAAACTTGGGTTAGTATTGTAATGACAACAAAATGTTAACCCAGGATAGTAACATTTTGAGTATCTTCAATTAAAGTCATTGTGGTATATCATGAACATTTATTATTGGCACACTTTTAGTAACTGTCATGACCATTATGGTGCTAAAAAAGAGCTGAAACTCAGTGGAATTTATAGTTTTTGTGTCAATCCTTCTTGTATCTAAAAGTAGTTCATTTAACGACTGTTTCTTTAATGAATTTTCATCACTTTATAAAGATTTTATTGCACTGTCAGTATATCCATATGAAAGAGATTATTCAACACAGTTTTGAGAGGTCCCTTGTAGCAGTTGGGTGATGGGGTATGTGTTAATACAATACTGGAGGCTTTGCAGATGCAGCGTTTTGTGCAAATGTCCATTATAGAGGGAAGTGAGACCCTCTCAGCTATCCTCCCTATCCTTTGTAGAGTGCAATCCAAAATGGAACAATTCCCATACCAAGCCATGATGCAGCCAATGCAGCATGACATGATCACCAAAGAACGTGGAGCTCTGTACAATCTCCACTGGGTAGCTCTTGATGTTCAGGGGAGAGTGGCCACGTCATGTCCTTCTGAAGTCAGGAACCAACTCTTTTGTTTTTTCCAAAATTTAAGTTCTGCACCAGTCCATTAGCTGTTGCAACTGTTCTCTGCACACCATCTTGTCATTCCCGCTGAACAAACCCACCACAGTCATGTCATCAGCAAACTTGATGAAGTAGCTTGAGCTGTGCATTGCAGCACAAACATGGGTCATTAGCATGAACAGCTAGTAGTTGGGCATACAGCCCTGGGGGGGGTACCTGTGCTCAGCGTGGTGGTGTCCTAACTGACTAAGGTCTCCCAGTCAGGACGTTCAGGATCCAGTTGCAGAATGAGGCGTTCAGGCCCAGTAGTCTCAGTTTACCAATCAGATGCTGAGGAATTATGATGTTGAATGCTGAACTACATGTGAACAACATTCTAACATAAAAGTCCTTCTAGTCCAGGGCTGAGGGCCAGGTGAAAGATGGTGAGATAATAATAATAATAATACATTTTATTTGAAAAGTGCCTTTCAGAACACTCAAGGACACTGTACACAACACAAGAATAAAAGAACAATAATGATAATAATAATAATAATAATAATAATAATAATACAATCAAATTACGAGACCACTAAGGGCTACAGGTTAGAAAAGAAAGAAACAAGAAAATGAGGCAGCAATTTAGACAGACAAGACAGACAAGATT
>JBBPCY010000037.1:15771035-15806523 GCA_037974405.1 Brachyalestes nurse
TAGGCCTATAACAAAATAGTGTATCAAAACAAAGACTGACATAGCCCATATATTAACTGTAATCACTGGAAAACTTTTTTGCCTTTTAAAAAACGGATTGGGTGTGCTCGAAGGGTCTTGCCTTTTCTGTGCTTCATACTCTGGATTAGGGGCAGACTGGCAATCTATCCATTCTGCTGTGCTGAATTTAAATCTCTCTCTCTCTCTCTCTCTCTCTCTCTCTTACTCTCTCTCTTTCTCTCTCTGTTTCTCTCCTCTGGAAAAGAGACGGCCATTCTGCCGCGCACCAGATGACCGTTCTGGACTTTTCCAGAATGCACAGACTCCCAGTCCGCTCATGGCGATCGGGATGTTTGGATTTTAAATGATAAATTAATCCTGACGTTGAGAAAGTCTTTGTGCATGCACCCCAACTAGAAATTTCCGTATTGCACGCTTTACAAACGGCTTTCTGTGTGTCTTTCTTAGATATATCGAAAAGTGCCCACACGGCAGACACGTTGACTCTAATCCAATTTGGCGCGTGCAGGTTGCGGTTGTTGACTGAGTCATCACCGTTTCGGTCGCGTTAAAAAAATATTCAGTGGCCGAATATTTGGTGCATCCCTCGTAGAAAGTGGGGGTTTGAACCTGCAACTGTGGTCATCAGGTTCACAGGCAAGTGTTTCACCAATTAGGCTACTACCACCCCTAATTAACTTTTTGCTGACCTTAAATTTACCTTTATATATATATATATGGAAGACCACACTAGGACAAATATCAGACAGAGCACTAAAGTGAGAGACAGAGTGAGAAAGAGAGAGAGAGAGACAACTGACTGACCTGAACTCTGGGCTGAGGTCTGGCTTCAGCCCATAAAAGGGCATGGACAGGGTCAAGAGCCAACCAGGCAAGAAACGGCCATCCTCACATTCCAAGTAAGGAGCTTCGCCCCACCGCAGTCCGCTGCTATTGGTTACGTAGCTGTCCCCACGCGCCCACTTGGGTGTGTCCAGGGTGCTGAGATCATTGAGCAGGACCCGTTTAGACAAGCCAGGGAGGGGTGGGCTGCTAGACTTCAGCGTGGTGAACCAGCTGTGACCAGGGCCAGAGAGTGGAGAAATAAGACCCGCCCAGGCCAAAGTGAGGTCCTGCAGATGAGTGTGAAGATTAATTAATAATTATTAATCACCATTAAAATGTTGAAAAATTGTGATGATTATAGAAGCCTATAGAAAACTATATTATGTACAAGAATTTTTTCAGACACTTGTCCTGCCATTACAATAAAAATGCACTGTTCATTGTCAGCAAATGTGAAGTGTCCAGTTTCCATATGTAATGATCATATTTTCATTTGTCCACACAAAGTACAAGGGCCAAAGGAGGCATTTGTCATACTAAAAAAATATATTAAAAATGTTTTCTCTTCATAGTGTATTGGAATAAATTGTCTCGAAATAAATAGATAACTGTATAAAAGACAACTGTACCACCCCTATTTTAGTTCAGCCAAATATTATACTACAAAAAAAGTTTACTTAAAGCTTTTTGGTGCCTTTTTATCCACATACCATCTCCTAATGAATATTAAAACTGCAAACACAATATTTCCACTAACAAAACTATCTATATATATATATATATCACAATACTCACAAATCCTTACATATTAGTTTCTTTTTTTCTTACATATTAGTTTCATAAGCATTAACAAGTAATTTGTACTGAAAAAAGTAGGTCACAACTGCAATAATGTAATGACAACCATGTCACTACCTGCAGGTAAATGTCCTGGGACGGGTTCCTGGAGGCGCGGAGCACCAGCTGTGGCTGAGGTGCTGTGGGGTCAGCGTCAAAGGTCAGAAGGGCTCGTCTGACCAGGCCAGGCCTGTCACCCTCCAGCATGGCCCTCACCAGTGCGTGGTACCACTCAATGTCCTCTTGCACACTTGTCTCCCGCAGCTCACTGGCCTGGAAGATGAGGTTGAGGAAGTTGGCGGCATTAGTGAGGGATGCAGCGGCCTGCCGCAGGAGAGGCCTCAGGTCCGGGGGGAATGTCCCACGCTGGGCAGCCAGCTGGAAGGGCCGACGACATCTGGAGGAGCTCAGAACAGAGGCATCTCCAGTGTAAAGGTAATTCTCAGCCATGGACCAGTCTTCTTCTTCAACCTCCTCCACTGCTACCCCTGGGTATGGGCCTATACTTTGTGTGCCTGTTATCTCCTCTTCTGTTGTGGAACTTGTGTTAAAAATGGAAGGAGTGACCTCCAGGCCATTAGAGTCAAAGCTGGAGCTGAGTTGAGCAGATACAGTGGAGAGCAAAAGAAGCAGGAGAAGTAGCAGCAGAGTGGCATGGAAGCCCATCTTCAGGGAGCTCCACATTTCCTTATGCGTGTTCTTATGGAAATGTACCTATTGAAGCCATCCTAGTCAGGTTTGAGGAACCTGGGACTTCCTTGTCTGGGAGCTGCTCTGCTCTCTGGTCCTCCTGGGATTGCTCTTTTCCAGTGATTCCTAAGGCAGCAGCAGGTGTCCGTGGCAACGGCAGGAGAGGTTGCGGCCGTTCTTTACTGTCGTCAGCGATTCTCCCTGGCACGCTCACATACCCCACTGCCATAGATGTAAATCAGTAAGAGAGGCATTGTTGATAAACCAGCTGTCCCTGCCAGCACTGTGAGAATCAATGGGTTTCCCACGGCGACAAGCCCACTCTGACTCTCTGTGAGACTAAGCCAGCCAGAGATTACGCAGCCTGCGGGTTCCAGCGCTACTGTGACAGCAGGGGTGCTGAGAAGAAACCGAGAGCCAAGTGTGTATGTATGAGGGACAGGGATGCGGAGACAGGGGAGGTGTGGAAGAGGGTAGCGTGTGTGAGTTCACCCTTCTCTTTCTCGCCTCGCTCTTCGCTCTTCATTTGATCTGCTGCTCCTCTGCAAAGCCTGACACTCGCTCACGCTTTCTCTCTCTCTTACCCCACCCTGTTTCCCTCCCTCCCTCCCTCCCTTTCTCTCTCTCTCTCTCTCTCTCTCTCTCTCTCTCTCTCAGATACGACCACCTCTATGAGAGACACTCAGAGTTGTGGGATTGATGAGAGTGACACATCTGTTAATGTCACAGTTGCAGAGTACAGTGGGTGTGTTCGTGTGTGTATGTATGTGTGTGTGCAGAATAGGATGATGGACGAGCGGAATGGAGGGTAATCCTCTCTATTTGGGCGTGCAATCTCGCTCTGTGGATTAACCCGCCACTCTCCTGTGGGGTCAGAGAGTGAGTGGTCTTTTATGGTCTTTTAGTGTGTTAGTGCCGATACACGTGAGTGTTAGCATTAGTCTAATTGTTGTCTTAGTGTGGGTCTGAAAATGCGCAACCAGGATCTTGTGAACCTGTCATCTAATAAAAGATCAATGACTTTTGTTTTTCTCCTTTGTAAACAAAAGTGGAAACACAATATAAACAACACCTGTAGATTTAAGTAAATCTGCTGGGAGGCAGGGAAGGGGTGGGGGGTGAAGAGAGACAGTCGTCTTATGAATCAAGCAAGTCCAGTCATATTGGGTGATGCAGGCAAATCCTTGTTTTGGTGCCATGGCAACAGGGTTCTGAGAATTCAACATCCATTCCTGTGGGTCCCCACCCCCACCAAGACTGCAGAGCATGTAGCAGTGATGTCAACGTGAAGAAGTGTGTGTTTGCATTTGTGTATGCATTTCAGACAACAAGTATACTGAAAGTCTGAATGCACGTGATATTGTATTTACATTCAGTGAATGTAGCAGTCTAAGCAGCATTCTCTTCATAATTATTATCCCTGACTTTACACTCAAACACAACATGCATTCATAGTTATTGGAATGGCATAAAAACTACACAACTGAAAATGTCAGGCAAATTCAAAATCATGTTTTTTTCTGCTAAATAAAAGATTGCCTGTGCATATAGACAAGATATCTGCGCGTCACATTAAATGGAAAAAAGTATAAACGCCATTAAATTAAATCTCGTCTGTGTCTCAGAGAAAGAAGCTAAATCCTTTGTTTAAAGCGACATCGTGTGGTAGAGCAGCAGAATGCAGGGTCTTAGAATAAATCTAATCATAGAGACATTAAACAAGAGGCTACGTTTACCGAGGCCCACCCAATGGCAGCTCGGTATCAGCAATTATTTGATATTTATTTTAAGGCTGGTGAGGTATACCGATGGAAACGTTTCGTTTGTGGTCATAAATGTATAAACTAAACGACATAAGCATACATAACCAATAAATAAAATAAGTCTTAAGATTAATAAAAGAAATCTTAGATACGTCATTTTAATAGAAAATCATACCACTGTTTACACATTATTAGGTCAGGCTCCCAGTAGCCCCTTTAATATAGCCCTCTTTAATTTATTTCAACCACAGCGCATGTTATTCAAATAGAAATTAAACAAACATGGCTAGTGTTCATTAATCAAGTCTAAAGCCTCTCGGCCTTAAATGAACTGCACAGAAAATAGCCTCAGTTCTTTTATTTATGAAAAACGACACGCAATCGACAGCAGTTTCTTAAATAATAGGGCGTCCTTCTGCCGACATTTGACATATGTGCAAGAAATAAGAAAAATAAATTCTCCGTTCGAGGCCGGAGCGTGAGTAAGGCGGACAGCCCGCGGTCGAGCCCAGCGCACCAACACTAAACGCGGCCAGTCTGCAGAAGTGAAGGCGCGGGTGGGGCCTTACGGTTGTTTTTCCCACCCATATTCCGACAAGTCCCGCCTTGTGCACTGATTGGCTAGTAGGTAACACTCAGAAGTGCTTGTGACACTAGCCAATCATAGTACACAACGCAGACCTGCCTACCAGCCTCCTAGCCAATCACAGCGCGTGCTGAGTGGGGTTCTGAAACGTTGGTGTTTTGTGTTTAAATAGGACACTGACCGACTTGGGCGATAGGATACACGGTTTGAGGATTTTTAAAAATGTTCTAGTAGTGCTAGTAATTTGAAAAGAAAACTATTTTCAATAGAGACTTTAATGATATTGTATTAAAATAAATAGAATAATATGGATTGGTCCCGCCTTTGCAGCTATAACAGCTTCCACTCTTTATCTTATACAGTCTGTTAGAACTGCAATAATTATACTTCATGTTTAACTTCCTGATATTGGCTAAGATGAAAAAAGTTACACAAAATTCCAAGAAACCTTGATGCGATTATGATCAGTTTCACATTTTAATATATTATTGTATTATCACAAAGAGAGGAAATAAATAGACATCAGGGTATGTCATGAGTGTGCGACTGGTTCCCCAAGCAGTTATGCCACAGTTGCCCAATATGTTTAGTAATACTACAGAAACATACAGACAAAGTATATCTTTTATTATATTAGGAATATATATGATAAAAGTGGTGTATAGCATATTAACACTCTTATAGTCACATATATATAGTTTTACATGACTATAATTACAGCTGGTGGCCTGCAATCGGCAGGTTGTGAGGTTGAATCCCAGGTGTCTCAGTGGTACCACTGAGGTTCCTTTGAGCAAGGTTCCCTCCCTACACACTGCTGCCTGGGCGCTTCGTGCTGTTCACGCTGTGTGCTGTGTTGTGTTCACGCATGACAAATTGACACTTTACACTTATTACTATGGAAATCTCTACATAATTTAATCAGTTCCATGTATTTTGCAGAGGTACATACACGACTTTTTTTTCAGATTCAACACATAAAACCTCAGAACACATTAAAAATCACTAGTAATTTTAGAGAGTAAATAAAACATATCTGCGCTGCAGATATCCAGACAGCTATCTTTTCTCATCACCATGGCAAAGAAATCTGAGTCCAGTAAGATTCTTCACAATGAACCACTTTACATTAACAGAATCTGCTGTCATAATAATCTGATTCACTGTAGCCTATTTGTTTGGGCAAAGGAACAGGTATCCCGGAGGTGATGCTTCAGCCATAACTAACACTATGGTGATTTCTATGAAAAAGACAGCGTCACACAAACATCTCATATTCTGATCTTTTATGTGAATAAAGTTGTTTTCTCGCCACTTTGATGACTGGCCAGTTCTGATCTCCAATCCGATCTAGCAGTGTTGTTAAGGTTAATAAAACATTACTTTGTAATAATAATAATAATAATAATAATAATAATAATAAAGCATTTCCAAACAACAACTTTTGGAGCAGGAGTCGTCACACTCTCCTACCAGCCAATCGCGGTGCAGGTGGGCGTGATTAGTCTGAATACAGGTGGGGAAAAAACAGGCTCTCGCGCGGGTGGGGCCTGTGTGTGTGTGCGTGTGTGTGTGCGCGCGCGCGCGCCGTAGAGACGGTAATGTGAGAGGAGATGCACAAGCAGCCGGTTCAGTGGAGCGTTATAGATGACCCTGTGAGGACCCGCTGTTGTGTTTTTTGTTAGAGATGGGCCTGTAAATGCCGTTGTTGTGTGGAAATATCCGGCGCCGCCGAGAGGGTCGTGCGATGCTGAGCGAGCGGCCGGAGCGGGTTGTGCTGTGATTCGTTGTGGCGGAGGGCAGAGTGGGTTAATACAGCGCGAGCGAGCGGATTATTACGGCTTCCATTATGGTGCACTAGCCGAGCCTGATGCCTCGAGACTGGGGGGCGATGTGAAACGCATTGATCTCGCTCGCTCGCTCCCATTCAGTGCACCGAGGACGAAGAATGAACGACGCGCGAGATATGTCTCCCGATTTCGTCTTGATGCGCCTGGTCTCCGCAGCCGAGGAGGACCGCCTGGACGAGGAAAGCGGCACCGTACCGTCGGGTGGAGCGCTCCTGGCTCACAGCGGCGTCAAGAGCAAGGTGGAGCGCGCACGGGGGGCGCCCCCGGCCGCTCTCCTCCCCATGGCGGCGGGGAATAACAAAGCGGCGCGGCCCGGCGGCCCCGAGCCACCTGACGCCCGAGTGACAGCGCCGGGGCCCGCGGCGCCCTCCGCGCTTCACCCTGCCGAGGCCGCGCGCAGAGGTGCGATGGCGGGGCCTCAGTTGCTGGTGTTCCGAAACCTGCCGCGAGAGTCCGACGGCTGCGACGACGCCGAGGGACAGCGCGCCACGGGCCGCGCAGATGGCCAGGCGGCGCGCGCCGGGGTGAGCGGGGAGCACGAAGGCAGCGTAGTGGACGCGCGACAACACCCGACGTGGGCGCTCCACCCCCGGATCAAACTGGACGGCCCGGGCACCGAGCTGTGCCACCGGCACTCCGCGGTCACAGAGCGCGCGGACTGGCCCGTGCCAGCGGCGGGGGACGCTGGCACCCCGCTCGCGCCCACATGGGTGCCCGACGGGCCTGTTCTGGAGCTCGCGAGAACGTTCGGGCAGTTGGGGGTCGCTGGCGTCCCTGACTTCCTCCTGAAGGAGGGCGAGCTGCCGCGCTGCTCTTGCCAAACCGCCCTGGGCCAGGCAGCGGCAGCGGCCGGTGTCAGACAGGGCGAGGACCCCACAGAGACCAGCGACGCCCTTCTGGTGTTGGAGGGTCTTGCTTCTGAGGAGGAGGTGAACGGCCTGGCCGTGGGCCAGAAGAGCCAACCTGGGCAACAGGACGGGGAAGGCGGTGAGCAGGTCAAGGGGGAGATGGCGGGTGAAGTGGCAGGTGCCTTCGCCCTTAAATGTTTGCCCACAATGTTGTCGGCACAGGCTGTCGGGGTGAACGGGGCACTCTGCACCGCGGCCTGTCACGACCCACAGCTGTGCTGCCTGCTGAGAGGCTCTCTGGCACCCAGAGCTCAGGCCAGTTCCACCGACAGGCTTTCGCCAGACGTCCCAGTGCCAGAATCGCGCCGGGACACCCCGGCTTCAAGCCCTAAGCGGACAACCGGGGCACTTTCGTCTCGAGGAGCAAGCGGCGGAGGCCAGAAGACGCTCAAAGTGCCAAGCAAATCCAGAAAAGGGTCTCTTAAAATTCGGCTGAGCAAACTTTTCAGAACTAAAAGCTGTAGTGGCTCCAATAACCTGCTGGATAAGAGACCTTCGGTTACGTTCTCCATATCTTCAGCCGGCAGTTTGGTGGACATGTCAGGGGTCAACAATGTGGAGCAAGACGTAGCCAGGTGAGGTTTATTTCCTTAAGCACCATTGTTGATTTATCAGTGAGAGGCTGACACAGTTATATTGGTTGTTCTGCCATTACTGGTCATTAGATGTTTCAGAGGCCTTCATGTTCATCCAGGACCAAATTGCTTCATAAGTTGACAGTGACAAATTGTATAGTGATACTGTGTTTACTTTTCACTTTATGTATTCTGTGTGTATACTGCAGCGGGGGTGTTTGACTTCTGGGTTGTGTTTTCTAGTATAGTATAGTCCATATGTTCTTACATCATCTTTGTGTTGCAGTAATTCTTCACACCATCTGTTTTCCTCTAGCCAACCTGGACTAACAAGGGCCCAAAGTGCCTTCTCTGCTGCTGCATTCACTCCTGTCTTCACTGGTAAGGAGAACATGCTGAAAAGCAGGGGATGGGGAACACTTGACTTAGAATTTAAAGAATTTGAAGAATAATCCTTACATTTGTAAGAGTTTCCACAATGATTTGTAAGATGAGTAAGGTAAACTAAAACACAGCACAAAAACCCATTGGGACTCAAAACAATGTCCTCAGGTAATGCATTATCTATTAAGTACTTATTTACCAAATATATTTACCAAATATTTGACCCTAAATCAGTATTTACATATTTGCTTTCTATTACTGTCTCAGTATGGTTTTCTAAGTATATTGTGTATAGTCAGTGTTATATTTCTGCATGTTTTATCACAGAAAAAGCATAATTAGTACTATTTAATTATATTTAGTGCAGCATGGTGTAATAACCATTTGTAATTGTAGTCGTAATTTTAGTTTGTAACAAAATTGTTTTGTCTCCGATTTAAGAATTCCAGAAAGGTAAAAATAGAGGCATGTCATTTAACATGAAAAAACATGAGACCGTCCTTTCAAATTTCTTGGACCATGCTCTTTTTTGTGAACAAATTTTGAATGACTGCATAAAATGAACATGATACAGTTAATTTTGTACAATTTTGCATAGCACCCATGCAAAACCAAAGACAGATACGTGGGTCACTGTGTCTTGGTTATGTGACTACATTTGGGGTAGGGTTAGGGTTGGACTGTATACATTTTTGGCAGGACTATTGCTTTAAGCAAGTAATGGTGGTTATAATGTAAAATTCTCTTTCCTCTCGTTTGTCCTTTTTTGCTGGTTGAAGGAGAGACAGTGTCATTGGTGGATGTGGACATTTCCCAGAGAGGAAGAAACTCTCCTCACCCTCCAACACCCCCGCCCCCTCCACGTAGGAGTCTCAGCTTACTAGGTAAAGACACACAAGCAAACATACACATGCACATAAACACAGAAACAAGTATTCATTTGATCTCCTTTAGTTTCTGTCCTATCAGAGATCTTTCTCTTTCTCTCTATGTATCACACTCTCTGCTTTGCTTATCTTACACCTTCATCTTTAGAAACAGCTGCTATCTTTGTTGACATTCTCAGAGTGTCTCGCTTGGCAAGTATCACACCATCTCTCCACGTAGCTCTCCCACGTATCGTCGCCTTACTTTCATGCCACTCTTCCATCAGTCTGTTTGTCTGAGTTCTGTCTGCAACAGTAAATGTAGAGTTCATAAAAAAAATCTAGACAATGATGCAGTTTTTACTGTGACTGCTAATGTAGTAAGAGGTTCAAAACCCATTTCACTGGATCAGGTGGAATGATGCCATTTGGAAGATGTTCTTATGCAGTATGGTGGTCCATCAGCTTGGAGTTCATTGTGGTTGCTGGGATTGGAAAGGGCATAATCTCTACACTGATAGCATCCTAGAGTTGATTGCACTGTGTGATGACATGGTCTTTGTGGTCAACAAGGGACAGGATTAGTTGTGGGTCATGATTAGATGTTTTCTGTCTGTTTTTGTGTAAGGACAATTTTACCAGTTTGTCAAGTTGTTTTGAAAACAATTAAACCCTTTCACAAGGTCTTTTTACACCTATATAGTTTAAACTGAATTGCAGAATAAATCCTGCTTCCGTTACAGCCGGCACCTTTGAATGCACACTCCTGTGTGCACACATCACATGTATGTTCTCACTGCTGCAGATGTGTGTTCATTTAAATCACAAACTGCATCATGCTACTGGAGTGATTTGTGGCCTGTCAGTCTTACTGCACGTGTTGTAAGAGGATAAGATAACAGACTGTGGGTGACTTCTTGTGTCATCTAATTAAAGGGATTTGTCCAGTTGTTCTGTGGTATAGACACTTAGAAAAGAAAACATGTTCCATGTACATCATGTGCTTTGTGAAGTGAAGAACTGTACTAAATATCATAGATATAGAAATGTTGCAATATTACTTTCAAACATCATTATTTATGGAATATGTAGCACATTATGAGAAGTGTAATACTTTTTTAGACATAGTCCAGTATTTACACTCTTGTATTCTGGATATATTTCTCAGTTAACCTGGTCTAAACCACAGGGTGCAACTGACAATAGTGATGGCTGTAAATATAAACCTGCAAAACCAAACTATATGAACTTTTTGCAGGTTCATAAGTGAGGTTTGCTCTCTGTCGCATTTCACTGACTTCACCATAATGGCATCCTCCGAGTCTTTGAAACTTTGCCACTCTGTTCCAGACGATATAGGTGGGCCACAACCCGGGCCTTTCCTAGTGAGTGTCATGGGGGCGTCCCTGCAGTCTCTCCCCCTGCCTCTTCCTCCTCCTCCCCCCCTCCATGCCACCATCCAGCACAGTCTCAGCCTCAATGGTAAGCGTGCGGTGGCGGCAAGGTGTGTGTGTGTTGCGTTAAAGGAATAGTGCAGCAAAAAATCTAATTTACACAATTTTCCACTTATGCCAGATATAGCTGATCTGCCAATACATATTTGGAGTTCAGAATTTGCTTTTTAAATTTAAAATCCGAGCTTTGAGACTTTTCCATGAATACACCCCCAAAACTTCTTTTGTCCATTTGAACCCCGTCTGCCTCTTTATTAAGATGGGCAGACTTATGATCTTGGATCAGATTCCTCTGTGTTTATGGTCGTTTAAACAATTCTTTTTAGATCAGTACTTCTATCTCTGAGGTGGTTTGTGAAAACAGACCCTGTTGTCTAAACAAGGTTTTGATCATTTTTATTGCACATGGTAAATCATACTGTCCTAAATAAAAGGTTAGATGTGGTTTAAGTAGATTGAGGTTTTAGGGATGTTTTAATGGAAACAAGTTGGATTTTTGTGTAATTGTGGACATTTTGACATTTGATACTATTCCTTTAAGGAGCTTGTTTGGTTTTGAGGACAGACTCCAACCTCTCTCCCCCATCTCCTACTGTCAAACTAAACTCCATGTGCTCTGCCCTGGGAAACACTATGTAAAATACTTGTCAGATACTATGTAAGCCTCCTGTTGCTAAGATTGCCTTCTTTTGGAAGACTGGAGTAATACTGCACAATTTGTACAACCGATTAATCTATACATTATTATTAATATTATTTGAAATTATTATTTGCTGTTCAGTGAGTGATTTAGTCTTTTATGAAGAAATATAATAGAAACTTCTGACCCTAAGCAACTGGTAGATACAGTTGGGAACTGATCACATGTATCATCTAAACACAATGAAGTAATATTACATAACTGACATAAACAACATTTTTATTCAGTGTTTCACACACTGTACTTTGTTAAATCCTCTTAAACATGACTAATTATGCTCTCTTTGTAACAAAACATGCAGGTGGTCTGGACTGATAACATGCTCAGAATTGTATATTGTAATGTAACTGACCAGCATACAATTAAATATTGCCGTATTGTCCACCCCTGAGTTCAGACCTAAATAATTATCTCAAGCAAAACTGCAGCTTTTGAATAGAAGAGGACATAAAGGCATTTGGTTGTGAGGTGCAGAGATAGTGAATAAGAAGTGAAAGGTTGCATATGTAAGCTGTATGTGAATATAAGATGATTAATAGTATGATATGAGAAGATTGTTACATACTGGTTTCAGTTTTTAAGAATAACCACAGTAGCCCAGTGAATTTTGGTATCAAATCCCTCCTCCCCCATTTAGTCCACGTTTAGAGAAATGCAAAGATGGTTTACTTGTATTCCCTTAACAAGGGTTGCATATGCGACATACTGAAACAAACAGATTGGCCTAATGGTCAATATGGTCCATGCCCTTTGCTGGAAGGTCAAGCTGAGAAGTATCATGCCAACACCCAGCAACACAGAAGGCAAACTGGATGGGGGTATCCAATGGCCAACAAAACACACACCAGATAAACAGTCCATCTGCAGTCAGGGCAAAGCAGCCAGTGCTACAGCAGCACAGTCTGAGGGTTATGTCTCATACTGTCACCATCAGAAGGAGCCACTCTCAATGTCTTGGGGCAATTGAGACAGAAGCCACCTAATCAATTAGCACCATGCATGGTACCAAATCTTTTAGAGGGAAAAAGAAATAGCAAACATATCCTGTCCAGTTTACCCCCTGACCACATTTTTTCCCACTAAATTACTAAAATAGGAGCACTCTGGTATAGGCCTAAATGAACGTCAGCCCAGTTTAAGCCTGTCTGCTGACAAGAGATCATGAGAGCTTCTCAGTTAAAAGAGGAACAGACGGTGTAATTAGGATCCTATGTGCTCCAGTGCAATAAAAGTATCAGTCGGTCTAATATGAAAATTACTTACATGAATAAAAAATGACAATATAAATTGCTTGTTTTTTACTATGTCTTAGTGAAGTTGTTGATCTAATGTAGGTTATTAATAGGAGTACATTACTCTGTATTATCTTATTTGATACAGAGTAATTTCAGATTTTCACATTCAGATGGTCACTAGAAATAATCCACAATTGTTTGGAATAAAATCTGTTTACATGAACGTTCCCAGTTTAAGACACCATTTTGGAGATCCATTTTTTCTGACAGTGATGAAAAGTGTCTATATAAGGAGTAAGGAGTAAATAAATATGTAAGGGGGCCACAGGCCCCAGTACAATTGCCACACCTGTAGATATGCTGAAGTATAAAAGAGAAGCTTTCAGCTTCAGCGTGTTGATGTGAGAGACAATGTGAGAAAACAAATCTCTCAGAGAGAGATTTGCCACCTTTATGCTTCTCCAAACATGTACTATGCATAGACCAGGAGATAAGAGGAATATACTCCCCCAGGGACTTCCCAGCACTGAGATTTCCACTGTTGATCAGCTGATGTCGGGCAGTAGTGACTCAACACAGGAGCACAGGGGCACCAGGGAGAGCTACAAGTGTGCACTCTCCAACTTGCAACAGGGAGGCTTCCTGACTTACATACAACAGCTAGCAACCTCCCAGTAGTAGCAGCATGCGACCACAAACATACAGGAAACACAGTAGACATGCTTTCCAAAATTAGAGGAAACCTTGGCTTCTTGAAGCAAGCACATGCTGATGTCTCAGATTGACGTTTGATGCTGAAGTTTCAAAGGCTTTTTAGTTTGGAGATGCTGAAATGTATTCAGCACATGACATACACAGTGATGTCATATTAAATGCTGTGTAATGTCTTTATACATATAAAATAATTTTTCTGAGCGCTCTGTAGCAGTAGGAGTAACTCTTGTTAAGGCTCACATTACATAGTAAGCATGTCACTGTGCCATTTCTTGCTGGGGTCCAGGCTAGGTCTCGGTTAGGAGGGATGGGAACCTGAACCGCTGCTAATTTTGGTTTGATGAGACTTGAAACCCTATTCTTTTTCAAACTTTTAAACATGAACACAACTGACAAGGATAAATGTGTAATAATAATGTAGACTTTAATCTCTATAGGGAACTTAAATATGCTTTTTTTCAAGTGCACAGTGTAACAATATTTTCAACATACTAAAAAAAATGTTTATAAAATAAAACATATTATGAAATTAGCTTTTGCACAAGCAACATTTTATGTTTTATTTTTAAAATATATAATATTATAATTAAGCTTAGTATATATATTAAGCTTAGTAAATAAACAGCAATTGTGCCTTAAAATATGCAGAAATGTGTTCTCTGGTGAGGATTTGTACTTATTTTCAGTTTTAAAACAAAACATAGTATTTAACCTTGGGCCTCCAAACTTTTGCATATGACATTAAAGAAAACATAAGCTGCCCTGTAACAGGCACACATGCTTTTATGATGTTATGATTTTTATCAGGCTTGAATGTAGTGGATGCTGTATCTGGGCAGCAACATACTGGGCAAGGGTTGTACTGTTGGTCTTTCTATGATTAAGCCCATAGATTACAAGGTCATGCTTCTTATAGAGAACCATTAAGTATATTATAAGGGAAAAAGCAGCTAACATATGAGTAAATATTGCTTGTTTGTGTTCCAGATGCTTTCTTCCGAGCACTTCCACATTCTGCACCATCACCAATGGAGACTCCGCCCCCATCTAGAGTGGCCCCACCACCAAATCTGTGTCCTCTGAGAGGAGTTGATTCCAGCAGCTTCACAGCTAGCCTGAGGGAACTAGAGAGGGTGAGAACATAAACCTATGGATCTGTCTTCATATAGTGAAAAGTGCTGGTGAAGGATAATTTTACTTTTGTGTCTAAGAGAACCTGCAGTGGGAATAGAACAGAGTCACCCCTTCAGAATATTTTCATTTTGTTGCTTTGCAGCCTGAAATGAAGACAAACACTAAAACCCATTTTTTAGCAATATTTACTCACCGCAACCTATGGCATCCAAATGAAAGATATGATACTTTTTTTTAAATGTGTAATTAACTGTAACTAAGGTGTAACTAAGTGTAACTAATCAAACCTTTTTCACCGCACACCAAGCTAATTGGCTTCCACCTGTGAGCTGTTGTAATTGTTTTGATTAGTTCAGCATAAAAGCAGCTATTCCTGGAGCATTCCTGTGCTTGGTAGTGCAGCTGAAAGCTATGGGTGGCAAGGCACTGTCAAAAGATCTCAAGGGTAAAGTTGTGGACAGGTACAAGTCAGATTTATACAAAAAAAATTCAAAGGCTTTATCAACACCTAGGAGCACAGAAAAAGTCTATAATTAAGAGGTGAAAAGGTCGTCCTTCCAAACTGTATGGAAAAAAGAACAGGGAACTATCGGAACTTTGAAGCAGTTACAAGAATTCATAGCAAAGAGTGGTCGTTGTGTGCATGTGACAATATCACAAGCACTCTACAACTCCTCAGGAAAGGCCACATTAAGATTTGGTTGAGCTTTGCCAAAACGCACTTTGAAGATTCTGAGACCAAGTGGTAAAATGTATTACATAGCACATGAGACCAAAATCAAAATTTGGCCTCAACACTAAATGCTATACCTGGAGTGAAGCCAAAACAGCTCACCATTCAAAGAACACCATACCTAGAGTAAAGCACGGAGGTGGTAGAGGCAGGGTGTTTATCTGCAGTTGTCAGGATGGAAAGAAAAATGTATGGGACAAAATACTGTCAGATTCTCAAAGAAACCCTGCTGCCCCCTGCCAGAATGTTGTAAATGGAAAGAAGCTTCACCTTCCAAAAAAAACGATTCAAAGCACAATGACCACACAATGGCTGAAGGAGAAAAAGGTGAATGTCCTTGTGTGGCCTAATCATAGCCCAGAGTTAAACCCTTTTGAAAATCTGTGGAATGACTTGAAGATTGCAATCCACCAAAGGTCACCATCCAATTCGTCTGAGCTTGAACAGTTCTATAAAGAAGACTGGGTAAATATTGCACAGTCTGGATGTATCCCAAGTAACAGACGGAAGGGAATAATTAAAACAAAAGATGACTTCACAAAGTTCTAACACAGGGGGCAGATTCTTTATTTATCTCAGTGATTGTTATTGCATTTCAGAAATGAGATTATTTTGAAAGAGGTCATTCTGTTCTATACCCACTGTAATGATACATATTATACATATTGTAGAATACGTTATCATTAGAAAACAGTTTTTTTCTGAACAATTTGCTGGTACATTCAAAAACAAGCACTATTTTGACATGTACACAATGGTTGTAACTTTAGCACTGGTGAATTTGTAAAAAAAAATATGAATGGCTTGCAGTGGAAAATTGTATGTGTGCTCTTTTTCTACAGTGTGGCTGGTACTGGGGGCCAATGAACTGGGAGGATGCAGAACTTAAGCTGAAAGGGAAGCCTGATGGCTCTTTTCTGGTGCGGGACAGTTCAGACCCCCGATACATCCTTAGCCTCAGCTTTCGCTCACAAGGGGTCACACACCACACACGCATGGAGCATTATAGAGGTAAACAGAAGCATACAGAGTCCAGGATACACCCAAATACATAGATTTTCTGAACTGGGATGATGTCTTATCCAGCCATGGAATTAGATTGACTTACTTGCCGTTTCATTTTTAGGGACCTTCAGCTTATGGTGCCATCCAAAGTTTGAGGATCGTTGCCATTCTGTGGTGGAGTTCATAGAGCGTGCCATCATGCATTCTAAGAATGGAAAATTCCTTTACTTCCTGCGGTCACGTGTTCCTGGTAACTTTCTTATGCTCTTTATGTTTTTCTATACCTTTTAGTGTACATTTACCGTACCAGGATAAAGTAGCAAAAATCCAGTTATTTGCCTCTTATGTGACACACAGCTGATGATTTCAGAGCATCATTTAAAATTTTTGTTATCACTACAGCAGCAGTACTCTTTTCTCCCCCCCCGGGATTAATGTCTGGTTTCTGTCTCTCAGGGCTCCCACCAACGCCAGTGCAGCTGCTGTATCCAGTCTCTCGCTTCTGTAATGTCAAGTCCTTGCAGCACCTCTGCCGCTTCTGTATCCGACAGCTCGTCCGCATAGATCACATCCAGGAACTCCCGCTCCCAAAGTATTGCATTCACTCACTCTGGAGCCACACTGCTCTCTGCCACTTGTGTTGCTTACGGTTCACTGAAAATGTCATTATTTTCTTTTTGCTCCAGACCTCTCATTGTCTACCTGAGGAAATTCTACTATTACGACCCAGAAGAAGAGATGTATCTGTCAATCAAAGGCATGCGGCAGATGGCGGGTGTGGAGCAAGAGCCAGAGTCTGAGACGTAGCTGGAAGAGCCATGTTCGCTGTAAGAATCCATCAAAAAGTTGTACTGTACTTGAAAGGCCCCTTTTTCACATTTTTTTCATTAGCTTCTAAACTTGTAACTTGCTGTGCACTTATTGACATAAAAATTCGTTGACATCAAAACCTATAAAGGTCAGATAGAATATAATTCATCTGATCAGAATATGAATGCTGCAATTAATTTTGTAACTTATGTAACTATGTAATCGTGTAATTGTTTCATTCAGAATCAGAAAACTTTATTGATCCCACAAAAAAAACTATTAATCCAACAAAAATCTGAAAAAACTACATGCAATACACTGCTATATACACATGTGGCGGGTATAAATAGTATAGATTACTAACCTGCAGTTACGTTAATTACTAATACCACAAATGGTGGTATGTTATTGCACATAGTAGACATAAGTATTATATAAATAATATCGACATAATAAGTAGTATTTAGGTAATATTGGCTTAATTACTACATCACTGGCTTAATTTCAACATCAACATGTTACATTAATGTCACTGAATCTTTTAACACTGATTTTCTTTTACTTATTGAACCATCCATAGTGGCCCAGCAGTTCAGCGTACTGTTGACTCTAGACCTTGACCGTAGCCCTTTCGTTCGAATATAAGAGCATTGATGGCTCTCTTCATTATCATCATTTTCATCTACTGAGACACAGTGAATATGTTAATATCCTTTAATATACATTAAAGGATCATACACAAGTAAATGGTTTATGGCAGCAATATCCATAATTCAGCAGAGTACACTCCACAATGCTTATAAAAGATCTATGGATAAATAAATGAGGAGCAAACTAACAAAAGCAATAATGAAAGAAAGTGGAAAGCTAAATTCCCCTCAAGAGCTTTCACTGTAACAAGCTTCCCCAAGATGTATGAAGGAGAGGTAGAAGCTGTAATTGCAAGGGATTTAGAACCACTTTTGTCTATGAACCTGCTGTTGCTCTCACTCAACATTGCTTACTTTGTTTTAATAATCACTCTGTGTTCACATGGCATTTATATTGCATTTGTTCAAACACTCCATTCAGGTAATTATAATGTTATTGCATTAGTAAATAACATATATTCTAATCAAGCTTATCTTTCAACTTTTATAGCTATAACAAAATGTACTGTTTATTAATTGGGAAAAAACCTTTCTTGGGGTCAACTTTGAGGAAATCAGACAAATGTGTTTAATCACAGTTAACCATAAATGTACAGCTAAGTGACAATAACGATATCAAATATACAAGACCAAACCTGTTTATTGACTGGAAATTCAAACTGATTTTAACTGGATTTATGTCTTTTCAGGTGTTCTGTGTGTGGATAGCAGATGGGATAGTGCATAGACACTGCTGGTGCACAGCTCTGCCCTAACTCCCCATCAGTCTTCCAGCAGAAGCCAATGGGCATCATCAGAACTGCCCCTCTTCTTATTTTTGATCACAAAGAAGACTGAAGGGGGCAGTGCAATGCTGGAGTACTGTCCAAATGAAACTGGCATTTAATCCAGAGACTGATCTGGCAGGCATCGGTCTGGACAGAAACAGGACTGAAAACTAAACACAGAACATTTAATGTGATCTGGAGTTATGACATAAACCTCCATCTGTAGCTTTCTCATGGAAAAAAAACAATTGAGTTTTTAACCTGGGCACATTTGTGAATCACTTTCCTTTGTTTTGGTTCTTCTTTGTCCCCCAGTTATCTTGCAGTCCCCTTTATTTCTCCATTAACTCTACTTTAACTTCCTCAGTCTGACGGCAGCCCACTTGAACCATCTTTTCAGTAAAAGAAAGTGAAAATAAGAAAGGCTTTGGAGTTCCACTTTACTCACTTTCCACTTTCAGGTATGAGACTACAAAACAGATGTGTAGCAAAATTGGAGTATTCATTAACTTTAACTGTGTCATGTTCACAGCTGATATCCAAACACTGGGCACTCTTTCTTAGCATGTTTTAATATGCATCTGTATTCTTTAAGCAAGGCACAAACAAACCAGAATTAAGAACACGTTTTGTATTTCATTGAAGGTCTATGTTTACCATAGTTGTACGAACCCATGTTTTTTAGTGACAGATAGTTATTTGAAGAAATGCGGTTCTAAACTGAAATTAATGGTTCTTAAAGGCTACGGGTAAACACTAATTTATATATAATCACAATAATTACACTAAATACCTTGAGAATTAAAGGTCCACTAACTCAGGTTTACAATGACAGTTTGTGTGCAGGCAAGGGAATGAATTAGAAAAGAAGGGAACAAGTAACCAAGATCCCAGATCATTTCACTGTATTACAATCTACACTTTTTTATTGCTCAGCAATATACTTCATTATATTCAATATACCTTATCAACTGTCCAGCAAGCTGTTTGTAGGTATTGTAACAATAGCAAAAAGCATTAACAAAACAAAAGCACCTGAGAAGGGAAAAGTAAAGGAATAATTTGGCAACAAATCATATTTACATAATTTTATACTTACCCTAGATATACTTGCTAGCTCTTCATAGGAGATGGCACAGACTCGTCAGTGCAGTTTAAGACTCTTCAGGACTTACTTTGAGCTATAAAAAAGAACAAAACTTACAGGCTGCCAGGTCTGATATTCACAACACCAGGTCTGATATTCACAAAGCAGTCATCAAGAGAACTGATCTAGAATCTGATTCATTCATATTGACGATGGTCCTACTCCGGAAGTGGTTTGTAAATACATACCCTGTTGTGCTGGCAGCATTCAGAAATGTGTTTAGTTTATTTGAACTGCACATATGAATTATACTGTGCCCTAAAGCACACCGATGAGTCTGTGACACCGTATAGAAGATCTTGATGCAGTTTGAGCTGGTAAAGTGATGTTTTAGGGATGTATTTTAAGAAATTATTTAAATGGCTCTTGGTATTTGTATCATGGTTAGCCTTATAGCTCACGCGCTGAACTAAATCACAATGGCTGATTCCGTAAATCTAGGGTAAGCCGAAAAGTATGTAAATTTGCTTTTATGCCAAACTATTCCTTTGCTTATGTGCACAAAATGTTTTTTTTTTTTTTACAAAACCTTAGGTATAAATGGTTTTTGTTGAAAAAACCTGAACATTCTCAACATTTTGATGAAAAATAAACATAAGCTATATTGTCTACAATATGAGGTAAAGATAAATATGTGTTTAAAAAATGGTGATAGTGCATTGAATGCAGGCTATGTTTAGATTCAACAAAGCTACAACTACTTGTGACAATGGACAAATGCAACAAAAAAATAATAATAAAATAGGCAACAGAGCAAAAAAAAACCATTTTACTAGAGCATCTTGGCAACCCGAGCTGAATTTGGATCGATTTGTGAAGTGCCTACACATCTTCATGCACCCACAAAAACTATTTTCTTAAGATGCCTGTGCCAGCTTTGACGTAACACACAGGGATGAAGGAACAGTGAGAAGCCTTTTTTCAGTCCCAAAACGGACACCCTTAGCTCGCCTAATCAGCTAACCATGAAATCTTTGTAACAAAACGATATCAACAAAACATACATAAATCTGTTTTATCAGCCATATCAGCTAACTCTCATGTTAGCAGAGTAAATTAATTGCAATACCAATCATGTGTGACAGCCAGATTAGTTTGCTACCTAATCAAATGTTAAGTTGTCTTTCTGTCCACCTTTTTTTCGGGTTTAAAAAGCATCTGGTCACAGTCATTTCTGGGCAAGATCTGCTGATGATGTAAGTTCTTGTCTTGCTCCCTCCAAGGGCCCATCTAATAAACTTCGCTTCAGCGTATAGAGTAAGATGGCCTGAGGGGAAATGGCTTTTTAAAAAAGTGAAACTCCCATTAAGCGGGTGATAGCTATGAGTCAATGCATTGCCTACACAATAATTTCAACATTCATAAAACACAGATGCCATATTTTTATAGTAAAGGTTGTTACAATAGGTCAAACTCCAACTTTACCAGAATAAGCCCCACCCACACATAAACAAACACCGCCCGTTTCACACGCCCACCTCCCCACATTTTAATAGGATTTCTTGCGCCCTGAGATGGATCATTTTTTGTTTCATTATAGTATTTCACTTATAAAAAGTTTTACTCCAACACAGCATAACTGTCCATCTTTGTGCGCACACATGATAACATTAAATACAATGGCACCTACTAAACGTGTCAATGCACTGGAATTTAAAGTGTAGACACGTTGGTGCTTTTATACTGTGCCACGTTTTTTCTTCTTCTTTACTGAAGTATCACCAACCCTAGTCTCTTTTAGGGGGCTTTTTTAACCCCCAACCCCCCACTTCTGGCATAGAGGCTTCAACATGGCGAGGAGAGCTCAAATGGAGCCACGGTGCTGAGCTTGGAAGGTGCGATGACAAGTTTGAGACACAGCTTATGGTTTCGCATCTCCACACCCTCCCAAAGGATGATTAAAGCCACTGCAAGCAGGTTTGAGCGGATCGATCAAAATGGATGTCAATTACTTTTGATTGATATGTTATGGCCATTTCTAACTGGGTAAGCTCAACGTCACTGAAACAGAAGACCACGTATGATTGGTTCAGTCTCGCGCTACGTCTCCCCCCCAATGCCCACCCATTGTTCCCGAAACGAGACAAGCTATTGGTTGAGCAGCCGTCCGTCAACTGTCGCTGAAGAAGCGAAGTGTTCTATTGGTTAGAAGGAATCTCAATCACGACTGTGGCTTATGTTGATTGGGCGAGAGGGCTGTCCGTCAGATGCAGAGGAGCGGGCGGATTGGTGGAAGGCTGGAGGCGGTGTCCTGTATGGGCTTGCTCTTGAAGGCTTCACGGAGAGCGAATGTCGTCATGAGCGGTGGGTAGGAATTATAACGTTGGTGTTTATATTACTATCTACTTTGTTAAACACATGGGTGGCTGCAACGCATTATAGATGCATAGTATGAAATATATGCTACAAAATGAACTTTAACGTGGCACTTGCAGATTGCACACTTCCGGAATCTGGCTGGTTTTCCGTATCAAAGAGTTTATCTGTGCTCGTTAGCATGCTAGCCTGCAGAGCACAGCTTGTCTTGCAGTTTTACCTTCTTCTTCTCACGGATTTGGGTTAAGCCCTTTAGAGTTTTCCATAAGGCTTTTGTTCGCACGTATTAATTCCTCTCTCGCGTCCTTTATTCTTTAGAAACACCAGGAGTGTAACAGGAGAGTGTAATATTTAGTTTAACTTTAAAAAAACCACACAGCTGCTCCCGTAAACACAGTTGACTAGCTTTTAGCTCGGCCCCTAGCGAGCTAACGCGTCGTCGTTACTGTTTGGTTAGCACAGAGGCAGTTTTAGCACGTTAGCTCGGTTTATTTTGAGGTGGCGCTGTCAGGCCGCGCGCGAAAATTGTGGGTGTATTTTTTCTCATCCTCCTCCTCATCACTATAGTTTAAATCCATAGTCTCATCTAGCAGTTGTGTTTTACCTAAACGCACTCAACAGGCTTTTATTACTGTTGCAGTAAATGTAACTTAGGCAGTTCAGTTGCTGCTACTAACTTGGTGCCACTTGAGTTTTCACAGAGGAATAATTCAAACAACTGGGTAGCACCTTAAACCAAATCTCAGCTGTTCTCTAATTGTTCGTCTGTGCCCAATAAACAGAGCTATGTAGTTAGTGTTCATCACTTAGGGAGCTCCTTAACTTGCCTATTTATAAAGTTGGTGAGCCAAGCAGTTGTTCAGATGTTAGGGTCTCATTCAGGTGTCTCAGAACCTGTACTGATGGATCATTCTTCGTTTTAAATACGGCTTAAGTGAATCGGGCAGTGTTTTTGATAAGCTGACTTGCTTCTCGCTATGCTTTCCAGCTTGTTCAGGTTACGTGATCTCAGATGGTAAACACATGCCATGCCCTCCTTGTCTTTAGTTTACCCATGCTTCCTCCGAGTCTAGAGGCGTGTTGTAGGTACCTGATGAAAGGTAAAGGCAGGGGCATGTCCTTACCAACCAGCGTAAGAGAATTAACATGTGTAAACGTGTTTGATTTATCTTGAAGAATATAGTTCTGCAGAGGTGTTTGTTTCCAAGTAAATTAGATTGTTCATGTGTGATTGTGAAATTGGTCTAAGAACGAACGTGGCAGTTATTATCCCTATAATGTAGACTAGAAGAGAATTTAGTCTGAAATGTAACCCATGAAGTATTAGTGGTACAACCTCCAGGTGAACAACTGAATTAAAACTTGATTGATTGACTCACATAAGTGGCTAGTAAGAAATAATTTAACCAGGGATAAGTCATAATGGCCATCACTAGACATCATTGCTTTCTCAGTTCATGTTCATCTAGATAATTACAGGTAAAGGTTTTTTTTTTTAAATTTGTACATATAGCCTAGTTGTAAAACTTCATGCAAGTGCTAATTTTGTTAATACTTGTATGCAGTAGTTGGCACACCTCTGTTAAATGTGTTCATTGATGTTTATTTGGGTTTTTTTGCTTATTGTATACCTGTAAGGTTTCCAGTTTGGCAGAACTAACATTATAGTACAGCAACGTTAGTCACCTGTTGAACCATTTATCTAAAGCACTCAAACAAATTCAGACATCTTCCCTTTCAGTCATCTGCTGCAATAGTTTCTCATTTTTTCCTTAGATCAAAAGGACAGTATGGCCACCACTGTTGCTGTCAGCCCCAGTGAATACCTCCAGCCTTCTACCACCACATCTCAAGTAAGACCCCAGAAGTTTCCAATAAATAATCTCATGATTCATTGAGTTTTTTTGCAATGAGACAATAAGGCCATGTCACACTAATTTTAATCGCTGATATCAGTTTTACAAGTGAAATTCCATTATTTTAAAAAGGCTTTCACTAAAGGGATGCTCTGTGCTATTGCAAGCATAACGTTGGCATAATTATCTTTTGTGTTTTACTGTATATAGTTGGCAAGTTAGCTAGCTTACAAGTGCACTAACATTTTATTTTTGCTTTTCGTCCAGCAGTGGTCATGCTTATTTAGGAAGACGATGCAAACTGCAAAATTCTAGTGTGACTATGGCTTTTGAGTTTAGTGTCTCTTTTTATTGCTGATAATAGTTTTTCAGACCTTGTGCATGGATTTGTGACAGCATTTCTCATCCACTTAAATGTCTATTTTGTCCCTTCTATAGGATTCTCAGCCCTCACCTTTGGCCCTCCTGGCTGCAACTTGCAGTAAGATTGGCCCACCTGCGGCCCAAGCCCCAGTAAGCACTCCACCGGTCCAGCCAACTACACGTCGCCTGCACCCCATTAAACCTGCTCCTATTGCTCCAGCTCCACCCAAGAATATGGCCTTCCTGTCAACTAAGGGAAATGTGATCCAGCTGCCTGCAGGCTTAGGTTCTTCAGGAGCCAGCCCCATCCTTCTCACTATCCAGGCTCCGGCACGCACCACAGGCACATCTGCTGCCAACATCCAGTACCAGGTGGTGCCCCAGATCCAGGGAGCGCAGACCATTCAAATGGTGCCTCAAGGTGGACAGATCCAGATCATTCCTGGGACCAACCAGGCTATTATCACCTCACCAGTTACAGTTCAGGCTGCCACACCCACACCTACATCGGTGGCAACAGTGCCTGCAACACAGAAGACAGTACCAATCAAACCATCAACACAAAAGCGGAGGCAAAATAATGCTAATGCTCCTACTAACACTAATGTTGTCCGACTGTCTGGTGGACTTACCCTACCCCTCAATGTTGCTACGGGTGAAGTGGGTGGAGCTCAGATTGTCACAGAATCGGCAGCTGCCACACCTCGACCAGCAAAAGGAAAGAGGGGACGAAAAAAACAGGTTGCCACCCCTCAGCCAGCTTCAACTCCTCCTGCTGAACAAGTGGAGACGGTGCTAATAGAAACCACAGCTAATAATATAATTCAGGTTGGTAACAATTAATTCATCTGTATATTTTTAGATGAAAAGTCTCTCATTGAGCTGGTTTGTAGCCTTTTAGCAGGCTGACAGTTCTCCACATGAGGGCACCATTGACGATAAAAAAGCTTCACTGAAGCAGTGCTTTCCATCAATGAGACTGTGCCCCTGAATATCTAACATATCAGTGTATGTGTGTGTCATGTGTATGTCTTGCTTGAATGTGTCTTTGTGCAAAGTAACATTCCCCCACAGATATGACACAGTATGTACCTACTAGGGATGTTCATTTTGATTAATTTTCCCTACCGACAACCGCTGTTCTTTATCTGAACATTAATCGTTAAATTAGAATTGAATGAAAATAGACTGAGGAGTGTCTGATTAAATATGCGAATTGTTTTTTTCAGTTTTATTTTAACATGTGCAAACAACAGCACACAGAATATATCAAGAACATAATCTGGACTCACACATCGTCAAATTGTCACGCACCTGTAGCGTTTCCGACAATTTTTTACTTAAACAACAAATTAAGATTACAAAACGAAAACACGCTGAAATCCCTTTGAAGCTTTGAAGATCAGGCATAGGCAATTTTTTTCAGACATAGGCTACTAAGTTTTTTTTTCGGTTAAAAAAATAACAGGCATGCTAAAACCACAAATTAGTTTTTATTTAAAAAAGTAACATGTCGACATGCTGTGGGGATAGTCTGGAGCGCAACCTGTTGACAGTTATTCCCGCGGCAGAAAACACCCTCTCAGGTGGCACAGATTAGAGCTTATCGGGCCCAAAAAATTAAACCAAACCCTACCCGAGCACCTTGTTCCCGAGACCAGCCCCGCCCGACACATTAACTGTAATTATCGGCCCGAGCCGTTTTAAACCAGACAATTTTTTAATACGTGGGCCGTTACAACACACGTTCTCAACTGTGGGTGCGTTTGGAAACTGACTCTCCGAGCGCTCCGAGCACACTGGTCCTCCCAAATAGGCTAATTAAGTAATGACCCGGCCCAAGGATAGTGGCAGGAAATATCGGCCGGGCGGGCTCGAGTTCGGCCAGAGAATCGAAACTCTAGCACAGATGTCCCAGGAATGCAGAGATAATGCCGCACTAGAATGGCCAGTCTCGGGAAGCGCCATTCATTTGCTTTACACCAGTCAAGAGGATTAATATCCAAAGAGGGCGGATTGTCTCTCATATAAATGTCCACCTCTGCTCCATAATAATAATAATTAAAAAAGCAATATATGAGCATCCCTAGTATAGTAATTGAAAAAGCAGAATTATTATGGGGAATTATTAAGCCATTAGGCTTAATTCCCTGTAAAAATGTGCTTCTAAGTGTGCTTTTGTGTCAACTTTGAAACTGCTTAGTGTGGCAGTGGATGTTGAGAACAAAATTTGACCTGGGGAAAGGCCACTGTACGAAGCTACAATGGGGAAAGACTTCTGATCCGGTCCAGAGAATGAGTATCTGATGTCAAACACACCTTTCAAGCTTGCTGGCCGGCCAGTGTCTAGAGAACGAATGTCAATAACGGTTCACCAGGCGGAAGTTCTGCATGTCCCCTTGGGAGCTATTAGAACCAGAAACCATCTTGCCTTCCTCACCTGAGCCAAGGTGTAAGAATTTCGACAGATGAAGATGGGGAAGGCACCTGCAGGAGTGTGTGTAATTAACAGATGATTTAAATGCCACAGAATCCACTGAGAATAGTCAGGTGTGTCAGATATGTGTAATTCTGTGAGACACTGTCAAGTTAACAGTTATAGGGAGACTATAAAAGTACTATTCAAGCTATTTTCAAAATGGTTGGATGAGCTAATTTAATTATTGCAGATGTTTTTCCCCACTGATTTTAGTTTAAGCTTGTATTATGTGCAAAATGGCAAATGATATTTATGTTTATTTGCTTGTTTATTTATTTGAGACAAGATAACTAAACTGTCCTTTGTGTATATCTTTATAATTTGATATATCCACTGTAAATTAAACAACAAAAATAATCATTGTGAAGTTGAGATTGACCACAATTATGAGTGTGATCATATGAGCAGAAATCATTCATTCTTTAGCTGCTAGCTATATAGGCTGCTAGCTATATAGGCTGCTAGCTATATAGGCTGCTAGCTATATAGGCTACTAGCGCTTGCATTATAGCTTCCAGTCTAGCTAACATTAAACTATTTGCAATGTAATAATTTAACAAATAGGATCAGCACATCAACATAATATTGTACTTTGCACTCTGGCATACCTATAGTGGCCATGTACTAGCTCTTGATGACATTTTCATACTTCAGAGAGGTGAAAGATAAAGCTTTATACAGCAAGGTGAGAATTTCAGACGGAAGTCAGACACTAGCTCAGATACAGTACTCACATCTTATGCTCCTGCAGGCATTTATATGAAGAGCTTTTTGTTTTTGTAAGACTCTTCATATGTTGTACATGAATGTACATTTGGGAAAGGAGTTTGTGGGTGACATTTGTAGTGCTACCTACTATTTGTCTCAGATGACGCTTGACCATTTCAGCAGTGGTCCTTCAGTCAATAGGTCACTCTGTAAAAGGCTGACTCTCCTAACCAACTGTGGAAATAAGCCCAAGTTTCCTCTGGAAATTTACCATCATATCTAGTAGTAAAGGAGACCTGATGACAGTTCTGATGACACATTGTATTATTCTAAGATTGCCCACTAGATGAATGTAATAAAGACTTATTTATCCATTACATAAACGTCACATATGTCCAGTTTCAGATGACTTGTACTCTAATAATAAATTCAATGTTACTTTGGCTAATTGGATTTCGGAAAATGAAGCATTGCTTTGTTATGATTAAGTCCACTTTTCGACCTGAACTTTAGTTACTATCCCATGTCCTTATATTTACTAAGACAAGAATAGCAAAAGACAACTACATGCATTTCTTTGACGAAAAAGTGTGATTGTGTGGTTGCTATAAAACCAGTGTTTGGAGAAATTAGAACTTTGATTTTATGGGCAAAAAAACAGTAAAAAAAATTGCTTACACCATGTATTCGAACTTTCATTTTTCTGATTCAGAGGCCGGCGATTTACTGCTGTGTACCGAGACATTTATGGATAAGGACAGCTGAAAGTCCGGGTAGTCGTGTTCATGGGCTGGTCATTTTTATTGAACAGTCACACAACAATAAGTGAGACGCGTCTTTATTTACTTAACCTTTGCGTCTTGAAGTCTGTTGGAGTCTCCTGTGTGTCTTGTTTCTCCGCATTTGTTTTTATTCTTTTTTTCCCCCTTTCCTTCCTCTATAACATCACACTCTTTCCTACACACATTTTATAGGCGACTCGACCACCCTCTCTCTCCCCATTAATTACACTCGACCACTCTTAACAAACGTTTTGATGTCGGAATTCGAATCGAGCTTCATCAAGAAGTGGTGGCAAAAATGGGTGGAATCAAAATGAAACTTAAGAACAGTAGTGCTGACACTGATGCAGTCACACTAATGAGAGACAGCTGAGATGCTTCAGAAGAAATCTGAAGGTTTAGGATGAAAAGATTAGATTTTTGGATTTTCGGGCTATGAAATAACTGAAAAAAGAATCTGTTTTGAGCTTACATCTTTTGGAAATCAGGTAGAAGCTACTGCTTGTGGCCTTTATCATAACGGAATTTCATGAATTAGTTGAAAGGAAGAAAGCGCTTTGTAGAACCCAGAGACTGACAAGTGAATCTGATTGTGATTCAGGTGGTGGATGGCTGGGATTAGATCTTGTTAATGATTTAAATGGGTACTTACTGCTGTAGTTGACCCCCAATTACTTCTCTCTTTGTTTTCATTTCAGTCGTTAATTTTATGTCTTAGAGCTTTATAACTATGGCCATTAAGGTCTAAGTGATTACCATGCTCTCAGTACGTACAAGGCAGGGTGCCTGTAGGATGTTATTCTGCACAGTAATGAAGACGCTCTTGCATTAAAGTCTGCTAAGCTTAATTTAGCTGTACTTTGGAACAAGAGTTAATTTGGCTGTGCATGGTACCAGCATGTGTTGCCTCTTTGTCATTTGTGGCAAGAGCCAGTGACGGCTTCCGCCTGACTCGTATAAAGCGTTAACACATTTCAGATATTTGCAAAACATTTTTAAACATGACTAACGATGCATGAGCTCATTAGCATTTTTTCGGCATGCCTCAAATACGCGGAACGCTCACCACCAAACCCAGAGTGGTTGACTTTGACACACAGGAGGGTGTTTGCCAGAGCTAGCGTTCATTAATAGCCTGTAGTTTGTAAACGTCTCTCCCAAAGGCAAACATTTGTCAAAACATTTATCCGACTGCGCTTCTTCAATTACCTCTGTTGCCGCCACAGCCAGTGGTCCCAACTTTGATTTAATTCTCCTCCTCAGGCAAGAAAAGGACTGGTTCACAATATTCACGCAGCCAGATGGAGATAAGATTGGAAAGCCATATCGTAGAAATCAGCTGTTGAGCCATTTTTATGGCATTGTGGTGTGTAACGTTGTGAATCTTTGAAAGAAAACTGTGAGCAGGTAATAGGTGGTATTTATGGTAGGATCTGCTTACTGTTCTAAGGAGCAGTAATAACCAGATTACACCTGTCTGTTTGTTGTTGCAGAGTACGAAGATGGCAGTTTATCTTCATGGGTGAACAGGGAACGTTTCCAGGGTTACCTGCAGATTGATGGCTTCACACTCTACGAGCTGGGAGAGACCGGTACTGACCTGTATTATCGCAAACACCACCAAGCTGTCATAAAAACAAACAGGCAAACATTCACAAACCTATGTATAGAGATGGAAGTAAACATGTTTGCTTTCATCTAGAATATCATCACTGTGGGTACAAAATACAGCTTTCTTTTTTTTTTTTGCATGGAGCAAATGAACCCAGAATAACTTGGGGAAATATATTTTTCACAGTGCCTTTCATTATAATATTTTTTTTTTACATTTTCCTAAAAATAGCTATGAAGGTATGAGGTTTTTATTAGACACTATTTTATGTACTCTTTCTTTTCATTTGTTGTTCTCACTGTTAAAACATTAAACCATTAAACCATTAAAACATTTAAAACTGAGAACCACTAAGATATCTGCAAAGAACCAAAGCTTTACATTTGGTTCAGCTTTGGTTCACCAACCTGGATGCACAATAATATCAGACCTTGTAACTACATTGATGATGTAGTTATCATATCTTATAGTAAATAGTAAAATGCTTAGGCAACGCTGGCTACTGCGCTAAGAATTTTATCCGTTTGTTCTGCAGTTGTTTCCCTACAGAAATGAATGTCATGTTCATCGTAATGATAATCCAATCAGATTTATTCACAGCTTTTTATAAATGTGAATGTATCAGCTTCGGCAGATACATACATGAAACATGTCAAGACATCCGCATTGGCCCATAATTCTTTATTCCTGTGCCTAAAATGTCTTCTTGGTATGAAGGGTAGTTTTTGTCTATACAGTAAGTTGACTTATCATTAAAGCTTAGTTAAAAAGTGGTTCACCATTTGAACAGTTTGAGTGCTGATGAGTACCAGAGTAACATCAAGGGGACAAAATGAATAGGTTATAGCAAATGTTGCTGCATATTCTGTTCCTCAGAATATACCTGGTTAGTTTTTATTATGTTGGACTATTACAAACCAACAAAAAACATTTTTTTCAAAGTATTCTTTGAAAACCTTTGACAGTTGTGTGACTTGTAGTATTTGGAAATGCATGGCTAGGGGAATCCACCAGAGGGTGCACATGCATTCCATATTCATCCATTCTGACTTCCCAGGTAGCGCAGAATGTCCTCACTACAAAAGCACATTAATCCATTCACTGGAGACGTCAGATCACTTAAGTCTTTTTTTTTTGGTCAACTAGATGAAAGCTCTGTGCTGGTTCACTTTAGTAGTTCAGGACAAAACAAAATATTATTATTTTTGCAAAAAGGTTGTTTTTCTGTACTCTTTGAGACTGTAACTTCCTGCTGTATGCGGTGAAAGTTGACACTCGTTCTTCCGCTTTCCCCTCTCTACCTCGACAGGTAAATTGGTGGCCATTGCAGTCATTGATGATAAGGATCCAACAGAAGAAAGCACGAGGTACAAAAAATGTTCCAGTGTATTGTTTTTGTTTTTAAGCTTTTTTTGTTGGTTTTCTTTTTTGACTCCCACTCAGACGTATCGCAAACAGAAGTGCTGCCATGGCAACGCACACACTGGCATTCAAATGCACCGCGCTTCTTGTCAGTTAAGCTTTTCTTCAGTGATGAAAAGAGTTGACACAAAACGATGCGCGCCGAAATCCCGTTCACCCAAACTGCCTCATTTGAATGATTCCATTCTCTCGCTCTCTCTCCTCAGGTTAAAGAGTCTCATACAGAAAGTCTCCAGCGAGTACCGGGACGACTTCAACAGGTAAGGCGAAGACGGAAAGGCACTCTGAAGCAGTGCACGCTCGCGCACCTCTCAAATTAGAGGAGACGTGAGAAGAGCCTCTCGCCGCATCTGTCCCATCAGCCAAGTTAGCATCACCTTGCATCAGGTTTCATTCATATTCATCAAGCCTAGCTCAGCTCCAATCACTCCAAATCTGACAGCAGACAAAGTCGTAAATTTAAGCCATCACAAAAGGAAAAGAAAAAAAAAACAGCCCTTGTATGCACATCTTGATTGCATCCGGTCCTAGCAACCCAGACTATTTGGCTTTCACTCGTCAGTTCTGCATACAAAAGCTTCAAAAAGAATGAAACAATAATCATCCTGGCAGAATACAACTCTCTTGTGTAACTTGTGAATAAGAATCACCTTTGTCCTGATTTTTACTGTGTGAGCACGTTTACTCTGATAAATGCTGTGTCCATTTCTTGAAATCTTTCCAATCAAAGTCTGCCGTGCGTTCTACTCCATTAGGCCTGATTGCAGTTCTTAGATCTCCCATCTCGGCTATTAAAGTTTCTGCTTTGCTATCTTACCCTCCCATTTTTTTCTGGAAACGAGCCCTTGGAGATCCGGCCTGAGATTGGCGATCTACTTGCTGGCTGTGACACGCTGAAGTTTAAACGCTCGTTTTAATTGCATTTAGCCAGAGACCTCCCCTGTAGATGTCTGTCAGAGAGCGATCGGCCCCAGTGGCTGCAGGGATGTGAGATGAAGCAGAGGGAGCTGACTGGTTAATGAAAGGAAAGCTAACCAGCCCAAAGCTGACAGCTTCATCACTATGTGAAGACACATGCAATCCACTAGATTTTACAAACTGCATAGATGTGTGTGTGTGTGTGTGTGTGTGTGTGTGTGTGTGTCGCCCAGCAGGGAGGTAGACCATGTGGAAGAGAGAGGAAAAAAGTGAAGTGGTTTTACGGTGAATTGGCTTTGATAGCAGATAATAACGAGTGTACTCTTTCATTTTCACTCTCTCTCTTTCCCTCTCTTTCTTTCTACATCTCTCCCACTGTCTGTCTGTCTCGCCCTTGCACTTTTTCTTCTCTCTTCTGTCTTCATTCTTATCTCCTCTGAATCTTCCTCCTGCGCTCTCTATTTCTCTCATACTCTCTCCATCATTTCCTCTCTATCTTTTTCCTCCACCTCTTTCTCTTCTCTGTTCTTTTTCTGCCTGTCTCTCCCCGTCTCTGGCCTCTCTTTGTGCTTTTTCTTCTCTCTTTTGAATTCATTTTTCCCTCTCCTTATCTCTTTTACATCTTTCTCTCATTCCTTCACCCTGTTTCATTTGTTTTTGAACTGAGAAAAATGTATTCGGCTTCCAGGCAAGTTGCAGATTAATCACATACAAGCAGATGACTAATCTGTTTGACAGACACACACAAACAGTTGAATTTGAAAGGAGTTTTTAGCCCACGTGTCTTCAGATCTGAATAATGAAGACACTCTGGTGACTTGATGTCTTTTTTTTTCTTGCTGATTTGCGTACAGATGGATGCAATATGCATATTTGTTTAGAATCTCACAATCCTCCTTTAAGTAAGAGATAGAAAGAGAGAGAGAAAAGCTTGATCCCTTGGCCCTCTATCAGCTCCCAGGGTGCAAATTGAGTTCCTCCCGGGCTTTATTGATGATTAAATTTGATTAGATGGATTTTTACGGTAGTGTTCTTTGGAGAGAGAGAGAGAGCTGCAGAGAAGTAAGAGAAGAAGATGGAAGCATTTGAAGAATTTTGTGAGCATTTCTGTGGTCTACCTTTCTTAAACCTCTTTGTCCTCCTCCACTGAATAAGTAGAGAGTGGGAAAGAAATTAAGGCAGCACATAAAGCTAAGATGGGTCAGCCCTGGTCTTTGATTGGTGTCCTTTGGAAAATCGGTGCATTAATGCAGTTTTACACGGTGGGAATTACTGCTCATTATGGAATAAAGGGCTGTCTGCTGATCTAAGAATATTTCAGTGGATCGGTATTGACTGTGTTAAGCCTGAACACGTTCTGTTCCACAGTACGACACTGTCCTAGAGATAACATTTCGAAAGTTTACATGTTTATGGTGTGGAGCTGTTTTAGGCGTGGTCCAAAAATATATTTGTCCTTCTGCAAGTGCAGTCTCTCTGGGGGACCCTGTCCCAAATTTAAATTATATTCCCCCCCCCAAAGGTCTGCCTATGAAGTTTATTTTATGCGCTAAAATGATCATAATTTGAGTTTATTAGTCTTATTTGAGACTGTTTCTAAGCCTCATGCAAACAATTTAAATTTAAATGAAATTAAATCAGCTGGTTAGTTTTTGTATATGGACTCCATGGACTAGGGAGTGAGTAGTGCATTTTGAAACTGTAACAGAATTTACAGACTTACTCTTTTATTTAAGAAACAGTAACGATAATTTAGATTTTCATGGCAAAGGCCCTTTAAAATAGTCAAACGTGTCAAACGTTTAAGTGCTGACCTTCTTTTGTTCTCTAAATTTATTCCTGTCCAGATAAGTTACCTTTCATTAAAAACACAGCTAAACTAACTGCTGGCCTTATATTTCAGTACACTTACCGGTAGCTTATCTTTTAGGTGGTGGCTGACAAACAAACCCATTTTAAAAGGTTTTATTATTTAAAAACAACCAAAGAAATAGATATGTTTATGTTTGATGAGTATATGAGGCTGCCTCTTCAGATGACTTGGAACGCTGGATGCTAAGGAGAACTTCTACACAAGGTCTTTTCTCCTCAGTGGGTGACATGACATTCGTTTGTCAGAGAAATACTGTTGTTAATATAAAGCTGGGTTCGCAGTGTCTACCTTCTCCGTTATGTCCTTAACAAGGCATGCTTGGCAGCATGTTCAAGTTAAGGAACTTGAGTGCTGTCACTGTGTTGGGTTCTATCTTTTCTTTAATCCTGCAATACAAATGAATACCCAAGCAGTGATTTGAGTACTGACAACTTGCACAATAAAGAGTTAACCTAGAATTCAGGTGCTAATACACATTCCTACTAAGAGATTGTGCCAATTATGAACCAAGTGCTTAATTGTTGCATTTTAAGTATTTGGCAGCTTAGCATATCTTTCCTAAATTTGATTAGTTTTGCTAACCTTAAAGCGGACATATTATGCAAAACTCACTTTAGTTATAATAGTTCTATGGGCTATACAAAACATGTTCATGAGGTTCTTTGCACAAAATCACTCACATAAAGAGATTTTACCAGCTTTATTGTTGTCAGTTTCAGTTCCTTTCAAAATGAGCCATATAAGGGCTCTGTGACTTTTATGCAAATAAGCCTTTGCTGGCCACGCCCCACCATCCCCACCCCTTACGCTGCTCGTAAGGAAACGAAACTTAACTGCAGTAGGAACACAAAAGTCATTATTTGAAAGTACTTACATCTCCCTCATCTTCTGACTTGTCACAGATAGTGTACAGATCCCCCACGACACTGAAGTTAGCTCCTTATTCACAGCTCATTATTCAAATTTTTTAAGGTGGAACGAAACCGATTGTTGCTGGGACACGGCCATCGAAAATGAAATGAAAGCCACGCAGTTCTTTGGTTCTCTTTGTCTGGGAGAAAGTGGAGGGATTTATGCTGTTCTTTGCAGAACAACACAACACTTCATGAGTGACCTGGCTTTTCCTGTAGCCGTAGCGCTCGGCTTATCCGTGGTCGTAAAACTAGCAGCTCTTCAACTAATTTAGTGGGTGGGGTCTCTATGCAAATTGGCCCAGTGTGACGTCACGCTGGGCCCTCCGTACAAATGGCTCATTTTGAAAGGCCCTGAAACTGTGAAGAATAAAGCTGGTGAGATCTCTTTATGTGAGAGTGATTTTCTGCAAAGAACTTCATGAACATGTTTTGTACAGCCCATAGACCTATTATAACTTTTTTTTTTTTTTTTTTAAAGTGAGTTTTGCATAATATGTCTCCTTTAACCCTTCTAGGTGTTATATAATCACCTCTTGATGTGTTCTTAACATGCCTCTATTAATGTATTCGTTGTGCTGGATTCAAGGCTCC
>JBBPCY010000037.1:15806623-15836140 GCA_037974405.1 Brachyalestes nurse
TTGCTTTACACCAGTCAAGAGGATTAATATCCAAAGAGGGCGGATTGTCTCTCATATAAATGTCCACCTCTGCTCCACAATAACGGTTAAACGGTCAATATGAGCATCCCTAGTACCTACAAGACACTTAGAATTTTAGAGTCACTTATCATTTAAGCATTTTTACAATTATTAAAATACAAATAAATAACTTGAATGATACAGTAGATAATACAGATTGAAGGATGTTGGCTGTATAATATAGCTTTATGATACATATGGAATGCCATTGTGATTTTTATGGCTACACAAAAGACCTTAGTGAACACTTGATTTCCATGTATTCTTTGAGATGATTAGCAGGATGGGTATTTTAGGTTGTCTGTCAACATGTAACTGTGTATATTACTGTAAACTGTACTATACTGTAAAGGATTTCCAATGTTTGCTAACATTGATATTAATTCCTAGCAATTTGTCAAACTGGCATAGCAAGTTGGTACAACCTATTAAAATGCTTAGTAGTAGTTTAAATGAAATGTGTGGTTTGTAGTGTTGGACGTTTTCATCCAGAACTAGAATTTAAACACTATGCATTTGACACTTAGACACTTGAGTTTTTGGTCTGGCTTGAAACTGGACTGGAGTTTTACAAATAGAAATGTTATGAAATTATTGAGCTGTTTAAACCAAAAGGTTTTACGTACAAGCCTCAAATTCAGTTTCTGGCTCTGGTTTTTTTTTATTACTAACAGTTCGATTAACTACCAGTGAAAACACATTCCAGGAATGGAAACTGGATTCTAGGTCCAGATATTATCATAAAATTTAGATTGCTGTTAGAATAAAACTTGCCATGAATGTGCTGTTGTTTGAATATTTTTGTAAGTACTTCTGATTTCCTTTCCTCTTAGGCAGGGAACAATCTCCTGATTGTGCAGAGTCCAGGGGGAAACCAGCCTGTAGTACAGCAGGTGCAGTTGCTTCAGCAGAAATCAGAACAGCAGGTGGTGCAAATACCCCAGCAGGCTCTAAAAGTGGTGCAGGCCGCTTCTGCGACACTTCCCCCTGTACCCCAGAGACAGCCAGCTACACCGAGTGTACAGATGTCTCCCTCTGAACCCACACAGGTACCTCAGTGTTTTTTATTTATTTATTTATTTATTTATTTATATTCTTTTTTTTTTATTGTTATGAGCATAACTTGCAGGGACACAGGATAGGAGAATAAAGATTATTTTGATACCTGTAAAAGTTGATGGTATTGTTAGATTTCCATTATGGTCCTCACTAGTCCTTGGAGAGTTTGAGTTTGTCTATACTAGTAATGTGTGGGTGACCTACAGGTGCGGGCGGTTTTAGGGCAGACATTTTTTAAATATCGTGGGTGCAGGCGGTTTTAAAAACGTACAAAATGCATTTCATTATCGTTCAAAACGTGTTGTAAACGGGGTTCAAGATTTTTTTCCCCTCGGGTCGGGTTTCGGGTCATTATCCACGCATATTTTTGCGGGTTGGGCGGGCGGTTTCGATCTCCTGACAGGTCGGGTTGTTAAAAAAAAAAAGCCAACCCGTGCAACTCTAGTATATACAGTCACAAATAGTAGCCAAAACAAGAGATAACAGCAAAATACCACTGACGTTTTTTTTGCCTGCATTGTCTGATGGACCCAAAACGAATGCTAGCTGTTTTAGTTAGCATATAATATCATCTTAGGTATATCCTTTATTTTAGAGCATTTTATTGCATCTCTTTCATTTATTCCTTATATAATTGACGTACGAACTTGGCTATATTGTTCAGTAATGCTGAAAGAAGTGCTCTCTCTACAACACTCGTGTTAAACATTACTCGTTATGGCCAATAGAACCAGTAGAATTGATCACTTTCTTTTCTTTACATTTTGTATGTGGGAGCATTCTGTGATCTTGTCTGCTATCTGAAACTTTAGTCTTGGCTCTGTCACATTTACACATGTAGCACATTTGCTGGTGGCAATTTACACACAGTGGAGTGCTGGCAAACAGAGAAAGCAGCTTCAGAAACAGGATTTCTCACACTTTATTAAAGTTTATTATGTAGACATTGTCATTTTTTTTAAAGTTTGTTTTTGGGACTTGACACCCTGGAACCCCCATTATAAAAAGACCATATAAAAAAAATTTAAAGCATGAGAATGGAAGAAGAATTGGATGTGTTTTGTTGCAGTGACAGCAAAGTTAACATTTTGCTGTTAGCTATTGCTAAGAACTTGCAGTGCAAGATCGCATGATCTGCAGAAGTGTAAAGTGAACCAGCCATAGGTAACCAAGAGCTCTGATGTGAAAGATGTTTTCAGAACTATGTATTTACAATATATATGTGGTTCTGTAAAAATAAAATATTGATATACTTTTTTTTTCAAAGTTGCTTGTCAACCCAGCTAATAAGGTGACCAATTACATTTAGGAAACTGAGAGTGTGACATTTGCAGAGAAGGTGGAATGTTGATTTTACACCCCTAACTTACTACAAAAATAAATTTGCTTATGACGTGTATAGTTTGCATGCACATTATTGTGACCAAATTTAACAAAGAACGTATGCATAGCAGTGATTCAGAAGGAGTGCTACTGTCGGTCTAAAACAAAATGTGTTTTGTTGATTGATTGAGGTTTTGTTCGGGCACTCACAATATTTTGTTAGACCTATAGTGCTTTGTTTTGTGTGGCCAGAAGAAACAACTACATTTAAGAAAATGTGACCTGCAATTTAAATTAGTGCTTGCGTACTCACCCAATATTGGTGTTTGTTTTCTGTTTTCGTATTTTGTCGTATTTTGTCTATTTTGATTTTTATTTTTATATTTATGAACTTTGCTAGCTATCAGCTGTACTGTATAGTTTTTTGTTGTTTGTTTTTTACATGGGAAGTGTCAGCATTAATGTTAAAGCCAACTTAATGATGGGATTTGTTGTGTTTTAATTTTTAGCATTATTGTGAAAAACTATGAAAAAAAAATAAATCTGTCCCTTATATTGTGATAGTTGTGTAGCAATTCTTATTTGTTCTTGATTTTCACAGGTTCTGATTAAAACAGCTGCAGGTGAGTGGCAGGCAGTGCAGTTGCAGAAGACCATAGTTCCAACTACGCCCGTTTCCACTGCCACCCCTACCACGCTGACTGTTGTCAGTAAGAAAGCCCAGCCCGGGGCACGGAAAGAGCGAACACTTGCAAAAATTGCCCCTGCGGGTGGAGGTCCGATAACACTTAATGCAGCGCAGCTCGCTTCAGCAGGTCCAGCTGTTCAAACCATTAATATTAACGGGGTTCAAGTACAAGGAGTGCCTGTAACCATCACGAATGCTGGGGGTAAGTGGAAATAAAGTTGACTTGTGATCACAGGAGTAGATGTTATCTGGAAAAAGCCTGATCCATCATTTGGAGTAATGGGTGATTTAGAGCTTAAAAGGATGTGCATATTTGCCTGAAAATGTGTCTGTGTGTATGTTTATACAAACAGCATACATGCATTTCAGTGACTTCCAGCACAAGACAGGTGAAATGGGATTGTGCCCCAAACAAACAGTGACCTGGAAAACTGTTTCCACTGTCAGCATTTTGTTTAATGTAGTTCTTATCATATGATATGGTTTTAATGTCATGAGAGCTGTCCGAGCTTGCAGTATAATACATTTTCCTCAGGTGTGACTATGGCTAAAAGTTTCTATAGAGACCCTGAGAGATTAGCTTTGATCCTTTTGATTTCTTGGATTTTCAGATACAGTGTCATGAATCAAAAAGTTGCTCTAAACGAGCCTTGGACAAACTGAACAGAATTATCAGATTATCAGCATACATATCAAGTAAACTGTTAAAGCATTGTTAAAGCATACGTGTCTCTTTGGTTCCCAGGTCAGCAGCATTTGACGGTCCAGGGTGGAGGCCTGCAGCTAGGCAGTGTGCAGACACAGGCGCAGCCGCTGAAGGTGGACCAAACTCTTGCGCTTGAGCTACAGAGCCAACCGGGCGAAAAGAAGCGGCGCATGGCATGCACTTGCCCCAATTGTAAAGATGCAGAGAAAAGGCAAGAAAAACTCGGAGTAAAGGGAGCAACCCTGTTTTTGTCTGCTTTGAAGTGCATGATCATAAATACATAAAAATACATGTACTTTCAATTAAAATGGACAGATCATGCTTTATGTAAGATGACCATATAACATTAAAGCAGTGGTTTTTGTTACACATCAAGCTTGTCTTCTAAAGATGCAACTAGTGACTACATGCCTTTCCAAGGGCATTTCTCATTATAGTGATCAGTCTCAGGTTATTACCTACAATGTAATAATGTTGGTCTTGTGCTTAATCAGAAGGGCTTTGCATCAACGCTACAGACAAGGTTAATGATTGTTTGTTTTGGCTGCTGCAGGCCAGGTGAGGTAGGGAAGAGGAAGCATATATGTCACATACCAGGTTGTGAGAAGACCTTCCGGAAGACGTCTCTGCTGCGGGCGCATGTGCGGTTGCACACAGGAGAAAGGCCCTTTGTCTGCAGCTGGGTATTCTGTGGGAAACGCTTCACGCGTAGTGATGAGCTGCAGCGACATGCCAGGACACATACAGGTATATTGCGTGCACCAAGGCTTCTTGTGCTTTGTGACAAAACACCCTTCATTTGTGTAATAATTAGGGGTGTGCGATATGACGATATGAGATCGTGAAGACGATCTATGTGCTGACGATCTGTCAAAGCAGAGAGATCGTTGTATCGTCTATATAAACTACATTCAATGTATCTATTCAAAGTATCCAATCAAAGTGAACTGAGGCTAAAATGAAGCTGAACCTGAGCTAAAGGCTAAAAACGAGTGTAAAATGAGGCTAAAAGGGAGCTAAAGGCTAGATATGAGGCTAAAATGAAGCTGAAACGGCGCAAAAGGCAACAAAAGAGGCTAAACGGAGGATAAGATGGAAGTAAAGACTAAAAACAAGGCTTCTAAAACCAAGCTAAATGCTACAAGAGGCTAAGATGAGACTAAAACGAAGCTAAAATCTAAACATAAGGATAAAACTGAGCTACAGGCTACTAAAGAGGCTAAAATGGAACTAACTAAATATTTAAAAAGAGGCTAAATGAGGCTAAACGGAGCTAAAGGCTAGAAATGGGGCTAAAATGAAGCTGAAACAGAGCTAAAGGCTACAAGAAGCTAAAATGAGGCTAAAACAAAGCTAAAATCTAAACATGAGGATAAAACTGAGCTAAAGGCGAGAAGAGAGGCTAAAACGGAACTAAATGTTTAAAAAGATGCTTAAATGAGGCTAAACGGAGCTAAAGGCTACAAATGAGGCTAAAACGGAGCTAAAGGCTAATACACTGCAAAAACTCCTGGTCTAACCAAGACTTGCAATCTTAGTTTTAGCCTAAAAGTCAGACTAGAAACAAGTGAAATTATCTGCAAGTGCAGTAAGATATTTACACTTGGTAAGATTTCATGAAATAGGAAAGACATATCTTAAAACAATCAAAATAATCTTACAAATATGCTCTTATATAGTATAACAAGATCAAGAAGACTTTTTTTAGGCTAGAAATAAGACTGCAAGTCAGGAGTGGTTACATCAGGAGTTTTTGCAGTGTATAAGAGGAAAACAATCTTTTGGTCAAGTCGTTCCTGCTGTGTGTTGTTCCTCAAAGCTTCCAGTAGATAGCGCCATAGCTTTACAAAGGAAAATAGTTTGGTTATACTGTTCAGTAAATTGCAAAATAATAAAAAAAATCTATAGTTACAAATCAATGGGAATACCGTGATAAAATCAAAATCGTGATTTCACTATTAAAGGAATCGTGATATGATATTTTGGACATATTGCCCACCCCTAGTAATAATGAAAATACAAAAACCCTCATATATGCTAACTTTATAGCTTTGTGTGTCTGCATGCATGCATCTAAGTAAAACCTAATTCATTGTACGTTTCTGCAAGTGTTAATCGTTATATAACTTTTTTTTGCAGGGGACAAACGCTTTGAGTGCTCAAAGTGTCAGAAACGTTTCATGAGGAGTGACCACTTAACAAAGCATTACAAAACGCACATCAACACCAAGAACTTGTGAACCTATGCTTTCAAAAGATTTTGAGAACTTTTAAAAAGACTCTTCCCTGGGGTAGAAACAGGGATGGGACTTTTTAATGGAGGACATTGCCTCCCGCCTAACCCAGATCACACACATGATGTGTCCTAAACCCAGGCCCTATGGAGTAGTCTGCACACAAGCCCAGATTCCTTCTGTCTCCTTTTCTACTCACCCCATTCGTCAAAGGAGGGCTGGCAGTCTACCTCGGCCAGTATGTAGGCATCATCTGGGTCTCACTTGAGGATGCAGAAGCCTGACGTCATGGCTGTGTAGTATGGGAAATCTTTCAGTCAGTTTATTCTTCCTCAGCAGGAAGAAGAAAATGAGTAAAAGAGAGTATCTTGGACATAAAATTCACCAAGAAGAACTCCAGCCAAAAAGCTCGTGTTTTCTCCATAATGTAATTTTTGAGCATTTTGACTGGCGTGTAGCAGCTCATGGACAAGCTTTTATTGTGTAAATGTTTGCTTGCATATGAACATACATTTGTACATACCTGAGCTAGTTTGAATATGGAAATGCTTGGAGTTTCTCTATAATCCAGCCATAATTCATTTCTAAAATGAAAACTTTTAAATTATCTAACTCCATTTGCTTAAAACTCATCACTGCAGTATCAAAACGTTGTAACTCCTATTTTACAGGTTTTTATATTTTACCTAAATCACCAGCTATCTTTACCATGTGAACGTTTCCTAACAAATGGACCAATAAAATGGTCCAAAATTATCGAGAATACCTTGTTACATTAATGTACATTAGTTGTTTTTTTTCCCTTCTTCCATAAAGTTAATGTTTCTGAGTTACATTGTTTTGTTACAGCAGTGATGATTTTGCAACATTTACCGTATGTTCAGAAAGAAGATATTTTGCTGTGACTGGACAATCACGTCATGAATATGGATTAACAAACCAATTTGAAAATTTTCCAGTGTAGGAACCAGTGGAGTCACTTACTGAAAACTGCAAGTACATACAGAAGATGGCTGTATTTAAAAGACAGAAATAGCTTAGTCGTGTAAGTATTTAGATGGTTTTTATGAAAATATTAGTTATAGAATCTGATATTCAGATAGCAAAATTATATTACAACTTAAATACTACCTTCGTTGACAGAGGTATCAAAATCAAAAGAGAACAAGTTAAAGAGAAGGATTCATTTCACAACTTACCCATAAAATAATGCTCATCATAAGGAGTTAGTGGTTTTGAAACACAGCCTAAGAGAGATCCAAGCATTGTGGAATTTATTCCAATTAAGATTCTGTAAATGTTAAATGTCCTCAAAAGTGCTTTAAGGGGGAAAAGTCTGTGCATAAGTATGTTTGTACTGTGTCTGAATATGTACAAGTGTATCCTGGAGACCACAAAACGTAGGATATTTGTTACACAAACGACTGCATTGGCTGCTCCAGCCAAACCTGAAGACGAGGACTGTGTACAGTGTAAATGAGAAAAAGAAGTAACATTGTATAGTTTCATTCCTGTAATACACAAACCTATTAGATGACCCTTTTTATTGACTTAATGTTGCCTTAGACAGCTGCACCCCTATTTAAAGAGAGTTCAGTCTAAATACATGAAATTGCATTTGTATAACTGCTTTATCTTTTGTCTAACTTGTATTAAAAAAATGCCAATTTTACGTGCACTGACCAAATTCAGGGTTTTAATCGAGTGGTTGAATTTAGTATTTTTGTTCATGCACCATGACTTTATTTTGTCAAAATTGAAAAGGAAAATAAATGACCCTCTTTCTATCTTTCCTAGATAAATCCCACACCTAAAAATCCCTGCCTCTCAAAGCCAATGATAGGTAACTGTATAACTTGTGCTGAGGTGCTTAAACAAGAGAGCTTGCTACTTTTTCTACAGTCAGCCCATCTCTCCCCAGTCGACACAATAAAGGATTCAGATCACTCTGTCTTTCTGTGTCTCAATGGAAGATGTCTTAGACGTTACCGGGTCATTCACAGAGGTATTACATACACTAAAGTATTGGGATGCCTGACCATTACACCAACAGGGACTTGAAATTGTATTCAAATAAATAGACTAATATGGAGTTGGTCCTCCCTTTGCAGCTATAACAAGCAGCTTAAAATAACTTTCCACTCTTTCCACTGGGGCACAGTTATGCTGGAATAGAAAAGGTTGTCCAAAATGTCTTGGTATGCTGAAGAATTAGGATTGCCCTTCACTGGAAGTAGGAGCCTAGCCCAAACCCTGATAAACAGATGTGTCCCAATACTTTTGTCTGTAGAGTTTAACTGAGAATTATTATTTAATTGTAAGTGGGGGATATCAGTGAGAATTAATTTGGAGAGGACTTCTATTATGGAAGGGGATCTCCAGTGCAGTGTGTTTGGTATGAAGGCGTTGCTTCCAACTTCAAATTGTTCTTTGGCCAGGAGTGAGGAAGCACCGGCTGTGTCAAAACTACTGGATGAAGGTACTCAAGAAAATAAAAACCTGTGATTAAATGATTTTACAGCAGAAATACCTTCAGAAATTGATGCCACACCATAGTTCGTTTAGAGGTTCTGATAATATGTTGTTTTGCTAAAATCGAGCTGCTGGCTGGTGGTTGATCATGTTTGGGAACATCGGTCGAGTCGTGAGCAACATTTAGAACACATGAGAGCTCGTATTAAGTTATTTGGGATGACGTTGCTAGTATATTTCGATAGTATCCTCGACACATAGTGTCTGCAGTTGAAGACTGTATGGCCATGCAAATTAGGAGGATCCTGACAGGTAACCTGTCCAGTCTTATTTTAAAGCAAACCTCAAGTCAAGTTTATGTATGTAGTGCACCATCATACACGAAAGGTCATTCAGTGTGTTTTACAAGAATAGAAAACATAATGGCAGAAATAAAAGAATACATTTTAAATCAATAAAAGAAAGTGAAAGTACAACAGAAATGCAAATGTTTAAAAGAAGGCAGAGGAGAATAGTGCAGTTTAGCAGCTTTTTAAAGCTAAGTTACTGTTGGTGCAGATCTGATACTGATGGGCAGTTTGTTCCAGTGACTAGTGAGCTGCGTAGTGACTAAATGCCATTTCACCATATTTAGTTTCGGCTCTTTTCACCACTAGGTGACCATCTCCTGCAGATCTGAGAGACCTACCAGTATTATATACTTTAAATATATTAGAGATGTATTTAGGGCCCAAACCATTGAGTGGCTTGGGAATAAATTCTGTACTCAAGTGGGAGTCAGTGCAAAAATATGAGAATAGGAGTAATGTGCTCTCTTCTTAAACTGAAATTGTATTTTGTCTCAGATATGCCTCAGATGTCCAGAACATGGGGGGAAGTGTAGCCGTTTTAAGACCCTCTGATATTCTATCAGAGCTGTGTCACACTGACGGTTCATTCCCCATCTGGCAGAATGGCACCCTTACCCCATGTTTTAACCAGCTGGTCTGTGGATCTCTTGCACATGCACTCACTGCAGTCTTCAGTGCCTGTTACCTCAGCGTGCCAAGGTGAGCTACTCGACCCCAACACCATACAGCATGCAGTCACTAAAGCCTTAAAACACTTTAGCAGTTTGTTACAGTCTTTAATAACAAGTGACGACACTGACATTTCTGTTTCACACTACCCCTTGTCCACTTTACCTTCATTTGAATCCTCTGAGTGTTAACATGTTATCAATGTTTGCAGATTTGGCTACACTCTGCCTTCCCTGGCTGTTGGTTGGAACCTCAGGGCTGTTTGTGCACTACTTCTGGTGGTTCTCTTCATTGGGGATTTGGTACTGGGGCTTGTATTCCAGCCACAGGACATTTACTTGGACATCCTGACCAATGGATGCGGTATCATTGCTTGGCTTGTCCACTTTGTGGCAGTTTTAGCTCTGCAAAGATCTGCCTACAGAAGGACTCGAGGTCCACCACTGTTTGTGGTCCTGGCTCTTCTTCCAATCCCTTATCTAGCTTTCAGCATAGCTGCTTACATCCAGGATGGTGAACATTTCAGTACTGCACACCCTGGGCAGGTCATCCGTCTAGCCTTGACTGTGGCAAGAGCAGGTCTGATTCTTGCATATCTGCTGGCCTTTACCTTTCCTTGTTACAAAGCACGAGGAGTGTCCCTCCATGTAAATGCAGACGATGAGGCTCCTCTTATTGTCCCCGAGCCAGGTGGAGAAGAAAGAGTAGCAGAGGATGGCTGCAGCTGGCTATCCAGGCTACTGTACCTTTGGCTGAACCCTCAGCTTAAGCAAGGTCAACAGGGTGAACTGGAGAGGATATGTGATGTTTTCCAGTTGCCCTACAGACTTCGAACCAAAGCCATCACTCATCGCTTTGGCCAGTGTTGGGCACAGTGCCAGGCTCAAAAAGCATTGAAAGCACCTCAGAGCTTGCAGAGGGATGCTGGAAGGAACCAGCAGGAACGTTTTTATGGTAAGGTCCAGAATGAAGTCTCTGAAGAAAGGAACCATCATGAGGTAAAGCTGTTATGGGTCCTACACAAAGCTTTTGGCTCACGCTATTACTTCCTGGGTGTGCTGAAACTCTTAGCTAGCCTGCTGGCATTCGCAGGACCACTACTACTGAGTGCGTTGGTGGGCTTCATGGAAACTGAGGGTGCACCGCTAAGTAAAGGTGTGTGGTGTGCCATGGGACTCTTCTTGAGCACATTCCTGGCAGCGTTCCTGCGCAATATCTTTGTGTTTGAAGTGTCGAAGGTGGCTCTGGAGGCTCGGGCCGCTGTGGTGTCCACAATCTACACGAAAGCTCTACAGGTCAGTGGCTCAGCACTGGCCCGCTTCAACATGGGTGAGGTGGTCAACTTCATGAGCACCGACACAGACCGATTGGTCAATTTTTTCCGGAGTTTCCATGAAGTGTGGAGTCTTCCGTTCCAGTTTGCCCTCGCCCTTTACCTGCTTTACCTGCAAGTGGGTGTGGCATTCTTGGGAGGATTGGGTGTGGCTATTCTACTGGTGCCACTCAATAAGTTCCTGGCAGCCCGCATCCTTGAGAACAACAAGCACATGCTAAGCCACAAAGACAGCAGGGTGAAGGTAGGGTTGCAGTTGAAATGTTGTTTTCTAGTGAAGTAACACATGTTAGTACAATACGATGTGAGCATCTCTGGCCTGAATGACTGTGCCCTTATTTGGCTGGGGCCTAATGGACCTTACCACTTTTAATAGTTGATTAGCCCTGACATGATTGGTGTCTGACACTGCAGTTACATATTGGTGTAGCTAAAAGTAGTACAAATCAAGTGCAAAGCATTAAAAGCTGTTATACTGCTAATGGTGCCCCCTTGTGGACAATTTGGCCTGCCAAACATGATTGAGTATGTGAGTAAATGAGTTACAAAACAACTTCATGAGGTTTAAAAAAATGCCTGTTACCCGTATAAAAAATAATAATAATAAAGCATGCCACTTACCTGTAAAAAGAAGAGAACAAAACTTAAAATTGTGTTCACTTTTTACAGACACAGTATTATGTGTTGTATCAGTAACAACATAAGCATATCTTTTTGAGATTACTTCACTACTCATTGAGGTTTGAACAAGTGTGTAGTCAGATTTAGGTGATTGATAGTTAGATGCTAATTGATGGCATTTAAGCTTCCATTACTTGTTAGCTATGTTAGCTTTTGGAGTGCCAAGTTATTTTAGCTGATTAACTGCTTTTGAGAACAAGGTAAAACTGGGTAAACAGCCAAACTGACAACTTCTGTTTTGTGAAACATACCCTTGATCATTGATTACAGTTATTACTTTATAAAACATGAACAGCTTCTGTCAGTGGCAACTCATGTAAATCTTTTGTCTTCCTCTTCAAGCTAATGACTGAAGTCCTTTTTGGGATTCGAGTTCTGAAGTTTTATAACTGGGAGCAGAACTTTACGCAGAAGATAAACCAATGCCGCAAAAAAGAGCTAAGTCACCTGAAGACCTTGAAGTACTTGGATGCAGTGTGTGTGTATACCTGGGCTGCTCTTCCAGTGGTTATCTCCATCCTCACCTTTATCACCTATGTGCTGCTTGGAAACAGTCTTACTGCAGCTAAGGTAAGCAGGATAGAGGGAAGCCTAACTCATATCTCAAAGCTGTATTTAGTTAAATTAGCGGTAGATAGAATACAGCATGGAAGATGACAGTCTTTATTGCAGTTATTGTTTCATACAGTAGTGTTTAATCCTCTTGGGCCTTGAGAGAAAAATATAATTAAAAAAAGAAATAAATGAATATTTAATGCATTCATATTTATTTGTAATATTAAACCCTTTATATGATTATTTTACTACAAAAATAAAAGATAAATACCGTTAAATAATTTTCATGGCTGGCCTTACACATTTGCATAGTACTTTATATCAGTGGTTTCCAAGTAGTTCCCAGATGAATCTAGATGAGTTACTCCAGAACAACTTGAAATACATGGGAACACAGCAAAATGTAGACATTCTGGGGGTCTCTGAGGACCGGTTTGGGAATCACTGCTGTATAGAATTTGTAAATGTTTTAATGTGTCTCCTTCAGGTTTTCACCACTCTGGCTCTGGTGGGCATGCTCATCCTGCCACTCAATGCATTCCCCTGGGTTCTTAATGGCACACTGGAGGCTAAAGTGTCTTTGGATCGCATTCAGAACTTCCTCCTTCTGCATAATCAGGACTTTGCTGCATACTACAGCCAAGGTACCAGTCGCAGTTTAGGTTTAAAGGTTGGTTTGTGCACAGAAAGAATGTCAAAGTAGTAAACATGGCATCAGCCAATCAGGAGGAAGGTGATTGAAGATGAGAAAAGGCTGCAGTCTTGATTAGCAGATAATTAGATGACTTTTCATTTAGGAAGATTAACATTTTCTTGGACAATCTTTAAGGTGACAAAGCTGAAAAATCACTATTGTTAGGGTTAGGGTTAGATACACATGCAAAGCTTAAAGGGGCATTCTGGCCTAAAACTAGCTTTAAATATGTTATTCGTCATGTTATTAAGCAGTGGCCACCATCTACCTTCCTGAGAAGTGTAGTTCCAGCCACAATCTGCAATGCCTGCTCTGACTAATGAACTACTTCAGAAGTTCCTTATTGGCTGGAGTGTTAAGTAAGAGAGGGGAGCAGGGGGAGCTGCATGTTAAATGTAGGTTGGAGCTGAAGATGCCAGGAAAGTTGATCTCCAGGAGAATGGTTGGTTACCATGGTTGGTTATCAAGTATTGTAGTGCAGTATCGTCAGTTTGACAAAAATCACAATTGCATCATTTTTGTGTTTTCATTCACTAGTGATTTTCACTCCATCTTACAGGATACATTATGAGAGCACTTACAGACAATAGACATTGCCAAACTCCCCACTGCATTAAAGAAATAATCACATGATCACTGATGCTTAGGCTAATAAATATAGACATGATGTTCAGACTTTCCTCTGCATTAGCAAGGTAGTAGGATGAAAAACAAAACTATAACAGCCCTAAAGCATTTGTAATTTTCCTCCAACCTTAAAGGAACATAATCGGAGGATTATCCTAGCTGTTAAACTGGAAAATCTTGCTCTAAGCTTTCTGAAAACTAGGTTACTATAAAGAGAAATTTTAGTTCCCCATGGTAAACAAAACATATACGCCTTAAATGAGGTTTAAAGGTACACTACATCCTGGAATTACAACAGCATGTAATATTGTTATTTAAAATGTGATTGCAACAGAATATGGTTAACGGATATTCTCCATGACTGAAGATAGTGAAGATGTATCCTTGAGGGTACCACCATAGTCACAACATTTGTATATTGGTGGGTTGTACAGACGCCACAGTAGTATGAATGTGCAGAAGTAAAAATGTTTATGAAAAATTACAGCAAAAGGAAAATTTGTTTTGTCTGGTTTTTTTTTCATTCAGTGACTCCTGAAGATCCTCTCACTGCCATTGAGATGACCCAGGCCAATTTCTCCTGGAAGATGTCAGATGATTCACCACCTGAGTCTGAGACAGAGGACAGGTCTCAATCTGGAAGTCTGTATCTGCATAGTATCAATTTAAGTGTCAAAAAGGTATGTGAGATTTTAACATGGACCCCATTTATATATGAAACCACATCCATATAAGTCACATTATATTTTTTTTCATATGCGGATGCTTAGATTGCAGATTAGCTCATAGCTCAACAACCAACTACATAGTTGTTTCTGTTTTTGAAGTAAAAGGTGACTAATGGTTGGAAAATTCAATTTAATTAGCAATTAAATGTCTGTTATAAATGTCCAGAATTGTTACCCTACCTTATATTGAAACTGAAGAGTATCTTTCCTTCAAATTAGATAAATATGGTTTAAATAAATGGTTTGCAAACCTCTGCTTCAGTGTATTAAGGCATTTTAAATACACTTGCAGGGTTCTCTTGTTGTTGTGGTTGGAAAGGTTGGCTGTGGAAAAAGTTCACTTTTAGCTGCCATCACTGGAGAGCTCAACAGGTACAATTTTATAATGTTCCTTACAGTAAAAACATTTATTACCCAAACATCAGGTAATACAGCTATACATAAGTGTTTATAAACACAGTGGGGCACCTTAACTAATGGAGGCAGTGCAGATACCATCCTAAACAATTTTAAAGATCAAGAAGACCTTTCCCAACCCTATACATTTATATAGTGGAATGATCCAGTCCAGCATCCAAGAAAGGATCAGGGTTTGCTGGACCACACTGTACAAATGACCAAAGCGTAGACTACATCAAGTAAAAGTAAATAAGATGGTGCAGTCAGAGAGTAAATTACAAGAGTGTAGAAGTTTTTGCATGGTCATTTACAGTGATGGTAGTCATTAACCCTTTATAATAAAGTACTATGTATATGCAATATCTATGTTTGTTCTTTAGATGTGGTGGGGTAGTGCATGTCCAGGGCAGAGAGCAGGGTTTTGGATTTGCTGCCCAGGAGCCATGGATCCAACATGCAACCGTGCAAGACAACATTCTGTTTGGAAAAGACTTTGACAGTGGCTTCTATCAAGCTGTACTTGAAGCTTGCGCTCTCACCGACGATCTTAATGTAAGTTCTCTGTATTAAAAAGGCATACTTTACTTTTTAGTAGGAAAGATAACTGAACCAGAAAAAACACACACACATTTTGTATTAAAAAGATCATCCTCTACAGAGAACACACTTCTATACATTTTTTTAAAATTTATTTTAGTTTTTTCCATATTTTTTTCAATTTTTGTCATATCCAACTCCATCAATAAAACTGTACTAAAATTTGCAGAAAAATATCAAATTTAATTTTCTGTATTGTATTTTTTGTTTAATTTGTTGATATCCCCACAATAACGTGGAAACCGCAAATATCCTCCGCCTTTTTGCTTTTTTGTGGCAGTAAATATATATTTTTTGTATGTTTTCTCGCAAGGGGACCCGTTCACCTCACCGCTGTGTCCCAGTACTTTTGTCCCGCGACCTTCCCAGTTGTATATCTCGATGGGGAATTCACTCAGACACTTCAAACTCCACAGTTCTGTAGATCTCCAGAAGACCTTTCCAACGAGCCCTCATTTGTATTTTTAGTCCGAAAACCGGCTGTCCCAATACTTTTGTCAGGCAACAATTTGAGTTGCATATCTCGGCAGGGAATTTAAATTAAAAGAATGGTTTACCTTGAAAAGAGGGGAATACGGTTTTACTTTTACATTTTCTTTAAGGGTAATGCATTAAATTCAGTTTAAAATGAAATTGAAGTGTTCTGGGAGCATGTTTGGGGGCATATTTAAGGCTTACACTATAAAAAAAACACAACAATTCCACTATATGCGGGTGCTCTTGGAACGTAACCCCCGTGAAAAGCGAGGGATTACTGTATAGATAAACAGTATAACAGAAATACTAAAATACAGCGATGACGTGAACGAGAGTACTTTACCTGTTGAATGTTGAATCTTCTGCAGGTTTTGCCTGATGGGGATCAGACCGAGGTGGGAGAGAATGGAGTGACACTCAGTGGAGGGCAGAAGAGTCGCCTTGCCCTGGCCCGAGCTGTTTTTATGGTAATTAGGGCTGTCACTATTGATAATATTAGTATTTTAACATTATCACTATTGATAATATTAGCAGCATATTAACATTCATGAATAAGAATTACCGGCCTGTTTTACCATACATATGCTTTTAGTAGTCAATGACAGAACATCACCTCACAAAAAAGAACATTTGAACTAGTCTGACCTTACAGTTCCCTTATGAGGAGCCAGTGTGGATTAAATTATCTTTTCTATAATGTTGACTAACCAATGCAGGTTTTGATCCGTCTGGATTGAGCATCATGGCAAGCATGGCAAAGTATCAGCCAGTCAGACTAAAAAAATATATAGATACAAATATAGATTTAGGATGATACAATTTGCCTGCTTTTGCTGACATTTTGTCAGTGCATAGAAGTTTTTATCATATTTGATACCACCTTATGTTCACATACACATAAAACTCCAATACTGGTGAGGAGAGATCAGTGCTCTAAAATGCCTAGAAATGGCTGTATACTTTTTGCTATAAGAGGAGTAATTAAAAAGTGCATTATCATCCTGCAAACTGCCAAGTGATCGTTGGTCATTCATCAAGAAGATCCATTTCAGTGACTATATTACTTTTTTAAATTGAGAATTTGTGTTTAATAAATTGTATTCGTCATTTTTAATCGTGACGTCCATATTGATAACTGCTCTCAAAGGGCCTTCTGATCAACCTTAGAAACAAACACAACATTTTACAATCTGAGAGTCTGATTATCTAAACCACAAGGATTTGGTGGATTTGGTGAGGGCAGGGGTAACGCCTGATTAATTTTCCCTGCAGTAATTTACTGTCTGCACATCTGGACTCTGGTTTTTAACAGTGTGATAGTAACATTCAAGACTGTCAAAGTATAAAGTTAACAGACCGCCTACTTGTGGCTTTGCCCTGAATTAAAATGACTATTGCTGTATCCTGGGTTGTTAGCAATAGCCAGGCAGCTAATTCAGTGGATTTGGCAGATTTTTGTAGCTGATACTTTGTTAAACCTAAATTGTCATATTTTAGGTGAAGGGTCATTGTAAGGCGGTAAATGAAATGAGTAAAATTCACTGTTCACTTGGTTAACAAACACAGCATCTAAATATACAAAATCTAAATATCACAGTTTTAATTGCTGCAATTAATAAATAGCTTTGTATTAAAACTAACAGTAATTGAGTTAATAAGGATCTGGTGAGAGAAATCCTGACTACAGAAAAGTCTTCCCTTCAACACAGTGTTTTACATATTTAATGAAACATGCACTCCTAATCTAACATTACTGATGCTTGTAGTTAGTAAAATACTTGTCATATGGTGGGCCAGGTGGCATGAGCTGCACACTGAACAGTGAAACCCACACAATAATACAATGTGTACACAATTGTGAATAAACATTTATTTCCATGACAGGACAAGGATATCTATCTGCTGGATGATCCTTTAGCGGCAGTGGATGCTGATGTGGCCCAGCATCTCATGGAAAAGTGCATTCTAGGAATTCTCAAGAACAAGACCAGAATTCTCTGCACTCATCGAATAGAATTTGTGGATAAGGCGGATGTGGTGGTATTGATGGACAGTGGAACTGTTGTAAAAACAGGTACTGACCAACACAATCACTTTGTCTAAATTATATAGAAGCTGCTGTTAAATTCCAATAATTGTTATTGAGGGTTTGTCACTTGTCACTTTCACTTAAACTGTGTTCACTGAACATGTTTATTTTCCTGATTTGATTTGCAAAGGATCACCAAAAGAAGTGTTATCTCTTGTGAAAGCTGTACCACAAGATAGTAAGAATAACAGCAAAGCAAAAGATGAAGGTATGTATTCTACTCTACCTCATTACCTGCTATAAATAGCAAGTGTTAACCCATAAAAGTTAAGGGATGGATGCTTTTTTCTAACAAATGCCTGCTAACTTAGATGCTGCTAACCAAGATGAAGAACTGAGCAGTGAGCCAGTTTTAGAGAAGGGACTGACCACCATAGGAGAAGAACAGAAGCAGAAGGGTGGTCTTGCCTTTACAGTCTACCGTTCCTATTGGAGAGCAGTGGGTGGCTGTATGGCTATGTCTGTTCTTCTTTCCCTGTTTCTCATGCAAGGTATGACTGAAAAAATGCATTTCATCCATAGCCCCTTTGTGTTGCAGGTAGTGAAACTCTAACATGACTTTTACCCCCAGGCTCTAAGAATGTGTCTGATTGGTGGCTGTCTCACTGGCTCTCCAACCAAAAATCTAACGGGTCTGAGTTGGTGTCTCACACGGCAGGTCCTCTCTCTACCATGGTGCTCCTCTTTCCAGAAAGGCCTGTGTAAGTTTACCTTAAAAATCATAAATTTTCTTTTGTTCAGATCATACAGAGTTGAGACTGGAGATGAGATTGCATTTTACAGTAAGACTAAGGGTTTATGAATGCTTTACATTTTTTGTTTATTATTAATTAATCAGCACTTTAAAATCAGTAAAAATCAATTATAACACAAATAGCGACAACAGCGACCTCTCATCAGATAAATATAAATATATGATGATGATGACCAGAATAAAGCTGACTGATGGAGAAAACATGAGAACGATTAGTAATAAAGAAGATATGAACAATATAGATGAATATGAGATCACTATTTGGCAAGGAACCGGTCACTGTTGCTGTCTTTGCTTATTGGAGTGGTTATTACCTAATTTATCATCATTTAGAGAACAATTTATAATGATGGCAGGCTCATTGTAAAGGGGAACTACAAAAATTAAAACTGTGGTAGTAGGTAGGGATGGGTATTAACAAAAAATTTTAGTTTAAAACAACCACATTTGTGTGAAGCTAGCATAAGGAGTCATTTATATAATTTGCTTGAGTAACATAAACTTACACTGTACTAAAATTCGCCTAGTCATTTAGCTTAATGTATGATCATTTTTTTGCAATGCTCCTCTGCATACTCAGTAAAAAAAAAGTTATTTTTTTTTTTTTTTAAAGAAAATGGGTTTATTTCCTTTTTTACTCTAAACTACACAGACCTTACTCAGATACCCTCTTCCTAAATAAACAAGTACCAACATGATTCTGGCCACCCATATATTCAAATAACCATGTCTGATGTATTCATTCTCATAATTATAACTATACTTAAAATATACCTTGGAAATATAAATAAATAAAAATAAAATTAAAAATATACCTAGGAAATTTCCGTGCCATCCTTGAGTTATTTATTCTATACATTTGTTCATTTCCTTTTAGGTTCCCTGTACAACTGAGACACTTAAATACAGTTAGCAATATGAGCTCCGAGCTGAAGTTCTACATGACCGTGTATGGTTCTCTAGCTGCAGCCAATACCGTCTTCACGGCTGCTCGTGCTTTCCTCTTTGCTTATGGAGCAATCCATGCTGCCACAGTCATCCACAAAAGACTGCTGGATAGTGTCCTCAAGGTAGTTTCTGCTTGTTCATAATAGCTTTTATTCAAATGCCATAAAACAGATTTTGATGTGAATTTCACTTCTCTTTTCTTATGACCGTAAGACATATTACAATTCTCAATTCCAGGCCACAGTGACCTTTTTTGACACCACACCCCTGGGCCGAGTTCTAAATCGTTTCTCCTCAGACATCTACACCATAGATGATTCGCTCCCGTTTGTCCTCAACATCCTTCTCGCCAATGTGTTTGGGCTGCTGGGGATGTTGGTGGTGATGAGCTATGGGCTTCCCTGGGTGCTACTCCCACTACTACCACTAGGGGCTCTGTATTACCAAACACAGCGGTTTTATCGCCACTCGTCTCGTGAGCTCAAAAGGCTGTGCAGCCTTACACTGTCTCCAGTCTACTCACACTTCTCAGAGACCCTCAGTGGCCTGGCAACAGTGAGGGCTACTGGACATACTGCACGGTATGACCGTCATTGCTATATTTCCTCTTTTTGCATAAAGACTTCCTAAAAAGTTTGATTGAAAATCCTAGAATGACTGACTAGCACCAGCCTGTGTGTATGTGGGGGCATGTCTTTGCAGGTTTGAGGAGGAGAACGAGAGACGTCTGGATCAGAACCAGCGCTGCATGTTCATCAGTAACGCTGCTATGCAGTGGCTTGACATCCGACTGCAAATGATTGGTGTCACTGTAGTGACAGGCATCAGTGTAATTGCTGTGATCCAGCACCAGTTCAAATCCATTGATCCTGGTTGGTGTTCTGTTTTTCCTATCTATTATAACAATACATACTGAGCTTGTTAAAAGTTCTTAACTGTTCTGTTTAGTATGTTCTATGTTATTGGTGTGTGCACTCAAGACATTCTTCATGTTAAACACAGGGAAAAATAAAACTTATACTGAGTGTATATTGCAGCCTTAAATTTGTTTAAAATGAGGCCGCTGTAGCAGATGTTTGAATCAGTCACTTGTCACTATGTTTGTCAGTTGTTTTTTTTTGTTTTTTTCCCTGCCAGGTCTGGTTGGGCTGGCTCTGTCATACGCACTATCCATCACAAACCTGCTGTCAGGGCTGATATTCAGCTTTACCCAGACTGAGATGCAGCTAGTGTGTGTGGAGCGCACTGAGGAGTATTCCACCAGCATTCCATTGGAACCGCAGCATGGCAGAAAAGTGGTGAGAGGCAGCTTTGCTCTTATACAAAAGCAGGCATTTCCCAGCTCAGATTCTTGAGGCAGGCCTGCACTAAACAGTGACATTATTATGTAGTTACCTAGTCTTTCCTGAGCAAATGCTGTGCTTGGACAACACTCATTAAGTCAGCAAGTCACCAAATCATAAACAAACTATCTTTGTTTACCAGGAACTGGTACATTTGTCACATGAGCAATGCATACAGATATGTAACAAATAAAGTATTAGTAAGTTGTTTGACACTCTACTAACAAGGGGTTACCTCTGTGGGTCTAAGTGAATCCAGAAAATGGCCTTCACAGTATAACACATCCACTGGACCGTCATTGGTAGGGGTTTTGCATTCAAATTTTCCAGACTGGAAAATAAATAGTTGTGTTGTATTTGTACCACAGTGTCACATACAAACATTTAATTAACTGATTTGGGTTCATTTCTAGCCGGCAGCCTCTTGGCCAGAGCATGGTCGAGTGGAGTTCGATGGAGCTGTGCTGGCTTACCGGCCTGGCTTGCCCAATGCTCTGAATGGGGTGTGTCTAGTGGTAATGCCGGGTGAAAGGGTGGGTGTTGTTGGCCGCACAGGCTCTGGGAAGTCCACGCTATTTTTGGCCCTATTCCGTATTGTGGAACTGAACCAGGGACGGATACTGCTGGATGGGGAGGACATAAGTCAGGTTGGCCTATCTCAGCTTAGGTAAGGATTACAGTTATTTAAGTTATAAATATCTAACAAACTTGCAATTCAGACAAATTGGGATGTTCTACCAATGCCATGAATCTAAGCTATATACGACTGAACCTCTTTAAAGCTATATTACTTTAAAGATGAAGCTGCTCTCAGATAAATTAATGCACTTTGGTGTCATTTGTAGGTCCAAGATGGCCATCATTCCCCAGGATCCCTTTTTATTCTCTAGTTCAGTAAGAGAGAACCTTGACCCTAGTGGTCGTTACCTTGATGACCGGCTACTTGATGCTTTAGAGCAGTGCCACCTGGGAGATGTAGTCCAGAGAATGGGTGAGTACCAAGGAGGGAGTCCAAAATTTGTTGGTTTACACCAAGTGATACTGTGTTATTCTTGTATTTTTTATTGTTGTTGTTTTTACTCTTGGACAGGAGGGTTGGATGCAGAGGTGGGAGAGCGAGGGAAATCTCTTTCAGTTGGCCAAAGGCAGCTGCTCTGTCTTGCTCGCGCTCTTCTAACTGAAGCAAATGTAAGGGATGCCTATATATTCTTCTGTTTTGGTTGTGCATAAACAGGGTTAAAAGGACAACAGTATGAAATCACAATATCCTCCTGAGACTGGGCCATTCATTTATATCCTTCATAATGGACATTTTGTTCACTTTTTTCTTCCTTAAGTATTTGGAGTTACCCCATCAAGCCCTTTTTCATTTTCTAAATTCAGTTCTATTTTCACATGGAAATCATCCTGTTGTCCTCTACAGTGGACATGCTGAAAAATATATTAAATTGTAAGGTGTTGTAATTGTAACTGTAAGGAAATCACACAAAAAAGAAATTGTAAGACACTTCTTTTCTTTGGTTCTCAGGAGGATAAAATGTTATGTCATATTTTTTTGCTTCTTTTGTAGATTTTATGTATCGATGAGGCCACAGCTAGTATAGATCAGAAAACTGACATGCTACTTCAGAAAACTATCCGCGAAAGATTCAAGAATAAGACCGTCCTCACCATTGCCCACAGGTTAGAGTTATATTCTTCTCTGATTTATACTATTTGAAAAATGAAATAAAAAATTTTGTCAGCTTTGTCACTAAATATCATGCATCTCTTTCTTTTATACAACAGACTCAATACTATTATGGACTCTGATAGAGTTCTGGTGATGCACGCAGGGAAGGTGGTGGAGTTTGACAGCCCAGCTGCTTTGTGCCAAAGAACGGATTCAGTTTTCAAAAAACTACTTTGTGGAACAGGAGAATGACTGACTGATTTGATCAACTAGTATTTTAAACAGTATTAGATCTGCATTAAAGGGCCCATATCCTACAGATTTCCGGTATTTAATTTTTTCACTCATGTGTCCCAAAAACAGTCCTAATAAATTTTTATCTAACTTTTATCTAACATAGTAAGGTTGAACACTTCTTATAAGTTCAGTGTGAATGAGCTAAACAGCTGTAAGCCAAATGTGAGATATTTACATACTACAGTCAATTAAAATGTAAAAAATTGTTTTTTGATATGGGCCTTTTAAGCTTCCATGAAAGATTGCCACTGTTCACACAGCAACATCAATTTGTGGCTGCTACTATGTACACTAATGAAGTGGAAAGGTTTACTTTATACATTTTGAATATGTTTTATGTTTTTTTCTGTAACAGCAGACTGTGATTTATATATATATTTTTAGATATTTTAAAAACAATGTACAAAGGAGAGACTCGGGGAAAATATATTTTTGGCTTTTTACTTTTGGATTTAAAAACAAAATGCCAAGGATTCAGTTCCTTTTTTTAATCTGTTACTGTACAATTCACCAAACATACACTTCTTTTTTCATGTTTTTGTGTAGAAATTTATTCATAAATGTTCATTGACAACACTGAAGTAGCACAGATAGCTATAACATTTAAACATGTAAAAAAAAAAAGGTCCATTATTGTTGTTTGAATCAACATTATCTGTCCCAAGGGGCAATTCATAACTGGGCATTTACACATAAAAGGAAACAAACATTATAAATATGCATAGTGGCCACACAGCTCCATGGGAATAGTCACTGATCAGCTTGATAGCACCAGAAATTACCTCACGTCAGACAGACATCTGGAACAGCTTTGTGACCAGTCAGAAGTTTTAAGATCCTTGTAAATTATTATTTGTGCCAGAAAACCTACTGGCAAATGATCTATTTGTTTAAAGATGTGCAGCTTCATGCATACTGTGGTTTGCACTAAATACCTATAGGGGGTGCAGAAAAGAACCACAAGATATCTACTTTTTGTTGCTCTGCAGCATGAAATGAACTGTATTGGCAAACTATGACATGTAAGTGAAAGATATGGTAGCCACAGCTAAGGAAAAAAACAATCACTGAGTTGGATAAAGGCTCACCCTCCTAAAAAAACACTTGCAAACTCAAGCAGCCGTGACAAATCACCATCTACATTGCACACCAAACAAACCGGCTTCCACCTGTGAGCAGGTGTAATCGTTTGGGTTAGTTTAAACTATTTGGCCTCAACACCAAACAGCTGGCAATTATTTGCAGCTCTGACTCAAAACACGCAACATGACTAACTATACAGTGGCAGAAGAAGAAAAAGACCCCTTTGAAAATCTGTGAAATGAAGTCAGTTCACTGACAGTGACCTTCCAGTTTATCTGAGTTTGAACAGTTCTGTAAAGAAGAGTGGAAAATTTCGCACTAGATGCACAAAGTTGGTAGAGAAGTATACCAACAGATTAAAGGTAGTAAGTAAAGCGAAAGGGGTTCCACACAGTACTGACACGGGGTGATGCTTTCTCTGTCTCAGTGATTGTTTTTTTTCTGAATTATTGCTATTGTATCTTTAACTTGGATGTTATATATTGCACTGAGTAAATACAGCTGGACAATAAGTTGCACTTCATGAAACACATGAATGTACACAAATGTAGGCATGACAGCTAAAAAATAGTATGGCTTTTTAACAATATTTGTTGTGTGTATTACAATAAAGATGTACATGATTGCTGTGCTGTTTGTTTATGTTTTATCACTTATGTCTTTGTCTTGAAAAGAAGGGACCTTAAATACACCATCTGTGGGTTAATTAAATTGGAGAGCTTAATAAAGCATTTTTCCATGAGGTGTTTTAACTTTTATAAGTAACCATAAGGTGCAGCATCTTTTTTACATTTGTGTAAATAATACTGCATACATGTTTACTGTGTGCGGTCACAGAAAAAAAATGCATAAACGTACATCATGAGGTGTGTGCACTATTAAGTAATCATCTCCACCCTGATCATCCTTGCCCCACAGGATTGTATGCTTTGCATCTGAACAGAATAGAAGTTTCCCTGAGCACCCTGAGTCATATGGGAGGATGCAGGTGTGACCACTTTTTGTTCTGCACTTTTTTTAATCTACTTTTTCCTGTATAACAAGAATTAGTGAGTTAAGAGTGTGTGGCTTGCAGAGGAGAGTCAGAGGATAAACCAGTTTGTTGGCTCTTGCAGTGTGTGTGTGATATGTACAGAGGCCGCCCATAAACAGTCAGTGGAAAGCAGACGTAAACATGGTCCTGCCACTCAGTGCGTGGTAGCATGGCTTACCAACATGGCAAGTTAACTTCCAGCTTTAGAAAAAAATCTTGAAATTCAACAAAGTCCAAGGTCAGGTAAGGCTCTACTTTATTTTACTAGCTGTCTATTGATAATATAAATATAACACTAACCTAATTTGGACATTGTATTAAAAGAAAGTCAGTCACTGGAGAATTAACTGTTTTGTGTATTGTTGCACAGTTTCAATCACTGAAAATGTGTAAAACTAAACATTAAAAATGAACTACAGAATTGTTACTTTGGTTTGACTCACTCATATAATAAGTAATCATACCTTTGAGTATGTGATAACCCAGGAGTGTGATAACCCAGGAGTGAAGTAGTGACACCAATGAAAATTTGTCAGTATATTTGATGGATTTAGTGTATCAACACTTAACTAATATTGTTACTAATGTGAAATGTGTATGCATTTATCTTTCTTGCGCTTGAACAAATAATACTGAATGTCTCATTGTGGAATTTTAACACTTGTTGGATTGTGTTCATGTTGTCTTAGAATAGTTGGACCTAATCCACAGATATGTAGGCAATGTGAATTTAATTCAAGTCTTTTTTTCTAATAATGATGGTGTGATTTCAGTCAGAACAGGTGCAACAGTGATACTCTAGTCCATTGAACAGAGTATCACTCTTGCACCTATTGCCGCTGAAATTTCACCTGCATGTATACGGTGTATTTACACCAGAGGGTGTGGTTAAATACACAGTCTCTTTTGTTCAGGCCTAACCCGTTCTTGACTCTCGTTGATACGCTGTCATAGAACAATTCCATGAATACCTTAAGGTTTCGAGCTAATGTTTGTCTATCTGTACCTTACCTATTTAATTGTGAAAGGATGCAGAGCTAAAGGTCTCTGAATTAGTTGTGCACAGTTGCTATGTGCCAAATGTAGTCTAAAAATAATAAATAAGCAGCACAAATTTTTTTTTAGGTCACACTGACTTACTTTAGTTTCATGGGGCAGCTGGTGGCCTGGTGGTTAAGGAGTTTCTCTTGCAATTCGGAAGGCCATAGGTTTGAATTCGAGGATTACCAATAACACCACTGAGGTACTCTTGAGCAAGATACCATCCCCACACACTGGTCTCCAAGTGCCATTGTCAGGTGCCTAAGTAAAGTGCAGAGAAGTCAAACAATTTCCTCTGAGATCAATATAGTACATACATTAAAAAAAATAATAAATAAATAAAATTACTCCTATTCACAGGCAAAGAAGCAAACTCAAGCTTGTCTGATTGAGAATATTTGGGGCGAGTGGTAAAAATGGAAAGAAAAATTTTTTTTATCACCCTTAATTAATGCGATGTAATGTACTATTTTGTTATTTCACAAATGCCAAATGAAATACAATATTTTCTAAAACAGTTTTCTACAAATAAGCAAAAAAAGATTTTTTTTTATTCTTGGTCAATTCTTGCCTTGAGTTACTAATACATTTGTACACTGATACAGACAAAGTGATGCCAATCATGCTCTCTTGGACTCGAAGCAACAGATGACCGTAGCATTGCCAGGAATTTCTATTTTTATCTTCGCATTTTGTATTGATACCTTCAGTTTATACTCTTTGTTAAACCACACTCTTTTTCTCATTTACAGGCTCAGGCCTTGTTATTTCTTTTATAAATATGGTAAGGTGCATTTAAGTTGTATTTTAATTATGTTAATGTAGACGTTCCCGTTGTTAATTATTACCGTTATTTTATCATTATTGTTATTATTTTTATTGCACTTCAGCTTAAACTACATTCAGTAGAATGAAACAAAAACAAATACCATGTGTAATTACTTATTATAAATGTATTTATTATATATATATATATATATACAGTATTTTACTGATGAATGTTTATTTTCAGCCTGGACATCGAAGGAGCCGCTCTGACAACCTTGTACTTGATGCTGATGACAGAGAACATGTGCTTGTCTCCGAAATCAACCCAAATCTAACAGCACATCATGGGTTAGAGGAAGGTAAATTGTCCTTCTGCAGAATGTCTAATTACAGACTGTAGTAACTGTAATATAGTACACCTCATCAGTTTAACAGGAACAGCTGAATCCTGGATCAGTTTGTAATATACGGGTTGCAGCTAACTCCAGAGGGGTATTTATATCTGGAAGCAGTCAGTGGACCAGCTTGATTTTTAATAAACAATGTTAAAATCAATATTACAGCTATACTTTTTTAAATATACTTTTTTTAGTGTACACATGTATTAACAAGTTGTTGCCACTTACAGGTGATGAAATTGTTGGTGCCACAATTCACTTTGACCGCCTGAAGAAGAATGAAGTTTTTGAAATACTGAACCTAATTGAACCATACAATGACAAGGTGCAAGTGTTGACAAAGTCGGGCCTAAGAGCCAGCAAGAGCTTGGGAAATTTGGATAACACAATCAAAACTCCAGAAGAGGTATGTGCTGAATCTATTTTGAAATGCACAATAACATTAGAACAGTATAGTATGACAGAGCAGTATAGTTTGACAGTTCCCCTGTTCTAATACGCCTATTCGAGCTAATAATTAAATTCATGAGTTCAGTTACACCCCACATATAGCAAATGCTAAATGAAATGTTGGATCAAACGTATTTGGGAATGCTGAGAAAACATTGTGTGGCAGTTTTAACAAAAATACATAATGGGACATAAACAGATATCAAAACATTAATTGCTGTTTCTGCAGTTACGTAAGGATTCCTACAACAAGCTTTTCACTGCCAAAGTCAAGAAATATATAAAAGGACATGGAAGGAGCCAAGACAAATCAACCACCTCCATAAATGATAAGCCAATGGTGGACTCTACACTCAACTTGGCAACTTGCCTTCAACAGTTAAAAGCTAAAGCTCCAGAACTTGATGCTGATGCCATCTCAGAGTATGAATACAACTCTGACTTACTCTTACAAAGTTCTGGTCTAACTGGAACAGGTCAGGTAAAAGCCCCTGAACTAGATGTTGATGCAACCTCTGAATATGACTATAACCCTGAACGTCTGCCACAAAGAAAAGATGTTAATATAGGAGCAAATATAAAGGTGCCAAAGGCTAGAAAAACTATTGCTAGCACAGACAATGCAGGAATCAGTACTATTGACATTGGACTCCCAGGGTTGGACATTGATGGGGAACCAAAAATGTCTAAATCTCTAAAAAGCCCCACAACCAAGGATGGCCCATACATGGACTTAACCTTGCCTGAACTTGAAGTAAAAGATCCAAATCTGAACATGCAGTCCCTTGATATTGACACTGATGTTCCTTCAAGAAAACGAAAACTGCCAGGTTTAAAGACGCCAGATGTAGGACTTTCAGGAAGCTTGCTTCAAGGTCCCAAAACTGATTTACCAAACATGAAGTTGGCTTCCCCTAAAGATGGAAAAAATGGGCCAAAATTAGATTTGAAATCTCCTGGTATAGACATCAATGGTTCAACAAGCACATTCAAAATGCCCAACCTGAAAACACCAAACCTGACCATCCCAAAACGAATAGGACCTGATAAGGATTTTAAGGATGTGACAGATTTGAGTTTGTCATCACCCAAACTGGATGGAGAGATTAATGCTCCTGATATTGACATTAATGGCCCGAAAGCTAGTTTAAAGGGGCCCAAAACAGGCCTTACAGTCCCTGATTTGGACTTACCATCAGGCAAAGTGAAGACACCCAAGTTTAAGATGCCCGATTTCAACCTCTCAGGCCCTAAAGTAAAAGCTCCTGAAATGGATCTTTCAACACCTAAAATAAAAGGAGAAATTAATTCACCAAACCTCACACTCCCACAGTTAAGTGCAGATGTACCAACAGTTGACATCAATGCACCCGAGCTCAGTGCTGATGTTCCTTCAGGAAAACTGAAAATGCCTGATTTTGGACTTTCAACTAGTCTGCCGAAAGGCCCACACTTAAAAGGCCCAAAAGTTAAGGGTGGAATTCAAGCTCCAGACATGAATTTGACTTTCCCTGAAGCTGATATTAAAGGACCAAAAGTAGATGTGAAATCCCCTAATTTTGACATTGATGGACCAGATGGCAAACTCAAAATGCCCAAATTTAAAGGACCTAAATTTACCATGCCAGGATTTAAAGGACCTGATGTTGATGTTAAAGGAAACCTGGACATGCCAGATGTAAATCTGTCATCACCCAAACTGGATGGAGAGATTAATGCTCCTGATATTGACATTAATGCCCCCAAAGCTAGTTTAAAGGGTCCCAAAGCAGGCTTTAATGTCCCAGATGTGAACTTGCCATCAGGCAAAGTGAAGACACCCAAGTTTAAGATGCCCGATTTCAAGCTGTCAGGCCCTAAAGTAAAAGCACCTGAAATGGATCTTTCAGCACCTAAAATAAAAGGAGAAATGAATTCACCAAACCTCACACTCCCACAGTTAAGTGCAGATGTACCAACAGTTGACATCAATGCACCCGAGCTCAGTGC
>JBBPCY010000037.1:15836240-15851391 GCA_037974405.1 Brachyalestes nurse
TGACGTTCCTTCAGGAAAACTGAAAATGCCTGATTTCGGACTTTCAACTAGTCTGCCGAAGAGTCCAAATCTAAAAGGCCCCAAAGTTAAGGGTGGATTTCAATCTCCAGACATGAATTTGGCTTTCCCTGAAGCTGATTTGAAAGGACCAAAAGTAGATGTGAAATCCCCTAATTTTGATATTGATGGTCCAGATGGCAAACTCAAAATGCCCAATTTAAAGGTTCCCAATTTAGGACTCTCATGGCCTAAAGGTAAAGCACCTGAAATTGATCTCTCAGATCCTACAGTAAAAGGAGAGATCAGTTCACCTAACTTTGATATCAAAGATCGTCAGCCAAAGCTCACAACACCAGAATTTAATGTACACGTCCCTACGGAAAAACATAAAACAAAGAAACCCAAGAAACCCATCAGCCTTGAGACTCCAGACCTTAACACTGAGGCTCCCTCAGGAAAACTGAAAATGCCTAAATTTGGATTATCAGATACTTTGATCAAAGGGCCAAATTTTAAAGGCCCAAATGTTAGAGGAGAATTTGATGCTCAAGACATTGAGCTGACTCTCCCTGAAGCTACTCTGAAGAGCCCCAAACTGAAGATAAAATCTCCTGATATTGACTCTGATGGGGCAGCAGGTACTGAATCTTATCTCAAAGCCCCACATATAGATGCATGTGTTCCTACTAATATAAAAGCACCAGCTCTCAAGAGCCCAGCACGAGACAATAAAGCGACAAACAGTCTGGATGTGGATGGTAATATTAGAGGTTTAAGTAGTGGAATGTGTTTTTCTAAGGTTGACGCACAGAGAGGAATGGCACACACAGATTTAAAACTTGAAAGGGACAACAAAGGACCCAATTTTCAATTAGAAGCTGGCACAAAAAATCCAAGTCAGCCTAGGGGCGCCTCAAAAGGTAGTGTAAAGATCGTGAAAGACTTGGAATCTTTTGTTTCAGGCATGGAACTTGATGTACCAAAAGGCACCTTAAAAGGGTCTAAGTTTAAACTATTAACACTCGTGTGACGGCCATCCACTTTAAAAAAAACTACATGTATGATCCTGTTTCACGTATTACAAGACGTCGGATGTAATTGATTTTTGTCATTTATGTATATTCATGTGCAAATATTGTGAATAAATATGTGCATTAAAATGTGCATGTGCCAATGTACATTAAACAAATCACAATTAATTTTGTTGAAAGTGATGTTAAATGTGTTTACATATGATCATGTGTATACATGTGATTTTTCTGTAATGCATTTCTAATGACTTGTAAATATGTATTCTTTTTTGAAGCACTATGCAAAGGAGCCTTATGTATGTATTGTTTGCACTATGAAATTAGGAAACTACTAAGGGTGCAATTCAAAACTTGGTGATGTGAATTTCTGAATGTAGACTATACTGAAAAAGATAATGTACTGTAATATGTGTCTGTAAATACTGCTAAAAAAAAACTTTATTCTGTTCTGTACTTTTATGTTAAATGTGACAATGCATCATTAAACTGGGATTTACCCTTTGTATATGCTGTCTGTATTGTGATTTCTAGTTTATATGTTTCAAATAAAAGCCTTCACCAGAATCTGTCTTTCCAATTACAAATACAAGCAAACGTGGGATGAACGTTTTCTTGTATTGCACTGGATTAAAAATAATCGTTCAACAAAAGATCTCATTTATATGAGTTTTTCATTAGCCTAAATGTAACTGGCATGTTTGGTGTCTAACGTTTGATTCTTTAGTTTGGCAGTGAATCTGTAAGGCTGATGGAGTGTAAGACATCTATTACATTAGCCCTGTAGCTCCAGTGCAACACTAAAGAAGCAAACTTCAGACACCAAACATGTCTTGGACGATCAGCTACTTTTGGGGTAGGAGGGAAAACAACAAATTTCATTCTAAGCCCTCTCTGTGGTCATGTTTCCCAGAGCTTTTAAAGGATCAGAAAGGAATTGGCTTGACTAATTAATGATAATAATAAATTGGCTTTAAAATTACAAACAGCGATTTCAAATGTGATTTAGGATAAGTTAAATTCGACCTGTGTACAGAGTGCAATGGTAATTTAAAGGAATCAACCTGAGGTTTTGTTTAGTTCCTGAACAGTATCATTGTCTCTAAGCACCAGAATCAAAAACATGAACATTCAAGGGTACAAAACTTTCATTAAGTGAGTTTCAGATACTAACAAACTACTAACTGGGGCAGCTGGTGGCCTATAGATTAGGGCATTGCTCCAGCAATCAGAAGGTTGTGGGTTTGAATCCCAACACTGCTAGTGTCATCACTGAGATACCTTTGAGTAAAGTACCATCCACCCATTATCATGTGAGATATGAAAAGTGTGGGTGTTCTCCTTACAGTACATTATATGTCAATTAAGAGGTTATTGGGGGCTCTGCTTTTGTTCCAGTAACATTTTCTTAAAACTGGTGAGCAGGAGCTGATCCACTCTGGCAGACACTGAAAGTACACTACATGGACAAATATATTGGGACACACCTTTTATGAATTGAATTCAGGCAACCTCCAGTGAAGGGTAACATTGCATACCAAGACATTTTGGATACTATGCCTCCAACTTTGTGGACACAATTTGGGGAAGGCCCTTTTCTATTCCAGCATGACTGTGCCCCAGTACACAAAGTAAAGTCCATAATAACATGGCTGGATGAGTTGGGTGAGTATAAACTTGCCTGTCCTGCACTGTTGTGGAATGTAAGAAGAGTAGAAGAAGCTGTTATAGCTGGGGGAACCAACTCCATAAAAAAGTCTGTGTATTTGTATGCAATGTCACTAAAGTTCCTGTTGGTCTGATGGTCGGGCGTCCCAATACTTTTGTCCATAGTATAGGTTACTAATACCTTTTCGGCTCCAGTCGGAGCACTTCGGGCATCTGCCTCCATTTTGTGTTGACTCCTCGATTTCCGGGTTACTTCGATCTGGCCCTGCTCTCTCAGTCACTCGACTGGGAGGAAAAGTTACGAGAGCAGAAGGTGGTTGTTTTTTATTTGAAAGTATGTGTGGAGCAGCTTGTTGCTGACATTTCTAACTTTCACCCACGTTACTTTTTGGAGCAACACGACTGTCACCTTACTTCGCCACCAGAGTGCCCCGTTGGCGAGTGGAAAACATGGATCTGTTCCTCGGTTGCCAGGTTTTGCTCTTGTAGCCGGCTGTCCGAGCTGTCAGTGCTTTTCTGGTGCGTTTTGACTCAACCTCGGTTTCTTTCAATGCTGTTGGAGACACGAACTGCTCAGTAGCCACAGGTAAGACATGGCTGACAAGTCTTCAGGTTGTTATCAGAGACGGAGTGCGAAGTCGCTCTGCGTTTGGTTGGTCGTGTCAAACTTTCTGTTGTCATGGCGAACAGAAATGTCAGTGTACGAATGAACTAAACTCTGTCAACTGTCTACGCTAGTTTTAGTGAGTCTTTCTCACTGTGTGTGGACTACCTTCTTCTGCACGGCAGGTACATTTAGCCTGCTGACAGACAGTTTATCTTTGACCAAACAGAACAGCTTGTCATTGTTATTTTAGTGCCATGCAATATCTCGATGTAAGTGTGATGTAAGTGTACGATTTGTTCTCCTCAGGTGTGATATTTAGTTTTTTGGCTTCGTGTTGTCAAGTTCACGAGCATAGGTCACATGCCACTTCTTGTACGACCCTGGGCATTACCTGCTGATCCATTTCCTTGTTCAGGATCCCGTGAAACCTGTACTTGACAGTTGTCCAAGGTATAATGAGTTCAGCCGCAGGTTTGACGTCGCATTCTTTGGCTCTTAACGTTTGAATCCAGTAGGCTGTAATCCACCATCAGTACTGAACCTACCTGGCCAATCTTCACGAGTGTCAACAACCTACAGTAGGCCACCAGTCACACCTGGACATGTAATCAGGACACATCTGATTATATGGAAGCCTGTCAGAAATCCAGCCTTGCCTGGTTTGTCATCAGCCGTTTGTGTCAAAGTGTGGAAAAACATTTCAACAGCTTCCTGAAGGATGGATGGATGATATTTCCAACAACCGGTGGATGTTACTTAATATATGGCAAATTATACTAACACATTCCACTGCACAAACAGCTTTAACATGACTTTAAACTACCCTTTTAAAGTTGGGCACATGAGCAGCATTTTGTGAGTTTGGATCATGCCTTTATTATATTATACTATATTATATAGTGCTGTAATTCTGGACAGCTTCTGCATGAGTTACAAGGCCAGATCTCCATTTTTTTAATGAACAGAGAGAGATGCTGTCAGAAAATTAGATCAAGGTTTTATATCTAATTTTCCCCACACTGAGGAAGTATTATAAAGTATTTCTTCATGCCTTTCAAATGCGTGAGTGGCACAGGGCTGATGTGGTCACCTGAGCTCATTTTTCACCTGTGCATTTTTCATAGCTTACACTTCTCTTACTTGTTTGGTTACTGGCGGTCCTGTCTTACAACATTCCACTCAGAACTGACAATGCTTTGTATCGTCTCGTCCTGTTTACCTGGTGTGTGCATGTGAGTGTGTGTGTGTTTGAATGTTTGCACGTGTTTGTATGTGTGTGTATATGAGAAACAGAGGAATAGAGAATGAGACATTGAGTTGTTCATGTGTAAACCTGTAAAAGTAGGGGTGTAGTCTGGGGTGTTGGGACGGGAAGGCCTAAAGGTGGATAAGCCTGGTGCTAATAGCAGCAAGCCCATCAGACTGGTTTGTGGAGCTTAAGTAACTGGGATTCAAGTGATCAGCAGAAAGAAGGAAATAGCAGGGTTTGGTTTGGTTTGCTTTTGAATATGCTAACAATTGTTTGCATGGGTAAATTACTTTAGTGCAGCTGATGTAAATGTAAATGTGATTTACACTGAGGTATTTACAGGTAGTTTACAGCAGTGCTCGTATGTCTGTTCTTGTATTCCTGAATGACAAGGGTTGTTGTTCAAATGCATACCAGCATGATATACTTACAATGTACTTGTTCCCTTTGCAGAGCCTTTATAAAACAGCTTGTTGAGATTGAGGAGACAGTTGGCATTCTCAGGGAAGCGCCAAGATGCCAATTCCTCCTCCCCCACCCCCTCCTCCGGGACCTCCACCTCCCCCCACTTTCAGTCAGGTAGCTGCAGTCTAAAGAAATATCTGTTTTTTCCATCATTTTTTTACTGTCTCCTATTACCTTGGTAAAATGCTACATTAGTAATCAAAACGTATGATGCAGGTGAATTTGAATAAGTCTTTATGTTAACCTTTACTGAGATCATATTTTCTTTTTAAAGGCTAACACTACCCCACCCAAGCTGTCTCGCGATGAAGCTAAAGGAAGAGGAGCTCTGTTGTCAGACATATGTAAAGGAGCCAAGCTGAAAAAAACCACAGGAGTCAATGACAGAAGTGCCCCTATTCTTGAGAGTAGGTTGCTAGTCTCTAATTGTGACAGAAGTAGTGTCCAAAATATTTATTAAGAAGTCAACATGAATATGTTTATAATGCAAATACATATTTTTGTTTGTGTGTGTGTTGTTTTTTTTCCTTAGAAGCTGGTGGAGGTGGAGGAGGCAGCAGCAGTAGTGGCGGAAGTGGAGGGGGATTTGGTGGCAGTTCTGGACCTATGCCAATGGGAGGCCTGTTTAGTGGAGGAGTGCCCAAACTACGACCAGTGGGAGGTAGTTTTACATGATCTTTTACAAAGAAAGCCTTTCTGTCATCTTCAGCACTAGTAACCCCTTGTTACTGTTCTGTTGAATGTTTAAAATGTTTACTTCAACTTGAATGACGTTAAAACTTTTGCTGAACACAACACACAAACTATTGACCAAATTACCTAAACCACTTAAATCTCTGCACACACTGAATGTTCTGTGCTGTTTCTTTGCCTTCATCTCACCCCTTGATTATACTCATTGTCAAATTTATTGCATAGAGAATCAGGATATTTAGTGTAAAAGCTTATTTTTTTCTCTTATAGTTTACTGGCTGCTTTAGTGAGAAATGTAATCAGATTATGTTGTTATATTGCTAAAAAGCATGCATTATGTGTTGTGTTCTGCATGAATTAAGGAATATTTTAAATATATTTTGCAAGTTATTGTGTTGAAATTAAAATTCACTGTTGGTGTGGCAAAACAAATTATATATTGGAAATAGAGGTTTTTAAGGGTCCAAGCATCAAAGGTGCTGGAACTCTATTTACATTAAAAGGATTCATTCTGATTTACCAGTAAAACAGCATGGAGTGCAAAGACTGTAAGGGATAGCAACAATGAAGTTGGAGGAAAGGTGCAGTATGCCCACTAATACAGGCACATAAAAGGACCTACATAGGCCTGATGGTGGCACTGAACTGTAAATCTAAGAGAGAAAATTATTTCTTTGCTCATTAATAGAAACTAAACCAGACTGCAGTTTGGATCATTAAGGTTCTCTTTAAAAAATGCATATAATAGAACTTACTACTACAAACCACTTTTGACTGTTAAGGTATTGTTGTCAGCATTCACAAGAGCCTGAATATTATTAAATATCAATACCAAATTGAAACTTGCTACAGTATACTAATGAATTGATTCAACGTAGGTTAAATAACAGTTTAACACTATCTGATTCCCATGAAATTTGCCAATATCTTAGCAAAAATTGAGGTAGCTCGATATATCAATTGGTGGCGCTATAACCTTCAATGATTTGTTTCTCAGCATCCTTTTGTATAATTCAACTGGAATTTTGCGCGCTGCACTCGGCCCCCAACAATATGTCCCATGTCCAAAGCACAATCTTAACTTAAAATTTTAAATATATATATATATATATACGTACATTCACACGCACACTACATATATAAAAAGTGGTGGTGATGTGTGTCTCCCTGCAGATAGCACTGCTGGCAGATCAGCGCTTCGACCTCCTGGTTCCCGTCCTGCATTACCACGCGGTGGAGGTCAGGCTGATGAGGAGCGTTCCTCACCTCCTGAGCGACATCGTAATCCCCGCCCCTCATTACCTGACATCTCCAAACCAGCCAGTGCTGCGAAATCCAGCAGCTCTGCCCCTCCTCCCCCTCCCCCTTTCAATCGCAGACCCAACAATGCCGCTCCCACTTCCCATCAGAAGGTCACTGGCCCCTCCCTAAGTCGTGAGAAGCCCCTTCCACCACCACATGCAAACAAGGCTCCTCCACCTCCATCGCCTGCACGTGATTGGCAGTCGAGACACACCCCTTCATCTCGCCCTCCACCTGCATCATCTTCTGCACCACCACCGCCGCCCCCACCTTACAGACAGCCCCCTCCTGTTGCTAATGGTGATCCACCCCCTGAGTTGCCAACTCGTCGCAACTCGCTAAGGAAGAACCATGGCAATGCTAATGCTCGCAGCCAAGCCGCACCCCCTGCTCCACCACCACCACTCCCGGCCCAGCAGAGCAGCCGCCCTCCACCCCCAGTGAGAGAACCTCCAGGACGCAGATCAGGTAGCACACCAATCATAACGAATTCTTATGTTGAATTATAGTTATAGTGCTAAAAGTGTCAGCTCACCACCAAATTTAGATGATTTAGAAATGTGTACCTTTTTTATTTTTTGCTGGCAATATGAGGCTCATTTTGGCAATACTTTGACAAAAGTGTTAAAAAGTATTTACAGAGGTGTAAAACCTTACATATCTTGGTTTGAATTTTTAATTATTGAAGCCCCGAAAGCTCCCTCTTCTGGATCTCGGAACGGAACTCAAGATGCGCCTCCTCCTCCTCCCCCGTACCGCATACATAGTGGTGCACCGCAAACCTCAGCTGAACTACCCAGCCGAGGGAGGCAACCTCCACATGCCTCCACTGGTCGGCAACACTCAGGACACCCACCTCCACCTCCACCTCTCCGCAACGGACACAGCTCTGTCCCTAAGGCTTTTGCAGGTAAATGGTATAGGAGAAATTGCAAAAATGTGTATATTTGAGTGGGGGGACGCAGGGAGACCAAAGAAAAGCCAGTTGTCTGACATTGCATTATTGAGGTAAATAAGGCTTGATTCTAGATTAGTAAATCTAGGCATTGGTAGCGTATTGCTGTTGTTTTTTTGGATATAAGGATTAATGTGACAGTGAAGTAGACCATAATGAAAAATCAGAAAATATCAACTTTGTGGAAGAACAATAATTCTAAACATAATTCTGAAACAGCTGTGAAATACTCTCAGCAGAGCATTGCCAGGAATCTGGTGCTGTTGATAGGTAGTAGATTGTAAGATATTGTCATCTGTTCAAAAGGTCTTAACAAGTACTATGTTGAGAATTTTATTTACGTTACATCAACCTTTTTCCAGTTGCTTGTGGTCTTGCAAAATAGGCATACATACTGTGATTGTGATTTGGTCCACCAATTAAAAAAAAAAAAAAAAAACAGCTGTTCTAATCTAATTGTCATTGATCTGGTTTACATTCTTTCAGTATGAACTTCCAAATATATGTAAACGCAATTTGAGAGTAGAATTCAGTTTCCAGGATCTGACTGATTAACTTATCTGCAACCTTGACGTTATCAGTGTTTGAAAATAGCACTGCAGTCAAATTATCCTACAGGAATTCAAATAGGGCCCCTGCAGTTCCTCTTTGCGTAAACCAATAAAGGGTATTCTCAGAATGCAATGTTGTGAGGTCAGATAGATGGTGCCGGGACTACAGCGTCATCATCGCAGGTAAATTATAAAGAGGATGTTCTTTGTTGTGGGAATGCCAGTGTTGGAAATGAAGTATACATTACAGTAGTGGCGCTCATATTCAGTCATTTGAATCAGTTGCTCCAATTTTGAAATGGAATCAGTTGCTCCTATTTTGATTATGATTTCAATCCAGTAATCTGACATCACACAGACTAAAGGCATCAGGAAGACGTAAAAGCAAAATACGTTACATAATAATTTCCCTCTAACACTTTACGTTAGTGACATAAAAATAAAATATTATACTAAGCTTTCCGTTTTCAGCTGTATGTATTTTCTTGCTCTCACTGTTACATACACATCGAGAAAAGCTTTCCAAAATGTTTTCGATAACTACTTGGTATATTTGTAAATGTCAATCAATTAAGGCATTAACCTTTTTTGTGTCTCCTTGTTGCTTTTCAGATGATTTTGAGTCCAAGTATTCTTTCCATCCTGTTGAGGACCTTCCACCACCAGAAGAATACAGACAGTCCCATAAAGTCTATCCCAGTAAAACAAATAAAGGTAAGAACTGGTTTTGCCTGACTTGCCACATTCTGGGAAATATTGGTAGTCACCTGTTCTACACATTTAATATTTTATACATTATCTACAGTAGTCTCTTAGGCCATCTGTGAAAAAATGTATAGCTATTTTGGGCTATACATTTTAAATTATTGTATTATAAACGTTATAAATTATTCTAGTTAGAAAAACCCTAGATTAGCTAGATTAGAATGTATTTCCAAGAGAAAGTGCCAAGTGTGATTGTACACCCCAGCTCCTATGCTCGGACGCATATCCAAACTTTTGACTGATAAGCAAACGTACCCAAATGTAGGTGAATGTACCCACATTTTTTACCTGAGGCTAGATTTAAATGCACAAACTGCATTGAAAGGACATCTCAAACTACTGAACCACCCGGTCTCTTAATCTCTTACTCTGCATTCATTTTCAATGACCAATTAAATGAGCAAATTTTGGACATTGCCCAAAATGTGGCGTGCACCCAAACCTTTGCACAGATAGGCATCTAATAATGCTGCCCAGAGCAAGATATAAGCTGTGTTCGAAAAGTGCACTTGTTCACTCGTTCACTCATTCACTACACAGTGTTTGTTTATAGGGGGCTACCTAGTAAACAAGGGGAGGCGACGTTTAGTTAATTTCGGACACTCGGGATGTTACGTGTTTAACAGTTAAGCAAGTGTTGCTTAAATAGTGCGCCGGATCCTGGCAGTTTATTTCTGTCGCATAAACACACGTCTCGCCTCTTTAGTTCAGACACAGCCCGCACATGAGGTGGGGTCTGGGGGGCACGGTGACAAATAGATCTGTCCGGAGGGTACTACCAGAGCTGGACTGGCCATCGGGTATACCGGACATTTACACGGTGGGCCGATGTCAATTTTGGGCCGGTCAGGTAATTTTGGGCCGGCGCGGAATCCCATCTGCCGGTCCGGATCGCATACCACACCCACCCCCAGACCGCGGCTCAAAATGCCCGGGCCGATTACGGTTGGAATTTCGGACAACACTACAAAATGGCTGATTCATAGTGCCCTACATAGTGAACGAGTGCACTTTTCGGACATAGCTATAGACTTCCCAGACTAGAAGATTTATCACCGAGCCACGGAGGCATGCACGACGTGGAAACAAAAGCTCTTTTCAAAACGCTCTAAACAATACCAACGGAACATTTTCTTATTAATCATCAAAATGACCTTAAGAAAACTTCTTAAGGGCTGAATATTAGTACATTAGTACAGCTATTCAACCGTTCATAAAAGGAAATCGGGCGAGCTTCTGCAACTGGAGTGCACAGTGAAGTCAGAAACTAAACCTGTATTCTTCTAATTGTTCTCTCCTAACCAAGATGTAAGTCAAGTTTTTGAAAGATGAAATTGTTACTTTTTGTTTGTGTAATTATATTGTCGTTATTAATCCTTCAGTCCCCCACACTACCAGATTTATCCAGAACAAAACATCACGCACTTTCAGATTATGCCCACTAAACTGTGGTCTAATCAACTGTCCTGTTTGCCAGAATTAGGGTTGCAAAGGGGTGGAAAATTCCTGGTAAATTTCCAGAAACCTCATATGGGAACTTTAGTTCTGGAATTTTGGAAATATTAACATTTAGCTGGCGTGAAATGCCTCCACACACTGGGTGGTGTACGTGGGAATGGCACAGAATGCTGTGATAGTAGTGTGTGTGTGTGTGTGTGTGTGTGTGTGTGTGTGTGTTTGTTTATGCTTATTACACACATATATATACACAAACACACACACAGTGACAGCTGGTGTGGGATACAATAACTCAGAACCTTACTCTTTCCACAATTTCAAGAACTGACTGTTTACTTGCTGCTTAATCTATCTCACCCCTTAAAAGGTTCCCTTAAACAGAGGTAATCATTTAGTCACTCAACCTATCAGTGGTTTTAATGTTGTGTTTGATCAGTGTGTGTTGAGTTGTAAATATTGAATGTGGGGACTGTAAGTAGATCAGAAGGGTAAAGATTGGATTATAATTCACCCCAGTATACCACTGCTTTGGGATTACTGAGAGGGACAAAACAGCTTCAAAATCACTTATCATGTAGTGTGGGCCAGCCAGGAAATACTTTTCTGCGCAGTACTGAATAGATACACTAGTTTTTAGGGTAAATACAAGCAAGAACAACAACAATGAAAGATTCTTGATTAGCTAGGTGTGTTTTTAATTTGTCTGACTTGAGTGATCATGCATAATGACAGTCAACTGTGTGCTTGGTACCCCAGCAAGAAGGGTTAAGGGTTAAGGATTAATTAAATTAAAGCACAGGTACTTACGTACAGTACAGATCACTTATCAGTGGAAACTTTGTATCCATGGATTTATAACTCTCCCAGTTTGCACTGTATAGTGCAAAAATCTAGAAATGTCTAGGTAAGAGCAAGTCAGGATGCATTGAAGTATTCACATATGAAACTGTCTCTTGTTAATATTATATTTTTTCTTCTGTCTGTCTTACTGTAGCTGTGATTAGAGGAGCTCCTCCACTGCCACCTGTTGGAAGGTGAACTGAACTCAGGAAGAAAAATGACCACAAAATCCTAAACCAGCAAAACACAGGCCCAAAAACACTCATACACCTGTACATTATCAAATCAGATGTGTAAAAAAAACACATGCAGTGTTAATATTTGGCACAACTTTTTTCCATTTAAAGTCAACACCTTTTGTTTTGCTTTTAACAAAAACCATATGATCTGACATTAACACAACAATGTGTTATAATAACACAGTCTGTACCAGACAAATGCTGTGCTCTTGTGGCCTGACACAAAATGTGTTAAACAATTCAATACAATATTTTGATCTTCAGCTGATGATGTTTGAGTTTTCAGATGAAGACAAACATAAAATGTTTGATTTTTGGCCTTACAAATTATGTTTTGTTAAAAAAATAAAGATTATATAAAGATACCTTTGCACATGACACACACATATATAATTTGTATGTTGTGATAATGCAAATAAACACTAACTATGCATTAAAAATGAAGCATATAAACAGAGGGTGCTCAAAACGGGGGTGCTCTACTACAGGTAGAGAAAAATACAGAGGAATACATGTTGTGACCACACTACGTACTGGTCAAAACTAAGCCTGAGACCAAACTAAATAGGAATATTTTAATCTGTGAATTAATATTACTGATTTTTTTTGTTGTTTAATTATCTATCCCAAGACTAACACATATAAGAGAAACTGACCATATATCTCTAAACAGCTCCAGAATTATACCTCTAGACCATGGAACACTGTGCAATGGCATGGTCCTGATTAACTCAGTATAGAAATCACCTATGTTGTGCCTATATAGAACCATGTGTTGTTAAACTCCTGAGAGTTATTCTATTTATGCATTCCATTCTCTAATGTGACAACTGCACAATCTTTATCCGAGATCATCAACAAAATAGATAATTTTGTTTATCATTTGATCATGTTTATCCCTATTAGAGTGGAACAAGAGATTGCTTAATGAACTGAGTAGACAATCATTGCATTATAAGGAGAAAGACTGTTATTTGTCTTAAAATTGCAAAGTTACTCCGTCATACACTGTTTCTCCCCAGTGAGAGGCACAATGTCAGGTTAATGGGCAAAACTGAATTCTGAAATGGTTATTTTGCCAATATCATGGGCTTGTCAGCTTGTCTGTTTCTGATATAAACCCTGTGTCATTTGCTATAATCCTTCATTTCTTTTGAATTGCATCTCTGAACAGTGTGTTTCTGAGTTGGAATATTGAGCAACTATCCGGTTGCCTTTGCTGTACGTTGTAAAAGCTGTGCAAAGTGAAGAAGGGAAATTTGATACCATGATTTGTATGTACTAAACTTAAAACAGTTTCTTAACCACTTCTTTAGTGCTCAGCAAATAACTTAAGTGCCACTAAGCCTACAATTTTTGCAGTAGACCTCGCCATGTCTGTTTCAAGGGTCGGCTCATGGATGTGGTGCAAAATGCGCTGTTGCAAATACAGCACTTTAGTCCTATTTTTAATTATTTCCTTATAAATTCCTCTCAGAACCTTAACCATTCTGTCTCAAATGTGACTGGTACCAATGTTATTTTTTTTATGATAAAACACTAGTGTGTTAATAGAGAAATTGAAATGCAATAATGTATATTACACTACATAAAATAGTTCAAGAATTTTTATTGTAAAGTTTTTTTAATACGATGCATTAAACTTTGAAAATACAAAATACTTTAAACAGTTTAAAAAACATTGTTTGCTATGAGGAGACCAAACCCATTTCTTATGAAGTCCTTTTCCACGACATCTGTCTCTGTGTGTTTTTTTCCGTTTATTATTTTTGGCCTGTTTTAATTTTTATGTAAGCATTTGGTAGCCAGTTGTTCTGAGCTGCCAAGCCAAATGTGCAGATTGAAACTGTAGGCTGACATTTGTACGAATATCGTATTAAATTTCAAATAAACGGTTATGGGGAGTTTGTGTGGTTTTATTTTATTGATTGTATGGGTGAACTAATTTTAGAACGTACATCACCAGTGCAGAAAGGCTAAGATTCTCAGCTATTACGTTTAAAAGTTTCCCGGGAAGAATGTCAATAAAGAAAATACCCGCCAACAATATTCGCTCACAAAAAGAAGAGGCGGGGCTAGAATTTTGATTGGATGTTTGAAGCTCCTGGGACTCGGACAGCCAATTAGGTTTTAGGACGTAATGGGGTGGGCTCTGCCAGCTGATCCAAGACAGCCCTCGTTTTGAAGAAACGCGCCAGACGAGGTACTGTCAGCAGCTGAACCGCACCGAAGAGAAAAACAACAAAAAAATATCCTGTTAATCCTACATTTAATCCGGTAAGACGTTATATATAGTATTAATAGTAATAAATAATCGTGTATGGTATCTGAATAGCGATTTTAAACCTGTTTTTATTTCGTAGTTCTGTAGTTTTTGTGTGGACGACTTGGCGCCAAGTCTACAATATGGCTAACTTAGCTAACTTGTTTCGCTCCTTATTAGTTGGCGATTGACTTAAATAAATTGTTTTTAAGCCGGCTAAGAAATCTGAATCCTCTCGAGGGACGTTTATTTCTTCGATTTCTATAAAGACTTTTTATGTTTGGTAAAGTGTAGTGTGGGGATGAAGCTAACATTACTAAACTAAGTTGGCTCGATGGCTGATTAGCACTTTAGATTTAAAAATAAAAGTATCTTTTGTTAGAGTTTATTTATTTGCACGGTATCTTAAGATGTTTCTACATTACATAAAATTGTCTTCCGAGTTACCTCAGACGAAGCAAATGTATTTAGTGGTCACGTTCTTCCTGTTACAAGTAGTAGGTAACTTACTGATAATATGGGATGCTGATGGTCAATAAAATATGGAAAACACTGCAGTTCTATTGTGACATTTGGTCTGATGATTAATGTGCTTATCGTTTCTTATTCAGAGCTGCAGTCTGGTCTCTGTGTTAAAATGCCCAGCACACGTTCTCAGAGTCAGCCCACGCTCCCGTTCCCCAAACGCAAGTCATCCAGGGTGGTCTCCCGCTCCAAAGGTTCTTCTCAGCCTGATTCAGAAAATCCGGTGAATATCCGGGACATTCCTCTTTCTCCCAGAAAGACAAATGTAGTGGATGTCAGATCTATCCCACTTTCCCCCTTGAAGACAAATTTGGGTGAGGTCAGAAAAATACCCCTGTCTCCCAGAAACCCCAAGCTCACGGGCAGCTCTCTGGCTGAAAGACTGCCCCTGAGCCCTCGAAAACGCACAGGTATTCAAAAATTCTTACATTTATCAGTTGCTATGGTAGTTTCATTGGTTTTGTGTGTGTGGGGGTGTATACATAAATAAAAATGAGAAAATTAATGTGTATGGATCTACATATATAAAGTGTTATATATATA
>JBBPCY010000037.1:15851491-15890284 GCA_037974405.1 Brachyalestes nurse
CGTGTGTATGTATAAAAAGTAAAATGCCACCCCCTTTCTGTATTCTTTCAGGTGATGAAAATGGGTGCAATTTGCCAGCTGCTCTGCAGGGTTCTCCTCCTAAACAGAGTCGTCCCTCGCTGGGCTCCCCACGCAAGCTCTTCAACGAGAACTCCCCTGTCTTTGCCTCTCCTCCGTCCTCTGCGCCCATGTCCCCCAAATTTCCCCTCTTGCCCCTTCCGGGACCCTCTATCAAACACTTGCAGGCCATCACTGCAGATTCAGTGTCGCCAGGGAAAACCTCATTCACGCAGAGTTTTGTCGAGCAAAGTGAGTTTTGTGCATTGTCTTGTGTCACTAATTTCTATGTTGGAATTTTTACTTGTGGTTGAAACTAGTGTGCGTTTAAGTTTTTAGAACCTCAGATCTGTGAGTCCTGTTACAATTTCAATTTCATTTACTAGTCAAAATGACATCCGTGTGTTCACTTCCTCATTTAAGAGTCACATTACCAGAGTGTGAAGCAAGCTCTGCATACAGCTGTGCCTGAACGACTGCTCTCTCGTGAGGCAGAGCGAGCAACAATCGTGTCCTTCCTGCAGAACCACGTAGTACCTGGAAAGCCCTCCAGCCTTTATATCTCTGGTGCTCCTGGGACTGGGAAGACGGCCTGTTTGAACTGTGTGCTTCAGGAACACAAGGTGAGTTTAGATAAGAGATGTTGGATTTGTAAAAAACAGAAGAGTTGGAGCATAGAACCCTTGTTTTGTGCAGTGTGAATTTGATTATAGCAGAGTTTTGACTGGGGTACAGTTCAAATTTACCACAACTTGTTTTGTTTTATTTTTCAACCACATTTCATTGTTCTGCTTCCAGGCTCTCCTCAAGGGGGTGCAGACAGTGGTGATTAACTGCATGACATTACGTAGCTCCCATTCCATATTCCCTCTGTTGACTGAGAAATTAAAGACTTCGAGGAGCTCTGGTGATGGCAAACTTGAAAAACTGCTGTCTAGTTCAGGACCTACTGTGTAAGTGTTTGAATATAAAACATTGTGTCCTTAATACATGCATATCCTTAAGTATTTTGTACCAATGGTTTTGTTTATATAATTGATTCTGAATCTATATGTCTGACAGACTCTTGGTCCTGGATGAGATGGATCAGCTGGATAGCAAATCCCAGGATGTTCTCTACACCATTTTTGAATGGCCTTATCTTCCCAAGTCTCGACTGTCTCTCATAGGTCAGTTGTATAGTATTTGTTACAGAAATTTGCTTCTAATTCATGAAGAAGCAGAACACTTTTCATTGTGAACTATGTTAAGTCAGCAACACAAATTTTGTAAAAAAAAAACCCTCAGTCCAATTTGATATTTATTCCCCTCAGGTATTGCAAACGCTCTAGACCTGACGGACCGTATTCTGCCCAGACTGCAGGCCAAGCCTCACTGCAGACCACAGCTCCTCCATTTCCCCCCATATAGTCGCCAAGAACTCACAGCCATTGTCCAAGAAAGGCTCACACAGGTAAGACATCCCTTACCTGTGCTTTTAGTCAGCAATTTGATTTTGATTTTAGCGCTCAAAGTGAAAGTTACATTTCTCCCTGCTTGTTTTAAGGTGTCAGGAGAGGAAATTTTAGATGCTGCTGCTGTTCAGTTTTGTGCCAGGAAGGTTTCTGCCGTGTCAGGAGATGCTCGCAAAGCCCTGGACATTTGCAGGTATAAGGAGGCTACACTATTACTGACTACTGCCTTGTTAAAAATTGGTTTTCAGTAATGTTTCTTTTCTTGGGGAAACTCTTAAGATAAATTATTCTAACCCCCCCCTCTTCCTTGACTTGCAGGAGAGCTGTAGAGATGGTTGAATCTAACAGATCTAAGATGCCACCTGAGTCTACAACAAATAATAAAGGTAAATAAATTATTATTCTGGCCATACACAATGAACAGCTTTATATTGGCTGTAACTTGAGTATAAAGTGTGAGGACAAAGCAAGTGAGCAGTATTTTTTTCAGATATGCAGAACTACTTTCAGTGATTTGTTAAATTGCAAAAATGTTTAGTAGAATACTATCCTGTAATGTAAGTGTACTGAGTCAAAATTTTGGAGATTGACCTGTAATGCAGTTGAACCGTTGAGAACTTCCTGTAGTAACATCCTGTATGGTCTATCCATTCATTTAAAGGAAATGCCTGATGATGAGTTTCTCTTGTTGCAGTATCACGTGTGAGCGTTCCACAGGTGGCAAAAGTGCTGTCGGAGGTGTATGGGGACCGCATGGCCTCCACTGGTGGAGATGGTGAAAGTTTTCCATTGCAGCAGAAACTGCTGGTCTGTTGCCTGCTCCTGCTCACCCGCAATGGCAAGAGCAGAGAGGTCCAACTAGGCAAGGTGAGTTTCACCAAAAATGACAGTTTCAATAAAGGAAAGTTTGCCAATTTAAGAATATAATTGACAATTTCTCCATTTTGATGCTTTTATGTGTACAGCTCTGTGAGGCCTACAGTAAGCTTTGTCAGCAGAGGCAGGTCAGTGGAGTGGGGCAAGGTGAATGCCTCTCACTTTGCAGTCTGCTCGAGAGCAGAGGCATATTTTCCCTCAAGAAGGCTAAAGAAGCACGGCTTACCAAGGTAAGTCTCTTTCACGGCAGCTTTATGAATCCAACTACCATTTAGTCACTCTGCCAGTATATCTGAAAAAGAGTTGGGCTGTTCTCTGGCAAAAGCATGGATCTGAAAAAGGTTTACTTAAGCACAGGCCATACATGTTGATCAAAAATGGAGTTCAAAATGTGTTATACCTGCCTTAGTGTTTAAGTACATATTTTAAGACTCCTGCTCTCTTTATTGACAGATTTCTTTGAAGATTGAAGAGAAGGATGTGGAGAATGCGCTAAAGGATCGTACGCTACTGGGAAGCATCTTAGCTGCTGGCCTGTCTTAAAACGATTAAGGCTCCAACATTCAGACCCTTTGTACATTTATGTTGATAGAATTTTTCTTTAATGTGGTTTTACCTATAAAATTACAATGCTACTAGACTTTTTTTGGGGTCATGGTTATTTTTAAATCTGTACATTTTCATCGTAATAAATGTACAGGGAGTTTTTTTTTAATCATGTTACTTCAACATATTGGTAAATACTGTGACAACAGTTGAAATGTAACACTATGCATTTAAGTTAATTGCTTTGTAAATAAAACCAATCCAGGTGACCTTCATGGAGTTCAAATGTTTTTTTCACCCCCCTCCCCCCCCCCCTACAAATCTTCACCAGTTTCAATAAAAAAGCCATTCTCACATCTTTAGTTAGTAACCAATTTTATTTCTTTTTCTACAAAGTATGAAGTAGAAACACTATAAAGACAATCCCTTGTCATTTTCAACATTCTGACTACAAGTTAATCTTCACTGTGTAAAACTTTGGTGACAACTCCACCATGCTCTACACCATGTTAGTGTTTATCCCTTATCATTTATATCTGTAGTAAACAGCAAAAAAGTCAACTGTCAACTAGGATGCTTGTGGGATATTTATTCCTTTCCTTGTTAATGTCTGGTGCTAGAGAAACAAGCATCAGAAGGCCAGTGTATACAGAGGGGAGGTGCTGCCAATATCTGCACTTCGTCTGAAGCGGCAGATTGGCAGTATGAAAATAACCGATAAAAAAACAGCATAATGATATGGAAGAACCTCAGCATTCAGGTCTATATATTTTCTTTGTTCTTTTTGTTGCTGTGCAAAGGAAAAAAAGAAAGCAGTTAATGCCATTTATGCAGTTTAGCATCATGTTACATCTTGATAACTACTAAAAACCTGCTGCACCTAATAGAGAATGGGACATTTGGCCACATGAATTCTACATCATATTCTCAAAAGAGTCAGCCCTGGGATTGGGTTAAATAACAACTGTAGTGATTATTGCGAAATGGAGACTGATGAGACCCATATCTAAAATTTGCATCATTTGAAGCCAATTCCAGGCCATTATGACTGAAACCTCAGTGGACAAAGCTATCAAACCTGATCAGGGGTCAGTTTATTTGAGCTCTTCAGTCTCACTCCTGGCAGCATTTTCCACAATCAAAAAATACAGTAAAAAATAAGCATGATTATCAACACAATAACTCAATAAAATCTCTTTGGCAGTTTTACCAGTCCTCTTACCAATGTGTTTACAAACCTCCCCATTAAGAGCCCTAAAGAACATTTTCTACACAAAATAAGACGTGTGCCATTGTTTTCATGAGAAGGCAGTGTTGAGTAATATAGGATTCTGTCCCTCACAGCACAGTGATAATTGCATATAGTACAGCAGTGTGTGTGCAGACCCGATCCAGCTGAGGAAAATGTGAGCCACAGCAGTCCAGCTGAGGAAAGGTCCTGCAGAGCAACTCACTCCATTTTGAAGCATTCACTCTATTATTGTTCTTTTTATCTGAAGCATGACTGCTCTGTAAAGAGAAGGCAACACAATATCCATGTTAGTATCATTTCAATCATACAGGAACAGCTATGATGATTCTTTGGTATTTAGTTATTAGCTGCTCATCATGTACTGAATTGATGTCATACATGTTAGAGCTGTGACAATGAACAAGTTCAGGTTCATGACAAGTTTTGATTTTGGGGTCAATGTTCAATTTGTAATATTTTATGTGTTGATTTTACAGAAGTATAATTACATGCAATAGAAAAATACTGAAGTTTTACTTCAGAACACAAGACTGCAGTGGCATAAATTTGTATGAACTCTGATTAAAAATGGTTTCTACCGAAGGTATTACAATGGCAGTATCACAGTGTTTTGGTGCAGTTTTTGTAATAGTTTTGCTACAAAAAAATCTAAACAATGTCACAGAATCAGCAACAGGATTATCAATCAATGTCAACACCGAATTCATGGGCAGTGCTTTGCATATCGCAACACTGAAATATATCAACTGTACATCTATAATACTAGTCTGGTATGATGATTTCGAGGGTAAGAGTTTACTTCAATAGAACCATGACGAACAGAATAGAGGCTCCCCCACTGGTCTATTGTGGTTTAGTGTGTTAAAAGAAAAAGCAGCTGTCAGCAGGTGGGTGAGCAAGAGAGAAAGAGGGAGACACAGAAAGAATTTGAAAAAGATATTTAAACTTGCGTAATAACCTGTTAGCAGGCATCGTAGGCTCTCTGCATTGGGTCGTAGCCTTGTTGGTAATCATCAGGCATGTCAAGGTCTCCCGCCATGGGATCAAACATATAGCCAGCAGCAGCAAAGCCAGGGTCAATATCTGTTAAACACATTTTAGCATATGTATATTGCTTTGACACACTGATGAGGATTAGAGCACTTGACAGTCTAATGAGAATGATGCTGCAAAGGCAAATTTGGAGCGTTTTATTACTGCTTTATCAAGGCCGGTTAGATGTGAATCAAGAAATCAACTAGATTTAGAGATTACAAGTACAGCTTTACAATACAAACCATTTTGTGCATATCCAGCATCCATCACTGCAGCGCTGTGAGCCTAGAAATGAACAAAAAAAATGTCGATATATCACTTTCAAAAAACAAAACCTTCATCTTGGATGAAATGCTAAACCAGATATGTGACCACTTTACCACCAGAGGGCGCACTTACCATGTCCCATGCTGCAGGGTCATGTTTGAAGAGAGAGTGTGTGAGCTCCACAGACACACGCTTCTTGTAGTCTGCGTTTTTGTCCTCAGAGATGCGGAACAGCACAGCAGCCGCATATGTAGCTGAAAAAGGCAATAAAAAGTTAACTGCTCAATGAACTCTGTTCCAGTCCCTGTTAATGAATATTCACCATGTTCTTGCCGTTAACACAAGAGAAAGTGCTCAAACAAACTAATGGTTAAGCCCATAGGAAGTTTTTAAGTTAAAATCCTTGAAATCAGCTTCACTACAAACCTATGATCCAAAATGTTGGGAATGCAATGATTTGCAAATGAGATAAACCTCAACTTTTGGTTGTTCTATTTTCAGTTAAACATGGGTTCACATGATTTGCAAATCATCCGATTCTATTTTTACAAACATTTTACACAACATATCAACTTTTATGAAAACATAACGTATATCAAAAAACGAATTAACTAACCAACCTGAAATCCAGTTCTAAACTGAATTTCAAGCATTTATATAATCTGTTGCCAATAGGTTACAGTTAAACTCATCCCCTTAACAGTCCAGGTTTTATTAAATCTTAATCCAGAATGTGTTGCCAAATTCAGATTTAATAAATATGAAATCAGTTGTGCATGGCTACATAACTACTTCAGGACTGTAAAAATTACTTAAATCTAGCTTTTTGGTCCATTTTAGTATATACTTTGCTATTTTTAAACAGCACTGTGACACTACTGCACAAACATTCTCTTATGCTCCTCTTTTACTCACCAATGCCCTCGTTGCTTGAGTGTAGGAGTTCCATAAGTGGAGAGCAAGCTCCCTCACTATCGATGATAGTGGCTGCGTTTTTATCCAGTGCCAGCTCACACAGCACACCAGCAGCCACTCGCTTTATGTTATCCACTGGGGAGTAGAGCAGCTAAAGAGAAAAGAGAAGGGGTTATACAAGGCACATTGTACATTAAAGGAGAAGGATTAGAATATTATGCTTATTGAGAATTATACAGAATTATATAGAAAGAAATCTATACAGCCAACGATGAGATAGGACGGAACTAAGGCTGGTTTAATACACAGGTGACACTGTAACTTGTCGCGACATTAACCTGCACAAACAGTGGGATGGTGTTCATGTCAGCGATGACACTTCTATTGATAGGGTCTCTGGCCATGATATGAAGTGCTCCTGTGCAGCCCTCCACAATCTCTTCCATTCTCACACCATCCTAAGAGATAAGCACAGAGAAGAAAATGAATGACATATTGTGAAACAAGGCCTGGTAGCTGTATCTGCTCATGTTAATAGTTCACATAAATAATGAAATTGCAACCATGCAGTACAGTGATGAGGCCTCCATTTATTATCCACACCTTACCAGCTGACCATGTGTGTTAGTTATATCACAATTCAAGTCGTGTGGGCAATGCGTGGTTACATACTTGGTATGTTTGCTGGCTGGTTGAGCCGTGCTTCTGCGCATCCTGGTGGGCACTTATCAGCAGATTGACCAGTTTAGGAATGGCATCTGCATCTCTAAGAGGAGCCTGATTGGTTGGGCACAGTGCCAGATTACGGATTAGGCCAACCACAGCCTGAAGAGAAAGGATACAACCATTAAGTCAAAGTCATGCATAAATTAATTTCATATTATGTTCTTTAACAACAAATTGAATATCAGCTTTCAGCAATTCTTTCTTTACAAAGTAAATACAGAAAACAGCAGATCCTTGCTATTATTACTGTCTAGAAGTAAAATAGTGAGCATTTTTCGTTTTAGTAGTATGGAAGCATATGGCCTACCGCCTAACTATTCATTTTGAAGTATTGAGACGAAATGTTGACAGGAGATTAACCCTGTATATCACTGCTTACAAGTGCAGGTACTGTATTACGGCTAATTGTAAAAGCATTTACCATAATATAGGTTTCATATTTTAAATATGGTTTATAATAAACAATAAATCAATCAAACAAACTAAACAAACTAAAACAAACAAAAACGTTAACTACACTGCACAAATTGAAGCCAGAACAGGTTTCTTCTATAATTTACAAAATGGTTCCTACCTTGACCACAGGCCAGTAGTAAGGCTTGTTGAGCAGTTTGACGATGGCAGGGATGCCATAGTGTGTGCGGACGGCGTTCTGAGCCATTTCGGCTTCCGGGTGGCGGCTGGTGAGGTGGCGCAAGGCGCAGGTGGCCGGCTCCGCCACGTCCTCTTTCTCTCCAGCCCGGAGCAGGGCGTGGATTAGAGCCTCCACCCCGTTGTTCTGGGTAACGTGAGTCTTGTTGCGAGGGTTGTTGCATGTGAGGTTGGACAAGATGCCCGTGACACATGCAAGCATGTTAACATCATCCGTAGAGAGAAGGCTAATCAGAACTTGCAGGAGCCCATCCAGTCCATCCTATACATAGAGAACAAAACATGTTACAAACAATTTACAGTCAGGGGAAGAAACTGACAACAAAGTAGCTACTGCCTCTCAGAACAGTCCAAGTCTACACCCCTGAAAATTTCACAATTACACTGCTGGTCAAATATGTTTTAGTTTCTTTATCTTATTGTACATTTTTCTGAATTTATTGTATACAGTCCCAAATATAATGATTGCAATGTTACCATACTTGGGTAATTTCATACAGTGAGAAAGAAAATTCAGCTTGACAAAACATGTTATCATTTATGGCATATAGATACAGTTTCTCTGTAAGTGTACAATGCGTGCATATGAGAGCTAAAGAATGAGTGTGTGGTGAGAGATTACACAAACCTGTTTTGTGGCAGCGTCAGACAGGTTCCTCAGAGTCCACAGACAGTTCTGTGACAGGCGCTGGCTAGTGCCAGTCACATGCTTTCCCAGCGCCTGCATTCCACCTGAGAAAGGAGTGCAGGAGACAGACACATACACAAAGTAATTTAATAAACACCCACACACCACCAGTGTATCATAAAACATAACTGTATATTCTCTATTAATAGATAATATGATATTACTTGATTATATTGGTTGTTTTGCTTAATTAATGCACTGACCAAATGATATGTACCCAGTCACTATAGTGCAGCAAAAACACTCTAACTAGATGTGCTGGAAAAGAGTTAAATAGAGGCTGGATGAATAAAACAGCAACAGAAAGAGGCTGAAAGAGAAAGGGGCAGTGCTCTCACAGAGCCTGCTACTCCCCAGAGATTGATTGTCCTGCTAGAAGAGCAGTCAGTCCCTGGGAGCGGGCCTAGAGCCCTCCATTCTCACTCACCGGCCTCCACTATGGCAGGCTTGTTGCTAGGACACACAGAGAGCACTTTGAGTACGCGGCTGGTGGTCCACAGCAGCTTCTCATAGCTGTAGTTCCTCATGATCTGCACCAGACCCTCAGGACCCCCGTTAGCCAGGATTATCAACTGCAATTGGACAGGGCAAAGAGAAACCAAGGCTTACACTCACATATTTCTTTACCACCATACTTTGTACATGCTTGTGTTTTTTTTAATATATACCTTGCTCTCCTGGTTGCCATATGAGAGAAGCTGAAGGCAATCTGTGGTAATGGCCAGAAACTTGGGGTTGCTCTTCTTCAGCAGCGGGACCATCCTCTGCAGACCATCAGCCAGACGCACAGCCATCTTGGCACCCTCCTGGTGCAAGAGCAGGTTGTGCAGGGTGGTGATAGCATAGAACAGCACTGACTCCATAGGAGAGCTGCAACAGAGACATTATCTCATTTGAGTACAGTGTGGCTGAAGTAATAGTTTAAAGTAAAAGTAAAAAAGTAAAAGTAAAACAGTTTAAATAAATGGTTTTAAAATAAACTGAGTTTTTCTTGGGAATATTTATTTGTGATTGTGCCTTTAGCTCCACATAACCATATCTCACCTTAGCATGCGCACCAGGGCAGGGATGCCACCAGATTTGAAGATGGAAAGTAGCCCCTCACGCTGATGCGAGAGGTTGTGCAGGATGCTGGCTGTGGCCCGGGCTGTCTCCATGTCACCTGTGTTCTGCATGGCCCTCACCACTGCAGCCACCATTTGTGGTGACTGCATCAGAGCCCGCCGGGACGCCTCTTTCTTCGTCAGCTGGTTTACAATCTGTGCTGCCTTGTTCACCACAACCTGGCAAAGAGGGTGTTCAAAGGTGATCATTTTGCCCAATGTCTTGGAATTTAATAATAATTCCTACACTTGCGGTAAGGGATTTTTAAAAAAACAGATTCCTATAATGATATGTTAGTGCCAAGACTACAGAATAACTACAATGTAAAAACTCTTATCAGGTACCTGGTCATCATCATTGAGTAACTTGGTAAGCTCGGGTATGGCGCGAGTGGCCAGCTCAGCATCATCCTGGTAGTTGATGAGGTGGATGATGGCAGTCTTGAGCAGCTGTGAAGGCTCAGCCAGCTTCTGCACATTGGTCTGCTGTGACGAGTCCAATTGTGTGGACAAAATGGTTGTTCCTTCCACCATTGTCTCAGGGAACATCGCCGCCCTCACACGCTGGGCACGTGTCATAGTATACTGAGACTCCAAGTCTGCAGGGAAGACAGTAAAGGAGAGCGTGTGGCAAACACTGGAGTTAAACTGGATCAAATCTGTGGGTCTCTGTATGAGACATAGACAACAATGACTTTTTGGTGAGAGTTTTGAGCTAATTACCTACATACATTAAATTTCTGTACTTACAATAACTACACTACACTAACTACTAAACTATATACTATAACACGGCAGGTAGTAAAAAGCCTGCCAAGATTGAGATAACTGTTATGATCCTGTGTAAATGATAGATATTCTATTCTTTAAGATTTTGCAAACTGTACAGATATTGCTTTTGTTTTTTCATGTTTTCAATATTGTTTAGTTGGAGCATACCTTTTCTGTATGTTTTAATGACCTTAGTAACATTTCCAAATTTCTCTCTAATTTAATTTGACTCAGGGACTCACTTCACGACATGTTTTACTTGTATACTTACGTGTGTGACAAAAATCTTGAATCTTAAGTTAAAGACTGTACTATATCATAAAAATGTGTTGTAGCTTACCTGCAGGGTTCTCTTTAACTGTGGTGGTGAATGTGTATTTCTTGGTGCTATAATCTGTACCATCATCATCTGAGCGCACTGTGGTGGCTCCTGATTGGATGCCTGAATCGCCCGCATAATAAGTCTTCTGCCACTCTGTGACCTTTACAACACCTTCACGCTCACCCACTGCAAAACAAAGAAATATACAAACACAGATAAGCACAAACAAAGTATTGTGCTTTCACTGTATTTTTTGTTTCACGCTGTATTATTTCTTAAAAGTCAGTAAGCATTTTTACATGACTGCATTATGTTAACTTACTCTGCATTGCCATCTTAGACTCCTTTGCTTAAGCCTAGTCCAAATTTCAAAACCTGCAAAATGAAAGAAGGCTTGTTAGTCAAACAAATTCCAGACTTTTACATTACTGCCCAGGTAATTGTGTATTCATTCCCTATTGTACTTTCAATTTATAAACTTGCTTCTGTCTAGTGTTTTTTTGTTCAGCTTGAACAACGGATCATGAAAAGAGTGCCTGCTCAAGGAATTGCATGCATGTATGTGCATACAGAGGGGAGTGGGAGGGACACAGCTGTGTGAGAGGAATGCTAGCTGCAGTCTCCACCCACATCATCGGCGTGAGATGAGAAACAAGTTACAATGAGCACGACTCATCCAACTGGCTTGGCCTGATTCAGCTTTCACACACCCATACACACCTAGTGCTGGCCGTAAGGTGTTCCACTTCAATTACAGAAATGAAAAGTCTCAGCGTTCACTCTCACTTAAACAAATGTTCATATGTCTGCTAATTCACTGTCACATGCTTTATGAATTCTCTTTCTCTCAAGCATATGCATTTACCATAAAACTAAACAAAAACATACACAAATAACAAACAAAGCTGGGTCATGAGATCAACTAGGAGTGTCTTTGCTTATCAAATGAAATCTCGTTTCTTGCTCTCTTCTGTCTTACTCCACAGCTTGACTTTCATCATCCTTCATCATCATCTCATCTCTTTGAGTTTTTCATTATTTCTCTCCTTTACCCCCAGGCATTCCACCTTTGTGTTTCATTTTCCTTCTTCCTCTTTTACGCTGTTTCTCGCTTTCTCACTCTTTCTCCCACACAACTGATAACACTGATTCACCAGGGTGCATTTACTGTTCGATGACACAGCCAGTGTGTCTGCAATTCTAATGAAGTTCAATGGATGAGTTACAGAGTCACGGGCTGTAGTACAATGCAATGCATCAGAATACACTGCAAAGTACAGCTAAAATACAAAAAACATCCTGCTGTCTGCAATGAAATTGATGTAAACTGTCTGAAATCAGAATCCAATCTACAAATACTTCAAATAAGCACAGGTCTTGAAAACATTAGTAGGTTTGAGTAGGGGTGGGCAATATGACAATACTATTTAGTTACCATAATAAACTGTCATAATTATTAAGGTCAGAATAAAAAAAAAACACTGAGAGAAAAGATAAGTACGATAGGGTATTATCCGAATCATATCACTATTGACAGGTAACTGCTATCAAAAATATTAGCACTGGACAAATGTTGATAGATACAGTATTTCAAACCAATATTTGATGTATTTTTGTACCAAGCTAAAATGTCTGCCTTTTATTCCTTTTACTACACTTGTAGCCCTGGAGAAATAAATGTTTTATTCCATGTAATGTTAATCCAGGAATTTGAAGTACAGACTTCTTCATTACAAATGTTTGGGTATTGGCACCAGAAGATATGTACATGAAAAAGATATCAGAATTATTCATAGTTCCTACATTAAAAAAAACAAAATGCATTTGGCCTTGATTTTGCTGACTTGTTCATTTTCACTTGATTTTATGCTTCTAGCGTGACAGGTTTATTTTTTTGTCTGTCTGAAATGTGTTTATTTATGTTATTTCCTACACTGTTGAAATACAGTGACGTCTGGCTGTGTTTTTGTTATTAAAAATACATTCACCCTCATGATTATTTTGTAGATTCCACATACAGTGCATGTTCAACAAAAGGAGAACACCTGCATTTCTTCTCCTGCAGCAGGTACTGATGCGTTTTTAATTGTGGCTTCCATCAAAAATAGACCCGATGCATATTTTTTGTGAAGTGGAGAGCCGCTTCTGGGACACTTCTCACACATGCTGTGGCGCATCTGGTGGAATCACAGGCACAGCCAGCTCTGGTGGCTGCTTTACAGCCGTAATGCAGCACAGCCATTTCTAGTGGAATTACGGGGCGATACATATTACGTACAGGGAAAATTGGCAGAGATTGGAAACAGCCTATATTTGCTTTTTGTTGGTTGATTTGTATTTCAATTTCATGATGTCAATAATGTGAGCCAGGTAGGTGAATTTGCACTGTACTTGAATGCTGCTACATCCATACCAAACTGCTGTAGCACTATTATGCATGCCTTGTAATACATAGCCATTTGCCTATTGCTTTCAATGAAGCATTTTATTTGACTCATATTTGAGCCAATTAATTTTCAAGCATTTAAAATGGTCAAGTTGGCCTTTTAAGGAGCAGACAGATATTTTAGAAATGTGCTGCTGAACATGTGTTTAATGTCTCACTTAGCCCATGTTAGAACACAGAAGTATGGGCTTTGGGTTAGGGGGGGGGGAAAACACTGTTTTTGTCTGTAAAGTGCCCCTAATTGCAGACTGTTATGGATGACTGGGCACACAAACTTCACAATAGTAAACCACCCTCTGAGCAGTAGGAATCTGACACTTGGCAGCTGTGCAGTCCAGATGACTGTGAAAATAAGTGGAGATGTGCATGCTCGAATCCACCATGTATTAAAACAAAAGAGTTAATGATATAGATGAGCTTTGGAGATGGATTTTGGTTTTGAAGCAAAGCTAGGGGGAAACTCATCACAGATGCACAGATGTAGCGGTAAATACTCCTCAAGAACTCTAAACTAAATATTCATGCGCCTGTGCGAAATTTTTTTTATGATATATGGCAGAAGCAATAACAAAACGTTCAAAAGATGGAAGTCATACCAATATCCTTGGCAAGACTATGCCTACATGAGTCGGATTAAGTCAGCCTGACAAAAACACCTGGGCCAGCCACAGCACTGATAACAACATGCAGCAACATGTAACAGGTATGACTAGTGTTGTTCTCCTCCCAAGCAACCCGTTACCCTGCCTTGACTTCCCTGTGAAAGTACAGGTGTGGCCACACCGTTTAGAAAGCTGTCTAGGTGAACAACTAATTGTGTACAGTATTCATACACCCATGACTATTAAAGACACAAAGCACCGACAATTAAAAGGACTTTCATTTAAAAAAAAGAGAGAGATTTCATTTTTATATAGCTACTGTTGAAGCATTTCATTACTTTAGAAAGTCAACACAGCAAACTAACAGACTAGAACTATGTTTATGCTATGTGTAGTATGTTTTAATACGCTTTTGGACATGAACTGTCAAAAGCTGCAGAACCTACTTGTCCAGATAGAAGTCCATCTCAAAGACTTCTGATCCCAAAATGCAAGCTCATCTTATTATTTCGTTTTTTCACCTAAATTCACCAAACATACAAGTTAGTCACACGCTGAACATTTAATATCACATTGACTACTTATCACAACTCACAATAGTATCACAATACTGTATTAAAATCAAGCTATACAGAATAACGAATGTACATACAGCTAGAGTTCTGAACACCAGATGCAATGTGTACTAGCAGTACTAGCAATTTTGGAAATTTCTGTCTTTAAAAAAGTCTTTGTTTTTATTTATATATTTACGTTCCTTTGCTATATGATATTACATTCCTTTCCTATTAATATATTTACATTTACATACCTTGCTTTTCAAATATTCTATTTGAAAATCTACTGCAAGAAGTATTTGATTAATCATTTAAATAATCTGCAGATCACTTGATTACTAACACAGTTGGTAGTACCAACAACCTGGGCTATGAAGGTCCTCATCAAATATCAAATAAAGCAAGGGATCACACTGTGACACTGTAGTGGTACCTAAAAAAATCTGTACAGCAACTGACTAAAATGTAGTGACCTAATTTCAAAGCGTTCTTGGTAACAATATTGTGTGCGCGGTAAGTTTGAATATCGTCGCATGAGCTAAGCATTCACCGCTTGCATGTTCAGTGGCCATTACAGCTTTATAAGGCATGAGATTAAAATTCAGTCAAGAAACAATTGCAATAAGACTGATACAATTGTTCCAGAGCTGCCTACATACGAACAGATGTACAACAGAGTGCTGATGCTGGCTGATAAACAGATAACATTCCGCTGCAGACTTTGGACTTCAGCCCAAGCCGTACAGGGGTGTGAGTGACTGGTTAATGAGTAACAGTCTCTCACTGCGCTTTCAGTTGAACAGTCACATCATCGAGAACAACACACCCACAAGTACGGTCTGATGGCCCTCATTCTAATTCTGAATCAATGCAGGAGATTCATACTATATAAAACTTGTAAGGGAGGGTAATTCTCAAATTGGTGACCTTAGAACAATGTGATTACAGTACAGTGGGATAGAATTTTAAAAATACACTGACTATCCAAATGTGTCTGAAAGTAAATGTTTCAAAATTTGGAACTAGGAAGAAATTGGCCAAAAACAAGGGATTAACAACATTATTATTATAATTATTATTATTATTGTGCTACAAGACAAAAAAAACTCCTTTAACCATGCAACGCAGAGCCTTCTTAAGGCATCACACACATTGATGAAAAAGTATAATACAAAAAAACACATCAATGAATGACACATTCATCATTATGATTCTGATGCTGGTAACTAGGGGTGGGGTGTGCAGAAAGCAAGGCTGGGCTACAGAGCATAGCACCTCCCAGCCAAACCCAGCCAAGCCCAGCTTTCTATACACTCTAATCCTGGTGTGACATTCCTCACCCCAAGCATTCTCTCACACTCTCTTACTCCCCCCTCACTCACCCACTCACTCTTCTCCCTCACTGGCGCTGACTCACTTTTCTCAGTATCTTCCTACCGATCTCACTTCCAGCCTATCTTGCTCAAAGCCACACCCAGGGGCAGATAGGAAAACAAGTCAGAAGGCTGATCACTGACAGTCATGAAGAAATCTGTGACTGCAATAAACACAGATGCATGTCGCTTAGGTCCTCCATTCTACCCCTCCTCCCTGCCCCAAGGGCAGGCGAGGAGTGTCTCATCTAGGTGGGGTTTGGGTGTGTGCAGCTTTCCCTTGTCTAGATAGCATAATAAAACATCAGAGCCACCATTTCTTACATACACAGGAGTAAGTAACTGCACAGCACGAGTAATACCGGTAATCCTGATTTAAGAAAATATATTGTATTGTTCATCTACATGGAGTAACTGACAAACTGGGGTGTGATTCTCTCCTCATCCAAAGCTGGACCCTCATGGAACATGCTAATTTGAGTAGCATTGTTGATCCCCACATTTCCAGACAGCTGGGTGCCATTAGTAAAATTGAAGCAGAAATTACATGCAATTTTCCATTCAATCAACCATGCCCATTTGAAGGCACAGATATACACAGAGACAGAGTATTTAAAGAATACAGCCTTTATGTTTAAGATGCTTAATACTGTGAGCTCAAAGCCCACACCCACATCCATACACACAGATAGAGTTAATGGCTCTGCAAGTAGACAGAGCCAACAGCTGAGCCCATCCTGTTAAGAGCCTGTGGTCACTAAGAGGTCTCCAGACACAAGCTGACTTCCGTTGGAGCATGAGCGGGATGTGGGCTAGTAGGTGGCTGCTACTCTTGGCTTGGCCTCTTGGGGTGAACCTAAAGCAATAGTTTGGTGAAAAAAGTCTAACTTGCACACTTTTCCCAATTATCCCTTTCCCCCTAAAAGTAGCCATTCTGTTAATATATGCGTGACATTTGCCTATAGTTTTCCACAGAAGTTGTGAGACAATGCCCCAGAGAAGTAACGAAAGCAAATTGCAAACTATGCTTTTAGCAATTACATTTCTCTCAAACCATATTAAGTAATGTAAGTAACAGACTTAATTATGTGGTTTCTGCCACTAAGTGACAAACTGCAATCTATTAAAATGGGCAAAAGTGTGCAGGGAAACAGGTTTCAAGATGCTGCTTTTCATAAACAGGACTTTTGTCCACTTTTGTACATTACAGTATGTTATATAGAGTCAGAAACGTACATGACGCCAAGCTGCAGACATTACTTGCAAGCTACTATTGTTGCGCGGGTCAGCTATTTTTAACACCCGCCCCAACCCGACCCGTCAGGAGATCCAAACCACCCCGCCCAACACGCAAATATACTTGTGGATAAGGACCCAAAATCCGACCCGACCTGAGGAAAAAAAAACAATCTCAAACCCCGTTTACAACACATTTTGATCGATAATGAAATAATGAAATGCGTTTTGTAATTTTTTGACCCGCACCCACGATGTTTTAAAAAAAATTTGCCCCAAAACGCCCGCACCCGGGGGTAACCGGGGTCGACCCGCATCACTACAAGCTACATATGTTAAAAAAATGAATAAGTTAATTTATTTATTTTCATTCAAATATGTACTTAATTTCCACATAAACAAAATATATAGACTATGCTGATGTGATATATTTTATACTTGTGAACATTATGTACACATTATATTAACACAAATTCAGTGTACTTTCCATGTCTCTAGTGCAAAACTCAAAAAGCAAACCTCAGTCACTTGTCTTGTCTGACTATATTTGGAGCAAGGGAATTTTTGTTTAAATCTGAATTTTTGCCAAACTATCACTTTAACTCTAGGAGTGTTCTAACAATGGATGTCCATCAGGCTGTTCAGCCCATTACACTACAATTATACCAGCCTATAAGATTACAACAAAATCCACTACAGCTAATCTCATTAGAGATCTGTACTGTGGACACTTCTTGTAAAGGAAAAAAGTTCTCAAGAGTCTGTAGTAATTAAAGCCCTGAAGAGCCTGCAGTGACTGCCACAGAAACTCCACAAGTGAATGCAAGGCATCTTCTGCAAAAGATGTCTAGAACTGGTCTATAACAATAGTCACTGATGATAAAGCAGTAAAAGGCCTCTTCAGCATTGTCTCAGAGGCGTCTCCGAATCCATTAGCTCACCCCGTGAAACAATGAAGCATGATCCCAGGAATGACAGCAAGGTGACATAAATTACAGATCTCAAATCTGTCACTGAATGAAGTGTTTTAACTTATTTTTTGCCTGGTCTTTGAGCTGAAATAAGGCAAATACAAAACAAAAGGCACAGGTACTATTGTTCAGCACACTGCCAGCAAAAAATGATAAATCATGAAATTTTATATGACAGTAAAAGGCGTCAGCACGCTCTGGTAGCATGTGATTCTACTCAGATGTGATAGCTTAAGTTACAGCTCTACTCTGATGCTTGCTTTCCACAAGCTTTGACACGCTCTGGCATTCTTTCCGTCTGCAATATGATCATTTGCATAGAAGACCCAAACCATTAGGACTGTAAGACTACCTGGTGGCATAGACAAGGAAAGACAGGCACAGGATCTGCACAGGCATGCGGCATAGCATCTAGGTTTCACAACATTTAAATGTCATCAAAGAAACAGAAATCAGTCCCTTTAAGCAACATTCCTTTATTTTTCGGTCTAATCTCTATCTGCTATGTTTGTAAATATACGGTTAATCACAAAAAATAACCTGATTGTACACTACTGCAAAGAGCTGAAAAGACACGGACTTGAAAAACCAAGGGCCACGTGCAAAATTTGGTTTTGAACACTTGGTCAGTTCTTTTCTACGAAAACAAAATGTGTCATTATTATTGTCCACAGTAATGAACTACATGCTTCATACATTGCTGAATGAAATTTAATTGAAAATGGCAGAATGTGAAAAATGGTTTGAAAACTTGATGTTTGATGATTACAGTCCCTGCTAAAATCTCCTGTATAGAGAAGCACATAGAGAAGCATGTCTGTCTGAGCCGTACGATACTAAAATATTTCTCAAGGGCTCCCTAACATTAGCAACATTCAGCTGAACTTGGACATTGCATGTGAGGCAGTGCATATTTATTTTTATGCAGAGCAGAGGAGAGGATTAGAATGTTTTCTGGATTCTTGGAGAGAGAGAAAGAGAGAAAGAGGGAGGGAGAGAGGGAGGGAGGGCGGTAGGGAGAGAGGGAGGAAAGGAGAGAGAGAGAAAATCAGAGCCTGTTCTGGGCAATAGTTTCACTTCACAAAAGAGTGAGCAGAGCGAGATGTGACAATGAGTCCAAGTTCAGTTTTACCAGCATGACTAGGCTTATGGACTGGACATCCATGTAGACAATATTCACTATCCTTAATACCCTTCTGCTCACTAAAATGAAGATATTAAAAGTAACTAGATGTTTGCTTAGACCAAGATACAGACTGGATAGGAATTAAATTTCCAGAGAGAATAACTGGCTCTAAAAGTGCCACTTTAGAGAAAATGAGAGGGCATAAGGAATTAATTTACTGACATTTAAGTAGGATGATGTCGTGTCCACTGTTTGCTCATCCTAATGTACCTCAGTGAGCAATTCAGCTCCTAAAATGTCACTGCAAATGGCAAAGTAAAACGTTTGCAGTCTTTACTACAGCAGTGAGCGCTGCCTTATCTTTAATCCACTATCCTAGTCTCTTTTAGCTTAGCAGGGAGGCTACGTCACAAGAGGTATGCATGAGTTTGTATCTTGCAACTGAATCAATGTGACAGTTGGTGAATATTTCATTGGCTCCAGAGACCTTTTGGGAATCTTAGCAGGCAGAGCATAAATCTGATGAGACTCTATGGAGCATGACGGTCTCGCAAAGTGAGCTTGAATAGCAAAAAATACTGGTCTCTGTAAAAACTTGTTAAATGTTTCAGTGAAGGAAAATACGGTCAGTAACCAAACTCATAGTGGGAATACATAAAGGTGTAATCAGTAAAAGCAAAGCTTTGGAATGCACTGATGCACCCTTCAAGACACACTCAGGGTCAACTTCCAGCTGTGCCATTTGCTGCCTGTGGTTAAAGGATGTGAATGACTTCTCACTGGGAAGAAATGGTCTGTTGTGTGGAAGACATAAAAAGTTTAGCATTCTCCACTTAGTGCCTGGACACAGTCACCAGCATTGCATGGGTGCCAGTTTGAAACCACGTTGCTAAGAAACATTTCTCAACTATAGATTTCACTGAGCAACAAAAAGGGCCAATTTTAATCTAACCTACCTATAAGCAAATAAAAAAAGTATCTGGAAAACACTGTACTAAAGGACCAATATATACTATTGAGAATGTTATAATTAAACTATTTACAAACACCGCAATTAGTCAACATTCAGAATCTTGGTTGGTCAAAATGCAATGAATATTTTGTTCAGTTGTCAACTTGCCAGGCCCAGCGGGCTTTATGCATACAGAATGAACATGTGCTGGTCATCACTATACCAGGCTGCTGTTGGAGCCTGTACAGTGAAAAACATTCTGACTGCACTGGGAATCAACAATGATGAAACTGTGAGAAAAACCTGCAAGCCCACTCAGTATGAACTGCTGCCCTTTCAGCATGCCATTTCCTGCCAATTATGACATTACTATAGACAAAGGAGAAACTCTTCTAAGAATTTTATCATTTATCTAACCAACTGGATGAAATAAAACAGGCAACATGCTTAATAAGCACTGTGAAATTGTCTCCACTGTGTGAAGATTCGCTGAATAGCTTTGTCTGTCTCCCCACCCCTGCCTTGTTCCTGGGAGCGCTTCTGGATTAAGGAGTGGTAATGGCCGAGCTGGATGACACATGCCTAACTACTCCCACGTTATTGTCTAACAACTTATGCCAAAGAACAGCAGTGCAGATAACAGATTTAGAGACTTCACTTTCATTATGAGTGGTGCCACTCTTTCAACATCTTTTCTGTTTTGCATGCAAGAAATCTGCATATGAAAATCACATCTTCCCAAAGTAGTTTGACACTCTTTTCACAACCTAAAAGCACACTAATCGCTCAGGGGCCAGCGCAGAGTTGGATTTTTAAATGTTCAAAATGTGTACTCATTAAATTATTTATCCTGAAGACAAAAATGGAAACTTGCATATATTATGTTTTTGCTTAAACTGTCACTACAACACAGTCAAATTAACTAAAGAGACAATCCCATACCCATAAATAGAAGACCTGAAGTGTCTACAGAGATCTGCCTATACATTATGTAAAAATTCTGGAAGAAACTACCTTAAATTATTGTGAGATTGCTATGAATTATAAAACATTAAAAGTTGGATATCTGGTAGTAGAAGGAGAAAACGAAGGTGAAACTGAATCAGCTTAAAGAGAGTCAAATCTGTGTGTTTAGATAAAAGATTCTTAAGCCAAGAAACCCCTACAGATGCAATCCAGTTTATAGTCCAGTTATTAATCTTCAATAAAACGTCTTATTCACTAGTATATATTGCTAAAAACTATTTGGGGACAATGAAACTATATTCAAGTTATACTGACATTACAGTGTGGGGAACTGAAGTGTGCACCGCTATAGACACATAAACAATTATAGTTTAAGTGGCTATGGAACACTGACTACTTACTAACAGTGAAAGATCCAGAGACACTCACAGCTAAGCGAATGATGCCAATCTGTAATCCCCTTTTGCCCCTTTGAAAGTGTATTTATAAACTAGGGGATCACTCCATGCCCCTTTCTCTCCTAATGTAGGGCAGTATTAAGGATTTAAGCTGGCTGGGGGATTAGAGGTTGTGTGTGCATGTGCCCAGATGCTGTAAATCTCAGCCTGAAACCGGCAGCCAACAAGCCAGCTTGTCCTGACAGTACTACTAAACAGTATACCACAAAAGCCAGGACCCTCCCACCTATAAAACACACATATAGCCAGCATAAGAAGGAGAAGTATAGTTTATACACACACACACACAAACTGGCCTTTGGCTCATTACATCTTTGGTCTGCTACGTCTGTAATTCTGGCCATAGATTAATAGGTTGTATAATCTCACAATTATTTCATATTGTTACTGTCAAATCAAACCCTCATAACCCCATTGTTTTTCCACACCATTTGAAAATGCCCTGCTCACTGTGTGCACATTCATGATGACTGAATAGAAACTGAATCAAAATCTCTTTACATTAAAGTTTTTTTTTTTACCTATAAAGCTTTTGTAGAAAACAAGACTTTGTTACGACACCCACATAACATACAACAGGCTCATGAAGCTCCACCTCTACATTAATGTATTATCAGAATGTAAGTACAGAACAGTCTTTCCCCTCATCATTATCCTCCTTGATTCCTTCTTAATTAACTTCACGCAGAGCTCGATCAAGAAGCAAGACAGAAACGATGTTATCCGCAGCTGGAGTCCGACGGGAAAGACAAGCTTCAGTTCAGCCCAGCTTAGCCTCTCTAATACTGACCAAATCCACGTCATTAAAGTTTGGAAATTAGTTTAAAAGATTGCTCCTAAAACCGTGCAGATGTTCAACCCAAATTGCATTCACTGTGTCACAAACAGGAAGGGTGGATGTTAAGGAATATTACTTCCTGTGAGAGATATTAATTATACACTTGTGTTGTAAACAGATAAAAAGTATTTGACTATAAAAGCAATATCAACATACCTCATCTGGAATAAATCGTATAGGGAGTTGAAAATGCTCACAGGTTCCTTCATTACAGCCTGAACTTGTAGATTTAATCAGTGCATAGACCTAACATGCTAAAGCTCCACCCAGGTCCTTATATCTCTCTCTTTCAAAGACAAACACACAGCCCCCACCTCCTACACACATTCTCTATGGCAAAAATATTCATGACTACTTCTTTGTTATGATACACAAAAGATACTATTTAGTTTTACTACAGCAAAATATTCTCAAGACTTTGAGTACAGTGACATATTCATCATATCCAATTATAGTCAAACAATCAAAATTCAATTTAGCAGGACTTATTACTATCTCTCCAATGGAACATGTAGACGGTCAGTCTTCCTCAATGTCTACAACATGCTCAGAAAAGCACACTGTAAAAAAATTACAATGGTACCAATAACCTTTGAGCAATATTTCTTAGAGTTAAATACTTTTTTACAACTCAACCCTAACCTCAACATCCGTAGTAAAGGGGGGAAACAAGTATATTTGCCTAAAATGTACAGGTTTTTCTTGACCCTGGGACATTTTGACTCCATATAGAACTGAAGAGAGCCTTTTTTCACAACTGACAAAAATTTTGATAAAGAGAATGAAAGTATTGCATCAGCTCTGTGTCACTTCCAAAGAAGCCCACAACCTTTTACCAGAATCTACCTGCTGACACAAACACAGGCAGTGTATGTGTGCACCATAAAAGGTGTTTCTAAGGTGTGGCATCAGGGCGATTAACCCCTAGAGCTGGTCGTTCAGTTCATTTAAGCCACCATATCCATACACACCCAGTCTGAACACCTGAACAGCAAGCTGAAACTAAAGTTTCCAATCACTGGTTACCATTTCGGTCTGACATTTTGTTACATGAGTCTACAATCAGGCCTTTGTTTAAAAAAAACGATTTAGGCTCCCTTCCGACATTTGTCTGCAGCGAACACTGACATTTAAACCGTTATTGGGTGAACAAGCTGTCCTGTTAAAAAGGGAAAGGAGAAAACAGCAGCTGTTTCCCAACACTTGGGCTGAAGAATTAACATACAGTAAAATCAGAGGGACGAGTTTGATGAGTGGAAAGGAACCGAAACGAACAAAAATATGCAGGGAAAGTTGGAAGCGAAAGAAACCCGACACACACGGAAGTGGGAGCAAATTTTCTCCCACAGGTAGGTAAACCTACACCCATAGCCTACTTAAAAAACAGCAACAAAGGTTACTTTACAAGGAGAGCCTCCTGAAGAGTTTTAGACAATTCAGCTTTGGGCAAAGAAGAAAAAACAGGCTGAACGCTGCCCGACATGCAGAGAGAACTGAAGGTTTCGTCGCCAAGGCTACGGAAACACTAAAGTACAATAAACTGGCATGCCTACAATGTTTTCGGTGCTTATTTCGCATACCTTTCAGCAGTGGTTTCCAGAAATAATGGAACAGGCTCCCAAAGTCGGACTTCTTTTTTCAAACCTCACTCTACAGGCCGGTTTGTGTGTCCAGTACTTCAACCCGAATTCCGACTGGGACGAACACCGTGTGGAGAGTAGGGAGAGTGGAGCTCACCCTGACCGAGAGAGGAGGGGGAGGGGGCAGCTCCGCCTCCCGATACCGAAGCCAGAGCCACACCCAAAACCCCACAACAAACACACTAAACATGCGACTAACAGCTACAACAGGCTTAACAAACTCACACAAGGAGATTTAATCGTTTTATTTGTCAATTAAAACACTTTAAAATGTCCACTGCAACGTTTAACGTGCTGTTTAACTCTCTTTTTAGTCCACTCTCAGACCTTGTGTGAGGACTTGTTAACACACGTAGCCACACCTGTAATGACGCCATACCTCATCAGTCGTCATGAGTCACAGTAAGCCGAGACATGAGACTGTTTGTCATGACGACCTGTATGGTATTTTTTCTTCTTTATTCTACTCTTTTCCCAGAACCTCCATGTCCAGAGCTTACAGTGTTAACTCTGACTCACAATCTGATAGAAGCCACAGAACTACAACTTGTGCAGTCTTGATCAGTGCCATTGTGGTTCAAAATAAAGTTTTTCCATTAGACCTCAGAAATAGAGGAAAGAAGCAGTGTTGTTGTTTTGCAGGTTTCTAAACAAAGGCATGTCTAACAGGCCCCCAGACAACATTGTTTTCGTTTCTACAGCCTTCTTTTGTGTTACAGGATCATTTATGTAACATATTTGTTATGGTCAGTGAATTTGTTATATGATCTTAAAAATTCTCCCTTAGATTTCACTATACCCTGCTGGTTACTCAGCTGAGTGTTGCCATTGGAAGTAATGAGGGAGCAAAGGGTGTGGTTTGCATGTGTCAAGTGACAACATAGGAAAAAGTCGCCATCAGCTGGTCAGATCATGTGAAAAGAAAGTAGTATGATGGAAAGGAGTTGAATATTTGTGCAAATTTCATTTTACAACACCAGACTACATGGGAAATTAGAACTGAATGCCACTGGTAACCAGGATAAGAAATTCTATGTAAGTGCATGATCTAGATTCTAGAATAATTATACAATATTGTAAAACAATGTTATATAGACCTACTGTCCAACCAAATAGGATTTAATGCATTATTTAAATCTATACAATGATGGCTTTACGTTTACATTGGTATGAAGGTCAGAGGTCAACATTCCCAGGCAGGTTTCCCCAGTTAGCTATAGTAGCCAAAATAGCACGGCATGTGCTTCAGCCTGGTCTCTTTCTGTCTGAGTGGTCCTACGTTTACCCCAACAAACCCTTCGACTGGCATCTCCCTTAACAAAAATGTGACATACAAAGCTGAGATAATTCTACTTTCAAGTGACATTTCATGCAGCTTATGATGATTTCAGAATATGATCATTTTAATTTTTTTCCCCGGGCAGATTACTAAAATAAGGTACATGTGTACTAAAATAAGGTACCTAAATCAGAATATTTTGAAATACATATTTTACAAAAAATGATATTTTTGTATTTTTCACACACACACACACACACACACACAGTGTAATATACTGCTCAGCTGCTTAATCTGTGAGTTGACTGTTTTTAAATGTTAATATCATTACCTTATCTGCTGCCGCTATTTTATTGCATTAACATTAAGCAACTTTCGTAAACCATTGCGCGCCGCTGAACTGCAACTACAGCACACTAAATCTGTACACACAGCGATGTCACACTGTTACACTGTTATTTGTTACACTAAACTTCACGTCATTGTGTTGCACAATATGTCCATATCGTCTACAAAAGCCTGTAAATATAAAGGGATAGGGAATGTGGGTTAAAAATTCTCATCTAAACGTGAATTTAAAAATGACACCAAATGACCTAATGGGGGAAATATAAGGAAATGTTGGAAATGGTCCCTTTAAAACACTCGACGTGCCCCAAAAGACTGCATTCTCAAACATGACCGCTTTATCCAGTGTGTTTCAGAGAGAGGGCGCCCTCTGGTGGACTACGAGTCGCAGAATTCAGTGTTTCAGCAGACTCACCCGGTCCGCTCGGGGCTGTGTTAAAAAAGTTCCCTGGGGCAAAAAACCTCGGACAGAAACCGGGCCGGCGTGGGAAAACAGCACAAGCAAGTAAGATCAGTATGTTCTTAAACAAAATTTTAATCGAAAATGACGTATTCGGTATGTGTTAAGCGCTTAAAATATTGCTCCGTTAATAGTTGGCTGTTCAGGGTGGGACGACTTGTAATGTAGCGACCAGGCGAGGACAGGCGTTTAATGTCAGAGGATCAAAACAAAAACTAACACCACATCTCAAAACTTTCTCTGTCGTGCAGAGATCAGGGTAATTATACATCCTTGGAGGATTTTATTTGGTAAGATGCGTTTGTAGACAGGACTGCTTTACTTCCTTCCTTCCAAATAAGGTCCAGTTGAGTCATTGGGAGTTTGGTGTCTGGGAGAGGGGTTTGTTTGACTCACTGTGTCTCTTTTTCTTTTTGGGAAGAGAAAAATTGTGTGAATGTTTATGTTCACTTGCAAAAAAAACTCTAAACTCGTTTTGTGAGTATTGATTTATCAGTTACGGATCCCTTCACTCTAAGTGTACGTTATCACCTGGACTTAAATGCTTCATATCGTGCTTTATACAACTAATATGTACTTTTGATTACAGATAACATACTTGTTTTCCGTTTTACCCAAGGTTTTTAGTATTATAAAAATAAATTTTAAAAGTTTGTTTTTAAATAATCTGCATTGTCCCCCGAGGTGTCACTTTTGGGAAAGATCAGTGAAAATGTCTTTGTTAATATTTTGCTACAGTTTCTCTTGTGAAGTGAGAACAAGGAGATCTAAGATCATTCCTTTCTGCAAGATCTGTCTTTATTCTTCATAGATGGGTTGTAAGCCATGGGACAGGGATGGCCATATTTAAGGAACAGGTGCTTATGTTTGTGGTTTGATGATGGCAGAAGGTCTTTCAAATAGTTTGTTGGCATGGAGGTGGTGTCTAATTATAGTTTTGGTGTCTTGACCAACTCCTGCAGTTGTACGGGTTAGATCCTTGGAGAAAGTTGTGGGGGCCAAATACACTTGCATTCCTTTTCAAGCATGTCCAGCTGTTTGAAGCTACTTAATTATTGCCTATAGTAGAGTTATATAGCCTCTGTGGAGGATCCTGCTTACAAAAATATCCTTCAGACCAGGATATAAAACAACCTTTTGTCAGTTTGGTTTGTTGGGTTGATATGTTTTCTACAATGATTATAAATGCTGATTTGCGTATCCTCAGGTCTTCTTCGTGTTGATGGAAGTCTAAGGATGTTTAAGTCTGCCTGTCAGCTCTTATAACGACTCAGTGTAACTAGACACGACAGCTTAAAGGTTCATAGATTCAGGCTTATGTAAAAAAGAAAAGAAAAGAAAATATAGGCTGCGTAATAAGAAAGTTCAAGATCTATAATGTCAATAACTGTGACATGTCGTTTAAAATGGATTTTTCCTTTGAATAATGTTAATAATTGCTCTTATATTTTCATGAAAGTTTCACCATTACTACTAAATAGTTACACAATATGAGGAAAATAATAATGAATATTATTAACAGATAATACTTTTGATCTTTTGATCTATCTCAGTCTCTGTCTATCTGTACCTATGTACATATTCTTTTTAAACCAGTGACTAAAACCTTTTACTCTCACTGTCAAACTGACCAGACTTCATCTATTTCAATCCTATAGACTTATTGTGTTTGTGCCTCGCAATGGTAAATGGCTGGATGCAACATTTCCTCAGCTAAATAAAGACAAGACGGGCATAGTTCTGTTTGGAAATAAACAGGGAAGATTGCAACTTAGTGCCTATCTGGAATCCAGGACAATAAAGACTACATTATTCATGCTCTCATATGCTGTAGGGTTGACTATTACAATGGTCTTTTCATTGACCTTCCCTAAAAGACCATTAGACAGCTACATCTTATTAAAAACACTGGTGCTTTAGTTCTAACAAGAAACAAGATAACACATTTACTTTAGTTCTCAGGTCCAAGATTTCCAGTTTCATACAGAATAGAATTCAAAGTATTACTATAAGTTTATAAGTATTGTTTATAAGTATTGTCACTCAGTGATGTGGGCCCTAAATATGTTTCTGTAATGTTTGATGAAAATCGGCCTGGAAGGTCCATTTCACATCAAGCACATTTCAAGACTCTCCCAGCCACTGAATCATGCTGAAATAAAAAAAAATGGGTGGAATCCCCCTTTAAGCACTTTTAAAGCAGTCAGATTGATTTTTTCATTGTTGACACCAAACCATAATTCAGGATTTAGCAGTGTTAAGGACCTTACATGCATCCAGGTATCTATTTAAATACTGTTTTAATAAGTGCCTCCGGTGTTATTGTGTTTAAACAGAGCTTTAAGCTTCAGCGTAGACTAAGTTCTGTACGTGCAGAGAGCACGTAGATGTCCTGGCACTAAATCCTGCTTTTTAGATAGACTCTTTTTAATGATCTTGTTTAACCACAATCACATGGCCTCTTTATTCCTGTTCTCAGAACTACACCATTGACCTCTACCATTTTCCTCAGTGTATCTAGTATATATTTTCAGTGTGGGAGACCCATTCGTCTTTTCAGATAGTGTGTGTTTGCTATGTGGTTGAGCACCTGCTGTGCTTTACATGAATTATATGAGATTATGTGCTTCTCAGCCCATTCTGTACCTTTGTTTGGTTTGCTCTGTGGTTGGTCTTGTGCTTGGGAGTCTTTGCTTGCAAAATGCAAAACTGAATACCATGTTTTGCATCTGTGTCTGTGTCGTTTGCTGGGATTTTATTAGGAAAGAGATTAATGTGGTTGAGTTTAGTTAAAGGGCAAACTAAGGCCAATAGATAAATATCAGATGGGAATTTGAACCACAATGGCATTTGTGGGAGCTCACATAAACTATTAAAAGTAAAGGTGTCAGATACAATTCTCTGAGTGATATCATAGAAGCACAACAATTGTTTTCCTGAAGAGTCTTTCAATTGTTGGGTCTTTAAAGAACTCTTTGAAACGAGTGTGAATAACCTTTTTTAAGGTTCGTGTTATGTAGACTGGTTGTGAATGATCAAACATGTTGATAATAAAGGGGTATTCATTATTAACATTTAGGATTGCATTAGATGGTCTGAAAACTAAATTCAGAACAGAGACTTCAATCCGATTTAATGGAACTGATTGAGTGGAAAACCATGCCAGCAGCTGCATCGATATATGAGTGCTGACTCACTCTCTCTCTCTCTCTCTCTCTCTCTCTCTCTTTGTCTCTTGATCTGTTTCTCTCCACCTCTCATACACACAGTCCCTCCCCCAACCTTGCTGCTCCTCCTTCTTCCCCCAGTGTTACCGCCCTCCTCCCCTCCTCCCCTCCTCCCCTCCTTTTCACCAGACAGAAGGTGCTTTCACTTCATGGGACACCAGAGAGAACATGTAGCCAGGGAATGTGCAGAGGACACAAGAAGATATTGAACGTGACTTCTAAGCTGTCAACAAAAAACTTGTCCTTTAACCCAGTACAGGAGTCATTCATCAACTTGAGTAAGTAGCCTTACACGACATTTACACACGTAAAATAGAATGAACCACTGTGTATGTTTCTGTTGCTGCAGTTTGATGGGTAGTTTTCATTCAATGCCTGAGTGTTTGTATGTAGCCCTATTGGAACGAGTATCAAATCTGAAATGGACAGTTACGAGTCGTTCTAATTGTAAGGTACATTAATGTAACATTTATGCTGCTCTGTTTGCCATGAATTGTTTACACAGTGCAAATAGATGACATTTCAAATGGTATAGAACATTGATTTACAAGATTTTTTTGTTGACAGTGTTTATTTGACAAAGATAATAAACAGAAAAATGTCCTTGCCTGAATTAGACATACGTGCTAAATGGCATCTGCCACATTGTAGAGGTGGTCTAGTAAACAGCCACTCAGTTGGCAAAAGCACAAAGTAAACATTAAAAGCAGAGGCATGTGAAAGTGCCTGGCTGTCAGCCTGATTCCATCATAATTCAGAGTCAAGTTGAATTAAAAAGTGTTTCTGAGTATTCGTTTATGGTCACAGGTTTATTTAAATTCTTCTTGCTTGTGTGTTGCTTGCTTGGATGTGTTTACTGTGTTCAGTCAGTGAAAGTTCACATATTTTTACGCTACAGTCTTGGTTACTAGGGTCCAGGCTTAGGTAGTGAAAGTTGGAAAAAATTTAAACAGCATTCCCATGTTCAGGGAGATATATGGGTTTGTACAAGTGCTAGCTTTCAATAGCAATGTATTCTCATATAGTCACATGCAAATTTTTGGGTGCCCTTGGTCAAATGACATGCTTTGTTCATTTTAAAGTAAAGTGCACGTATGTTCTTATACCCATTTTGATTACTGTTTATTCACTGAGCTTAAGTTTTTGGAAATGCACATTTTATGGCACATTTTATATTCGGTTTTATTTTTTCCAATTTGAAAAAATATAAAACTGTCACTAAAATTTCTGTGGCTATTTCAGTTTGATCCTTGTAGAGGATTATTTTGCCTCCACAATTAACTAAACATGTGATATGTCTGGATGTATGAATGAGAGGAAATGCTTTAGTTAACAAAGATAAACTGGAAACTGTATTATAATGCACAATCAGTGAGAGAGAAGGATTAGCTTGATCACATCAGCTTGAAAGTTGATTCTTTTCTAGTTATCCACAGCTTTTCATCTCACTGTCCAAGAGAGAGAGAGAGAGAGAATAAAGATAATTAAAATGTTCCAACTGAGTAGCCCACACACACACACAGTACTGCAGTCTGGATGTGCTTAATTAGCCTAATTGTTTACTGTCATATGCAATTTATGATAAAAATTAAATACTTGGAAAAGTCCAAAATGTTCCTCTCCTCTGTTATACTCTGACCACTGCGTTTTAGATGGATATCATGAGGTTTATTACCTCACACATCTGCTTCTCCTAGAACTGCTTGGCCGCTTTGCTTGTAAAGTTTCATGTGAGGTTGGCAGTAAAGTGCATTTAAGTGACATCATCTTATGACTATGAAATTGTGCTATGCATCATTGGTAACCTGTAGTCTGTTTCTTTGGTTATGATTCCACAACAAACTGTATCTGAAGGACTATATATATATACACTATACTTACTATACTGTACTTGACAGTGCAAACTGAACAATGAAAGCACCAAAATCTGTGTGATTTTATATTCAACTTTACTGTGTTTAGTTAAAAGTAATTTATCCCTTAAGTCAAGCAATAGTTGTTTAGAAAGTTCACTTGGGTCTAAGGTAACATAGGTGTGTTTATTAACATTGTGCAAGTGACTCAGTTATATTTTTCAGTGAGTAAATAATCTAATAAGGCTACACCAACACTATCTGAAATAACCATGACCTTGTCAAACAACGTAGGCCAAATAGGCCAAAATGTTAGAAATGTTACACAGATCAAGATATGAGGTGTTTGATATGTTCTTTCACATTTTTTGTCTGCTACCAAGAAGACACATTGAAGGCCTTATTGAAGGGAAATGTGCTGAGTTCTTAACTCTGTATGTACTATATCACTGTTTCCTGGCGGATAGAATGGAAAACCTATGGGAGAGGCTTTCATTAGAAGTTAATGTTTAACTCTGAGTCTGTCCTGTTGAGCACGTGCTTGATCTATGCTGTGCTAGGCTTAATCTTATGTAGCACCATACAGCACTACCTACGTCATAAAACTTTGGATTCTGTACCCCAAATAGTGCACTAAATGTCAGACGGGGAGCCATGCATCATATGTGTGAATGCCAAATGTCACATAATGAACTATTTTGGCCCCATTATTTTTTTACCTGCATGGTACACTACACAGGGAATAAAAAAGCTATTCGGAATTATGTCTTGGAGATGTTGAAACAATCTTTGATAGGTGAAGGGAGGAGACCATTTTTAATTATATAATGATTATCAAAGTGATTATCAGTTGTTTACCTACATGGCAACACTGGCTCTTTTGACATACTGCCTTATTGCAGCAGACAGAGTTGGTAAAATTAATTATTTAAGATAATCCTCTTTGTGACCAATATGCTTCCTTTCCATATGCAGTTTATTTTAGTTAGTTCATTATATAGTTTTAAACCAAGGCTCACCCTAATGGGAGTTCCAAAAGAAGGATTACTTTGTTTATAGAAATTATTGCAACCTTATAATGCATTGTGAGTCTAAATACATAGCTTGTTGTGAACACAGAACATTAGCAGAGACATCGGTAAAAAGTTTGTTGTGATTACAGTAATATTGACAGTAATTAAGGGAGTATAAAAGCACGGTGTATTAAAATGTAAAACTGCATGGCTTCTAAACATCGTAAACTCTTTTGAAAGTCTCTCATTTGCAGTCTTTCATAGAAATCAACATTTTAAAAAAATTGCATCTGGGTTCATCATAAATTGGGAGAGGGCTGGAGAGGGACTTATAGTCTGCATGGACCCACACTGAGTGACGGGTCGTTCTTCAGAATCAAAAATCACATTACTTCACTAATCTTTTTTTTTGGCGCTTTAAAGGCTTGTTGACAACTGTTTCTTGATTTACAATACACTCAAATGAAATTGTGCCATTCTGTGAGAAATCTTAGGCTTAAAGGTGCTTAAGATCACGTTCATTATTCCAGCCAAATCTCTACTATTGACCAATATTTGTACTTTCTTTAATCCAAACTGCTACAGCAAAAACAAGAAGAATGTTTCCACTGTTTTATGTGAACTGTGTGTAAATTCTCTGCAAACTCTGCAAATATAAACATTTGTTAAGTTTCTGCTATGGCTGCAGTGACTTTCCAAAGTATTTCTGATCCAGCCAGGCCTAAAGCATGCGTCTGAAGCATGCTTCTTAAATCAGGTTGAATAATTTTTATATCACTTTATGACTTTTGCTGGTTTGACAGCTCCGATATTAATCTTCTTTACATGTGTACCTGTCTGAGTCATCACTCGTTCAGAGATTGCAGTTATTTGTTTTTGAGAAACAGGAACTATTCCCAGCTAGTAATGTTCTCCTTAAATACATTACTGGAATGGTCAACTGGAAGCCTTTAATGAGATCACACAAGAATCTTGTTGTTTAAACTGCAAATAAGAGCAATCTCACGATTCATATTACATGTCCTAGTTTGAAAGTACAATCCTGTTCAGGCAGTCTAGGATACAATATCCACTTTGCTTTGTGTTTGGGGTTTTTGTGCAATTATTTGTCCTTGAACACCTTTGGCAGTTCTGGCCTAGTGAGAGCGTGCAGGATAGCATGTAGGCAGTGGGCACTGTTTGTTAGCCAACACCACTGAGATAGTGGGATGATAGGTGTTAGCTTATCTCTGAACTGTGCAACAGGACCTGAAAACTTCCTTCAGTGTTTACTTTAACACAACCCCAAAACATCAATTACTATCAGTATTATAGTTTTAACACAACTTGAAAATTATGTCTGATAAGAATATATACAAATATTGAAATGTATAAATTCAGATTAGAATACAAATAAATAATAAAATAGATAGTCCCCTAATAAGGGAATCAAATAAAAAGAGTTAGAAGAAATAACATATAAAACTACAGAAAAAAGTACATTGAAAACGTATATTGCAGCAATGATGTTGCTATTACACAGGTTCTCTTTCTAAAGTTACCATGGAGTTTAAGAGAAAGTAAAGTATTGCATTTTTGAGTGACTAGTAAGGGAAATGCATTGTTTATTTTCATATTCACTTAGAATATGGAGACCTAAATGTATATATGATATTTTCTTTAGTACCTCTGCTACCACAATTTGTCACTAAAATAAACAGGTTTCTTTTTTTATATTTAATTAGTGGATACAAATTGCCATATTTTAGTTGGTCCCATGTAGAGGATGCATTTACTTATTTTCACTTTGGGAATAAACTGAACATGTAATTTGACTGGAACGTTTTGCATACAGCTATAGAGATAAGTGAAAACACTTCAATCTATCAAGACAACCTAGATTATGTATTTTAATGCACTGTCAGTGGGATCGGTGTGATCACATCAGCTTGAAAGTTGATATATCCTATTGACACACAGTGTGTCAGGTTATACTTTATATAATCTATTTTTGGTTTCATTGGTGGAAGTGTCTAGAATAGCTGCATCTCACTCCAACTGAGTAGCCCACACACACAGTACTGCAGTCTGGATGTACCTAATTTACCTAATTGTTTATTGTTGGACACATTTTATAGTGAAAATGAAACACTTGGAATTATGGAGTGGCCACCTTGTTCTTCTACTCCATCATACTTTGACCATCCATGATGTATTCTTGGTTATAAAATCCAGAAAGAGTTGTTTATTGCTACTCCTTATCAAAATTTCTCCTCACCTCTGCTGCACTTCACAAATATAGAAGACTTACAGACATCAGGAAATCATAAAAAGGAAGTTACTAGCAGGAAACTTTCCTTTGGTAAAACATAATGTCTTCCTTCTAAGTGCCTGTTGCCTTCCTTCTTATAAGCTATTGTATAGTTGGGTGGGCTGAGAGACAGGCTACTTCTTTCTCACGTAGGAACTTGTTTGGAATTCTGTATTTGTTTGCATTTGGATGTGGGAGATAGAACATTGTCAAAGTCTTTCATGTAATCGTCATTTAAAAGCTTGAAGCAGCACGGCCATAGCTATAGCTATTCAGTAGATACGCAGGTCAGATACACCCTGATGAAAGCAATCAGAGGGACTGGTACAAAAGCCGTGGAAAGATGGAAACCGAGAGAAATGGAAGCAGTGTGTCAGCTCTGTGGACATAAGTATGATGGTAAATTATGTACTTTTTTGTACTTATGTTTGCCAAACTAAGGAGCACTACATCTTCTGCTATTATGGTGTGTGGTCATACTGTATATTTACTGAAGGTATGGAAATGTGATTTGTGGAGGTTTAGGAAAATGATTGCAGTCACAGACTTGGTAGGGATTACGATGAGCAAGAGTGATGTCATTGGAAGAAAGAACAGAGATGGGTTATTTACAAGATGCCATAGAAAATTATAACCTTAAAAACCTTTTTTTTCAAACTCTCTTTTTAAAAAATTGCTTTTTGGACAGTGAAAGTGGCTGCACTATGTCATTTCTCAAATAACCCTTTTGGGTAATTTAGTTTGTGTGCACCCTTTAAATGGTTCTTTGAAGGTTTTTTGTTAAGGGCAATGGCTTTATACAGTGATCAACATTCATTTGAAGAATTGTTTGACTGCATCAATCATAGAACCATGTGTGGTTAAATGGTTCTATGATTGATAGCACATTGTATACAGTTTTTAAAACGTGGTTCTATATAGCATCAAAAAGGTTTCAGCTATCATTAATAGTTGAACAATTTTTTAGTATCTTTCTACTAAGACGTAGCCCAAACAAGCTGTGTCATGCAAATGCTACAGTCCAGAAACCATTTTGAGACATCACAGGTTTTCCACCCTTTTCATCACAGGTTTTCCACCCATTTCTTCAGTTTGGTGCTATAGAAATGACTGAGGATACCTTCAGGTTTAGAGAAACCATTTGATTTTTTAATTTGATTCACTGGTTACCGATTTCGTACCATATTCAGTACATGCTGCATGCTAAATTACTCTAATCATGCAGCCCCACTCACTTTCTTTTTTTTCTAGAACTGGCCTGCTCATAGTTCCCAAATTATTATTATTATTATTATTATTATTATTATTATTATTATTATTATTATTATTATTATTATTATTATTATTATTATTCTCTCTCGAGTAGTGTGTGGGTTTGTATGCCAGCATTTAGGTGTTTGTGTTTCATACTTAGTGTGATTAGTGTTTGAATTTGGGCTCATAAAGCCCCACTGACAGATGGGTCATGTGACCAAGCCAGTCCATAGTCCTCTGGTCTCCTTGGAGACCATTCAGACTGCACGTCTCTTTCAGCCAATCACAGACGAGATGCTCACTCTGCATTCAGCTTGCTCCTCCCCTCATGCTCGCCATTTAATTCAAGTGTTTTATTCAGGATGGTTTTGACAGGCTGAAAAAAGGGGTTTTATCTCAAGTACTTCCCTTCATCATGTTTCCTTTTGTCCTTTCTGTCTTTTTCTCTCTCTCTGTCTCTGTCTCTTGCTGTCTTTCGCTCTCGCTCTCTTTTCGACTCCCTTTCTCTCTCACTGCCTCCCTCTCGCTCAAGCCTGTGTGACAAAACACACGTACACACCCTCTTGATACAACACGGCTGGCACAGAGCATGGCTGAGTGGGTGCCGGCTGGCCTTGAGATATCCTACACTTCAACTTTGCTCCTCATGTGACCACTGTTAGAGTGAGTTCACTCTTATGGACAGGAAATAAGACTTCATGATTACTTTTAACCAACAGTTCATTCTGAAGTATTTTTGGACCAGACACTTCCAGGCAAACTGAATTTTTATGGCTTTATGGTTTTGCTTTTTTAACTTTCCTTGAAAATGAAAAATCCTTTGCGGTTTATGTTTCTGTAAGATAAGTCACAAAGCTTGCAGTAATTATTTAATGACCCACCTCATGCACTTTTATTATTCGTGTGTTATATGCAATATGCATATAATATTATATATTAATAAGAGTGTCTTCATTAATCGGAGACTCTGCAGATTCATTGAGACTGTCAAATATAGGACATATATATTTTATTACTTGTTACTTGTATTTTTAATATATTATCTTTCCATACTGGGTTTGTGAGGCTGTACATGCTGTGAATCCGATTTTGTTAGGAAAAAGTAATGTGTTTTATCATGGTGCGAAAACCATGCTACGTTTTTTGTCAAACCTTTGCATTTCACCCTTAACACAGTAGTATATTTTCATTTACTCTAAAGGTTTTAACTGTTGTGTGTAGGAAGACCAAATAACCATAAACTGTTATGTGTAAATAGACTAAATAACCATAAACTGCTTTTAGGACTGGATTTGTAAAAAAAGCTTAGTTTTCAAACTGACATGGAAAATATAAAAATTATTCCACATTCTTCTTGTTTAATTTGTTCTCTCAGGTCTACTTTTAACAATTATGTGGTTTAATGTACCAAAAACACCAGTTTGCAACCTCTCCTCATCTCTTTGAATTAAACACGCTGTTTTTGTTGCTGTACCTTATGCCTTATCAATGTAAATATTTGGCACTCTGATTGGATGCCCTGAAACACTCTTTATAACTTCAATGTGAATGGGTAGGGTTACCCTAATAACGACTGAAATTTTTTGCTGAATATATCTGAATATTTTTTTTTAATTGACTGTTTGGACTAAAGAGTGAACTGTACATTTTGAACCTTTAACACTATTTACATATACAACAAAGCATGATTTTTAAATGTGAGGAAAATGCAGTTAACCAGGACAACCCTTTCTATGCCTGTTAGCATTTAACAGCTAAATTAAACTCACATCTTGATGTTATGAGGTGACCAAGCTGCAAAGAGCTTAGCAAGAGAAAGAGTCCTGACTGTATTATAATGACATTTAATACATGGTGTTGATTTGATATATGATATGAAAGCATAATAATTCATGAACTTGTAAAGATTACGCAGTACTGGCAGGCCTCTGCTGCAGCTTGGTAAGGACCTATCCTCTTACAGATCAATGAACAGGGCTGGCTGGCCTGACTACAGGAGAAAGTGATATGGGGTTATACAAAAGAGCCACTGTTGTTTTCCCATGTGTTTATTTTCCCCAGGCTCTAAAAGCTAAAGAGTTTGAATGAACAGCGTTGGTAGGTTAACTTTTGACCATGTGACAGGTTTCTCCTATATGTCATCACACACAGTTTGTAGACAAGATTAAAAAAAAGTTACAAATAAATAAAAAATGTGTAATATTTTGCCATTTTAATTTTTTAATAATAAGATATATATATTATCACAGTTTATTGATGTGAATGCTGTGCTGATATGCAGCTTTTAGTCTAACATTGTAACACAGACAATGATTTGTGGGGAGAACATGACACCTGTTCCAGGATCCCTGAACAGTTTGGCTGTTTCATCTAAAATAAGGTTCTATTATTTTTTAAGAGCAGTAAATGGTTTGAGACCCTCACAGATTATTTTGTATGACAGACTGTGGGCAATTTGGATTAAGGTCTGAAGTTTGCTGGTAATTCCTGTAGTACAACAAGGCAAAGCAACTTTGTTTTTGTGCTCAAAATATTTGGAATTCTTTTCATACTAGGAACATTTTCTGAACTGTAGTGGTCCACTTGCCATGAAATGTCCAGGAAACTATTAATACTATTACTAGCCTTCATTTGTGCAATTACACAGGTCAACAGGTCAAAATCATCAGAGATAAGATTATGTTGGTTTTGTAGTGTTTTTCATGCTGTTTTCAAATCTGTTTAGTTTTTCCCGCACGTACAGTTTTTGTGATGAAGCTAGTTATATATTGCATGATAGTTGTTATAATTAGCATATAATAATCAAATGCTAAGCGTTTTTGAAGAAACAGTGGTAGCTGACTGACACTGATCATTATATCTATGCCACAATATTGAAACAGTTTCTTGATTGGTGCCTGCGGTTTAATAAAAACCACATGCAAATCCATTGCAAATCTAATATTCCTTATAATTCAAAAAGTTGATGTGACTGAAAAAAACTGAAAGCAGACCTGTTGACCTGTGTAATTAACTGCTGTCTCACTTTTAACGATGAATGGTGGTTAAAAAAATAATGTTCTCACTTTCAATAAGACGATTTAGTTCAGCGTGGAAGACATAAAAGAAGTAACTTAAAGGTCTATTGCAGTGGTCACTAACAGGCGGACCGCCGTCCGGGTCCAGACCCAGAAGCTGTCCCATACGGACCCGGAGCTATAGCCAAAACAGAACGTTATATTTAAAACCTGACAGGACACGT
>JBBPCY010000037.1:15893491-15922411 GCA_037974405.1 Brachyalestes nurse
TGACCAGTTTCAGAGGAATGTTTTTGTTGGTTAAGACACACAGTGACCTACGTATGAATCATTCAAGCAGAACAAGGGTGTGTGTGTGTATGTGAGGGTGTGTGTGTGAGGTCTGTGTGTGTGAGGGTGTGTGTGTGTGTGTTTGTGTGTGAGGAGTGTGTGTGAGGAGTGTGTGTGGGGTGTATAAGGAGGGTGTGTGAGGAGGGTGTGTGTGTGAGGTGTGTGTGTAAGGAGTGTGTGAGATGAGGGTGTGTGTGAGGTGTGTGTGACGAGGGTGTGTTTGTGAGTGTCAGGTGTATGTGTGAGGAGTGTGTCAGAGGAGGGTGTGTGAGAGGTGTGTGTGACGAGGGTGTGTGTGTGAGTGTCAGGTGTATGTGTGAGGAGTGTGTCAGAGGAGGGTGTGTGAGAGGTGTGTGTGACGAGGGTGTGTTTGTGAAGAGTGTGTGTGAGGGGTGTGTGAGGAGGGTGTGTGTGAGGAGGGTGTGAGGAGGGTGTGTGTGTGAGGTGTGCGTGAGGAGTGTGTGTGTTTGTGTGTGAGGGGTGTCTGAGGAGTGTGTGTGTTTGTGTGTGGGGGCGTGTGAGGGGTGTGTGAGGAGTGTGTGTGTGTGTGTGAGGAGGGTGTGTGTGTGAGGACTGTTGTGTGCTCTCTGCAGACCTGCTGGCGGTGGGCTGTGATCTGAATGGTGTTCACTATGAGAACGGTCAGTCCTTCCAGCCGTCTTCGCTCTATAAGTGCGTCTGCATTGCCGGGGCCATCGGCTGCACCCCCGCCTTCCTGCAGAAACCCGCCGCCCTGCTGGGACCCGCCGGGCTGCAGAGCAGCGCCCCCGCTGGCCTGAAGGCCAAACACCAACAAGACACCACCTACAGGACCATGTCAGGTGAGGCACCGCATCACTCTCAGAGGCTCCGCCCACACAGCTACACTATCAGGTGAATACTGGAGAATCAGCTAACACAGTTAGAGAGAGGGGGGCGGAGCACCACACACACACACACATAGACACACACACACAAACTGTAAACAGTGTGTGCTACAATTTAAAAACATAGCATTAATTCACTTGTCGGTACCAGTCGGTACCTGCCTTTTTACCTGTCTGTACCTGTCTTTACCTGCCTTTTTACCTGTCTGTATGTCTCTTTACCTGCCTTTTTACCTGTCTGTATGTCTCTTTACCTGCCTTTTTACCTGTCTGTACGTGTCTTTAACCTGCCTTTTTACCTTTACACTTGTCCGTACCTGTCCATAAGTGGAAAATAAACTAAACCGTGTACACTGGAGGAGTGTTTCAGCCAAGACTGTTTTTTTAATACAGGCCACCCAGTCAGAACTGAATTCATTTACATGCATCAGTCTTGAGGGGGGTGTGTGGTAGTGATGGGGTATGAGAGGGTGTACGGTACTTAAGGGGTAGTGACGATGTGAGGCATATGCCTTAGTGAGGGGGCAAGCCGTAGTAATGGGGTGTGGTTGTGTGCGGTAGTGAGTGGGTAATGCGGTGGGGGGCATGGGGTGTGCACTGCTCATTGTGCGGTCTGCTGGTGAGGAGGGTGCAGCAGTGAGGGTTGTGGAGATGTGTGGTCTGCTGGTGAGTAGGGTGTACAGTAGTGAAGGGTGTGGAGATGTGCGGTAGGCTCTGCTCTATGTGCGGTCTGCTGGTGAGGAGGGTGCAGGTGTGGAGGTGTGTGGTAAGCTCTGTTCTGTGTGCAGTCGTGAGGATAGTGTACAGCAGTGAGGAGGGTGTAAGGTAGGGAGGGTTGTGGAGATGTGCGGTAGGCTCTGCTCTGAGTGCGTTCTGCTGGTGAGGATGGTGCAGCAGTGAGGGGTGTGGAGGTGTGTGGTAGGCTCCGCTTTGTGTGCGGTTTGCTGGTGAGGATGGTGTACAGCAGTGAGTAGGGTGTACAGTAGGGAGGGGTGTGGAGATGTGTGGTAGGCTCCACTCTGTGTGCGGTCTGCTGGTGAGGAGGGTGTACAGTAGGTGCAGTGTTGTGCCAGTTCAAACTGAAAAAGAACTAGTTCAAAATACAGTTCATTCAAATAAAAATGAACTAGTTCACGTTCCTAATTTTTCACAGCTCAAAAATGAACTTGTTCATATTTGTTTATTTTTTTACATTTTCAATACAATGACATTCTATCTGAACCTGAACAATCTGAACAATCACAGACATAAGTTACATTAAAAACTATTTTGAGGTTGAGAATAGATCTTACCACTTAAGCAGCGCATCATGTTTTGGTGAAAGTGGAAAAATGAGGTGCAGGTTTACTGTATATGGAATTTTTATTCAGAAAACATTAACACCAAGTCATATCTTTTAAAGTGCTCAGAAAAGAACAAAACCAAAAATAAACTAACAGCTGTTGTCTTTTTTAAAACATTATCAAACTAGTGAAAATGTACAACTCTAAAACTCAAACATCCAGTATTTAGCTGTACTAAACATAACTCCCTTTTATTTCCCACGTGTATTTCTGCCGAGGCGTCCGAACTTGAATCAGAATCAGAAGAGCCGATTCTTTGTAGTAAATCAGAAGAGCCGACTTCCATCGAGTGAGAGACGTTCCCCACTTTTTTATCAACACATAAAGCATTCATATTTGTGAAGTTGGGCTAAAATATGAGGCTACAGATGATAATAAACTAAAGAGCCGTTTGGGAGCTGAAAGAACCGGCTCTTCTTTGGGAGCCGTGCCACAAGAGCCACAAGAACTTCGCGTCACTATCGCCTGTGAACGTACTGCGTTCAGTCTCGCGAGAGTGAACGTCACTCACGGTTATGTTCATAATTTGTAAACCGACTCATTCAGTTCAGCGTTCACGAAAAACAGGAACATGTTCAATGAACGCGTTCGTGCACAACACTGATTAGAGTTGCATAAAAATCTGCCGGTTACTTACCAAGAGTAAAATCTAACATTATCTACACTATTACATTATCTACCATATTATCCAAACTCTGACCTAGATGCACATACACAGTTTTAATGTCCATTATCAACTGAAAATTGCAGTTTTATGCTACAGAGACTAAACTACAGACTATAAGCTTTTAGCCTGTGGTTTGTGTTTCATTTTGCTTTAGTCCACCATAATTGGCTTTATGATGGATTAATGAGTATAAACACAGTGAACTCTGTATTGTATCAAATGATGGGTTTGCCTGACAAATCTTCAAATATCCAGTTAGTTTGTAATTTGACTTGCGGCCTTGTGCCCATAGGACCCACCCTTGGCGTGTGTTTGAAACGGTGAAAGTAGCCAACCATGCCACTCGCCTACGGTCTCGGTGTCAGTCCCCTCAAGTTCCGGGTTCTAACTCAGCCTCCTCTCGGTCCAGTCGAACCAGCACCCCACGCACCAGCTACTATGGCTCTGACTCTGTTTGCCTCAATCTTGAAGACAAACCCCCCTCTTCAACACCATCACAGGAGCAGAGGTGAGGCCTGTTATGATTGTAATCAGGATTCCCAGAAGTATATTATATCTGTCTATACATGTACACTTATGGACGATAAAAATAGTAATACAGTAATTATGAAAAAAAGATTTTTCAGTAGCAGTAATCAGACTAAGGTATTTGAGATACTGTTAAAATAGATACTATTGATCTGTTCTCAATTCACTATTAACAACAATGATTTACACATAATTTCTCTATTCACTAGTTTGAAAGAAAAAGTCTAGCCTTTCACTCATAACCAGACAAACCATTATTATGGTTATATGGTTAGCTAACAGTTAGTAAGCTAAGTAGTCAGCTTTTTCTGTGTCAAATCATGTAAATTGAATGGAAAAAGTGTATCGTGAGCACATTTTGGCCATGTCACCCAGCCCTTGTTTCTGTTCTTGATAATTAGATATAAATGTTAGCTACATTTTTTTGCTATGTCTGTGCAGCTGTGTGGAGTCGAAGCGCCTGGGTCAGCCGGGCACCCCAGGTGGTCAGGACCTGGAAGAGGCTCTGCGTTCACTCTCTGCACGACAGGAGAGCCATTCATCTGAGCGTCCATTTTTTGAAGTGGAGCGGGAGAGAAAGCTCAGGGCACTGGGGGGCAGCGGGAGTGGCAGCATGGGTGAATCCAGCGGCTTCCTCACACCCAATGACAGTCTGGTCTCCACAGGAACCAACTACTCAGGCAGTTCCCAGCATTCTTCAGGCTCATCCAGCTCACGCTCCTACCTGCCTGAGCGGCTGCAGATAGTCAAGCCACTGGAGGGTGAGGAAACATGCACATACAGGCTTTTCAAGCACCTACATGCAAGCATTTAAGAGTTTATGTACACATTTCACGGGTTTATGTAACTTTGTGATTTGTACCACAGGCTCTGTCACCCTGCACCACTGGCAGCAGCTGGCCAAGCCCAACCTGGGGGGCATCCTGCACCCGCGACCAGGCATCCTCACCAAAGACTTCAGGGAGCTGGATGTGGACCTCCAACATGTTTATAGCCTCAATGACCTTGAGGAGGATGAACCTGATATATCCAAACTACCCGACCCCACTCATTATGCAATGGGTAAAGACCTCAGCCTTGTAAATCTCTGTTCTTGTAATTCATTAAGTGTCACAGTTCAGATTTTAACAGGATCAGCTGAGAAATTTTTTTTTTCAATTAGGAATCACATCTGTTGATTTTTGAAGCTGATTCTATCATATAAACCAACTTGTATCAGGTTTCCTTGGTTCATTACATTATTCATCTGCTGGGTTTGTTGCACCCTTTATGTTGTGTTTTGAAGTACATACATACTGTTGGTTTGTTATAGTGAGTTTTATGCGTGTACATGCATGTGTGTGTGTGTGTGTGTGTGTGTGTGTGTGCGCGCGCGCATGTGTGTGTGTGTACCTCAGTTAAATCACGTGGCCCCAACCTTCCCCAAACCTGTTCCACCCCCACCATCACCAACTGCCAGGTCCTTCATCCCTCCCTCCTGCTCTCCTCCTGCTCTACTAGGTAAGAGACCATTACATTTAACTCTGCAATTGTCTTAGATGCTTCACTCTAGATCAGTGGTTCTCATTGGTCATGGAGTGCCACTGCCCTGCACATTTTTTCCCTGCTCCCAGTTTTCCCTGCTCCCAACACCTGAAGAACTAAATGAAAATCATGTCCTGAGGTAAAGTGTGTGAACAGGGAAAACACTACAAGAAGAACATGCATAGCAATATTAATCTAAGGTCAGGGCTGAGACTACGCACTGCTCGAGACTGCTCTACACATCTATTAAACATGTCCATGCTATGAGTCATTTTCCCATCACTCTTATCTCTTATTTTTCCTCCTTATTTTATGTTCTCTCCCCAGCTGATGCTCTTGCTGTGCTTCCTCCAAGAATTCATTTCCAGATTTTTTAAGGCATTATGAGTACTTTTGTTAAGTCCTCAAGACATTGCAAAATAGGTAATACTTCAGTAGAACCTTTAAGCCTGTTACAGTACATTGCTGCTGGGATTTAGTAGGTCTCTTCTCAACTCCTCGTCCTTCTCTGTTTTTTCCTCTTCCTTATCTACTTTTAATTCACTCTCTCAGCAACAGGAAGTGCTGATCTCGGCTCTTCCAGCAGCAGTAATTTGGCCTACCTCCACAAAGTAAGATCTAGTGGTAATAGTTGGAAAGACTCGGAAACACTGCATCAGAATTATGTCAGATGCACTCAAGTGATCATACTAACTTTACAATCCGTAAGCAATTTAGAATTCGTAACTCCAGATTTTAGAAATCAAATAAATCAGCATGATACATTCTGGCATGACAGATTATAGCACTAATACTGTTTTTTTACTCTTGACTGCTGTATGTAAAAGCGTTTTTGTGCTGAATAATAAATGCCCATAGAAGACTTGATCTGAACTCATTTATCATTGCTGTCATTAGAAAACCTAACTCTGTTTTTCCTATTCGTATTCTTCTATTTCATTCAATCAGCTTCCCTCTACCTAGAGTGACCATTTAATGATCAGTGAACCAGCAGAAATGTCAATAAGTAAACCTTTATTAGGCCACATTAAGAAATAAGAACACTTTTTCCTTCTCCTCTAAACTTTTCAGAGATGTAAAGTTTTCTTATGACAGCCATGAGATGCTTTATTCTTGCTTGTCTGAACTAACATTTTTTGAAGTTGCAGCATTTGAGCTGGTGATACTAACTACAGAGCTGTTTAGTGTTTGTCTGAATATCTGCTTGTGGTGTTTCTCATAGTTTTGTTTGCTGTTTGTGTTTTCACAGCCTTCACCCTCACAGCCTGTCCGCTTGTGGGAGCAGTGAGCATGTAAAGACCTCATCGGATCTTCAGCAGCGCTCAATATATCCTGGTTTCTTCCAAAGGACTGTCACGTCTACGATACCCTCCCTAGGTCTCCTCCAGCTGCTTAGAGAGCGAGGCATCTCTGCTTTAACTCGACCAACCTTGCATTCCGTCTTAGCAGGACCTCCTACCAGCACAGAAAAAAACAGGAAACTTGGAAGTGAGGAGCGCAAAAGGAACATTTTCAGCTTCAATCTGGTTGACAAGCTTCAGAGCCTTGGTCTTCATAAAGTGGTGGCCAGGGGATTCATAGACTCAGGAAAGGATGGAAGACAGTCAAATCAACCTCCCCAAACAAAACAATAAAAGCTGGAACCCAGTGTAGGTGCTGTTTGAGGCTCCGTCTTCCATTTCCTTTCCAATAAATCCATTCTCTTATCCAGCCTTGTACTCAAGACTGGACACACTAAAAGCCATAGACTTGTGGAGTTAGCCTTGAGTTAATAATACTTCCCTTTGATGGTGAATAAAAGGGAGAACGTTTGTTTTTAAGGTTATCTGACTGAAAGAACCTTTTGAACTATTTGGACTGTGCATATACAATATGCTTCTGTTATGATGCTGTTGTACTTTGTGTGTTTTGAACACTCATCAAAAGGGAAACACTGTTCTTTCTTCATTATTTAAGAAATGGCCCTGAGCTTTTTTTTTTTTGTTTGTTTAATTATATATACTGGTCAACACGATCATGTCACCATGTGTCTTGACAAACATGAGCACTAAACATTATTTATTAGGGTTGGCACAGTGTATTAGACTAAATGTTCTCAATATACAGATGCTCTAGCAGCAGATGTATACATAGGCCAGTGACCTCTGATTGGTCTTTGTAGTGAAGATGAATTTTGACTGCTTGTGGGCTACCCATTAGCTGTTTTCATGACAATCTGTGCATGTATCCTTGCTCTTAGAAGTACTGTATCCTCTGAACATATTGTTCAGTATGTCTGGTTGACTATTTTACACATTTTGTATAGAGGCTTTTAGAACCATTTTAAATATCCCTTGACAGGGACGCGAATGATGTTTGTACATTGGTGCTTCAGAATATGCTTGAAGCTGCGAAGAACTGACCAGAAACTTGTGATTGTATTACTTTCACTGCTATTTAGTGTACACTGTTGTACGATGGCCTGCTGTACACACATTAAGAGATTTATCACAGCTGTTGGCACCATGTCAAACAATGTGCGTGTGCAGATTCAGCAACTGAAACATTGGAGCATTTTAAATACCTCATCCAGCTACATGTTCTCTTTGTTCATTTTGCTCCTGTGGAATAGTTGTATTTGTAAATCTAGAAAGCAGTGTATTTATGGCACAGATCATTTCAAAGATTCATCACCAGATGTTTTTTTTTTTTTTTTTTTTACTGTTGCCCGTCTGGTTTATCTGTGGTCACATGTTTGTCTCACACCAAAATCCTCCAGTAGTGAGGCAGGGCTTTGTGTGTTACTCTGTCTGAGTAACTCCAATTAGTCTTTCATTAGTAGCTGGTTAAAAGGAGAATTCCATGAGTTTTCTAAATTTGTGTGGAAATCAATTGTATCTAAGGTCTTTCATATAGAAATATGTCTTTGAAGAGAAACTTGCTAACTATGATTAGGTCATAATAACATTAGTGACCAACTGGGTTCCTTCCAGGCTGTAGCTCTACATAGATTAGCATTTTCCATCCATAGAGTTAATCTACCAAAAGCTCTTGCTACTCTGATGAGTTGAATCAGGTATGTTTTGACATGTGATCTTGAACATTAATGTAGCCATTTTACCTACTATCCAAAATGAGTTTAGTGAACATACAAATCCCAGAATATTTATATTTAATGTTGAAAATGTTAAAATAGTATTCAGTCTCAAAAATATAATGTCTTTAGCAGTGTTTTGTCTTACATTGCCCTGCCTGGACCTGTGCTTCAAATTGGTTTTAAAATAAGTTATATCTCAAAGTGATGAAGCTTTCAGTGAGGTAACTTTCAAAAGCATTGAACATCTCTGGTTTTTATCACCAGTGCTGTGAACAACTCTGGTTTCTCTGCTATAGTGTATTTCACTTCAAATCGCTCTGAAAAGCTTTGTTTACATGGCTACAATTTATTTTAAAAAATGAATGGAATTCTCCTTTAAGAGCACGATTTATTCCATACACCTCTACCCTTACCTTCATTGCGTATTAGTGGTTATAGAGCTTTTTCTACAAGGACTATCAAAGATATTGTTTGAACTGCAATGTTTTTTTGCGATTTTCTCACACATCCAAAGCCCTCTCCTTCTGCAGCATGTATGTGAATCCAAATAAGAACTTAGAGTTTTGCTAAAAAAGTTTTGGGATAAAGGAATTTAAACAATGATGGGTTGCTATAGAAGTGGTGTCGGTCTAAATGTTGCAAATTAGTTTTTCAGAGCAAATTACTTGGTTGCAAGGAAAATTCTAAGACGTAATGGAGGAAGGGCTCTGAAGGATCAGTATGGTTTTAAAAAGATTATGAAGAAGCATTTACTTACTGAGCTCCTGTCTCACAAAACATGGACAAGACTGAATTGGGTGTGAATGAAGTGAAATACCAAACTCAGCCACACATTCTTGCATTTTCACTTTTCTGTGAGTAATCAGTTATTAACAAAAAAATATTCGTTTGGCCAGCACCGAATAATAATTGCAATTTTGTTGTCTTAGTGTGAGCTCTCTAAAGACAATGTCTCTAATGCTTGTGAAGGCTCAGTGGACTGCTGAAGTCTCTGTAATTATAAACTGTAAGTCTGAATGAATGCTATGTAAAGTACTGTACAATATGTAAATGAATGTTTCTGTATATTTCCAATAAACACAATAATGAGCCCTGTAATAAACTTTTTAAAGAATTTCTTCCCGAAATGATTCATTATAGACATTTCTGAATGCTCCCTTTGACTTCCTGTACCCAGTACATTGTTATATCAACATAGAACTTCTAAAATGTTCATCTGAAGTTTCAGAAGTGAACCTAGTGCTATGTCTTATGCTATGGTGTTTAAAAAGGAGTATGGAAGGAGAAGCAAACATAAAATTACACTGTTCCAAAAAAATGGCGTTAAAATATGTTTCTTTTATTTAGGTTTGCAGCTCGCTCTGGTGGCCTAATATTTTATTATTAAATGATTCTTGTGTGCGAGCGTGCCAGTAAACATGTATTAGGCTAGTTTTGAGGTCACATTAGTGAGATGTTACTGTAAAGTAAACGCATATTTAATATTTTATTATTAAGTGGTTCTAATGTGCCAGCGTGCCAGTAAACAAGTAGTAGGCTAGTTTTGAGGTCACATTAGTAATGATGTTACTGTAAAGTAAACGCATAATAGTCAAATGAAAACTTGCAAAAGATTTATTCAGTTTGTTAAGGACATAAACATACACATGATTCAAAGACTTTAGAATGAAAACTCTCTTCAGAAAAGAGTAAAACAAGTTATAGGTGCAGTGAACATTTAATGAAATGCAGAATAGTGCCACAGAAGAGTGTCACAGTGAGGAATGCTGCAGTGAGGGTTTTACTTCAGTCTGTGCTCCTGCGCCCAAAGTCCACCCAGCCCTGATAATCTGAGATGCAGTCTTCCCGCTGGATCATTTCTGTGAAAATATATATAGTGTAAATGGAAATAAAGTTCACTGAACTAATAAATAGCTGAATTAGATGTTCAGTACATTTAAACGAGCAGTTTGAAAAAATCTATATGTTAAACTGAATGTTACTTCCCATCACTTGTACCCATCCTTACCTGATAAAGCCTGTAGGATCTGTTTTGAGATCACTTCTCGTTGATCCTCCGCCAGGCGCTGTGTCCTGCTGGTCCGGGGCTGAAGGTCTGTCTCCAGCCTGTCTGGGGCTGCATGGGCCAGGAGAAGCCCCCGCCTCTCTGCTTCTTCTGTTCCTCTCTGGGAGTGCGAGAGTGGCGAGCCCTCACACCCCAGCGCCAGCACTGCAATTAATGTTAGCGATATGAACCTGGCCATACCTGACACGAGAAGAAAAAAAGAACATAAACCCCACTGAGCACTTTAACAACTGTTAGATTATAACTGTTATAAAAGGTTTCTCAAACCCAGCACTGTAACTGTACACTTAAACCCCAGGTTTAAGAGTTATTACCCCGTTTCCAAAAAAATCAGCTTTCACATTGATACAGATTTACCTGAAAATGACAAAAAAGCAGGAGTAGGAGCAGGTCACCTTTAATGCTGCAGAGTTCAAGCTATGCCTGGTCAGCTCTAGTCTGTAGCATATATAGCAGACTCATAAAGGAAGAGAGACTGTAACAGTCAATAATTTTAAGTGTTTGAAATTGAAAAAGAGTGTAATGTTACTACAATAAACCGCCTAGCTTAAGGTTGCTAACTGTAAATTGGTCACCTGACTTTTGGAAAGGCAATAAATCAATATGAACAATACAGAACAATACGTCTATAGTAGATGCTGAGTGAAAACATAAATTTGAACTAAAATAGCAAAGAGCAGAATTGAGTTAAATAAAATAAAAAATGATCCCCGAATATTTGCATACTATTCTTTGTGCCAGTGCCCAGAGCTTTAAATGATCTGTTAATGTTTTTTTTGGAAATGAGACTGTACTGTTATTGACTGAAGTCAAAATAAGGGATTAAGTGGTTCTGCTGACGCAAATATTCTTGTATTGCGCAAATGGACAGTGTATCTTGCCCTACGGCCATACTCTGATGTATGTACATAAAGATTTTAGCCAGAGATGATTGTCTGTCCATGCACTACTGTATTCATCCCTGTGTGCCAAGAGCAAACAATTCAATACAGCTTGCACAACAGCCAATGAAAAAAAAGCTGCAAGATCTGGCACTGATAGCTGAAGGTAGCTAACAACAACACATGAAGTCTGGAACAAATACACTGTATCTCAAGAAGCCTTTCTATCTATTGTGCTGTAAACAAAAAAGAAAATATGTATAAACTATTTTATTAAATTATACACTGTATGGTTAAAAGTGATGTAAAACCATTACACCAACAGGGAATTTAAAGATACTGCATTCAAATCCATAGGCTTCAATATGGAGTTGGTCCCCCTTTGCATCCACTCGTCTTGGAAGGCTTTCCACAAGATTTTGAGTTTCTGTGGAAATTTGTGCCCAATCATTCTGTAGAGCAATAATGAGGTCAGGCACTGATGTTGGATGAGAAGGCCTGACTCACAATCTCTGTTCCAGTTCATCTCAAAGGTGTTGGATGGGGTTGAGGTCAGGGTTCTGTGCGGGCCAGTCAAGTTCTTCCACACGGCACTCATCCAACCATCTCTTTATGGACCTTACTTTGTGCACTTGGGCACAGTCACACTGGAATAAAAAAACTGTGTCCACAAAGTTGGAAGCAAGGGGTTGTCCAAAATATCTTGGTATGCTGAAGAATTAAGATTGCCCTTTACTGGTAGTAAGGGGCCTAGCCCAAACCCTGAAAAACAGGTGTGTCACATACTTTTGTCCATATAGTGTACCTGCACCTTCCTGTCTACGTGAAAACACAAGAGTTTTATCTGCATAAAAACTCAATTTTTACACAGAATGAGGATGAGGCACCATAAATATGCACCAGAGAAGGGTCACACTGTGTTCACCTGCATGGAAAAAAAAAAGATTTCTGCCAAAATACAAATGATAAAGTAATACATAAGAATCCCACACCCACATATTATCTAAGCATAGCTAATATGTGTAGAAGGTCAACACACCCATTTCTTTTTAAGACCAGAATAAACATATTTGCTTTTTAGAAAAAACAATGTTCACTAAAATGACTTTCTAATGATTTGCAGTAGAGCATTGAAAGCAAAACTTTTTTTTTCCAGGAAGCTCACCACTCACTCACCTTTTCATGCATAGTTTGAAGTACAGATTTTGGTAACGAATAGACAGCTTTTATTTGAACTGCATTAAAAGACAACTCTTGAGAATTAAGGTACTAAGCTGTATTAAGTTACTGAGTGAGATGAGTTGATTCAAACATGAGTCTGTGTTCCTATACATTTTGTCACATGAAAGAGATTTCAAGAGTCCCATTCATCAAAAGTTACAGTGATGATTATTGCATTGAGTAAAGATCTCTATGGTAGAGTCTATCTGTCTAGTCTTGCTTTTGCAGGTGAGGCTATTTATCATCCAGCTTGACTGCAAGAGAGGAGGACAAAGGGAAGATTAAGTACAAATGGAGGAAGATGAGAGCAGGTAACCGCAAACATGAGAAAATTAAGCATACACTCCCTATTTTGATTCAAAACAACATGTTATCGCAATCAGCTATGGAGGATACAAATATTGATCCAAGTCTAATTGATGTAGCATTACAGAGGTAGAATTTCTGACAGCAGTCCTTCAGTAAAATCTTTAGCGGGGCGTTGTTATCCAATATAAACACTGGCATAAGGTTACAGCATTTTTAACGTTTCACTTCGCTACATGTCAACAGCTTTTGATGAACAGAAGACAAGAATCCATTCTCTGGAAAGGCGTGTATTTATACTGAAAGTGGTGTGGGTTGAGATGTAGCAGACCCTGTTTTGTAACATCTAAGCCTATATAAGACCTTCTCTGTGACAAAGCAACTCAGGTGCAGAAGTTTTGTCACGAAAATCATTGCTGCTTAAAGGAGGACCTACAGCATCTAGCAATGCCTGTCGCAGTGCAGCGTTCTGCCTCTGTCAGCAGCTACAAGGCCATGGGATCAAATCTCCACAACTCATCTGGAGGGATGGTCTTGAACGCTTTGGCTAATTCGGGTATTTTTGAATCTTATGGGGGCTATGGCACTCGCATTTCCAGCTCCTCGTCCTCAGTGGTTCCCACATATGAGGTCAGTCTGGACACCAACGAAAAACTGACCATGCAGAATCTTAATACCCGCCTGGCATCCTATCTGGAGAAGGTAAAGTATGCTCCAATTTAAAAAGCACTGAAACAAATGGATGCAATAGTGGAGCTAAAATATTTGCAGTTCTGGAGAGTCAAGAAAATCTTTTTTTTTTTGTTATTGCAAAAACCCTAGTTTAATGAAAAGGAAATTAAATACAATGTTTCTTCGTTTTAGATAGTTCTTTCACAATTGGGCTTTTTTGGGATCGTAACAAAAATAATTTCAGACCAAATATGATATTTTGCCAAATGAAATCTTGTCAATATATGTAATACTCCTCATGATGAGTTTATTAAAACATTGTAAGAATATTATGATTACTCAAGATGTTTCTACTTTGTAAAAGGCTCGATATGTAAAGACATTTTCTAACACTATTTGCATGCATTGCTTGTTTCAAAACACAATACACAGATACATTTGAAATAATGCTTAAAAAAATAACAAGAAAACACATTTTTAACAATAATTTTACAATGATCGTAATATAAGAAATACTAAATATATTGACTAGATTTAAGATGACTTGCCCAAATATTTTTGGCAGCGTATTTTTGCAGTATATTTTCTTAATATTTGCACTTTCAGGTGCGCTCTTTAGAAGTTGCCAACAGGAAGATAGAGCTGCAAATAAAGGAGTTTTATGAGAGCAGAAGTCCTGTTCACCGCAAAGATTTGACTGGATACTACAGCGCCATTGAAGATCTCCGCAAACAGGTAGAGCAGCACCCATCAAGTCCACGCCTGAAAACCATTATCATGTTGCGAAAGCCAGATCCACTTGTCACAAAGCTTAAAATGCCAGAATATCATTAACACTCAGAATACCATTAACATTCCTTCATTCCTTTGTTTCGTCTAATGGTATGCAGTAGAAGTACCTTGACAGGTTATTCTGGTGACATATTTTCTTAATGTGTTAACTACTTAAGACCTTGAGGCCAGTAAATGGTAAACACCAGTAAACACCTCAGTTCAGTGCTCTCATGACTACATAAAAAAGACTTTGTAACTTTCAAATTATTGACAGTGGTTCATAAAATGAATAATAAGGGTGAAGATTAATAATCAAAATATTATTAAAGGAAATTTATGGAATTTTCTCAGTTTGGCTAGGAACTCTTCCTTCCTGCACAGTTTCTTTTTAACCAGCATCTGACAGCATGAACTTTCTTATTGTTACGTCCCCGCTAGCGGCCAGCAGGGGTCGCTGTGGGTTTAAGTTGGGGTTTTTTTGTGTTTTTCTGTGGGAGTTTTGTTATGTAGGGTTGGGGTTTTATTTGTGGATTTAAGCCAGGTGTTTTGAGTTTCAGTTAAAGTGTTTGTGTTTGGTGATTGGGTCTTGATTTGGGGATTGGGATATTTATGTTTCGTTTGGGCCGACTTCAGTGTCGGTCCACCCTCACTTTAGCCCTTATTGGTGTGTTTGTTAAAGTCAAAATAAAGAGAATGAATGGAAACAGAGGCTCGTGGTGCTTTTATGCACACCCCGAGGTCAAGGAGTAGCCCATACCTCGTGACACTTATCTGACACTAATTCATCTGATCCAGATTTCTGAATAAGTTCTTGTGGTTGGGAGCTAGATACCTCTAGAAGGTTGATTTCCAGATACATGGTTGATAACCACTAATTAATATTTCAGTTAGCCCCACTTTAGTAGAGCAACCTGAACTTCTAATTGTATGTTTTTGGCTCCTTTCTTAAAGATTGCTGCCCGATCCAAGGAAAACGGACAGCTCCACCTGCAGCTGGACAGTATCAGCCTGACAGCTGATGACTTTAAGATAAAGTTAGTTGACTGTCTGCTGTTTGTTGCACTTTTTGGTTTAATGGACAAAAATATGGAATGTTTAAAAAAAGGAATGTTTAAAAGATTAGTTAAAAAGAAATTATATTAAAATATTTTTAACTTTACATTGGTTTCAGTATTGCTCCCACTTCCAGTAGTGTATTCAGGTTTACTATGCTTTTTTATTTATTACATATGTCTCTCTAATCAGTGCTGTAAATTTGATTAATTGGGGACATAAATCTCTGACCTAACAATGATTCGATGCATGTTATGACTCTAGTATATTTAAGAGTTCACTTTCTGATATCCTGGTACAGGTTTGAGTATGAGATGGGCTTGCGTTTGGCAGCTGAAGCAGATGTGGCTGGTTTCCGGGGGACTCTGGAGAACCTTCAGTTGGCCCGTAAAGATTTGGAGCTCCAGATCCCTGGGTTGCTGGAAGAGCTGGCATACCTAAAGAAAGAACATGAGGAGGTGCACCCATCTTTGATTTTCTTTTTCTTTACACATCTGTATCTTCATCTAAGTGTGTGGCCCCCATAATTTTATCCCACTGCCAAACAGTCAGCTAAGCAAGTTAAGATAAAGGGTGGGGCATGCACTTTTGACTACTATTTTGACTAAGTGTTTCTGCCCTATTTTCCTTCATATACAGGAACTGCACTTGCTTCGTGCCCAGCAGACTGGTTCAGTGAATGTGCAAATTGACTGTGCTCCAGCAGTAAACCTTGAAAAAGAGCTACAGGAGATGAGAGAACAGTACGAGACCCTCATTGCAAAGAACCACAGGGAGGCCGAACATTGGTTCCAGAGCAAGGTTTGTCAGGGACAACACGTGTGTTGCACACACATTATACAGGGTAAATTAAAAAGTAAGGGTCTGTAAAGAAACTGTAAAGCTATGAAAGAAACAAATATACTCTCATCTATAAATAGACATATTTTGATCTGAATCATTTTTTCATGAAGATTACCTGTTTCATTGTTTCATTTAAATATGCACACACGCACCCAAATTTACGTCCACTCATTCGCTATTGGCAATATATGTTATCTAAATCATTTTGGGCAAGTAGTGCCATCTGTTGGAGATGTTAATTTTGTCATTGTGCTGAATGGCATACTATACTGTACTTTATAGTATACTGTACTTTACAGTATAGTGTTGTCAAACAAGAGTAAACAACAACAAACACTAAACTAATCTTGCAAATACATTTAAAAAGGAACAAACTGTACGGATGAATTCTTCTTCATTCTTCTGACTGAACACTCGTTTAAAGAGAGCAGACCAAATGACAAGCATGATAAACATGTTTCTGTGAATTAAGATAATAGGTGGGACAAAGATAATGTCGTATTCTAGTATTACATAGAAGCTTGTAATTATGGTGCAATAACCTTTGTACTGTGACAAAAAAGAAAATACTTTTGAAGAGTGAAAGAGTAGGATATTATTTCCATGTTTTTCCAAAAGCTCATTTGTGAGCTTTTGCCTCAAAGTTTAAAATTAAAACCCCATGGAAAATTAATAGTTAATAATTAGATGTGGTGTTGGATAAACAGGAACACATGCTTTTCAAATTCAAACACAGCTAAAGGAACAATAGGTACCGAAAAGAAGCATTTCAGTTCCCTGCAGAACCATTTTTGTACATGAAATCTTTTAGGTTTAAAAATAGAGAAAAGGGTGTTTCACATTCTCGTTTAATTTTTTTTTTCTTTTAAGAACCATCCACTGAATGGTTTTTAAAAGAAGAAATGTTCCTGGTTATGAAATGAGTTTTGATGATCTAACGGCTGATCTAATATTTCATTCTCTTAGCTGATTTACTGTATTTATTTTTCAGGCAGGAGCTTTGAAGTCTCAGGTGACAAGCAGTTGCACTGAGATCAAAACTTCTCAGACAGAACTCACTGAACTGAAGAGAACTTCAGAGAAGCTGCAGATAGAAATGGATGCACTTCTCATGCAGGTGTGTACTCTTTGCTTTTACTGTACTTTACATAAGTCCTAATTACATTTCTGTTCACTAAGACTTAATCTCTCTCTGGTACAGAATCAAGTTCTGGAAAGAAACCTGGCTGATGTAGGGGTGCGTTACAGCACCCAGCTGACTCAGCTACAGTTACACATAGATTACCTGCAGGAGGAACTTAAGCAGCTCAATGCTAACATGCAGCAGCAGGCCACTGAGTATCAGCTGTTGCTGGACATCAAGATGAGGCTGGAGCTGGAGATTGCTGAATACAGGAGGCTTCTGGAAGGGGAGGAGTGGGGAAGGTGAAGCCCTGTATTTGGTCTTAGTCAGTGCAAAGTCAGACAAACTACTGTAGGGCATTAAGGAAAGGTAGTTTTGGGTTTGAGTCTTTGTATTACAAACAAACTAAAACTGCTCTGTTTATCAGAAATAATTTTCTTGTCTTGTGCACAGAACTGAGATGACCTCCTCAGCTACGACAACTGTGACAGAAACTGTGACCGAAACAGTTCAAGTGGAGGAAAAGGTGGAAGAGGGTAATTAAAACCTATCACTTTCTTTTATTTTGTTCATTCTTATATATTGTCTGTGTCTGAACAAAAATGTGTTTCTGAAATACTGACTCTCAAGAATCAACTGAATTAGTTCAATTCCGTGTGATTTTTGCATGTGTTATTTCCCCATAGAGCATAATCCTCATATCCAGAGGCGTGTGAAGGTTATCGTGGAGGAGCTGGTGGATGGGAAAGTTGTGTCCACCTCAGTGGATGAGAAAGTCCAGGAAGTGAGCTAAATAATGAACTATCCAGTAGCAGAAAAGGCTGCTCAACACATATTACTACTATAGTATGGTCAGAGTGATACGTGTAATAGTACAGGATCTGATTTCATGATACACCACAACTTCTCTATGAACAAGCTAACAAAAAAAACTCTCATATCTTTATATACTTTTCAGCCACTAGAGGTCATTGTTCTTACACAAACTTTCACCAAGCAGCGTGTCATCTGGTAAAATCCTGTAACCAGAAAAAAAAACTAAATGAACGGTATTAAACTCTATATTTCTGTATATGCACTGTTCCTATCTAATGTTCTAATAGAATACACATTGTTCCTGTAAACTTGTTCCAATAATCTCCACTGGATAAACTGGATAAGCTTTGTTTCTTAAAAAACACCCAGTTGTTAAGATGGTGAGCTTCATTTATGTACAGCTCCTCTAATTCTGTTCTCGAGTCAAGCTCAGTCAAATTCAGAACATGTTCTCTGAACACTTCAATCTCTCAGACACACCCATAATTAATACACTGGATGTTCTACCCTGCAGAAAATGAGGAATGGATTTCACAATCATTTTATAAATGCTTTACCTTTATCTTGAGCATACAAGCCGTTTTGCCTGCATTTGTTTTTGCAAAGTAGGTTAGGTATCCCGAACATAATAGTACTATGACCTTTCCAACCCTTTTTTGTGCAGTAAGGCTTAGAAGCTGAACACTTTCTAGAAGCGTTCCTTTGAGAACTGTTTTCACATTCAGGAAGTGGGAGAAAATCATGAAGGATCTGGTGAACAGATGCCACAAGAAAATCCATGATCCACAAAATCTAGACCATGAGTGTAAAATACAACAACTGAATACTGTATATAATTCATATTACTTAAGTGCTATGGCCGTAACACCACACACAAGACACAAGTTCCCACAATATGCAGAATATTAGAAATTTTATTTGGGCTGTCAGTGTCACTCTGTAACTGTGATAAAAAAAAACTGTTGAAAAAAAGGCCAGGCAGGCTCAGCCTTCATCTAACCAGGCAGAACGTCCATATATCAGAGCACTTTGGATAGTACAACTAAAAGGTGAGTTTTTTCCTGCTGGCTCCAAAAGCCAGGCAGAACAATTACTGGTACAAACTGTAAAAAAGTAAAAGGGAGTTTACCTCAACAGCTTAAAAAAGTCTGTTTAATTCTATGTGATAAAGAGAGGTTGGAAAACAGTCCTAAAATATGAATCGTGGCTGCTTTGGCTTGCCAATATAATAAATGGGCCATGGATGGAGAAAATGTTATACAACAAAAATATGACAAATGGACCCTTTAATATACCAGAAAACTTTAAACATGAAAGAGCAAATAATAACATAAAAACAATGATTTTTTAAGAGATGTATTTTGCCTCTGATATGAATTAGCAAACATTTGGCTTGGAGAACAAGGAGAAAAGAGAATGAGTCATGACACAATGCTGCAGCAGGTCTAAACAGGGCGGATGGGCAGCTCTAGGCACAACATAATTCATCACGTTACGTGATTCAGTCCACTATATAATTTAGATCCATCCTCAGGGAGGGGAGTGTGCTCACAGATGACAGATGATATTCATCCTCATGTCTGTGTAAAAATTAAGTCATCTCACGTGTCTCAGACTAAAGAAGCATTCATAGTGTACATCATTTTGCCTCTTGCTGTATATTTTCCTAAATTACCTAGGTGGAAAACATAAATTACAATACACATATATGATATGAGCACTTCAATATGTGTGTGGCGGTTTATTTAAGTGACAAAAAAAGAAAACTGTTTTTCTATACTTGCACTGAAAATAGTCACCAGCCATACATTTCACCAAATGGGTGGAGCCATAAGTCTCATTCTAAAGTACTCTGCCTTGCCCTATCAATACCGTGTGGCTGATGCTAAGCACCGGGTAAAGCTGTGGACAGAATGGAAAATATGCCGAGAACATTAGATAACAGCTGGACTGGACACATTATCAGAGATAAATAGCATAAGACAAACAAAACTTTGAGGATACTCACCAAAACTGGTTTTAACTTTTAATTATTCAACAAGAGACCAGTCAACATGATTTACAAACTGTTTTCAGCCCTCCATCAAAACTCACATACCATTATTCCAAATGATGTATTTAGCAGAAAAATAGTTGTATTCAAGTTCTGTTTCTTTGGTGGTAATACACAGGACAGCACTTCTATTGAATAACATGCCGCTGCTTGTATTTGTACCTCATTGGTGTATAGTCTGAGACTGTAGCCCATCTTCTGATGCAAAATGTGTTTAGTCATGCTCTGAGTTTTCATGTGTGGTTGACTTCTGACCACAGAACCGCCCTTGGCTGGATTTTTTGGGATGTTGGTCCACTCTGTACCGAGCACTAAAATTGACATGGGTTTAAAAAATGCACCAGTACTACAAAGAAAGCAAAATTAAAATGCACCATTATAAAATTAAAAAGTTGAGTTGCAAAAATATTGCTGGGTGGAACCCACTAATTGCTAAGAATGCACAGAAAAAAATGGATAACTGAAAGGAATATTGTGATACCACAATGATTTGTGTCTACACTGTGAATATTGTTCAAGACTGAACAAGTAGCTCATTTATTTCTTTGCATACTTTAAGTCATTTGCAGCTATGATGCTTATTTATTGTAGAGATTGTATGCCAGTCTGCAGGGTAAACATGAATGAATTTCCCAATTTAATGCAACCTTTTTTGCAGTACAGCTTATAATGTCAGGATTACAGTTTAACTGAAAATTAGAATCATTTTAAATATTTGGAGTATGAATTGTAGATATTTGATAGTATGCAGTGTATTTTAATGTCAGCATAACATTTTTAAATAGTGTCATAAACTTGAATCCAGAATCTTAAATATGTCTTAGTTTTGAATCTTTTGAATACATTGTGTCCTTATATTATTCTATTAGGTTATGTTAGATATGATTGCATTATCAAAAGAACAGTCTTGTTGTACATCAAATATTTTTGCAGGTAAATTTACCATGTTGTTCAGCATAAAAAAATAACACATTTGTATTGTCAGGAAATTTTACTCTACTGGATTGTGGTCAAGAGAGGTGGATACTCATAAAAGACGGTTCAGGATGATTTAATGTGTGACATTTATTTGAGGATGAACATAGTTCACACCACTGCAGATATTGTCTTAACGTCTTGAGAACAGCACTCAGGTCTTGACAAGAACTAACTGCACTCATCTCATGTGGCATGGATGAGTCACATTGATCCATTCATTAGTACCAAAGTAATAATGAATGAGTAATACCAAGTCAAAAAATACAAATGCTACATACAAAAAATGTACATATATATTTGGTTCTTCACACACACACCTTGTATAATCTTTAAAAGCTTTGCCAACAGAGCTACCTATAGTCCCCGTGCTTAATGGCAAGCATCAGCTAAAGTGGTATAAAGCCCCCCACCCCCGGCACTGGGCTGTGAAGCAGTGGATCTCTATCTGGTGTGATGCAGTAGGAGTGGCATTTATGATCTAGAACTAATCATCCAAAATCACATCCAACCTGACCTCACTAATGCTCTGGGAGCTGAATGCAACCAATTGTTCCAAAAACTAGTATAACACTAGCTTTTACGTATAAAAAGGAAAATCTTGTGGAAATTAGGAAAAGCATGCAGATGCATTTCCTTTGTAAAGCAAAGCTCAAAAAGCAAAGAAAAGCATTCCTATTGAGCATGATAGAAAGAAGCAGCAGGCTACAGCATGCCTGTGAATGTAGAACGCGATTTGAACCCATCACCATGCAATGAGGCGTGTGGATATTGGCCAGGGCAGGATGCCACGGTGCTCTGAAAAGACTTCAGGGCCCTCAATAGAGTCTGACTCATACTTTCTCTGCCTATTCTGCACACCACACACCCTTATAAACATGTATGGCAATTCATATACAACATTACTATACCCACTTCACTAAGAAGCAAGTTTATTATATATATGATAATGGCTTACATTTGCTTCTGCAATGGCAAAAATGAGTCATTGCTTTATCCTTTTAAAGAGCATTTATAGACAAAACATTGCAATGCTGCTAATAATTGGAACCAAATGTATGCCTCTGAAGTTATATGCTTGTTGAGAACACTTTAGAAGTTCACATTGGAAAGTGAACAGAAACTGAGACAAAAGGAGGTCTGTTCTGTAAATGTTGACATGGCTCCAGGCGAAAAAGCCAGTTCCGTAGAGCAGTACGCTTTTTATGAGTGTTGATCATATCCAGCTCTCAGTTGTCTTGGAAATATAACTAGTAGGCACACAATGGCCTCTTGAATTACTTTGATTTTCAGATTTTGGATTCTCACTATAATAGATTTATTGTAGTTTCAACGGATGAGTTATTTGCTAACTATGTACCCTCAAAGTAACAGAAGGTTTTAATACTGTTATGAGTTAAATAATCTTTTTATACTATACAGAAACATTTTTGTTAGGACTGATAGTACTCGTGAAATAAGATGGTAAGCTAGTCTACGGAAACTTGTCTACAAGTTTCATAGTCGGTTATATTTTTTGTTAAGATTTTGTGCTGATGAATACTGACATGAGAGACAAAACATATGGGGTCTGACATTATTCCTAATCTAGCTCCGTCACAAATATTTACGTTATTTTTGCCCTCAAAATAAACCTTAGTTAGTTTTTAGTTTTTTTATGATAAATTACTATATAAAAGTAACTTAACACACATTTTCACATATTTGATTTTTTCCTCCTGAGATTCACCTGTGATGTTTATGTGGTTTAATGCACCAAAAAGATTTATAATTCATAATTCATGACATTTATTTCATGCCATATATCCACTAGAATTCTATAGGCTGATTTTTACCTGTAACCTACTGATGTGTGTAAATGGTATCTGTTCTGACTGGCTGTCCTGAATTGTACCTCATTTTAAAAGCAGTCTGGGCTGAAACACTCCTTGTAACACACCATGAGTGAAGCTAAATCTGGATACCCATAAAAGACAGATTTAGGAAGATTTACATGATATGTATTGGGACACACCTGTTGTTCAAGGTTTGGGCTAGGCACCTCATTTTCAGTGAAGGGCAATCTTAATGCTGCAGCATACCAAGACATTTTGGAAATATTTGGATAACACCATGCTTCCAATTTGTGGACACAGTTTGGGGAAGAACCTTTTCTATTACAGCATGACTGTGCCTCAAAGTGCACAAAGCAGGGGTCGTAAAAACATAGTTGGATGAGTTTGGTGTGGAAGAATTTGACTGGCCCTGACCCCAATTCCATCCAACACCATTGGGATGACCTGGGATGAAGATTGCGAAGATTGCCAGGCCTTGTCGTCCAACACCTTGTCGTTCAGCATCGACCTGACCTCATAAATGCTCTACAGAATAAATGGGCACAAATTCCTGCAGAAACACACCAAAATCTTGTGGAAAGTCTTCCACGAAGAGTGGAAGGTGTTATAGCTGCAGAGGGGGTGGGCAACGGCATATTAAAGTCTATGTATTTTAATACAATTAAAGTCTCTGTTGGTTTGATGGTCAGGAGTCCCAATATTTGCATCAATATAGTGTATGTAAATGCAGTAGTTATTTGAATAGTGTGTTTTTAGCTTTAATAGTGTTAATAGTGGTTATACACTAAATTACTATAATAAACTATTTTGCTTGAAAAAACAAGAAACTCCAGGTTTCCATGATGTGCTGAGCTTAAAACATTTCACAGTCCTGGTTTTGAAAGTGTCCCCAAACTTCTCCCAGAAGCGAACCCCTTTCATGATGTGGTGAGCTTAAAACATTTCACAATCTTGGTTTTAAAAAGCGTCGCCAAAAGCGAACCCCTTTTTAAAAGTGTGCAGATAAATGCATGTTTTTATATACACCTGAAGATGTGATTCTGTGATATTGATTTGTATTCAGGTGTATACTACTATAGGAACAATACATTGATGTGCTCACGTTCACAATTGTGCCTTGAGGTTGGGTGTGTGATTGCAAGAATGTTGGCGCATACTCACATCTCCTATTACTGCTGGGATTTTGCAAGCATCTGGGAATGAGAGTTTATGTAATTGCACATGTGTGGTGTTTGGTGTTAACCCCTTAATCCACAAGGGATTTTATATAGAGTGATACATTAGCCCATGCCTCAGTCCCTCTCTCATAAGTACATACTTTAAATGTTAGTTTTATAGTGGTTACTGAAAAATTCATAGAAGTTACTAGGTTAGAAGTCTTAGGATTACTAACTTTTTAAGGGGTCAAACACACAACCTTAAACGCTTTCTCCTTCTTTCCTGCACTTGCTGCTTCACCTTGCCAAGTCTTGTGCCCCATGGCCATGTACTGGGTGGAGAACTAGATGAAATGTTTTTAAATCATCCCACCCCACTCCTCCTCCTCCTCCTCCTCCTCCTCCTCCTGTCAGCAAGGCAACATATAAATTCCTGCTCTCCATCGTAGCTGTGCAGTCTCTCTCCTTCTCTTCCAGGACAGAGCCTGCTCTCCTCGCTCCTTGGCCGACCATGACTACCTTCAGTAGCCAGAGTTTTGCCTCCTCTGGTGGCTCCTTGCGGGGCCCTGGTCTAGGTGGGGCCTCTCGCCTCTCAATCACAAGTAGTGGTGGTGGCCGCAGCAGGGTTGTCGCACGTGCTCCTAGCATGCACGGTGGCTCAGGTGGGTCTGGTGTGCGCATCTCTACAGTATCCTCCTCAATTGGTGGTGGTGGTGCAGGCTTTGGCTTTGGAGGGGGAGCAGGCTATGGCTTCAGAGCTGGAGGTGGAGGTGGAGCAGGCTTTGGAGCTGGAGGTGGAGGTGGAGGTGGAGGTGGATTTGGCTTCGGTGGAGGCTTTGGAGGAGGTGACCTGGACTTTCAAGTGGGAGCCAATGAAAAGGCTACCATGCAGAACTTAAATGACCGCCTGGCCTCCTACCTGCAAAAAGTGCGCTCCCTAGAGAAGGCCAATGCTGAACTTGAGCTAAAGATCAGACAGTTCCTGGAGAACAAGACATCACCCACTGCCCGAGACTATTCTCACTTCGAGGCCACCATCAGGGATCTACAAGACAAGGTAACAAAATGCTGTGTTTCCAGACATTAATGATTCCCAGAAGAACTTTTTGCTCCAGTGTAGAATAAATAGATATAACAGTTTAGTAGAGCACATCTTTTCTTGTTCTATTTGAAATTCATTTTGTGTTTTCCAATCTATTGATTTGCTAAAGACCATGTTTCAGTATTTATAACCTAAGACTTCATGTAAACTTTCTGTAGATCCAGGATGCAACCAGAGTGAATGGAGGTATCTACCTAAGCATTGACAATGCTAAACTGGCAGCCGATGACTTCAGAACCAAGTAAGCAATCACCAAAAATGTAGTGCAGGTACGACTTCCCTATTACTGTGTATCTGAAAGATTTTGTGTTACTGGTCAGGTATGAGAATGAGCTGGCCATGCGTCAGTCTGTCGAGGCTGACATTGCTGGCCTGAAGAGAGTCCTGGATGAGTTGACACTGGCTAGGTCTGACCTGGAGATGCAGATTGAAGGCCTGAAGGAGGAGCTGATCTTCCTCAAGAAAAATCATGAAGAGGTGAGTCTTATGAAGAAACAATACCCTTACTTTTGTTATGAATGAGTAAATAAGCCATTGTCTTGGGCTGAAATGACCAATGCAAATTATTATCAAAACAATTACTAATTCTCATTAGTAAAACCTCAAACATATCAAAATTTTACACTATGTATCAGAAAATACAGTAGAGTAGGCAAACAGTTATGCATGGTTCAGACAGTAAACAAGTATATTATATATTACTCATATTCATATTAGGAAAAAATATGTTGACTGTTGTCAGCATTGTACAACACAAAGGCCAATCTCACCTGCACCCTCCAACACAATTACACAACAAGAAAATGAAGAAACACACAGGCACACACACACAGAGCAAGTGAAAATATTTTTAGGTTAAATGCAAATAATGCATACTGTTTTGAACCATTTACTGTTAGCAGGTGCTTTGGAGACTCCAGTGGTACTGCTAAATTAGCCATTAACACATGCACTCAGTTCACTTTAGTCATTCACTTCAGTTTCTACAGGGTCAACCATAATATTCTACTCCTGATCCACACTTTCATTCCTAATAGTTCCTAATAGTACATATCTTCAACAATGCAGCCAGTTAAAGCTTAATACTGACATACGTTCTCTGTCTAGGAACTTGCGGCTTTGCGGACTCAGATGACAGGTAACGTTAATGTTGAAGTGGCAGCAGCACCTGCAGAAGATCTGAACCGCGTTTTGGCTGAGATTCGCGAGCAGTATGAATCCGTGGCTGCCAAAAACCAGCGTGATCTGGAGTCCTGGTTCCAAACTAAAGTAAAGAAATGCTCTAAATTGTTATTATGTTATTGCTAAAAATGTATTCAACATTTACATAGGTGACATTCTCATACTGAAGCAAAAAAGACGTAGCTAATCTGCTGCTTCTCTGCAGACAGAGACTCTGAACAAGGAAGTGGCCTCCAGCACAGCGACCCTTCAAACATCCAAGTCAGAAATCACTGAGATCAGACGGACTTTGCAAGGCCTGGAGATTGAGCTGCAATCCCAACTCAGCATGGTATATATGTGTGTGTGCATGTGTGTGTGTCTGTGTGTGGTATTTGGTATTAGCATGGTATTTGGGATTAGACTAATGTTTGGGATTTAGCATCTCACTTTCCAAAATGCCAATTCCTCTACTTCTTCCATAATCTCCTCTATAGAAAGCAGCTCTGGAGGGAACTCTAGCGGACACAGAAGCACGCTACTCCATGCAACTAGGCAGTCTGCAGGGTCAGGTCTCAGGGCTGGAACAGCAGATCATGGAGCTCCGAGCTGATATGGAGAGGCAATCCCAGGAGTACAAAATCCTGCTGGACATAAAGACCCGTCTAGAGATGGAAATTGCTGAGTATAGGAGGCTGCTGGATGGAGAGATTAGCGGGTAGGAACTATTTTTTTTATCTATCCAACATGTTCTATTCAAAGAAACTCCAGTACTTCACTGTTGTTCACATCAATGACATTTTTGTTGATATTGTTTTCTTCTTTGCAGTGGTGGTGGTGGCGGTGGCATTGTCAGCAGTGTCAGTAGCGTCAGCAGCGGCCCCACTCGCCAAGTGAAGGTGAAGACTATTGTAGAAGAGGTGGTTGATGGGAAAGTGGTCTCTTCCAAAACTGAGTAAACACAGTCCAGAAATGTGTAACACTGTTCCAATTTAACATCTACTATGGGATCATCTACAATGAAATAATAAAACAGCTCTTACAGAATGTCTCTCGCTTTTCCTTATGTCATGTCTCCATTTAGAATCATACTATATGTCACGGTATAATGTAATGTTGCCTGACACAGTTAGACATACGCAATTAATATTATGCTGTGGTAATGTAAAGAATACACTCTGTAAATACACATGGAGTTTTTTCACTGTGGACAATGCAAAGTACAAGTATATGGACTTCCCTACCAAAAGTATTGGAACATTTTATTGTAAAATGCAATCCCCATTAGATTAACCTTATCCCAAAAAAACTTCTAAAAACAGGAAACATGGTAACATTAACCTAGCTCTTTAAGAAACCTACTTTTAAAACAACTGATTTTGGAAACTAATTAAACCAGCAGACTTTTTAAGGCAATATCATCTCAAATGTATTCTAGAATGTTCATGTTTCTGCAGTTAGTGAAGTGGCCACAGTTGTGAATTATTGTCTTCAGCAGTAGAGAGGCTGAAGCCTGGTGATGATGAAGTTTAAGACACTTGTGTAAGAGTTCAGAACTGGAAAGCCTCACAAAGATGAAGGTCAGGTTACAATTTGCCATACAGAATAAAAGCAACAACCAAGATTAACATTTACTCAGTTGTTTCAATATTTTCACAACACACAGCATTGGAATAATCAAACTTAAGTTAAAGAAGTGCTGGCAAAGAGTGTGAGCAAATCTATCATTCATCTGTAACCGCTGTCTCAGTGTCTTCCACCACTTTCCCATCCACAAGCGTCTCCTCCACTGCAAAACAGGAAATGAGAGGTAATTCAAAATACTATAAAACACACTATATACACACAATAACTAAGCTGTTAAAACATAAAAAATCCTTAAAAAATAGTACGCAAATCTGCTGCATGGTCATATATAAGTAGACACCCCTTCTAATCAGTGCATTAGCAATTTAATGCCACATGTATTGCTAAAATGTGCTTAAAGTGAAATGTACAGCCATGCAGGCTCCACATACAAAAACTGGCAGCAAAATAGATGATATTAAAAGTTTTTGTTGGACACTTTCATATGACACAAAACTTCCCCAAGTCTCTCAAAGTCTGTCTGACTAAAGTAGCTCTAATCAACTGTAAGTACTTTTATTGTGAATATCAGTGCCACTATACTCTTAAGCAGGGGAAATGTATTCTCTAAACTGATCTGAAAGTCTGAGAGAATGTCAGGAAAATGCTGTCTACCCAAGTACACTGGGAAATTTGAAAAAAAGGTGAAATACAGGTCTTTGGATCCCTTTTTTATGTTGGGTCCCACTTTTATTGCAGGGTGAAGAGAAATCTTAATGCTAGAGTCCTGATATTCTGTAAAGTTGGACAATTCGTAAATGAAGAAATGGAGCTTTATACAGGAAAGTTTTGTTTAGGGATGGAATATATGGTCTAAACCATAAATGTTTTTAATTCTAGCCCTCCCAGAAGACTGGGGACTTTCACAGCAGCAAAGGGAACAAACGCCATATTAAAACACATTGATGTCATTATACACTGATACCATAATTATTGGCACCCCTGGTTAAGATGTGTTCTTTAGCTTCTAATAAATTCAGTTTTGTTCTAAATATGGGAGCACAATGAAAAAAAGAGAGTGGAGTGGGAAAATTAAGAAATTATTCTTTTACATCAAATTATGTGTGCTACAATTATTAGCACCCCTGATGTTAATACTTTGTACAACCCCCTTTCGCCAACAAAACAGCACCTAATCTTCTCCCATAATGTTTCACAAGATGGGAGAATACAGAAAGAGGGATCTTCGACCA